>OU343216.1:59192744-59272939 GCA_910596185.1 Chrysanthemum makinoi
CCCGCTAGCCACACCAAGGGAATCCTTTGGTGCGTCTTTAATGATGCCTGCAAGAGTGTTCCCCATCTGATCCTCGTCTCTAGCCGTCAGGTCCTCCAACCGAGTAGAGAGTCCTTCTAAAACTTTCACTCTAAGCTTTCACTTTTTGTAAATGGTGCTCTTATAAATTTAACCTTTCGTTCAACCTTCCAAAAAATACTTATATCTTTTTGGGTAAAAGGTCAAAGACCCGGTAAATATATTACTCCAAAAACGTTTAGTACAAGGATATGGGTGAATCATATATCTCAGCCCGTTACATAGGCGAAAAGCTTACATAACAAGATACTTCGTATTCTCTATATAAGAAAATAAACCACTACTCAAAATATAACATTAGACACCTATGTAGCTAACATTACTTCTTACCAAGGCCTTGGAGCTTGATACCATACGTGTCATAATAGGCATCCAAATTTCCTGGAAGATCGTAAACCTGATCCGCATAGTTATCATAATCATAGTCATCTTCGCGATCATGACCACCAGCAAAAAGGTTACTCGACTCATCAAAGGTATTCACAACCTCCTCATCATCACTATCAGAATCCACAATCTCTCCCACCTTAGTGAATGGGTTAACCCTCTTAGTAAAAGAAGTAGCCGGTAATTCCTTATTATAACCCTTATAATCAACCTTTTTAATAGGATTACCATTATCATCAACAAGAGTAGTTTTCCTATCGATAAGAAGCCTTTCAAACTCCCCAATTTTCTCAACAATAGGGGTAGGACCAACCTTGTTAGCTTCCATTGAATCACTCACAAGCGGATCTTGTGATACATTACCTGTCTCGAGAGACCCAACCTCCTTTGCATCCATTGTATTACCAGAAACCTCTACATCAGTAGGATTGCCACAGTCATCAGAATCGATCGTATTTAGTGCAGCAAAAGGATTAGATGTAGCCATCTTCGTCCCACTCATACTAGCCACATCAGTTGCTTTCTTCTTCGCATTATCCACCTTCTTGGGTTCAGGAGGAGGCGCTTTAGATTGATACTTAAATTTAGGACCCACTTTAGTAAAACCTCCCTTACCTGGAACCCTTGGACCACCATTCCTACCCTTATTCTTTTTAGTGACAGTTTGATAACCATCATTAACAGTCTGTTTAGCCTGAGTAGGAAGTGGAAGAGATTTAGGACAATCAATCAACGTATGACCAAACAATTTACACGTATCACACCTAGGCGGTTTCCATTCGTATTCCACCCAAATCTTTTCAATAGTAGATCCTGTCCCATCAAGTAATTGTATCTCAACAGTGATGCTCTCCCTAGGGACCTGATCTGCCTTAGCTTCAATCAAGCACCTAGCAAAACTACTTCGACCCCATGATTCTAAGCACATTTGACTAGTATAAGAATCTAACATTTTTGGCGTACCAATCAATGTAGCTAGGAGGCTGAGACAATCATCAGAAAAGATAGCAAGGGGCACGTCATGGAATTTAACCCATATCGGAATATTAGTCAAATCCTCTTTAAGCAGATTAGTATTCAAAGTCCACGTTTTAAGAATAATTGGCACATTCCTAATCATCCATGGTCCGTTTTCAAGCAAATCATCAACACCTTTACGAGTGGAAAACTTAAAGAAAAAGAACCCCTTCGCATTCATCATAACCTTTTGAATACCATACTTGGCCCATGTATTACGAACATAATAATCAACAACCGAAAAAGCAATACGTTTACCAAGGAAATAACCATAAAGGGTATTCTCAAATTTAGAGTTTACCTCCTCAACGACTTTCATAGGAATGGAGAGATCCACCCCATTAGACTTTTACTACACTCCAATTAGATTTGCGCTTTGTCGAATCAATTGACGTAGCACCATTAACATTAGCGGAATTCGTACCACTTGTAGCACCAACATACGACATAGGTAATGTATTAACCTCAAAAGATTGAATAATTGGCGTAGCACCGGTTAATTTGTCCTTAGGCGAAGAAACATAACTCGCATGCAAAGGAGAAACATGTACCCTTCCAACTTTAGGAGCTACACTAATATCGTCACCGCTAGGCAGATTAGCACCCCTAGTGGTGTCATCGACACCGTAAACAGTAGATGGGAAATATTGCATATTCAAGACACTTGTAACACCAAGAGGCCCAGCATCCCAAAACCCCGAATCATCAATACTCTCAGTCCGTTCACTAGGCGCATGTGAAACCGGCTTCACGACCTCATTGGCATTCATACCCCCTTGAAAAGCAGAATCATTAAGATTTATATCATGTGGAACCGGCTCCACATGAGGTTCACTCTGCCTACAATCCATTGAGGCATCCATATCAACGTTAGGCACACCCTCCATTCAACACGAAAATAAACAAACCCTAACCAAAATAACACAATTGAAACAAGACAAAAACAGCCAGTACCAAACCACGTAATCGCTACGTATTAATTAAACCCTAGTTAGAAACTAGGGTTTATAAGCATAATCGGCCATAAATCAACCCATGAATAATAATGAATAATAAGGATGTACGAATCAACAAAAAGCCCACACAAGCGATCTAAGAAAACCTTTTACCAATTACTCCAATCGACCCAAGAAGAAGATGGGGTAATTAGGAGAGTAATGAAAAAAAAAAGATTTAGTGTTTAAGGTGAATCGCCAGGGAGGGGTGGGGATAATTCATGGCTCAAAAAGTTTCTTAAGAAAAACACAAAAGTGAATGTATGTAATCCCACCGACCCACGAATTAAAGGACCAATAATAAAAAAAACCCACCCACGTGATGGAGATTTAATGATTAAAGGTTTAGAATCTCAGTTTAGGAATCGTAGGGAATGTTTTTCGAATGTTAGATATTCGCTTTTCAACCAAAAAACACAAACGGGCAGACCCCGGGACCTGAACCACTAGGAGAGACTTGTGAAAGGAAACTCTTAGAACCCACAGCTTCGCACTAAGAGAAAAATATGGATTTTATTTGTCACTTGCGAGACACTTTCAAGTGCATAAATTATTGTTGAGTATATATTCACTAAAAAGTTCAATTGATAAAACACCTTGTTATCTATTTACTGATAACTATTCGATGTAATGAAAATATATCGCAATATCTTTTTAGCTTCGAGATATGTTTTCTTTCTCTTTAACATGATATATTGTTTGCGTGATTACCATGTCATTGGGTTTGGGTTTTTTTGGATGCACTTCTTTTTGGCGTCGTGGAGGAAGAAGTCATCCTAGCTAAACCTAATGGAAGTCATCAGTTCTAGATTTATCGAGTTTTAGGCATTGCTTGATGTAGGAAATTAGTAGTAAACTTAAAAAAATAGATTAGGGGCTTAAGTGTATATTGTAATATTGATTAGGAGTAGACTAGAACTAGAATTAGTTTGCTTGGAGTGCAAGGCAAGCTAAGGTTCATTTAGGGTCGGTTGGGAGTTTCTTAAACAGACTCAAACATGGTTTTTACCCCCTCATCTATATAAATAGAGGTGAGGGGGGATGTTAGTTATTCATTCTTCTTCCTCGTTGTAATAGCTTTATTAGGTTATTTAATAAAGGTTTGGTACGAGTGTATAACGTGTGCATATTCTTGTCGGTTCTTTGTAGTCTCTTGTCGGTTCTTTGTAATAGCTTTATTAGGTTATTTAAACCTAGATATAGAACTAGCCATTATTCTTATTACTAGGTTTGACATCGAGAAATTCGATGGGAAGAATAACTTCGGGTTACGGCAAATAAAGATGTGTGCTTTAATGGTACAACAGGGATATGATGCTGCATTTGAGACATTAACCGCGAATATGAAAGCAGGAGAAAAGGCTTATTTGATGAAGAAGGCATACAGTACCTTGATTATATGCTTGGGAGATCGGGTTTTACGGGAAGTTACCAAGGAAATAACTGCTGAAGGAATTTGGTCGAAGTTGAATAGTCTTTATATGACTAAGTCCAGCAAACAGACTGTCCTATGAAGAAGTCAAGTGGGTTCGTCAATAGAGGTAAGCATGATCAGGGTTCTGATTCTTCTAATGACGATGCTAGCACCTATGTTGGAGAAGCCTTGGTGGTAGTCGGGAATAATGAAATGGCTGAATTGGTAATGAATGCATGTGGGTCTTATCATATGACACCTAGGAGGGATTTCTTGTATGACTTCAAGGATGTTGATGGTGGTTCGATTCAGTTAGGTGATAACATTACATGCACTATCATAGGGACAACAAAAGTGAAGATACAGTTGCATGATGGTTCAAGCTTTATACTAGAAAATTTCAGGTATGTTCCAAGGTTAAGAAGAAGCTTGACTTCATTGATTAATCTTGAAAAAGAGGGTTATACTGTGAAGATGCCGATGGGTAGAGTCAAGGTAATCAAATGTTGTCGGGTTATGATGATTGGGATTAGGGGAAAGAATTGTGCGTATAATGTTGAAGCAAAAGTGATGACTTTCGGTGTACAAAAGTATGGAGGTTCAATACAAGTTGGATTCAAGAAACTTGGTCATAAACAAGTTGGGTCCAAACAACTTGGTCATAAACAATTTGGGTTCAAACAACTTGGTCCTGGAGTTAAAACAATATTCCATGGAGTACATGTTGCTAAAGGTGGAACTACAGGGAGCTTAGGAAAATCGTGAAGCTGAGGTAATTCGGGCGAGTAACGATCATGCTGCAGTGGCTCAGAGAAAGTTAAAGGTTAAACAACCTGAAGAATAGACAAACATGGATTGCTTGGTAAAGGAGCACGAAAAGGTACATATTGGTATAAAGGTGGGGGTAGACATTACAATAACAAGGGTACCTATTCAAGAGTGTGCAAAGGGTAATTCTGCCGAAAAGAAGAAAGTGAAGGAGTCTACCTAATCTAATCTTGAAAAATTACTAAAGTACAATGCTTGGTCGACAAGGTGGTCCCTAGTTCGAGGTTCCAACACCAGAAAAAGATGTTGATTATCGGTTATGTTTATGTGTTACTCCTAAGGTGAAAATTTTAGGAAATTAGTAGTAAACCTAAATATAGATTAGGGGCTTAAGTGTACACTATAATATTGATTAGGAGTGGACTAGAACTAGGATTAGTTAGCTTGGAGTGTAAGGGAAAACTATGGTTAATGGAGGGTCGGTGGGAGTTTCCTAAACCGACTTAAACATGGTTTCTAAGCCCTCATCTCTATAAATAGAGGTGGTTGGTTGGGGGGGGGGGATGCTAGCTATTTATTTTTCTTCCTCGTTGTAATAACTTTATTAGTTTATCTAATACAGGTTTGGTACGAGGGTGTGCATATTCTTGTCGGTTCTTTGTAGTCTCTCATGTTTATCGTGTTTGCTACTTGTGCTCGATATAACTCATGAATTAGCGTTTCGCGATCGAACTTCGGGTTTCTTAGTATTTTATCCAACTAACTAGCACGTAGACGGTGGATCCCTTCATAGTTGCAGCGTACATATGAGTCAAGTGTATGATTTATTGATCAGTTTCTTGTAGCTCGACAGTTTAATTATGTTTATGAGGTGGGGTATATGTTCAATCAATAATTTTTTACGTTTGTTTCTATAAAAATACTAATTTCTGAGATAACTATATATCATTATAAAAAGGTAATGATAGCTGACTTATCGACTATCTGTTAGACTATATGTTAAGACCCAAAACTAATTATGAACTTAGGATTCATTAAATTTTAGATTAAGACTATAAATACACATATCTATCCTTTGTTGGTTATATAGGTCTTGATAATCAAAGATTTCCAGGATCAATTCTTGAATCGTGTAAAATTCACTTTCTTGATACAATATTTCTACCCTATTAATTGCCTTGGGTTACAAAAAATTTGTATAGAGATAAGACAAGAATCAACACTCAAATTATAGGCAAAAGAAAGAGAGCAAAACATGAAAAATCTGATGTATGTGTTCTTATGATTATTCATCTTGTTATATTGAAAGACCAAACTTGTGTTTATATATAATAAACACTAATGGTAGTTGTAGGGAAAAGTTGTGTCTCTTGGTGAAAAGTCACACCTTTTAATAAATTGTTACAACTCTTAAATTACTTTCTGCAACAAATTTGTGACAGTTAAAACTGTCACTAACTACAGCCCATTGAAGACATATATCCATTAGCGACAACCAGTTTCTGTGACTAACACGAATAACCATATCTTTTGAACCATTGCAACACTATTATGACAAATAATTTCTGTCACTATAGAAAACATCCAAGGTCTTTACTCCTTGATATACATTCAGAACCTTTACCATTATTGTACTTGAAATCAAGTTAATAGTTTATACAAGCGTGTACTCCACACCTCCGAACTCGTATTATAACTTAACTTGAAATCCTTTTGGTCTCGGGTAAATCACCATTACACAAAATGATTGATGACACTAAAATCACCAACAATCCTCCCCCATTTTAGTGTAATCCTTGATCACCCAAATAATCAAAACAAATCAAACTCATGCATAATTGAAAACGATTGAATTTTCATCTTAGTATACTACACATTCCAAATATTTGAGAATCTGGGTGTCGTAATGATTGAACCCGTCAACCCATTAGAATACCTGAAGATAATATACACACAAGTTTATTTCTCCAATGTTTATACTTGACGCTTTACAAGCCATGCGTCCATATCCATTCATGAGTATATACAAAGCCAAGTCCAAGCTTATTGGAGCGGCAAAACTTCATACTCACTCCCAGAAATCGACTGGAAGATTGAATCAGTTATGGGGTATAAATACAAATGTTTCCTCGATGCTTACAAGGGATACCATCATGTACAGATGACAAAGGAAGATGATTAGAAAACGGCTTTCTACACAGAGCATGACACCTATTGTTACACAAAGATGCCTTTCGGCTTGAGAAACGCTGGAGCAACATACCAGAGGCTGGTAGATTCCACGTTCAAAAGACAAATCGGCAGAAACTTGGAGGTATACGTAGATGACATGGTGATAAAGAGCAGGAGTGAAAAGGAGCTTTTGGCAGACATGACAGAAACATTTGACAACCTTCGAAGAATCAATATGAAGCTCAATCCAAAAAAGTGCTCATTCGAGTCGAAGAAGGGAAATTCCTCGGATACATGGTGACCTCCGAAGGGATAAGGGCAAACCCAAAAAAGACCAAGGCGATAGCCGATATGCAATCACCAAAAACCCTCAAGGAAATGCAGAGTTTAAGTGGAAAGTTGGCCGCCATGAACAAATTCCTTTCACGATCAGCCGAAAAAGCTTTACCATTCTTCAGTACCTTAAAAAATATAACGAAAGGAAATCAAAATGAATACAGGTGGAGTGAACATGTCGAAGAAGCTTTTCAAAAAATGAAAATCATAATTTTGGAATTACCCCATCTCACCGCCCCGGTGGCAGAAGAGGATTTGTTTGTATACTTGGCAGCAGCTGAAGAGGCTATCAGCGCCGTCCTGATGGTAGAAAGGGATGGTAGACAGACGCCGATGCACTATGTCAGCTGGACCTTACATGAAGCCGATCGAAACTACGCCCCACTAGAAAAACTTGCCTTGGCTCTTTTACACCGCTCCAGCAGACTCAGAAGGTACTTTGAAGCCCACCCAATCAAGGTAATCACGGATCAACCTATCCGGGAGGTATTAAACAAGCCAGAATCATCAGAAAAGTTGATGAAATATGTCGTGGAATTGGGAGCATACAAAATCACTTACATCCCAAGGCACTCAGTTAAAGGGCAAGTGTTCGCAGATTTCATAAACGAAATACCGGTGGAAATGGAGAGCAACCGCTAAGGGATAGGTAAGGAGATATACAACATTTCATCGGGCGAAGAAGAGTGGATGTTGTTCACCGATGGGGCATCAAACGAAAAGGGAGCAGGAGCAGGTTTAGTGCTGATCAGCCCAGACCAGACAGAGTATACCTAAGCCCACCGGCTAAACTTCCCAAGTACCAACAACGAGGCAGAGTACGAAGCATTACTGGCCGGTCTCAGAATTGCCAAGGACATGAAAATCCAAGTTTTGAATGCTAAGTGATTTGTCATTTTCATACAAGATATATTCCGAAGAAATACAAAGGAATATATTTCCCGGGTCGTTCTCCCAACGAGGGATGAATGGAGTTAAACGACTCACGTCGCGTGATTCGGGATTCGAATGGGAATAAGGGAATTTTTGATGTGTTTCTAATCTACGGGGCAAGAAAAAGTAAAGGAAAGCAAGTAAAACTACAGAATCTATGGTGCAATAAAGGAAATTATAACAAACTACGCAACTTTAAACTAAGATGCAATTAACGTAATTAATAAAATGCAACTACTCTAATTTTAACCCATAAAAATGAACTACTATTTTTCTACAGCTAAAAATGATATTTGAAATTTATTTGAAATTTAAAACTATTTTTTTTTGGTTTTTCTTGATTTATTTTGAATTAAAAACTAATTTTAAACATTTAGAATGGACTTAAAATACCAAAAATTATGAAAACATGCAAGAAAATTACATAACTATTGTTAAAAAATCAAAATTAACTAAAAATAATTTTCAGAATTGGAATCACATTTTTCTGACTTTTTCTCTAATTATTATGAATTTAAAACTATTTAAATCTAATTAAATTGCTAGAAAATACTATTTAAACTAGGAAAATTCTGGAACAAAACTTTTTATGACATTTTCATTTTTCTAAAACTGGGAAAATTGAAAATTTACTGTTCTGACCTTTTCCTAATTTATTTGAATAAAATGCTATTTAAAAATGCTTAAAATGAGATTAAATGCGAGAAAAATAGCAAGAGACCATGGAAAAATATGAAAACTTCGAATATTATAAAATATACTGAGAACAAGGAAAATTAACGAAACCAATTTGGAGATCAGGAACTATGATTTGGGCGCACAACTAATGAAATAAGCACATGTAAATAAGCTAAAATCTAACCATAAGCTACTATAAGCTACCCTAGCCTTAATCTAACCTAACTTATACTAATGCAACTGAATGGGACCCTAAAGCAGGCTAGCAGTATTTAGGCTCAAAAACAACTTAAGACTAACTAATGCCAAACGGCCCTAATGTACCAACTTTAAGCCATTATAAAGCTAGCTAGGAAAAATCACAAAAATTAACTAAAATGACCAGGCAGTAGACAACCAACCAATGAGCTTATATCCAGAATTTCAACTAATTTGGACCTATATTGAAGGAATGAAAAATCAAAACTATAAGCAACTTGGGACTTAAGTTGAAACTTTGACTTTTTTTGAAAACTTGAAAGTTTGACTAAAGTGAATTTTGATTCAATCTAGTAAACTGATATTGATGTATTAAGATGAAATTAAACTAGATTTGGCTAATTTATCTAATTATAAACCTAAATGCAGTTTATCACTAATTGATGCTAACTATTAGACCTGTGAGATCAGATGAAATGCCAATTTGACTTTGAGTAGATGCAGAAGCAAAACAATGATCAAATAAAATCTAACTAACCTAAAAATGATTAACTCAACTGACTTAGACCTCTGAATAAGCTTCAAACTCAAAATTTCACCTTATGCCAAATACAGGTTATGGGACAGAAATGCAATTATCAAACAACTATTCTATAAATCCAGCCTTAACTATCAATGAATCTGAATTATTTTAACCAAATAACACCTAACTATAATGACCTAAACCACTAACAACCTCAGATGCAACTATAATTAACTACTGCAAATGATATCAGAACTTAAATCAATGAAACAGCAATTGTTGGGAATTAAGGTAAACTACTGATTCTGCCGAAGAGATTCTGCCGAAGAGATTCTGCCGAAGAAGAATGGAATCTGCTGAAGTTATACTTCAGCAGAAATGCTAAAGCAGATATTGTGTTGCTGCTGAAGTCGTACCACGTAGGAGAGATAAGCTCATATAGAGTAAAAGTGCACCAGTATTAAAGATAGGTTGGCGCCGTATTATGTAGAGCTTAATCAGAATAAACAAAATGATGAACAAAACAATATGATTAGTTGCATGCTTGTCTAGATGCATGCTTAGTCTATGTTAGTATTAGGAGTGTAAATTGTCAACGCTCATTAGGGTTTCTTGCCTATATAAGAAACCATGCTTAGTTTGTTATAGATAAAGTTTTGAAAAAGTCTTTCAAGTCTTGTAAAACATCTGAAACATAGAGTTTCTATAATCAAAAGATCCATAGAGGATCAAAGAGTTCTTAGTTATTGTAACTTGTATTTTATTTCCGCTACAAAATACTAGTTGTAGAGATCTTCTATTAGTTTGCTTGTGATTACATAGGCAACACTAACGATCTCAGAGTGCTTAAAGATCTATCAAGGTCTTTGTGTTTTCAACAAGTGGTATCAGAGCCTCGGGAAGTCTCTACGATACTAAGAACATTCATTCACCATGCACGGATCCGATAATGAAACTCAAGTCACCAACACAAACAACACCAACACCACTTCCATGCAACAGCTCGGTCTCTCAAGCAGTAATGGTAAACTTTCTTATTTGAAAAGGGAAGAATATGAACTTTGGGCTATGAAGATGGAAAACTGGATTTCCAATATTGATTGGAATCTATGGGAGGTTGTAAAGAAAGGAAACAGTTTGAAGAAGATGATCCACTGACAGGGTGGGAAATTTATCATGGCTCCACCAAAAGCTGCTGAAGAGGTACTAGCTATGCAGAGAGCATAAAGTAAAGACCATTACCTTCAAGCCATTCCGAAGATCATCTGTGTGACTTTCATCATATGGATGATGCAAAGGACATATGGATGGCTCTCAAAGCAAGGTTCGGTGGAAATGAAGAATCAAAGAGAATGAGGAAGTCCATTCTGAGACAACAATTTCAGGACTTTAATATCTCTGAAGAAGAAGGTATTCACAAAGGATACGACAGGTTCCATAGGATCTTGAGTCACCAACCAAACGGTGAATGCAAAACCGGACAATGATGACTGCAACTCAAAGTTCCTTCGATCGTTACCTCCATCATGGTTACATGTAAGTATTGCTCTCAAAGCTAAAGGAGGGCTGGATATGCTTACCTTTGATGAGCTATATAACGACTTCGAACCCTTGAACTCTGATGTCGAACTCCCTACCGTACATCCTCTTCTGGCCATGCAGCTTTTGTTGGGACATCTCACTCAAACATGATGGTACCAAGCTCCTAGTTCCAACTATTTTCCATCATCTACTAGTTCCAACTACTTTCCATCATCCTGCTCTCCAACTCCACCACATAACACTCGTCCCACGCCACCATCTTCTCAATCTAAGACTAGTAGTGTGATGGAGGATGTTCTTCATTCATTTGTTGTTGACTATGATACTCAGCAGTATCTTGCATATGAAGACTTTGATCAGTTGGACCCACTTGAAATGGAGGAGATGAAACTAAAAATGCAGGTGGCATTCGTCAGTGGACATCAAAGGTTTGAAGAGAAGTCGGAAGGAAGTTTGCTTTCAAGGGAAAGGAACCAGCTTGCTTTGATAGGAGAAAAGTCAAGTGTTTCACTTGCCACCAAATGGGGCATTTCTCAAGGGAATGCAAAGACAGGAAAAGTGGAGATGGAGCAAACTACCTCTCCTATCAGCCAGTAAACAGCAGAGAAGTTGGAGCTTCAGCAGCTCTCCTCACCGTGGATGAACAAGTCAACTGGACTGCACATGAACCTGTGAATGAGGAAGCTCATGATTCTCGATAAGCTTGGATTCTGGCAAGGTGTACTTCGGATGAAAGGCATGATCAGTTTGCCTTGATGGGACTATCTCGGTACACAAGTATATTTGGTTGTAGTGTAAGATACAATGAACTTAAAGAAGAGTATGATGCTATGAAACCTAAGTTTGATGAATGCTATGTTGAAAATGAAGCTCATAAACTAGCATTAAAAGCAGTAGAAAGACAAAAGGTATGGTTTCAAAAGAATCAAATAGCGTATGAAGAAAAGATAAAGGTGTTACAGTTTGATCTTGAAGTTGCTAATAATTATTTAAAACTGTCTGAGAAAGCTAAGGATGAAGCGTATCAAAACCTAGAGCTTAAAGAAAAGGTAGCTGAGGAAATAGCTAGAAATAAACAATGGTTAATTGCAGGTGATAATCTAGCTAGAGAACTATATAACAGTCAATCTGTAACCTCTGGCTTAGGATTAGGGTTTCAAAAATATGTAGGAGTAGAAGCTAGGTATGATGGTGTAAATCCACACCCGCAGGGGTTAGCTAACTTTGTGAAAGAGGGCAATATGCATGCTGTCCCTGGACCTATTAGAGGTGAATTCATGCCCACAGACACTGTCCATCATGTTGACTTTGATGGATCACATCATCTATATGGCAAAAGTCAAAGACTTGCGGACTCGATACCTCATCTAATGACTTTGTCTCTTGTTCGCGGTGACAATTCATCGGATCAAGGGTCTACTTCCTATGAAAGCTGTGATTCAAATGAGAAGTCGACCTTTCCAAGCCCTGACCCTGCACCCCAGTCTACTTACAAGCCTTCTAAGGAAGTTGCTGAGGAATCAACTTCCAAGACAGTTTCTTCTGAAGACTTGTCTTTTAAATCTTTGAATAATCGGTCTGTTAAAAACAATTCCTTGAATGTTTCTAATTTAAGTACTTCTTCATGTAATCAAACATCTCCCTATTTGAATAAATCTTCCAAGAAGAAGACATGTTTTGTATGTGGAAGTAAATTTCATTTGATTAAGGATTGTGATTTTTATGAGCAAAGATTGGGTGCATGTACTACTCACCGAAAACCCAAATCTAAATGGACCAATGTTGCTAATATTCCACCTTATGTCCCACAAGCAGCTATACGACTCTCATTGGAGAAAATCAGTCACCAGACCTTATGGGCAACCAACTAGCCCATACTTTAAACATGGTTATTGGCCTACATATGTTGACTCTATGTATGCTGGGATGGGATATGGGAGCACTGCTGTGAAGCCCTCAGCAGGTTGTTCTTGGACTAACAAGGGACTCAATTATCAATGGAGGACCAAGAACAATGGTGGATCCTCTAAATACTCTTGTCCTAAACCTGTGATCCACATAAAGGCGAGGTTCAAGTCATGTAGAATGACTTGAACCTCCACCGTATGCTAACAGTTTGTATATATTTTGTTGTTGTTTGTAGGATCATCCCCTTAAGCATAAGAATATTGGTATTGTTGATAGTGGTTGTTCGAAGCATGTCCGGGAACAGGGATATGATGCATAATTTTGTCCCTATTGAAGGAGGAGGCAATGTAACTTTTGGAGGAAGTGATGGTAGTATCACAGGGAAAGGCACCATAAAGACACCTCATCTAGATTTTGAAAATGTGTACTATGTTAAGGAACTTCAGCATTTCAACTTGTTCTCTGTTTCACAAATCTGTGACACTAAGAACAAAGTCCTCTTCACAGAGAATGAATGTCTTGTCTTTGTCTAAAGACTTCAAACTCCCGAAGAAACTTCAATTCTCTGAAAGTTCCCGCACTCACAACTTATACACGTTCAACCTTAATGAAGTTCAACCTGATGGTGACCTCACATGTTTGGTGGCTAAAGCATCACTTGATGAATCCACAAAATGGCATAGGAGGATGGCGCATGTGAATTTCAAGACCATTAACAAACTCTCTAACATGAGTCTTGTTGAAGGTCTTCCCACCAAAGTTTTTACCAATGATCATAATTGTGTCGCTTGCAATAAAGGAAAACAACACAGAGCCTCTTACAAAGCTATCAATGCTATGAGCATCATCACTGAACCTCTTCAGTTGCTTCACATGGATCTGTTTGGTCCAACTCAAGTCAGAAGCATTGATCATAAGTACTTCGTTTGGTGATCACCGATGGCTATAGCGATTTTGTTGGGTTTTCTTTCTCGAAACCAAAGATGAAACATCTCAAGTACTGACTGAATTCATCACACTTGTTGAAAATCAGTTGAACAAAAAGGTCAAAGGTATTTGGTGTGATAATGGGACGAGTTTAAAATCTTTGTTCTTATAGAACTCTGTGGGTCAAAAGGCATTAAGAGGGACTATAGTAATCCAAGAACCCCACAACAAAATGGGGTGGCTGAAAGAAAGAATAGGACCTTAATAGAGGCTGCAAGATCAATGCTTGCAGACTCTAAACTGCCACTATGTTCGGACTGAAGTGTTGGCACTTGCTTGCTATGTGCTAAACAGGGTGTCCATTACTAGACCACAACTCAAAACCCCATATGAACTTCTCTTTGGGAAAGTTCATGTCATTCACTACCTAAAACCTTTTGGTTGTCAAGTGACCATTCTGATCACAAGTGATCCATTGGGAAAGTTTGATGAGAAGACTGATGATAGTTATATTGTGGGCTATTCAAACTCATAGTAAGGCATCAGGGTGTACAACTTGCAAGCCAAGAAAATAGAAGAGACGTTGAACACGAGATTTTTGGAAGATAAGTCTAATGTTCAAGGACAAGGTCATTCATGGTCCTTTGATCTTGACTACTTAGCTGATTATGCAGGTTACCACGGACATGTCGGCTAACCAAAATGCGGGTCCTCAAGTGTCTCCAACTAACAATGGAGTCCCCTAGATGATGGCTCTGAAAATGAGTTTGAAGATGATGAGCAACCCATACTTGTACCTTCTTTCTCCCCTAACAATATTGCGGTACCACCTCCATGGATACTGCTGATTCGAGTGATGAAGATGACTCTCATTATGCTGAGGACCTTGCTAGGCTCGGACTCAAGAATTTGCAGCTAAGCTTGAAGCAGAGAAACTGAATGGAGAGGTTAATAATGAAGGAGTCGGTAGAAACCATGTTTCTGCTGAAGTTGATTCTGTCACACCTACCTTCCCCAATCTGGCAAGGCTATCTTTGTTCCTTCTCAAGTATCTTGGACTTTGGTGAACCCTATCCACGCTTTCCAAAACCTTCCGGATCTTGGAAATCATCAACCCAAAGGCGGCATTTTCACCTCACCCTCTTATGATCTTTGAATTTGAACCAACTATCACTAATCTTGATTCATCCATTGAAGTCAACCCCACTACTACTCAGAGGATCAACATAGCTCATCCTCAATCCAACATTATAGGTGATCTTCGGGCACCTGTTAGAACTAGAAGGGCTATCACCAGTCCTCAGTTTGGACAGATTGCTTTTCTCTCTTATGTCTCCAACCCGACAGAGACAATCACACAAACCTCAAGCATTGTCTGTTTGCTTGCTTTCTCTCTCAAGTGGAACCAACTAGTGTTTCTCAAGCTCTCAACGATCCAAGCTGGATCGAAGCAATGCAAGAAGAAATGCAACAGTTTCACAATCAGCAGGTTTGGATATTGGTTCCACTCACGATGGCAAATATGCCATTGGGACAAAATGGGTTTTGAAGAATAAAAGAGATGCTAGGGGTGTTGTGATCAAAAACAAAGCAAGGTTGGTAGCTCAAGGCTTCAGACAAGAAGAAGGGATTGATTATGATGAAGTGTTTGCACCTGTTGCCCGAGTTGAAGCAATTCGCATTTTCTTGGCATATGCTTCATACATAGGTTTCATGGTGTATCAAATGGATGTCAAGGGTGCTTTTCTGTATGGTGAGATTGAAGAGGAGGTCTATGTCACTCAACCCAAGGGATTTGAAGACCATGATCACCCAAATCATGTCTACAAGGTAGTTAAAGCTCTTTATGGCTTACATCAGGCACCTAGAGCTTGGTATGCTCGGCTTTCATCGTTCTTGCTGAAGCATGGCTATAGAAGAGGTGCTATTGATAAAACTCGTTCCTCGAAGAATTACTGGACATCATTTTGGTGCAAGTGTATGTGGGCGACATTATTTTTGGTTCCACAAGCGAAGCTTGTGCAGGGGAATTCGAGGAACTTATGAAGGGTGAATTTCAAATGAGTGATATGGGAGAGCTTACATTCTTTTGGGTCTCCGGTTTTGAGAACGGATGGCATCTTTATCGATCCAAGATAAATATGTGAGGGACATTTTGAAGAAGTTTGGTCCATGATTGGTTCATTGATGTATTTGGCAGCTTCAAGACGATATTACATTTCTTTGTGAGTGTTTGTTCTCCACATCAAGTCACTCCACTTGCTTCCCATCTCAATACTGTCAAGAAGATCTTTAAGTACCTCAAAGGCCAACCTCTTTTAGGCCTTTGGTACCCAAAGAATCTCCCTTCAAGTTGGAAGCATATAGTGGCAGTGATTATCTTTGGTGCAAATCTGGATAGAAGATCCTGGCTGACAACGCCAATTTCTTGGCAAGAGGTTGATTTCTTGGCAATGCAAGAAACAAACCATCGTGGCCACCTCAACTCTTGAAGCGATGCGTTGCTGCTGCAAATTGCGTGGACAAGTCCTTTGGATTGAGAACCAATTCTTTGGACTATGGGTACAACTCTATGAACACTACAATTCATATAGATAATCAAAGTACCATCTGCATAGTCAAAAATCCAGTTTTTCACAATCGAACGAAACACATTGAGATCAGGCACCACTTTATAAGAGATGCTTATGAAAAACATTTGATAAAAGTGGCTAAAATCCATCGCGATGCTAATGTGGCGGACTTGTTAACAAAAGCGTTTGATGGACCAAGGTTTCAACACCTCGTGGTCAATATTGGAATGTTAAACCCTTATTGCATAGTTTGAGGGGAGGCATAGGCCTCGGGGAGGCATATGCCTCGGGGAGAATTTTGTGCATACTCTGCATTATTTTTGTATATTAGTTTGTATTCTAACACTATCTTCTAATATTTCTCTAGTTTGTTTGTTTTTTTTTGTTGTTGTGTATGTTGTTGTGTGCTTTTTGCGGTTGTCATGCTGCATTTTGTCTATTCCTTATACGGATTGCGGTGTATATTTCCAATGATCAAGATCAAAGTCATCAAGTGTGGTTCATTAGTAAATGGTCGAGATAGTGAAAAGGGTGTTACTTGTTTCTTCGATATCAAATCTGAAGCATACAATTTGATTCCACTTGAAGTTATAATCTTGAAGAAAAGAAATTGAAGTCAAATTGTTCATTCATTCATTCAAGAAACGGTTTACGACTTACGACTTACATAAAGTCAACCTACTACTATGCATCTACAAGATACGAGTTGTACACTTAAGCTAATCCTAATCTAGTGTATATCCTTCATTCCGAAATCTAAGTGAATGTTGGATATGCATTAGATCTTTGGCTTCTTTCGTAGGTCTTGCGTAACCACCCATTTCGTTTAAGGCGGTTGGATATGCATGACCAACTCGATGAAAATGCTAAGGACCAAAATGGGAGGATGGATTGATGCAAGCGATTGATGATGGCGATGACCACGCAGGATGACGTAGAGAACTAGCGTGTCCTGTGTGCTTCATCTACTCATTTCAACCAAAATGCAATCGATCCACCCTCCTTAAGCCCTTCTACTATACGATGTGTGTTCATGCACCAAAAGATGGCGCGGTGAGACCAAGAACCACCTCTCTATCTTTGGGGAGTGGCGGATTCACGGCACGAGGTCTTTGTGGAGACCAAGGTCTTTGGAGGTTGGGAGTAAGAAGCTCCCTCCTTATAGGAGTCATCAGAATCATCAGCAGATTCACTTGGATTCACTACTGTCATCTTAGAAGAAGGGAGAAAGGGCAATTTATTTGGTCGTAGATAGGGTTGAGGGAAGTAATGGAACCATGGGTTTGATTCACCACTTGATGATGATGAAGCGATTGATGAAGATGAGGAAGTGAGATCTATGATCTCAGGTTTGGTATTCATGGTGCAATTACATTGGTGGGTTATTTTGGCTTCTAGGGTTTATGGTAATTATTTGGGGTTCTTGATGAAGAGATGAGTTACATTGGGATCATTTTATAGACGGATTCGAGGTTCAATGAGCTTAATGCAAGTGGGTGGCACAGTAATTCTAGAAACTTACCGAAGGTACTCTAATCTTTGATGCATTCTGAAATTATAACCAAGCAGATTGATCATATGTTTCTACCGAAGTGTTATTTTGGGTTGGGACAAAGATGCAATACACGTCAGCAAAGGTCAACCAAACGGTCCATTTTTCTTTGACTATAATTTGGGCAAAATCACTTCATCCACCATTACTCCCGGAACAAACCAACTCTCTCTCATTCCACTTTCACAAACACTCACCATTTCAAGAATCATAATCCTAAACACTCATATTCCTCATGGCTCTTGAATTCAAACATGATCACAACAAAGTCGCATTTCTAGGAAGCGGCAAGGGATATGGCTGTCGAACCTATGGTGGAATTCACGAAAAGGTCAAAGATTTGCTATGCTCTATCTCATTCTCCAAATGAGATATATGAGTCCTTGATCACTCAATTTTGGGAAGCTGAGAAAGAGGGCGAGGCAGAGATTAGAGCGTGATTGATGAAATAGAGTACATGTGAGAGGAGGCGTCGGGAGGAAGCTTCACGCTGAAGATCTTTGAAGGAGTATTTCACTTTCGAATCGGGAAGATGTGCTTAATGGGCTAAGGGCTATTGGGTATCGAGGAACAAGAACGGATATGTGGCTAAAGAAGGAACTCTGCCCAAAGTGGAGGTTCTGGTTCACACACAATGCTCCAATGCATGAGCAACAAGGCGGAGGATGGGACCAGGTTCTCTACTGACCGGGCTATGGTATTGTGTGTCTTTCACAAGGAGTAACTTTCAATTTTTCTAAGTATATTTTTGAAAACTTGGTTGAAAATATTCAAAGACAAAGGAAAGTTTTAATGTACCCAAGGTTTCTTCAAATGATATTAGACACAAATACCCAAGCCCAATCTTTCTATCCCATAAGTACTTTAAGCGCTAAATTGTTTGCTACAATGAGAACCCACTTTCAAGGGGAACATCATCCCTTGCTAGCAGCCATGTTGCCCCAAGGTAATGAAATTTGGCTGATGAGGAGAATGTGGCTCATAGTCCTCCTTCCTCACCTATTGCTACTGATGGTAATCCATTGGTTCACTTTGGTGAGGGCCCATCTTCAACTGTTGAAGCAACTCATGTTGCTCGGACCAACCACCATGTCCCAATCCTCCACCCACTCTAGCTACTCATGTTGAGTCGGATCTCAATAGACCACCCACACCAAGTCCTGTGAGGAATCCTCTCGATGAAGATCTTCCTCACATTGAGCATGACAGGGTTACTTCGAAGGTCCAATGAGGCTCCCCTTACCACTGAGCAATCTGCTGGTGGAGTCGAGGACCCCATTACACTCTTATCGTGTATGCTCTTGTCAGCGGTATCTGTGAGAGGTTAATAGTCCGAAAAGGAGCTTGCAGAGACCAAGTCTTCTCTTGGGGTTAAGATTGAAAAGCTGCGAAATCGGTCAAGGTCTTAGAGCACAAACTAAAGGGGCCTCGGAAACTTGTGGTTTCCTCTGATGAAGAACAAGAAGATCCTCATTTTGAGTCTCTAGACATGTTGGCTGATGTTTCTCTCAATGATCCTTTATCATTAGCCGCCACTTCCTCAAAGAAGAAGGAGCACATGTCCTTTACAAAGAAGGAAGAGATCTTATTCTCATAAGGTTTCTTCGAAGCTTCAAAGGAACACTGGGTTGATAAGGATGCATCTGGCGATGTACTTATGGAGGATGTATCTTGATCCTAATCAATCGCATCAGTTCAAGAACGGTGAGACCTTTCCCCTCAGCAGTCATGCGACATTGCTACTATGACCACTCCAGGTTGATGATCGGCATCAACACGTTGACCTAGGTACTACTTGAGGTACCATCATTGATTTAGCGAAGAAGAGTGTGCCAAGATGCCTGATGATAAAGGGAAAAATGTCATCACTAAAGATGAGCTTGGTCTGACACGGTGAGTGAGGTGGAAAGACTGGGTCAAGCAAGTAGATTGGCTGAGTTTGAGAAGTCAAAGGAAAGTGTAGCATTGGCTAAACAGCTTGAAACAGAGGAAAGTGTAGCATTGGCTAAACAGCTTGAATCAGCTGAACCATCTTTAACTCCTGAGAGAAGAAAAGAACTCGATGAACTGAGGATTCAGATGCCTGCTGAACACGGGATATTCTAACTTCGACAAGTCATTTCAAGACCCTCTCTAGCTCAAAGTATACTAGGTGGTGATTTTCTCAGTGACAATTATGTAGAGCGAATGATGGATCAGGGAAGACAAAGGAGGCAAGAAGCAATGGCACAAAAGAGGGCCATCCAAGCTCAGAAGGCCAAAGACAAACCCCCTACTAAAGATGAAATGAGAAGGGTGGTGAAGAACCAATGCTCAACGTACAACTCTGGGTTAACAATGAAACAAGTCAAGGCTTTTCCCCGATCATGTCTGTATAAATATAACCAAATCATGAAGGATGATCATCATCCTCATCCTTCTACCAACTTAAAGAGGATTTGAGAATGAAGATGCTCGAAGCCAAAAGACTCAAAATGATGCTCCAACCAAGGAATCCTCTTGATCATTCCTGCTGAAGCAACTTAGAAGTTGCTTCCTCTACTATCAAGGGTCAATCCTGAACCATCTTCCATTTCTCACGAAGCACCGAAGCATCAACTCCCTCTCCTCGGGCACCTGTTGTCACAACTGGAAGATTCTGAAGTAAAGGAAGGCGATCTCACGAAACTAAAGCAGAGGGCTATAAAGATATTCCACGGATGAATGCGCTTCGCTCCAACCATGTCTCAATCACTAGGTTCAAGTCCTACCACAAATGCACAAGATGAAAATGCTCCCTCTAGGGAAATCTATCGACTGGGAGAAGGAAGAAGAGAATGGCCAAAAGATCTTCTTTGGATCTTGAAGGCGATGAATCAACTTTCATTATAGAAGAGTTCTGTACGATTTTCACGATGGAAATTCGATGAGGTGTTAGAGTGGAAATTGAAGGATGATGAGATGAATGTTCTTCTTCGAAGGGACTCCACTTCAATAGAATTCACCTTTTTAAAGAAAATTCTACACTTAGTAGGCAGGCGGACTTACTTTCTCTGTTCACTCAAGTCAACACCTACTATCGCAACAAGGAACCACAAGGTTACGGGATGTTCTTACCAAGAGATCTTCAAGTTCTGTTAAACTCCCACATTCCCAATAGCAAAGCATCTTCCATTTGGGAAAACTCACATCGGTGGAAGCTTACCTCCTGGAGATTCTATCCTCTTCCTCGTGTGCATGTGCTTGAGACTAAGGGTGGAATCACTTTGTCTGCATGTTTTACGAAGAAAGTATCCCTTGCCCCAAAGACTTATGGAAAGATCTTTGAGTCAAAAGTTGGAAATTCCTCCAGATCCTGTGGGAAATGAAAGACAGTATGCTTTAACACTGGTGGGATTGATCAAAACTCAACTCCAACAACTGCAATAGGCCTCATCCTCATCCTTATCCTGGCACCTGGTACTCTCTACACTGCTTTGTTTTGTTCATTTAGTCTGCTTTATTTATGTTGTTTGTCCATTTTTTTTAAGTAAAAGTCTTTCATAAAAAGAAAACTCACAAAAACATCATTTTAACAATAGTGATAGCGTTTATTTAATAACAATTAAGTTTTAATTTCCCTTTTTCAACTTATTATCAATCTTTTTCAGTTTTATAAATCGTTGTTAGTTAAAAAAAAAGTTTTGTTTGTTGTCCAATTCAGATGGTCTTTAACTCACCGGATGTACCTTGTGTATGTCAAAGAGTTGGCTAGTCCAAAGGGTACAGCTTTGGTAAAGACACATCAAATTTGTTGATAAATTTGTAATGGTTTGCTCAACATCATAGGGTATGCAACCACCCATGCTTAACTGCTGAGGGTTGTATGGTCATCAATTCACCATGGTCTATTCCTCTTTGGAATCCAAGAATTGGCTAGCCCACATGTATATGGCATGTGGTAAAGGCAACTGACTCCATATTTGGTGCTCAATTCACCAATACTAAGAATTGACTAGTCTGAGCAAGCGGCTACAGGTAAAGACACATCAAATCCGTTTATATGGTTCTTTGGTTTGCCAATAAATCGATGGTTATCAATGTACCATAGTTTTGAACCTAAACATGTGGCTACTCGGTAGTAATGGCGATTGGTAAAGAGACATCAAACCCATTAATTTCAATGATTCACCTCTCACGGAGTTAACACACACGGAAGTGATGAGAATAGTATGAAACTTATATGTTTTGATGTACATGGTGTCATATGTTCTTTGCAAAGATCGGCGTATCCAGTTAGGTCATCATAGAGATGTTCCTCTTTTTCTTTGTTCTTCGATGCTTGAACACAATCCTCAACAAGTTTACAGATCTATCGAGCTGGAACTTAACCTTGTCAAATTCGGTTTAGGGGAGGATTGTTGGGAATTAAGGTAAACTCTGATTACTGCAGAAGAGATTACAAGAAGAATGGAATCTTTGCTGAAGTTATACTTCCGAAATGCTAAAGCGATATTGTGTTCTTCTGAAAGTCGTACCACGTAGGAGAGATAAGCTCGATATAGAGTAAAAGTCGGTACCGTATAAAGATAAGTACCGTATTATGTAGAGCTTAATCAGAATAAACAAAATGATGAACAAAACAATATGATTAGTTGCATGCTTGTCTAGATGCATGCTTAGGCCCCGTTTCTTTTTTTTTTATAGATTCAGATGGTTATAAATAAATGTGGGTCCATGTGGGGTCCAAGGCTGCTAATGGCTCTGGATGGGGAGAGCATGCATTTATATGTGCTTAAGATACAGAGGTTGTAAGACAATTGTGTGGACCCCAAACCAAAAAGAAATATTAATATATATAATGGGTCCCACCCATGATACCATACAGATGCTCTAACAGAAAAAGAAACGAAGCCTTAGTCTATGTTAGTATTAGGAGTGTAAATTGTCAACGCTCATTAGGGTTTCTTGCCTATATAAGAAACCATGCTTAGTTTGTTATAGATAAAGTTTTGAAAAAGTCTTTCAAGTCTTGTAAAACATCTGAAACATAGAGTTTCTATAATCAAAAGATCCATAGAGGATCAAAGAGTTCTTAGTTATTGTAACTTGTATTTTATTTCCGCTACAAAATACTAGTTGTAGAGATCTTCTATTAGTTTGCTTGTGATTACATAGGCAACACTAACGATCTCCGAGTGCTTAAAGATCTATCAAGGTCTTTGTGTTTTTAACAGCAATATAGATGAATTTAGAACTTACAAAAGTCCGGCCACAATGGCTTGCTATTAAATTCTTGAACCACTATCCTAAACTGATATTAACCCAAAACAGATCCAAAATCAACCCATATCATCATCCATAACAGCAATTCAACCCAATCAACTATGATTTCTGCAACTTTTACTTTATTGACTAAATTGTGATTTGAATGTAGATCTTGGTAAGTGCTAAACAATCCCTTGATAAGTCTGAGAGAAGCTTATAAAACAATTACTACTAAAAGCAATTACTATATTTTTATTTTTTAGGATTTTCTCTTTTTTTAGATTTTGTTTTAAGTAAGTCATAAAAGTTTGAATGGAATAGTGATTAAGCAAATACTAATTCGAGATGAGATTTACTGATATTAAAGCAGTTGAAAATTATAGCGAAAGTAATTTTTATTAATAAAAATCTCAAAGTACAAATGAAAGATACAAAAATTGGAAATTAGCGAAATATTAAAAACACTTTTAAACTACAAATTACTACTCAGTAACTACTACTACACTCATAAAATACAATGTGAATGAAGGGCCTTTTTATAGGCAGCTCAAGTGAGGAAGGATCGAGGCGTGTATTTGTGCTTTCTCTAGTCTTTACAACCCTTGGATTAAATCCCATCGGTGATCATTCCATCGAGCCATTGGATCAAGTGCCCACGTCTTCTCAACCAATCACATGCGAGGAAATGATGTGATTAACACACGGATTGCCGCCGTGGCATCCGTGTGTCGATCTATGTCGAAATTTCATCTGAATTTGAGAGGAATTTGAATTTTATTTGGTGAATTAATTAAATGAGTATCTAGAGTTCATGTGTCTTTGGGTTTGGGGAAAAAGGGTAAAAGTTTTGGCTGGGTAAAAGTGTTTTGTGAGTAAAATAATAAAATTTGACCGGTAGTAGTAAATTGGAGTTGACCGGTATAAGTTGGAAAGCGGGTTTGGGCTGTGGGATTGGATTGGGCTTGGTTTTATTAGGCTTAGGATTAGATATGAACCCATGTGTTATTTCAAGGACTAAAATGGCCAATTCTAAAAATCCAGGGATCAAACTATAAATTCTGAAAATGTCTTCCAAGGATCATTCTTGTCATTCTTCAAATAACCAAGGACTGATTATATAAATTCTGAAACTTCAAGGGTGTATTCTGCCAATTCTTTGAAAGTTCAGGGACTGTTTTTGACATTTCTTCAAAGTTGAACATATCTTTCAAAAATAATCCACTCAGCATAGAAATCTTCACAAATGCACAATTTCGACCTTAGGCTCGGCTTTAGCACTCTTTATCTCTCGGTGCGGGTTTTCGTCGATTTGGTTAACTTTTGTATGCTTTTGTCATATCCGTACACGCACATGCATAAACTCAAAAAGCAACAAATATTAGCAATAAGCGGCTCTTTCTTGGTTATTTTGGGTGCGATTTGATAAAGAAATGATATGTGTTTTGCACATATCAAAATACCAGACAGAGACCATTGTCGTGTCCTCACATAATGCAATCAACTCACGCTTCTAAAACCAAGGATTTCAATCTCTTTCTACTAAACATATGAAGAAGTAGCAAAGATTCCTCAAAAGAGATTAAGAAATTCTTAATTCTAAAAACGCCCCGTTTACCTTTTAATTAACATATAGATATTACGATTAAGCACATTCTGATTATGAGTGACGGTTTGTTGAACTTTCATGTCGATCAATAACTCCAGCATTTTTCAAACAACACTTTAGGATCACGGAGTAGGAAACACAACACAGCGTGAAGTGACCATACGGATAGAATACATAGTCACCCGATTTTTTCACAAGTCCCCAAACTAAGCGTAAAATTGAAATCATTGTTAAATATGATTCTAGATGCTAACACTACCCATGGAAGTTACTTGTGTAATTCTTTGTTTGCTCCCATTTTCCTAATTTCCTCTAGATTTTTTTTATTTTTGTGAGAAATGAATTTCTTCATATTTCGTTTAGATAATTTTATTCGATAAAGATATGAAGCTAAGTCGATAATTAGTTATCCATCTTCCCTCGAAAACCGTTGCACACAAGAATGAGGTCCACATCAAGGTCCTAATTTAACGCGATTTAGGGAGATATCTTCCGGATTCAAAGTTTGGCTTAACACTTATTTCAGCACATTTGCATTTTTGCAATTTAGGCCCTAGGACTTTTAACCACTAACTCAGCGGGATTACGTTTTATCAGGTCAAGTCTTATTATGACTTTGGATTTTTCCTCTGCCTTTTGGAAGTCTATGACAACTTTTATGGCTTTGGATTTTTCAACTTTAATACATTTGGGCTTTATTTCATGTTAATTTTTGTGCCAAACTCCGGATCCTACGGCTTTTATAACAATAGAAACAATAGCAAAACTATCGGGAATCGCTTGTCTATTACACGCAACAACCGATACCTTGATGTGTACTCAACTCTCATGGGCAAGGATTCTCTAAAGAAGAATAAAGAACTAACTATCGCCAAAAACTCAACATCTCTAATTATTATTTACAGATATGGGGTGAAACAATTTTGTGGGAACAAAAAGCCATAAGTACCTTTGATGGGCTCTAAAGAGAACCATCTACTCCACGCTTAGCATCTAAACTCATAAGTAACTCTATCATTCCTCGATCTCCTCAAATTTAAAATCCCAAATAATGAGATCATGGATGCTTAGCCGATAATTTTTTTAAGATTACCTATGGTTAAGGGAACAAGCTAGGGCTCAACACGCTCTAGTCAAGTCGTAATTCCATTCCTACTCTCACCGTCGGAAAGTCAACAAGGTGTCAAAACATATATTAAATTAGCAAATGCTTCGTAAAATAATCTCAAGTCTCGCATTTTTAAAGTCACTTATTAGAAACTAGCAAATTCTTGTTTAAGCTTTGCATATTTAAAATCACTCAGGGAGACTTGCAAATTCTTGGCCTTGTGAGCTAGAATCGCATTTTATAGCCTCTTGTCTAAGCAATTAGCAAAGGCTATTTCAAGAAAAACGCATATTTAAAGTAACTTCTAAGAAACTCGCAAAAACTTTTTGATCATAAAACTAACAAAAGCTTACAAAAAAAAATTTTAATTTTCTCATTTTTAGCACAATTTTTTCATTTTCTAAGGAAAAACGGGGTTGTGAGAGTATACGACAAAAAATAAGCAAGTGCGGTCAAATCAAATCGAAGATTACCCACCCCAGACTAAAACGAAACATTGTCCTCAATGTTTAAAGCAAGGGTATCAACGAAAATCTAAAAGCCGTTTATTAAGTATGCTCAAAGATAAACGTTAGTCGTTAAGATTTTGGATATTGGATTTCCATTAGCAACGATCATGAAACTCGAGTGGAGAAAAGACAAACTTCGAGCACGAGAGTCTTCATATCGGGAAAATCCTAAACACAAACATCACAAACAACCAAACACGAGAAATAGAAGAGGCTAACCCCTTCACGTCACTTATTAGAAAATAGAAAGAAGATAGAGATAAGCATGGGGTGCCTCCCACGGCGCCTTCTTGTTTTGATCACCGAGTCGCTAGCGACTTTCGTCCCGAATTCATTTGTCCTTGGGGAAACAAGTGGAAAGGATACTCGGATCAAAGATGGTATCCTCACTCCGGAGGGAAAGATACTGGGTGGGTTGGGAGGGAAAGTAAATGTCGGGCTCAAGCACATAAGGGATAACTTCTCCCAAACTTACAAAAGGTATATCAAGAAAGAATGATCCATCATCCGGTGGTTTTGCGGGTGGACGAAGGAATGATGGATCATAATAAGAATACTTCATAGAAAATGGGAGCTCATGGTAAAGGATAAGAGGTGTAAGCTCACAAATGAAGGCATCCATCGGAGGATCCTTATCTCGGAAATTGTTTTTAACAAAAATCTCATCAATGCATATCCCGGGTTTAAAAATCTTGTCTTCACATGAGGGCTCATCGGGATAAGTGATGGTGGACTCATCAGAGAAAGGGGAGTCAAGAAATCCATCACATAACAACACATCCCCCTCGGGATCATCATCAGCATCCTCAATACCCGGTGGTATCAAGTCATCAATAGATAAGTCGATTTCTTCCATATCATAATCACTTGGCGGCTTATCAAGAATATCGTCTTCAACCACTTTAACTGATTCATTCATTTCGGGCTCCATTTCGAAATCAATCTCCATAATATCCTCAATGTCGGATTCATCACTTTCTTCATCTTGCGTAACATCACATGACGGAGAGAAAGGTCGAACACGAGATGGGACAAGTGGTGTGCTATGAGAGCTAGCAATATCCACCACTTCCGTTGTGGTCTCACGATCGGACTCAAGATCTTTTTCGAAAAGAGGATTAACTTCGCAAAAGGTGTAGTCATCATTGAATTTGAAAAGTAGATTCGAGAAAATCCCGGAAGTAACCTCGGAAATGTCAAGAGAATCACACAAAAGCGAATCACAATCACTATCAGATACATCCTCGGACTCACTTGGGATTGGGTCAAGGCTCTCAACACTAGACGATTCCGTTTCCGGAATAGTGCTAAGAGGCTCGTCCCCCATTATGAGAGAGTCAACGGGCTCTTCGGATGCGATCTCAGTAGTCAAATTCTCATAATATTCTTTCATTTGAATGGAATCCTCATCATCATCGAAAACGAAAGTCTTGCGATATTCGGATGTTGTAGCATTATAGATGTCGTCATCAGTGGCTTGACAATCGTAAAAAGGATGGGGACCACCACAATAATCACATCTTTTGGTAACAGTATCAACGGGCTCTGATTTTTGCTTCATGCATCGAATATCATCGGTAAGCTCAGCCATCTCGACCGGTTTATTTCTTGATGTCGGAACTTTTGATTTGTTCTCGATGATTGTCAATATATCTTTTGGGGTACGATACAAGATATTGCCACCGGCGGTTGTATTAAGTGAATCTTGATCGATTTGAGTTAAAGCATTGTAGAATATATCGATCTGGAGTAATTCCGAGAAACCATGATGTGGGCATTTTTGTAAGAGATCTTTGAATCTTTCCCATGCCTCACCAAAACTTTCATTAAAACCGCTCTTTGGAAGTTTGTAATTTCATTCTTAAGATTTTTCGTTTTAGAATAAGGAAAGAAACGATTTACAAATTTTGAAATGAGATCTTCCCAAGCGATGATCGATCGAGGGTTCTTTATCGAGCCAATTCGGCTACCCTCGAGAAAATGAGAATAACAACAACTTAATTGTGTCATGAGGAACATCCTTATATTTTATAGTCGAAATTAAATTATCAAACCATCGGATGTGAGCATAGGGATCGTCCGTCTCGAAACCATAGAATGGATTTGACATAATTAGTTGAATTAAACCGGTTTGTATCTCGAAATTTTCGAAAAGAATCTCGGTACAACAACGGCATCTTCGTAACCTCGGTGGGTACTTGGAGTAATTCGACATCGTGCAGCGTGTCCGCCATTAGAATTAAACATATAGAGGGATAAGAGGAAAGAATTATCGGTTTAGAGGATATAGAAGATAGAATTAAACGGTTCAAGAGGGTAAAGAGATAAAGAATTGACGGTTTAGAGGAGAAAGGAGATTATTTTGGGTTTTGATAAAAGAAAAAGAAAATCTTTTTGGGTTTTTATAAACACTTTAGGAAAAGTGTTTTGGTTTTTAGATGTTTTGGGTTTTTGAAAAAGATATATACAAAACAACGATAACTTCACTCAGGGAAGGATCTTCAAATACACGCGAATCGAGACGGAATCGAAAACTCACTACATGCCCTCCCGCAGCGTGGCCATTTTTTGATTTGTCGTTTGCATACAAGATATATTCCGAAGAAATACAAAGGAATGTATTTCCCGGGTCGTTCTCCCAACGAGGGATGAATGGAGTTAAACGACTCACGTCGCGTGATTCGGGATTCGAATGGGAATAAGGGAATTTTTGATGTGTTTCTAATCTACGAGGCAAGAAAAAGTATAGGAAAGCAAGTAAAACTACAGAATCTATGGTGCAATAAAGGAAATTATAACAAACTACGCAACTTTAAACTAAGATGCAATTAACGTAATTAATAAAATGCAACTACTCTAATTTTAACCCATAAAAATGAACTACTATTTTTCTACAGATAAAAATGATATTTGAAATTTATTTGAAATCTAAAACTAATTTTTTTGGTTTTTCTTGATTTATTTTGAATCAAAAACTAATTTTAAACATTTAGAATGGACTTAAAATACCAAAAATTATGAAAACATGCAAGAAAATTTCAAATATATTTTTAAAAAATCAAAATTAACTAAAAATAATTTTCAGAACTGGAATCACATTTTTCTGACTTTTTCTCTAATTATTATGAATTTAAAACTATTTAAATCTAATTAAATTGCTAGAAAATACTATTTAAACTAGGAAAATACTGGAAAAATACTTTTTATGACATTTTTATTTTTATAAAACTGGGGAAATTGAAAATTTACTTTTCTGACCTTTTCCTAATTTATTTGAATAAAATGCTATTTAAAAATGCTTAAAAATGAGATTAAATGCAGAAAAATAGCAAGAGACCATGGAAAAATATGAAAACTTCCAGAATATTATAAAATATCTGAGAACAAGGAAAATTAACAGAAACTAATTTGGAGATCGGAACTATGATTTGGAAGCACAACTAATGAAATAAGCACATGTAAATAAGCTAAAATCTAACCATAGGCTACTATAAGCTACCCTAGCCTTAATCTAACCTAACTTATACTAATGCAACTGAATGGGACCCTAAAAGTACAGGCTAGAAGCATTTAGGCTCAAAAACAACTTAAGACTAACTAATGCCAAACGGCCCTAATGTACCAACTTTAAGCCCTTATAAAGCTAGCTAGGAAAACTCACAAAAATTAACTAAAATGACCAGGCAGTAGACAACCAACCAATGAGCTTATATCCAGAATTTCAACTAATTTGGACCTATATTGAAGGAATGAAAAATCAAAACTATAAGCAACTTGGGACTTAAGTTGAAACTTTGACTTTTTTTGAAAACTTGAAAGTTTGACTAAAGTGAATTTTGATTCAATCTAGTAAACTGATATTGATGTATTAAGATGAAATTAAACTAGATTTGGCTAATTTATCTAATTATAAAACCTAAATGCAGTTTATCACTAATTGATGCTAACTATTAGACCTGTGAGATCAGATGAAATGCCAATTTGACTTTGAGTAGATGCAGAAGCAAAACAATGACCAAATCAAATCTAACTAACCTAAAAATGATTAACTCAACTGACTTAGACCTCTGAATAAGCTTCAAACTCAAAATTTCACCTTATGCCAAATACAGGTTATGGGACAGAAATGCAATTATCAAACAACTATTCTATAAATCCAGCCCTAACTATCAATGAATCTGAATTATTTTAACCAAATAACACCTAACTATAATGACCTAAACCACTAACAATCTCAGATGCAACTATAATTAACTACTGCAAATGATATCAGAACTTAAATCAATGAAACAACAATATAGATGAATTTAGAACTTACAAAAGTCCAGCCACAATGGCTTGCTATTAAATTCTTGAACCACTATCCTAAACTGATATTAACCCAAAACAGATCCAAAATCAACCCATATCATCATCCATAACAGCAATTCAACCCAATCAACTATGATTTCTGCAACTTTTACTTTATTGACTAAATTGTGATTTGAATGTAGATACTGAGTAAGTGCTAAACAATCCCTTGATAAGCTGTAAAGAAGCTTATAAAACAATTACTACTAAAAACAGAATTACTATATTTTTTATTTTTTTTAGGATTTTTCTCTTTTTTTTTAGATTTTTGTTTTGTAAGTCATAAAAGCTGAATGGAATAGTGATTAAGCAAATACTAATTCTGAGATGAGATTTAACACTGATGAGTGTGCAAATACTCATCATTTTTAGTCAATATAAACTGCAAAATCATCTGAAAACACTCAAAAATGCATCAAAATGATCAAAATATTACAAATCAGTGTTTTATGTGTTTTAAATGCAAAAATATCAAAATCAGATGAAAACGTATCAAATTTGCAAAATTGCGTTTTAGTCCCCAAGTTTCAAAATTGTCAAAAGCAGTCCACGAGCACATAATTTCAAAAGTAAAATCACCAAAGGTCCTTTTAATGTCATAACTTGTCAAATTTAGTCCTTTGGTGAAAAATGTCAAAAGTTTGAGAAAATTACAAGTTTGGTCCTCCAAGTTTCAAATTTGGCAAAATTAGTCCTTGGAAAATTGGAAAATGTCAAGATTGGTCCTTGCATTATTGAACTTTGTCACTTTTAGTCCTTGGAACAACTTTGCAAAATTGACAAGATTGGTCCCTTGAATTTCAGAAGTTACAACATAGGTCCCTATGATTATTAAACCCTTTATATCATTTGGACCCTATCATAACTGCCTTGGACCCTGTCATTTGCCTTTTGGACCCTTACCACTTGTGACCCCCCTTGATTATTAAACACTGGTCATACAAGCCAGTCAAATACCCCTTTTGGCGCCATCTCCACCTCCTCCCCCACTTGAGCCTGCAACACCCAACCAACACACAACCTCCTCACCTTATCTCTTCTCCTGTCCCCCCTCCAAACACAACCTTCCAAGAATCATTAACTTATCACCTTATCTCACTCAATCTCACACAACAGGTTAAACACCTCATTCCCGCCAAAATTGACAATTTGGCTAAATGTCACAAAAGTCATCCAATGGGTCGAAAAGATGGTGGGATTATCTCGGAGAGAGGAGAAAGCGCTTTGGTATAAAAAGGAAGAGTGAAGCAAGAAACAAGTGTAGCTAGTTTTAGTTTTTTCCCTTTAATGTCGTTTTTTTTTACAAAATGTCTTAGAATAGTTTAACTTATGTAATCTTTTGTTTTTAAGATTCAAACTCAAGTTACTTTAGCATTGTAATCAGTTTTAAGAATCCATTTTAAGGTTTGGTTAACATTTATGTACTGTGATTCTTGTTGGTGTTTTCAAACTCAAGATCTTAGATTTAAGCTCAAATTAGCTTATTTGCTCCTTCAACCAAATTAACTTAAGTCACTTATAGCCTTTGAAAAGCTTTTGAATCAGTTTCAAACAATTTTAAATGATGGTCAACAAAGTCAACGAGGAGCTCAATTTGGCAATGGTGATGAAAAAGGGTGTTGCAGACTTGGACATGGGTTGGATTAGACTAGCATAGAGTAGGTTCGGGTTTGGATTTGGCCTGCAAGCCAGCTGGGTTCATGTGAGTAGTTTCTCTTTTTCAAAATTTTAAGTTATTTGCATTTTATGGTCATTTATGTAACTGTGGTTATAATCTGTTTTTACTTGTTTGATTAGTTGTAATTAGATCATATTAGCTCAGTTGGATCATTGGTTTTAGCTGGTTCAGTTTTTCTTTTGTTTAAGGTTGCATAGCAGATTTAAAAGGGTGTTTGGATTTGGGATTTATACTGTGTTAGAGGGTCTTGTAGTGGTAGGTTATTGTTGGTTCAAGTCTTTATAGTCAAAATAAACTCATTTGAGTCACTTCCTTGTGCCTTTTAAGCCCAAAAGTCAAAATCATCTTATTTGTACCCAACTGTCCACTGTGGGGATTTTCATGTAACCAAATCATGTCATTTAGCTTATTAGTTGTTGTACTAGCTTAAATCAGTCTTTATATACCTTAATACATCTATATCAGTCATTAAATCAAGCTCAAAGTTAGCAAAAGTCAACTTTTCAGTTTTTGTTAAAAAGTCAAATTTGCATTAAGTCATTTTTGAATAAAATTTGGAATTTCACTGTGGGTTTACTAATAGGATTCAGCTTATAATATTTTGGGTTTTTAAAGTCTAGTTGCTATAGAAAAATACAAAAATGATAGTTTTTAGTTTCTTGGCTTTTTAAGTGCTTTTAGACTGCTTTTTGGGGTAATTTTGTTTAAAGCTGTCACGTGCAGTTTTGTGCCTAAACGATAAGCTCATAGAGAGCTTATTAGTGCATCAAATCTCTTGTTCTTTGGTTCTTTGGAAAGCCAACCAGGTCCTCTTTTATTGTCAAGCTTTATTTTTTACTTTGGAACTTGTTTGGTAGGGCTGCTAAGGGCTTATAGTGTGTCCCATTTTTTGTTTTTTTACCACAATAGCCAAAGTGCTTATTGCTATTTCTTAGCATCTCAGAGGGTTAGGCCTGTTGATTGTTGTTGCATTTGGTCCTTTTTAGCTTATCATTGCTTGTGTTTCAGTTTGGTAGCTTTTGGTGAGCTTTTTGCTTATCAAAATGCTTATTTCATAAGCTTTTCCACATCAGATCCTTAATCCTCCACACAAGCACATGTTTTTCTATTTTTCCTAGCTTCTAAATATTATTTTAGAGTTTTCCTTAAATTTTCAGATTTTTCTTAGGTGTTTTGCTATTTTTCTTAATTTAAATCACTTTTAAGCCTTTTAAATAGTATTAAATACAAATAATTAGAAAAAGGTTCTAAAAAATAAGTTTTCAATTTTCTTAAGTTTAGATAAATATAAAAAGCTTAAAAAGTATTTTTCCCTATTTTTCTCCTTTTATTTGGTATTTTTAATAATTTAAATTAGTTTTAAATAGCTTTTAAATAATAATAAATATATAAAAAGTCAAAAAAAAAATATATTTTCAGTTTTAAAATTAGTTTTATAGTATTTTAGAATTTCCAGAATCATAAGTTTATTTTTCTAGCCTTATTTTGTATTTTCTTTTATTTTAGTCTATTATTAAATAGTTTAAATTAGTTTTTAATTAATAATAATTAATTAAATAGTTGTAAAAATAATTTTCCTTTTCTAATAATTTTCTTATATAATTAGGATTGTAAAAATGTATTTTCTATATTCATAGGTATTTTCCTTCTTTAGTTTCACGTTTTTATTTGTACGTTTACGTTCTTTTTATTTAAACGTAAGTTTTAGGTTTTAAACGTTCATCACTTTAAATATAGTGATAGCGTTTATTTAATAGATTTTATCTTTTTAATTTTCTTAATTTGTATTTAAGCCGCTTTTATTTATTTCCTTTTTCGAGTGTAATATTCAAATCCTAATCTTTTCTGATCACTATCATTAGTGATCATTCTATCGTCTGATCTAGTGCTTGCACACCATTGAGTCTCCGTGGGACTTAACGACCCGAATCCACTTGTATTCCCGATCTTCATTGAATTTGGTTCCAAGCTGTTTTAAGTCTCAGTAAAGACTTGACGGTTCGGACGAGATCAAATTTTAGCCCCGCTTGGGGAGGCTTTAGCGTGTGTTTAGCCTTTTGAGACCCATTCTTGCACATACCCCATCCTTTGTAAAAAGTTTTTTGTAATGTTTTTCAAAAACACCAAAAATATTCCTCTTTACCCTCTCACATATTTGATTCTTCATTTCTTACCCTCTAAAACCATTTGATTCTTTCTATGTCTTTCATTTCTTGTCCCATTTCCGACTCTTCCATTTCTTCTCTCACTCCTGATGAGGAAGATGACAAATTTTGGAAGGAGGTCGATGATTTTCTTAGTGATGAGTCGATTCCAACAGAATTGACAATACTTACTGATTCGAGGAGGAGACATCCTCTTTCTTGAAAATCTATTGATTGAAGAACCGTTTCAGCTCTCCTCTCGGAAATTTTGTTACCAATCACCATACAAGCTTCAAATTTAAGCTTAAAAATGTCAAAAATGGTGATTTGCTTCTTCGATGAGGAATGGACATGCATTGTGATGCACATATTTATTCCATTCTTCACAAATGGTGTGGTTGCTCTTTCCCTTTTCTCCTTTGGGAATGAGGACACTATTTTTGATCCCGGCATTTCATTTCTCATTTTGAGCGGTTCTCTCTATATCTCATCGGTGTGGAACTTTCACGTGCTTCAAATGTTTATTCAAACATCTTTAATGAAAGTCCGATGGAGATAGTTTCTTCCACTTTGCTTCCCCATGAACCAATTAATGCGGGGTCGAGTCAAGCTAGCGACTCGGTAACCAAAAACAGTAGCACACACCATATGGGTTTTCACCCATATTTCTGTCTTCTTTCTATCTTTCTACCACCCTAGTGTGGGGGGGTTTGTCCCACATGTTATATATATATATATATATATTATTATTAAAAAAAAAATTGGATGGTTTTGTCTTGGAACTCAATTGTGCTTTGAAAACTGTGTTAACTGTCATTTTACATAATCCTTGATAATCATAGGTCTTGACTGTTTGACCACTGGTTTAGACTAAAAAAGGTTTAATTTGACACTTTAAATCTTACTGATTGGATAGGATTTGTTTATGCGAGTGGTATGGTATGGGAAGCTCAGTTTGGTAACATTTAAGGGTTGTTTGGATCTATGGGTAAATCTGAGCTATTGACTGTTATGAGTGTTGTCATTGTTTGATTTAGACTCAATATAGCCTAAGAAACTCAGCTGCACCTTAATCAATGAGTTTAGCATGGTAGATAGTCAATTTGACACTTGACTATCTCATTATGAGAATTTTGAGATTGGTAGAACCTAGAATCCTGCATATATATATGGTTAAAAAAAAATCTTTCTAAATAATGGTAGTAGTATTTCCCTTTCACGTTCTTTTTTTGGCATAACCGCCGGTACTTTGAATATTGAGGGCAATATTCATTTCTAAGTGTGGGAGGGAATTCTCACGAATTTTATCACATAATTATACCAATTCCCCCGTTTTTGGCCAAAATTTTTTTTGGAGTAAGTGTTTTACACTTACTCATTTGGTTATCAATCCGCCATGTCTGTAAGACAAAAGGATTGGCTAATCCAGGAGCAAACGGCTCTTGGTAAAGATTTCTCAAACCCGTTTATATGGCTTGCAATTTGCCCAAAATTGTATGGTATTCAACTCACCATATCCTAAAAGTGAAGAGTTGGCTAGCCCGCAAGTTTATGGCTTGTGGTAAAGGCATTGGAAAAACCATAATTGGTAATCAGCTCACCAAAGATAATACTGATAATTTATCTAAGAGTTGGCTAGTCCGAAGGTGCGGCTTACGGTAAAGACAAATCAAATCCGTTGGAAGCCGGTGGTTTGCTCAAAATCACATGGTTATCGGTGTACCATGGTTCTTACTTGACCTGAAACATTTGGCTACTCCAGAAGTAATGGCTTTTGGTAAAGAGATTAAAATCCATTATGTTTTCTCAAATCATTGCTAGGGACTAGCAATATCTCAGTGTGGGGGATTGATGAGTGTGCAAATACTCATCATTTTTAGTCAATATAAACTGCAAAATCATCTGAAAACACTCAAAAATGCATCAAAATGATCAAAATATTACAAATCAGTGTTTTATGTGTTTTAAATGCAAAAATATCAAAATCAGATGAAAAACGTATCAAATTTGCAAAAATTGCAGTTTTAGTCCCCCAAGTTTCAAAAATTGTCAAAAACAGTCCCGAGCACATAATTTCAAAAGTAAAATCACCAAAGGTCCTTTTAATGTCATAACTTGTCAAATTTAGTCCTTTGGTGAAAAATGTCAAAAGTTTGAGAAAATTACAAGTTTGGTCCTCCAAGTTTCAAATTTGGCAAAATTAGTCCTTGGAAAATTGGAAAATGTCAAGATTGGTCCTTGCATTATTGAACTTTGTCACTTTTAGTCCTTGGAACAACTTTGCAAAATTGACAAGATTGGTCCTTGAATTTGAAGTTACAACATAGGTCCCTATGATTATTAAACCCTTTATATCATTTGGACCCTATCATAACTGCCTTGGACCCTGTCATTTGCCTTTTGGACCCTTACCACTTGTGACCCCCCTTGATTATTAAACACTGGTCATACAAGCCAGTCAAATACCCCTTTTGGCGCCATCTCCACCTCCTCCCCCACTTGAGCACAAGCAACACCCAACCAACACACAACCTCCTCACCTTATCTCTTCTCCTGTCCCCCCTCCAAACACAACCTTCCAAGAATCATTAACTTATCACCTTATCTCACTCAATCTCACACAACAGGTTAAACACCTCATTCCCGCCAAAATTGACAATTTGGCTAAATGTCACAAAAGTCATCCAATGGGTCAGAAAGATGGTGGGATTATCTCAGGAGAGAGGAGAGAAGCAGGCTTTGGTATAAAAAGGAAGAGTGAAGCAAGAAACAAGTGTAGCTAGTTTTAGTTTTTTCCCTTTAATGTCGTTTTTTTTACAAAATGTCTTAGAATAGTTTAACTTATGTAATCTTTTGTTTTTAAGATTCAAACTCAAGTTACTTTAGCATTGTAATCAGTTTTAAGAATCCATTTTAAGGTTTGGTTAACATTTATGTACCTGTGATTACTGTTGGTGTTTTCAAACTCAAGATCTTAGATTTAAGCTCAAATTAGCTTATTTGCTCCTTCAACCAAATTAACTTAAGTCATTTATAGCTTTTGAAAAGCTTTTGAATCAGTTTCAAACAATTTTAAATGATGGTCAACAAAAGTCAACAGGAGCTCAATTTGGCAATGGTGATGAAAAAGGGTGTTGCAGACTTGGACATGGGTTGGATTAGACTAGCATAGAGTAGGTTGGGTTTGGATTTGGCACGCAAGCCAATTGGGTTCATGTGAGTAGTTTCTCTTTTTCAAAATTTTAAGTTATTTGCATTTTATGGTCATTTATGTAACTGTGGTTATAATCTGTTTTTACTTGTTTGATTAGTTGTAATTAGATCATATTAGCTCAGTTGGATCATTGGTTTTAGCTGGTTCAGTTTTTCTTTTGTTTAAGGTTGCATAGCAGATTTAAAAGGGTGTTTGGATTTGGGATTTATCTTTTGTGTTAGAGGGTCTTGTAGTGGTAGGTTATTGTTGGTTCAAGTCTTTATAGTCAAAATAAACTCATTTGAGTCACTTCCTTGTGCCTTTTAAGCCCAAAAGTCAAAATCATCTTATTTGTACCCAACTGTCCACTGTGGGGATTTTCATGTAACCAAATCATGTCATTTAGCTTATTAGTTGTTGTACTAGCTTAAATCAGTCTTTATATGCCTTAATACATCTATATCAGTCATTAAATCAAGCTCAAAGTTAGCAAAAGTCAACTTTTCAGTTTTTGTTAAAAAGTCAAATTTGCATTAAGTCATTTTTGAATAAAATTTGGAATTTCACTGTGGGTTTACTAATAGGATTCAGATTATAATATTTTGGGTTTTTAAAGTCTAGTTGCTATAGAAAAATACAAAAATGATAGTTTTTAGTTTCTTGGCTTTTTAAGTGCTTTTTAGACTGCTTTTTGGGGTACGTTTACGAAGCTGTCACTGTACGCTTTTGTGCCCAAACTGATAAGCTCATAGAGAGCTTATTAGTGCATCAAATCTCTTGTTCTTTGGTTCTTTGGAAAGCCAACCAGGTCCTCTTTTATTGTCAAGCTTTATTTTTACTTTGGAACTTGTTTGGTAGAACGCTAAGGGCTTATAGTGTGTCCCATTTGCTGTTTTTTTACCACAATAGCCAAAGTGCTTATTGCTATTTCTTAGCATCTCAGAGGGTTAGGCCTGTTGATTGTTGTTGCATTTGGTCCTTTTTAGCTTATCATTGCTTGTGTTTCAGTTTGGTAGCTTTTGGTGAGCTTTTTGCTTATCAAAATGCTTATTTCATAAGCTTTTCCACATCAGATCCTTAATCCTCCACACAAGCCCATGTTTTTCTATTTTTCCTAGCTTCTAAATATTATTTTAGAGTTTTCCTTAAATTTTCAGATTTTTCTTAGGTGTTTTGCTATTTTTCTTAATTTAAATCACTTTTTAAGCCTTTTTAAATAGTATTAAATACAAATAATTAGAAAAAGGTTCTAAAAAATAAGTTTTCAATTTTCTTAAGTTTAGATAAATATAAAAAGCTTAAAAGTATTTTTCCTATTTTTCTCCTTTTATTTGGTATTTGTAATAATTTAAATTAGTTTTAAATAGCTTTTAAATAATAATAAATATATAAAAAGTCAAAAAAAAAATATATTTTCAGTTTTAAAATTAGTTTTATAGTATTTTAGAATTTCCAGAATCATAAGTTTATTTTTCTAGCCTTATTTTGTATTTTCTTTTATTTTAGTCTATTATTAAATAGTTTAAATTAGTTTTTAATTAATAATAATTAATTAAATAGTTGTAAAAATAATTTTCCTTTTCTAATAATTTTCTTATATAATTAGGATTGTAAAAATGTATTTTCTATATTCATAGGTATTTTCCTTCTTTAGTTTCACGTTTTTATTTGTACGTTTACGTTTTTTTTATTTAAACGTAAGTTTTAGGTTTTAAACGTTCATCACTTTAAATATAGTGATAGCGTTTATTTAATAGATTTTATCTTTTTAATTTTCTTAATTTGTATTTAAGCCGCTTTTATTTATTTCCTTTTTCAGTAGTGTAATATTCAAATCCTAATCTTTTCTGATCACTATCATTAGTGATCATTCTATCGTCTGATCTAGTGCTTGCACACCATTGAGTCTCCGTGGGACTTAACGACCCGGGAATCCACTGTATTCCCTGATCTTCATTGAATTTGGTTCCAAGCTGTTTTAAGTCTGTAAAGACTTGACGGTTCGGACCAGATCAAACACTAATGAAAACAGAAATTGAAAATTATAACTGAAAGTAATTTTTATTAATAAAAATCTCAAAGTACAAATGAAAGATACAAAAATTGGAAATTAACTGAAATATTAAAAACACTTTTAAACTACAAATTACTACTCAGTAACTACTACTACACTCATCAAATACAATGTGAATGAAGGGCCTTTTTATAGGCGAGCTCAAGCTGAGGAAGGATCCAGAGACGTGTATTTGTGCTTTCTCTAGTCATCTTACAACCCTTGGATTAATTCCCATCAGTGATCATTCCATCTGAGCCATTGGATCAAGTGCCCACGTCTTCTCAACCAATCACATGCGAGGAAATGATGTGATTAACACACGGATTGCCAGCGTGGCATCCGTGTGTCAGTCACATGTCAGAATTTCATACGAATTTGAGAGGAATTTGAATTTGATTTGGTGAATTAATTAAATGAGTATCTAGGGTTCATGTGCTGGGTTTGGGGAAAAAGGGTAAAAGTTTTGGCGGGGTAAAAGTGTTTTGTGAGTAAAATAATAAAATTTGACCGGTAGTAGTAAATTGGAGTTGACCGGGTATAAGTTGGAAACGGGTTTGGGCTGTGGTATTGGGCTTGGTTTTATTAGGCTTAGGATTAGATATGAACCCATGTGTTATTTCAAGGACTAAAATGGCCAATTCTGAAAATCCAGGGATCAAACTTTAATTCTAAAAATGTCTTCCAAGGATCATTCTTGTCATTCTTCAAATAACCAAGGACTGATTATGTAAATTCTGAAACTTCAAGGGTGTATTCTGCCAATTGCTGAAAGTTCAGGGATTGTTTTTGACATTTCTTCAAAGTTGAACATATCTTTCAAAAATAATCCACTCAGCATAGAAATCTTCACAAATGCACAATTCTGACCTTCCTAAACCGGCTTTTAGCACTCTTTATCTCTCGTGCAAGGGTTTTTAATGCGATTTGGTTAACTTTTGTCTGTTTTGTCATATCCGTACCTGCACATGCATAAACTCAAGAAAACAACAAATATTAGCAATAAACGGCTCTTTCTTGGTTATTTTGGGTCTGATTTGATAAAGAAATGATATGTGTTTTTGCACATATCACTAAGGTAGACTCATGCCAAATCAACGGGGAATTCACAACTTATAAGGAGAGTATGGCAAAGTATCTGGTAAAAACAAAGGAGTACATCAGATGTTTCAAGCAATTCGAATCTGACGAACATCCTAGGGCAATGTAATCGAAAGAGGATATCCTCAGTAAACTAGCATCAGTGGCCTTCGACCACCTGACTAAGGAAATACTCGTTGAACTATTAGAAACACCTTCAACGGAAGAGGAGGTCATCGGCGCGATAGTCGAAGAGGAAGAAAAAAATTGGATGTCTCCTATCATCCGATGTATTACCGAAGGAAAATGGCCGGAGGATGAAAACAAAGCAAGAGCCCTTCAGATGAAAATCAGTCATTACACGATGGAAGATGGGGTGTTGTTCAAAAAATCATACCTAGGACCAATGTTAAGGTGTGTGGGCCCATTACAAGCCAACTACGTGGTAAGGGAAGTGCACGAAGGAGCATGCAGAATGCATTCAGGACCAAGATCCGTTGTAGCAAAGCTGATAAGACAAGGTTACTAATGGCCGACCATGCATAGAGATGCCAGGGAAGTCATCCAGAAATGTGAGTCGTGCCAGGTACATGCCCCGGTGCCCAAGTTGCCAAAAACCCTCATGACCTTCATCATGTCACCATGGCCTTTTTTCCAATGGGGAATGGATGTATTGGGTCCCCTCCCTGAAGCACCCGGAAAGGTAAAGTATGTCATTGTAGCCATCGACTACTTACAAAATGGATGGAAGCTAAACCCTTGGCAAGAACCACCGGAAAGGAAGTCAAGAAATTCGTCTGGGAAAACATAGTGTGTCGCTTCGGCCTGCCACACATCATCGTGACAGACAATGGTAGCAACTTTATCCATGATCCCTTCAAGAGTTGGTGTGAAAGATTGAACATAAAACAGATAAACACTGCGGTAGCCCACCCCCAAGCAAATGGTCTGGTAGAAAGGGCGAACAAAAGCCTGATGCATGGTTTTAAGGCAATATTGGGAAGAAGCAAAGCTGGATGGGTAGACGAATTACCAAACGTATTGTGGGCTCACCGGACATCCCTCAAAACAAGCAACGATGAGACACCGTTCAGCCTTACATATGGGAGTGAGGCAGTAATCCCTGCGGAGATAGGAATGCCAACTTTCCGGACAATGATGGTAAAAGAAGAGGGGAGTGAGGAGGAGATTCGCCTAAATCTAGAGTTGCTACAGGAAAGAAGGGAGTCAGCAGCAGTAGAAGAAGCCAGATACAAGAAGAAGGTCGAACAATACTACAACCGAAGAGTGAGAGCCAAAAGTTTCAGAGTCGGGGATTTTGTTTATCGAAAAAACGAGGCAAGGTGCAAGAAAGCCTGGGAAAGTTAGGGCCGAACTGGGAAGGCCCATACCGCATCATCGAGGCATACGGGAATGGATCATACAAGCTACAAACGGCCGAAGAGAAAGAGGTGCCTCGCACCTGGAATGCAACAAATCTGAGAAGATGCTTCTTGTAGTTTAAAAGTGTTGTAAACCTAAGCCTAAGGGCCACCTGTCATCGCAAACTTTTATTAATGACAAATATAGCTCCCCGGATGACGGGAGAGCAATTTTATCCATTATTTTTGTTTACTGAACATAATTCTTAAGTGACCCCCCTAGCAGGCTCGCGACCCCCAGGGAAAGATGGTCAATGTTCAAAGACGGTTCATACCAAAAAGGGTTGTCGTGAGTAAAAACCAAACGGTTCATACCCAAAAAGGGTTGCCAAGGTATAAAAACTAAACGGTTCATACCCAAAAAGGGTTGCCGAGGTATAAAAACCAAACGGTTCATTCCCAAAAAGGGTTGCCGAGGTATAAAAACCAAGCGGTTCATACCCAAAAATGGTTACCAAGGTTTAAAAACCAAACGGTTCATACCCAAAAAGGGTTGCCGAGGAATAAAAACCGAACGGTTCATACCCAAAAAGAGTTTCCGAAACACAAAAACTAAACGGGTCATACACCAAAAAGACCGCCGAAACGTGATGTCAGACGGCGCGCACCGAAGAAGGGTGAACAAGATAAATTAACATTGCATACGAAAAGAGGACATAGCATAAACGAAACAAACAAGGAAAAACAAATAACAAGCCACAAGGATATATCACGAGATTTCATTAAAGTCCAAAATGTCTAGGGGCCTGAACACAAAACACCCCGTCATAACTAAATCCCCCCACCATTACAAATTTCCCCATCAATACTTGTTCAACATTAATACAATCCAGATAAGCAACACTAGAACAAATCAAGCTTCAGTTATGGGAGGAACATTCTGCCCCCCCACCAGCCGCACCGTCATCTTTGTTCTCCCCGACATCTTTCTCAACAGCTCCACCCGAAGGACGTGCTGGATCGGGATCCGGCATGAGAGCCATGATTTCTTCAATCGTTCGGTGGCAAGAATTTCGAACTTTATCCACGTAGGGATACCTCTCACAAAAAGCTCATCATATGCAGCCAGATACTTGGCGGGAGCTTCCAGGTCCAAATCCTCCGTGTCATCCAAAATCTTTTTAACGCCTGCCTCTGTACGATCAATACCCACCCCATCCAACCACCCGGCCATCACACACAAGCTAAAAGGGACGGACAACGAAGCTTTATACTCATGACTGCCAAGAAGACGAGTCACGACGGTGGGGATGAAGTCTCTCACATGATTGGACCGCACTATTTCCAAATTCCCCGCGGCCACCGCCATGTCTGTACGCTCTCTACGAAGAACCTCATTCTCTTCTTCCTCATTCTTTAAGGCTCCCCTAGCCTCCATCAACTCTTTCTCCAACCCAGAGATCTTCTCACTTTGAGCCGAGGACAACTTCAACCATTCTGCTTTTTCAGCCTCCAAAGTGCGCACCTGCTATTTCAAACCCTCCTCTCAGGCAGAACACTCAGCATGCTCCTCTTTCACAACTTTCAACTCCTCCAGCGTTTTACCCAAATAATCAAAATTCTCTTTAGCAGCCTTTTCGCATCCCTAGTGCTCCTTGGCCAATTCTTTGTATTTGATAAGGATTTAAAAGGTACACTTTTGAGGGGTCATTTAAGCCCTTAATCGACCACTTTTATATCCGTTACTGCTTAATTTTGTTCCTTTTCACTTTTAGGTCTCTTGAAGGCAAAATCTTTGGAATGATGCTTATTTAGACGAAAAGGCGTGAATATGTGAAGAAAATGGCTAAAGTCAAGATCAAGACACTCATGCTTCTTTGGAAACGCACCGACGGCATCACAAATAAAGCGGCGCCGTCCCTCTAATTGCGGCGGCTCGAAGTGAAATTGCTATTTTGTACGGCGGCGTCGGCTTTAAAGAGTAGAGCGTCACAACTCAGACGGCCTAGATCGATTCAGGCGGTCGGAAGATGAAACGGCGTCACAACTAACGTGGCGCCGTCCACAAAATTTACTGGTCAAGACGAAACCCTAATGGCGTGATCCGGCAGCGTCACAATTAAAGAGTAATGTCGTCGCAGTTGTAACTCTATATATAGAATTCAAATTTTCAGACTTTTAGGGAGGTATAATTGTGGAGTAAAACCCTAAAACGATTTTTGGTTGTCTTGGGCAGTATCTTAGGGTTCTCATACCCTATTATACATCAAGATAAGTAATCTACTTCATTGATTTCATTATGTCTTCGATTGTATGTGTGTATGCTTGCATGTTTACCATGTCCGGCTAATTTACTTGTGTGTTTGCTTAGATCTATGAAACCTAGTTATTGAATATTGATTGGTTGTCTCTTCTCTTAATTGTAATTGGCTTGGGATTGCAATAGGCCATCGTTATGTTTTTAATTCTTGAGTAATCTTTGTGAACATTAGTTTATAATCGCCTAGAGTTATTGTAGGCTAAAAATCCAAAGATAACCTTAGAGTTAGTTTATAAATCCTAGAGCTTTTGTAGGCAATAACCTTAAGGTATCCTCAAAGAGTTAGGTAAAAAAGCATACCTTACGACCTTAGAAGACACAACGCATTAAGAATAAGGACGTGACAATTCAACCATCAATAAAAGATAACTAGGGAGTAATAACATCTAGGTAGACACATTTTTAATCATCATACGAGCACACATCAATTAGACATAGACTACCCCTTAGCTTAGTTAATTAGATAATTAGATAGTAGAGTAATCGGTAGAAGTACCAACCCCCAAATCCAATACCCCGAGATTCGTATCTTTCAATTTTCTAAAAAATAAAAAAAAAAGATAAAAAAATAATCTTCCTCAACCCCAACCTTAGCGTAGTAATTTCTCACTAGCATTCCTGTTCCCCTAAAGAACGATATCAATCCCGAGGCTTACCCTAATACTACACTACAACGATTAGGTTCATTGCCTAGGTGGTTGAAAAACTTGCTCGAAGAAAAGGAAGTTTTCTTTGACCCCAAACTCGCGTTGTGCGCGTATCAGTATTCATTACCAAGAATTTCAAAACGAACAAGCATGTCCGTGAAGGCAAGGCTTCCCCTGGCCAGAATACACCACGACCTTTGAACCGCTTCGGTATCGATCATGCTCTGTAGATAGGTCTCTTCGGCAGGTGGAGGCAGATGAACAAGTAGATCCCTATACTTGTCATATCCTTTGACCCTTTCATCGTTTTTAATAGACCACCCCGGTACATAAGTCACACTTGACTAAGCCTTCCCTTCTTCTCACCATCCTTACCTTCCTGATGCTAAAGAGGAGGAGAAGAAATCCCTACAGGAAAACAAATAAAGACAAAACAATAAATATACAAAAATAAACACAAGTAAAAAAAATATGAAGCGAGAAAAACAAAGACTTACTGGTCTCCTTGGGATCAGGCTGCTCAACAACACGGGACACTTCGTGATCCCCGTCATGGTCCACCGGCCGCTCCTCAAAAGGATTCCCTTCAACATTCGCAGCATCCAGGTTGTTGCTGGAATGACCCTCCGAATTTTCCTTCTCGATGGTGTTGGGGTCATTCGGAAGAGGACCTCCGAGGGGTATGGCATTCAGTGGTGTGGGATTTGTAGTCGACTCCACATTGATAACAGGTGTTGTACTTTTGTTCCTCCTCCTCTGTGGTTGGCCGGAACCACCCTCTCCAGCAGGGCATTTCTGGAGCAGCACCCCCTAGCCCGAGCCTCAACAGCTTTTCTTTTCTTCTCTTTGGCCTCCAAGACCTTCGGATCATCCACCTCCACTTTCTTCATCGCATCATACTTGGGAGGAACGGGAGTACCAGCGACGCTCGGAATGGTCACATGCATGATATGAGCTTGTTCATGCTCATAACGATCCCCCTTTGTCATAGCCGCCCCCTTGGGATAATTCGGTTTAATCAGATAATCAGACATGGTTAGAGCTGTAAAACAAACAGAACAATAATAAATCCACATAAAATATTTATATATATATATATATATATATATATATATATATATATATATATATATATATATATATATATATATATATATATATATATAAGTTTCAAGTTAATAAATAAAATACAGGCTAAGTACCATTCCCCTCGGCATCCTTCAGAGCCGGCCGGAAACCAGGATATTTCCAATTAGCCGACAACCCAATGGCATACAAAAAGCCGGGCGGAATCTTTATCAAATCAATAACATTGGCGGACAACTTATCAGCATCCTATTCAGAAAATTATCCGGAAGGAAAAGGATCGGAAACATCCGAATCCGGATGCCTCCAAGGCATGGCACGGCGATCAATGAGAAAGAAATTGCTTTTCCAACCTTTCAATCCAGAAAAAATCTCCCTAAAGCAAACCCGGCGGTTTTTACCGTCCCGCTTGGCAAAAGTGAACCAATGTCCTTGTTTATGTAACTTATAAAAAGCACGAAAAAAGGAGGTTGTAGGAATGACATGAAGGCTACAACTATATACTTCAAAAAGAGTAACCCTATGTAAACCTAACGGCACTAACTGTGAAATGTGAACCTTATAGTAATGAAGAACGTCTAAAAGAAAGGTGGAGAACGGGACGCTAATACCCCCTTCCATAAAATACTCCAAATATAAACCTATCGCATCGTCTCCTAAACTTCCCATGGTAAAACCAGACGGTGGAAGCCTCGGATGGAGGTCAAGGGGAATCCCAAAACTGTCTATTGCCCATTTCAACCCCGCTGCGGTCATGTTGGAGGGATACTTGTCCAGATCAAACTTGGGTTTCATTACCGATGGACCCTCAGAAGCAGGTCCTGATTTATGTTCGGAGAAGGAGCCGGACGGTTCGGTCATGGTAACCAGAAGGGAATGGAAATAGCCTAAGTTTAAAAAAACAGAGAACTAGAGTATACCTGGACAGTTGACGAAGAATACAAAAACTGTTCGGCGAAAAAACTCTAAAACGTGTATGTGCGAGAAGTTTTTACGATGGTAAAAACTGAAAATGACCGCGCTATTTATAGGGAAAAAAGAATAGGTGAAACGTCCCGTCGTGTCAGACAGGGACGTGGCAACATCAGACACCACACAAAACACGTCAGCACCTACGTGGCAAGATCTAGGAGCACGGTAAGAAAATCGGCACCTCATCATGTACGGACATTTATTAATTTTGGCACCATTAAAAAAAAACTGTCGAAAGGCGGAACGAGACTCGCCGGCAAATACCATGAGGAATCACTCCCAATATCATGTAATTCATACATCAACATGATAATGGGGGGAGGGGGACATGTTGGCGTATGTACCCGAAGTGCCAAACCGAAGGGTCCAAACCATTCGGCGAACGCACGAAGAAAACAAAACCAAACAGGCTCCAAGACAACATAGGCCGAAGGGTTCAACACAACCCCTCCGGCATAACGGTTAAATGGCGTCACCAGTCATAAAGAGAAGGGAATCCTGAGTCAGAATCCCTGACCCAACACAGAGAAGCCAAACAGAGTAAGTCAACCTCCCGCCCGAAAAAGGTCACTTTCATCATATGTGACCCTCAGGTAAGGACAAGACTTCTCATCTATAAAAGGAGAGAAATTACTGCATCTAGGTTAAGTCTCTTTACCCTACTTTTACACACAGTAACCCTGACATATCATATTCTCATTCTCACACCGGAGCTTGGTCTAGGGACAAAACCCTAGGCGAGGCTAACGCATGTTGTTCTTGTGCTAACAGGTCCGAAGGGTCCTAATCCGGAGAGCTGGATGAAGATTCAGCCGAAGGATTATTGCTTGTTTAGGTGAAGACATATTTTTACCTCAACACTCACATAGGTACTTTCTTTTAATCATGCCTTGCTTGCACTTTTTCAAAAGAACTATTAAGAAGATAAACTTCAACCTCTTTATCTTGTAGGTCCGAACACATTCCTTGGGATAAAATAACATGTGTTCCAATCTCTAAGTGTGAGCTTTCCACATTGAATTCAAGCTTCTAACCCCATTGTATTAGAAGGAAATTGGGTGTCTCACCATTAGAGAATTTAAATGGACTTTTTAATTTTCTAACACCGACTTGTGCACTAAGTCTCTTGCGAACCTCTTTGTCAAGTGTTAAGCTATCGATAGTGTAGATTCACTATATCAACCATGATATACACATGGTAACATGACTTTTAAACATAACACAATGTTTAATAACAAGTCATTCAACCATTCTACTTCTTTAGAACATATAAAGATACAAAGCCAACAATTCATGATGCCATAGTTAAACCCGATGTACAACTTTGCTTTTATGATCACAAGATAAGATACCACACCAAATGTGAAAAATCCTTTCACCAGTGGCATATAATCTTTTGAGATAATTCGATATTTACCCAATCTGAACATGAAAATGTCATATATACCCAAAATACAACTTTTGAATGCATGATGTACAATGCATTTAAAGCATGTTTTGGGCAAATATGACATTATCATCTTTAAGTTGGGTAAATATGGAATTGCCCCTAATCTTTTTGACCAATTATCCAACTAGATTGCATCAATAATTGCATTACTTCAAATTATCAACAATCTTCATTTTGTTCTAAACCAAAGTCCATGGTTTCTTTCAAGTAATCAAATACTTAATTATACTAGCCAAACACAAAAAAAAAATGATATACTTTTGACTACAAATAAATTGTCTAAATATACAAGTACTATGTATCCATTAGACAAGTAACTTTGTCAACTATATTTCGCAACAAATTTGTTTTCTACTCGGCAAATATACAAAACCCAAGTTAAATCTCAAAAAATCATGAAGGAACACTACTCACCATACCCATATAAATATTTATAAAAGATGAGTCATGTAGACATCAAAGTGATAACCCATGATTTACCATATACCAATTTTAAAAAGGTGATTCAAATACGGACCGATCCAAACCATATAGTTGACACTTAAATAATGTTTTTATCCATGAATTTTGATAGACAAAAAATTTAAAATGTATTCCAGAAAATATAAACAAGATGTTTCACCATATTCTGGAATCAAATTGTTGCGTTAAAAGTTAAACCGCAAAATTACGATACGTAACTGGCAAAATTCATATAGAGAACGTTGGGAGAACATTGTCATACCACCTATTCGATATTACCGCCAATCATTGTAACTAATGATTGACTCGATCATATATTCATGAATAACTCACCAATACATGCATAGATTAACGACCATGTCGACTATATGATGATGTCTACATATGTTTTAACTAAAATCATATCACATACACATGCATAGTTTAACCATGTCGTTAAACTCTATGTTAGTCAATGAATTCGTGCATAGACTTTCAATATAAAGTGACTTTTTCATGACAAACATTTTCTTATTTTGATTTCCAGTAAACACAAAATAAGAATATCTACCAATAATTATCATTCTCATATACAACACAATATGCGTAATTCTTTAATAGACAACGTTATTTGCATAATAGTTGATTGTACAAAAAGATGCACATACCAGGCCATCAATGGTGATTGACGGAGTTAGGGGTGATGGTGAAGATGCCAAGTGCAAGATAACCTGAAAATAAGAAATAGAAGACACTACGTTAGGCGGGGCGGGAAGCCCCTGAACCGCCCGTGTGAGAATCATGGTGATTATTTCATGAAAGTATTGAGGTGGAGAAGATGATATCTCCTAGGTTAAGTTAGGTTACATACCTCTGTTATGACTTCCTTATTTATAGGCATAATAAGATGATGGAGCGATTAAGGTCCCGCGATTCTTGAGGTGTGTGGAGGCGATTCTGAGAGGGTCCTGGTAGTTACAGAGGGTCATGGCTAAGATCATGGTTGTTGACCAGTTCTGTTTGACCAGCTCAATCATACCCACGTTCATAGGTAGAGAGGCTATGACCTTTAGGCTTTGACCCTTGTGGAGGGGCTCCGAGCAAGACGAGGGGGCTCCGATCGGTGGCGAGAGGCCGGGCTCAAGCTGTGGACGGAGGCCTTGATGGAGGGCTGATTAGTGACGGAGGCCCAGGCGAACTATGGCGGAGCAGCCTTGACGGAGGGGCTCCGATCAGTGATGGAGGGCTCCAAAGCTGATGGAGGCCAGACACTATGAGTGCTTTGGGTGTAGGTTGGCCGATTCCCTTGCGGTAGCCATTCTGAATGACTTTATGCCAACATTATGTGTAGGATGAAGGCATATGCTCCATCCTTTAGAAGGGTACATCATACCCTTTGTAAGCAGAGCGGAGGGTACGTGATGATGTACCCTTCGAGTAGCTCGAAGGACACTCCAAGTTAGGATTCCAAAATATCCGTAGGCGTCAAACCATTCGTTGGCACGAAGGTTACCTAAGGGGAATTCGCCATTCGAAGCCCTAAGCCCTTCGGGATATGGCTGACGAAGGAACAATGGATAAGGAACCTCCTGAATTGGTCAAACCCACGATCTCCCTCTCTCTCTTGGCTTCCCGTCAAATTCGAGAACGTGGGTCACTAAGCCCTAGCGGTTAACCACAATCATGGGACGCCCCCATGATCTCCGACATTCATGCAGAAGTGCTCTCAACCCTATTTCATTCACTATAAATAGGTTGGACGGGCAATGGATTATGGTATGCTCATTTTACACTCACTTCTTTACTTACACATACTTACATAACCATAACTCATACTTACTCTCACGCCGGAGGTGGTTCGCAGGGTCCTACCCCTGCACATTCACTTAACGTAGTGTTTCATATTTTTTATTCTCGAGTTACGTGCAAGTCTTGGCTGGAACATACCCCTATTACTTTGATCCTCATCGAAGCCTGGTAGTGAAATCTTTTGTACAATCAGTGGCGCCATCCGTGGGACCACTACTATTAGTCCCGTAATCACCCAGTCCTAATACCTCAACCAACTACACTACCTTTCCGGCATGGAACCAGGAAGAGAAGATACACCTCCACCAGGTTTCTCTACCCTGGTCCCACTCAACACAACTAACACCGATAATCTCGCCCCCATAACAGCCTCAACCTTTACCACACGATCTCGTTTGGAAACTACTCCCGTACATCACGCTTCAACATCCGCTAACCCTATTCCAGATATTAGTCCGCTCCGTTGAGGCAAACTTTGAGGCCTTAGATTCTTTGCTAAGGGCTCATAAGAGACGGGTTTGCAACAATCGAAATGCGGAGGAGTTGGAATACTCCAGTGAGGAGTATGACAAGGAGATTGAAGCAGAGGATAGGCCTCAACCTGTTAGCGGCTTCGGCCTGCGAATGGTTCTCCTTCCATTAAAAGGTCAAATGGAAGGACGGTGGGTTTTGAAGAAGGACCCGGAGGAAATCCGGGAAGAAGGGAAAGAATGCATGGTGAAAGGAGGCGAGAACTCCAGCGGAGGAAGCAACCCGGTAGGAAACAGAGGGTAAACCTACCCCTCCTAGCGCCCATTTAGGAAGAGAAGGGGCGGGGCTCCGGTCCCCTCTTATATTTCGAGTGTCGGAGACCCACCTCCATACTCCAAAGCATGAATCGAGTTACCCCTCGGAATGAACCCCTACCTACCTGTTCAAACCTACAACACTTACCTCCAGATGGTTCACTCCCCAACCCAGCATTACAAGCAAATGCCCTATGGACAGGTTCCTACGCAATCGATGGGGGTATACCCTTCGTACCAACCTTCTACTGTTTACCCTACCTACTCACAACCATTTCCTAACCCGTATAACCCTACACCTGTTTATCCACCTCCATACAACCCTTATTGTGCCGAAGCCTCTGGAGCTTGCACACCTTTCATGAAGTGGATCGAAGACTACCCCTTACCTGACGGTGTAAAGATGCCTACTCATATAGGCACCTACGATGGGAAAGACGATCCTGATAACTTCCTCCACTTATTCGAAGGCGCTATCAAGATGCAAAAGTGGGTCATGCATGTAGCATGCCACATGTTCACTTACACGCTCAGAGACTCCGCAAGAATATGGTGGAACAGGCGAACTTGGGGAGCATTATGAGTCTAGATGATCTTAAGGCTAAGTTCGGTTACACTTTAGCCGTGAAGAAGTACACCAAAACTCACCTAACCGTGCACACCATCAAGCAGATGGACAACGAAAGCACAAGGGCCTTCGTTACGGTATCTGATGAAACCTTGCAAATTCTAGGGTTGCACGAAGATCGGAGGATCTCGGTTTCGTACATGGCCTTTGGACTCGAAGCTTGGTGGAATTCCTGTCCACCGACCTTCCCAACACCTACAAGGCCTTGATCGAGAAGGCTTACACCTGGATTGAGTCCAAGGAGGTAGCGACAGCGGGGCTCCGATAGAGCAAAAGGAAGCGTCGACAAATTCTCTAGAGGTCCTCCTGGAAGTATCCAAAACAAGAAGAAGAACAGAGACCGCTTCACTCCCTACAACAAAGGTTCGAACCATGGACTCTTGGCGAACTTGGTCAAATCTCCCCGAGATCCTAGCTACCGAAAGCCAAAGTCCTTGATCCACCACCTCGGATGATAGCACGAAGCAAAGCCGAGACATGTCCAATATTGCCATTTCATGAAGATCATGGACATGACACGAACAACCTAGAGGAACTCAAAAGCGGTCGAAGAGGCAGTACGGTCCGACAGTTAGCACATCCGGTCAAAGGCATAAGAAGGAAAGGACAAGTTCTCGACACTCAACCGGGTGAATGGAAGGGGAACAAGAAGGAAGCTACGCCCGAAGCTCCTATACTAATGGTACACTGAACCTACATATTGACAACCTTGAAAAGGAAGGAAGCATATGGGAAATGGAAGCGTAGGGAAATAACCTTCCCTCACATATTGGGGCGAACACCTTCGACCGATCCGTGATCATCAAGGTACGAATCTCAAACAGGGAGGTAAACCGAGCATATATGGATTGTGGGAGCTCTTGCGAAATCATCTATGAGCACTGTTTCCTAAAGCTCAAGTCATCCATACGCTCACGGAGGGTGGACTCAGCACCCCCTGTAGGGTTCTCCCGGTGAACACTCATGGCCCCGGAGAAGTACCGTTGAAATCACCATAGGCGAAGGCCCTTATCCCGCACGGAAACACTCATCTTCATCATAGTAAGGTCAGATTCTCCTTATAATTTGTTAATAGGGAGGACAGCTATGCAAAAATGGAATTGTTGTCTCCACCATACATGCGCTATTATGTTCCAAACCTCCTTCGGAGTAGGAGCTGATTCATTCTAGTTATGGGGCGGATAAGGGTGTATATGGTGTCAAGAAGATCAAAGAAGAATCGGAGGAGTCTCCGATGGCAATTCTTAGCTGTACAGATGCAGAGGAGCGAGTTGTAGTAAACCCTAGCTACCCTGAACAAACGGTGGTAGTAGGAAAGCAACTCACAGCAAATTTCAAGGCGAAACTCACAGAGTCAATTTGCGGACTAACCTTGATGTTTTGCTTGGAAATATTACGACATGACAAGGGTACCAAGAACATTGCGATAGACTACGGGGTCCTTCGAGACGGAGCATAAACTCAATGAGCATAAACACATTGAGCCAATAAAACAGAAAAGGAGAAGCCTAGCCCCCCGAAAGAAATGCTGCACCGCAAAGAAGTTGACGAACTCACAATGCTGCATCCTAAGGAAGTTAAATACCAAACTTGGTAGCCAACCCAAGATCTGGTCAAAAAGCGAGTACTGAGGGTGGCGATGCGTTGACTTCATTGACATCAACAAAGCATGCCCAAAGGACTGCTACCCCTTACCAGAAATTGACTAGAAGGTAGAGTCCCTGGCAGGCTTCCGGTTAAAATGCTTCTTAGATGCCTACAAAGGGTATCATCCGATCCGATGGCAAAAGGAGAGACGAGGAAAAGACGGCTTTTCACGCAAAGGCTATGTCTACATGTTATTCAGAAAGATGCCCTTCGGATTGAAGAATGCGGGCGACTTACCAACGTCCTGTAGATAAAGCCTTCAACAAAGATGAGGCAGAAATCTCAAGCCTACGTGATGACATGGTTATCAAGAGCAAGACGGAGGAGGACCTACTCCTCGATGTACAGAAACATTTGACCATCTTGGGCGATTAACATGAAGCTGAACCCTAAGAAATGCTCCTTCGGTGTCGAAGAGGGACAATTCCTAGGGCATTTGATCACTAAGCAGGGATAAAAGCTAATCCCTCTAAGGTCAAGGCAATTTCCGATCTCCAAGCCCCCAAGTGTCTAAAAGATGCGAGCACGAATGGGAAGTCAAGCCGTTCGTTTTTGTCGAAGGGAGCTGACAGGTCCCTACCGTTCTTCAAAACACTCAAGGGATGCGTAGACAAGAAAACTTTTCAATGGAGCCAGGATGCTGAAGCTGCTTTTCAGAAGATGAAGGAGTTCATCGAAATCCTTCCAACACTTACAGTCCAATCAAAAGGAAGTGTTATTCATGTACTTAGCATCCTCAATGGAGAGTGTTAGCGCAGTCCTTATGGCGGAACGAGACAAGCGACAAATACCCATTTACTTTGTTAGCAGGGGTCCTACAGGAACAGATCAACTATCCAACATTGGAGAAGTTAATACGCTTAATTTCTAGCAGGCAAGGAGCTCTCGCGCTATTTTCAGGCCTATCCTGTCACAGTCTTAACCGACAAGCCACTAAAACAGATCTTGTCGAAGCCTGAAAAGTCCGGGAGGGTGGCTAAATGGGCTATTGAGCTTGGAGAACATGAAATAGAGTTCAAAGGACGTGTTGGGATATGAAAGTGCTGAAGAATGATAAAGTACTAGAAAAAGTCAAAGAGTCAAAGTACTGCTAAAGATAAAGTCAAAGTACTGCTGATTGAAGTCAAAGTACTGCAAGAACAAAGAACTGTTTTATTCGTTTATAGAAAGTCTTGTAATTCTAGAATATTCTTTATTAGATTACTTGTCGTACAAGGATACAAATTGTAAATCGTTTAGGGTTATCCTTGAGCCTATAAAAGGACCCCTAGATTGATATTAGATGTACGCGACATTATTAGAGTTTTAGAGAGAAGTTCGATATTATTAGAGTTGTTAAAGAATCTGCATAATAAGCAGAGTTAGTATTATTAATAAAATCATTTAGAGTTAAAGTTATTCTTCTTAGCTTTGTTAAGTAAATTCCGCATACTTAATAGAGTTTGCTCAGTGTTTCTTTGTTAATAACTTAGGATTTATCTGAGGTTATTAAACCTTAACAAGCTATTAAAGTTAGTTTGATTAGAGTACATCGATCCAACAAGTGGTATCAGAGCTTGTGTGGAAACTCTGACTAAGAAGAAACCCTACTGCAACAAAACCTAAAGATGTCGACTGATTCTGTTCCACCACCTTCCATCACCTCAATGAGGATTCTTGTCATCAAGAAAGGCGAATATGATCTATGGTGTATGAAGATGAGGCGATATTTGCCATTACACCATGCTCTATGAAATGTAATTGTTAATGGTAATGAAGAAGTTCCAGAACCTATTGATGTTCCTGGACAACCCAAAGCACCTAAGGCGTCTTACCAGGCAGAACCTTAAGAAATCAAGAGAGGCACTCAACATTCTCTTGTCCGCCATTCCGATGGTTATCTTCTCAAATTTCATGATGCTAAAGATGCAAAGCGCTCTGGCTGCTCTAAGACAAGATTTGGAGGAATGAAGCTTCTAAGAAGATGCATTTAAATATGCTGAAGCAATTTGAAACTTTCACAGTTGGTGAAAGAGAGATTCTTGATGCTGCATATGATAGGTTTCAAAATCTCCTCAACATGTTGGAGTTATACAAGGCGTATATCAGTTGAAGATGCTAATCAAGTTTCTAAGAGTTTGCCATCTACATAGCATGTGATTGCTACAATGATCGAGAGGATAACCGGGTTTGGATGTCATGGACATTGATGATCTCTACAATCATCTAAAGGTGTATGAGCATGAGATGAATGTCCAAACCAGTTCTAAATCACATAGTATTGCTTTTCTATCATCACGAAAGAGGAGCAAGTACTTCCAACAAAGTCTGCTTCTCCTACTCAAAGTACTGACTCAAAGTATCTTCTCGTATCTACTCCCACCCATGCTCAGCAAGCCCCACCAACTACTACTATGCACTCAGATGAAGTTGTGTGCTCCTTCTTTGCACGGCAAGCTAGTTTACCTGTCACTTATGAAGAAGATCTAGCACAGATTGAAGAAGATGCCCTTGAAGAAATTGATATCAGGTGGCAAGTTGCTATGATCAGCGCTAGGATCAAAAAGCATATGAAGAAGACAGGAAAAAGCATTGATTTCAAACCAAAACAGGGAATAACTTTTGACAAATCCAAAATTGAATGCTTCAATTATCAAAAGACCTGGACACTTTGAAGGAGTGCGGGTGTTTGCAAAGTATCAAGCAACAAAGGACATCCGAGAAACCAAAGCTTGAGCTCAAAGAAATTCCAATTCTTGAAACAAAGGCTTTGGTTGCTCAAGAGAAGTTATCGAAGTTGACTGAGTGAAGAGTTTGATGATGAACCGTTGACTTACTTTATGGTAGCAAAGATGGAAGAAGTAGTGAAGAGTCGAGGAAGAAGTGGACTGAGCACTGCTTTTGATGAGAACTGAACATGCTGATTTAGAATCCAGAGATTGTCTAGGAGAATTTGATTGGAGCATGGATAGTGAAGATGATCCTGTTCAACTTGCAATGGTGGCTACTTCACCAAGTTCACCCCTATCTCTGAGGTATGCTCAAATTGTCATGATTTTTATCACAAATTACTTGGCAGTTATGTAATTGAAAGAGATAATTATGTTAGGGCTAGATTTGAGGTAGCTAGTTATCAAATAACCTTAGAATCTATGGAAGCTAAAATCTTAACACATGAAAATAATGAAGTAGCTTGGGGTTGAAAAGTATGCACAGCAGGACTATCAGTTAAAACTAAGTGAATGGAAATTAAACTGTAAAATTTCTCAAATAGAGAAACTGACTAAGGAAAGAGATGATTTGTTAGCTAAGTTTTTGCTTGCTAAAGGTGAATCGGTCTGTCACATGTTACTTATGTTCAAAAACAGAGAAGAGCTTACATTAAACTGCGGCTTAGGTTTTGGAATGAACTTTGATAACATAGAAGAGAATCAAACTGATGATGACCTAGAGGATATAACCACTAGTGATGATGAACTCATTAATTATGTAGACACATCTAGTATTGAGGACTCAATTAGTGAACCACCTCTTGAGTATAAGAAAGACAATGGTTATCATGCAGTTCCCCATCCTACTGGAAGTCATCAACCCCTAGGCCCGATGTCTCGTTTGGAGTAGACTGTCTAGAGTTTAGGAAAAAGCTAGTTGCTCAATCTAGGTCTGAAACCCCAAAGGAAACTGTTGAAAACAATGTTCAAAGTCAAGCAGTACCTTCAACTCAAAGTCTTGCTCCACAAGGCGATACCTTCAAAAAACCTTTTCAAAAGCAGATCTTGCTAAACCTTTTTGGAATAACTTTGGTCAAAACAGGTTTAATCATTCACCTAGAAGGCAAAATAGTTTTGGTCATGGACATAGAAGAAGTCACTTTGGGAGTATGGGTCAAAAGCTGTGTTTTGTGTGTTTTAGTCCAACTCATTTAATCAAGGATTGTGAACATCACTCAAAATACCTTAGAAAATTCCCAAAGAACAGGTCATAACCACAAACCTAGAGAGACCAAACCGCGGTCTGGAATAACTCAAATAGGGTTAATCACAAAGAATTTTTCACCGGACCAGGTACCCACACCGAGAAGACCCTTTTCAAAACCTTGATATCCTTCAAGACTTTCCAAAGTATTGCTCACCAAGAACGATGCTTTCTCAAAGTAACGCCTGCTCACCAAACAAGGTACTGATCACACTCTCTGGAATAGGAACCCTAGAAGATCTCATTACTATCAACCTAGAAGGTACTACAATTCACATAGGGGATCTAGATCACAAGAACCAAGTGTTAAATCAGAATGGAAAGTTAAGAGGAAAATCTACTGAAGACAAGACATACTTTTCAACAAAAAGTGAATCAGATGTTTTTGTGATACAAGATAAAGAGAATGAACTTGTAAAAGAAAATTGTGTTGACAATCCAGAAAGTTTTGAAAATCCACATGCTAAAAATCAAAAGATAATTATGGATCATGTTTTGAAACAAGTTGAAAATTACATACTCAAAGAATTTGAGTTTGTAACTCCACAAGGGGAACACAAGTCAGTAATGGCTTGGGTTCCTAAAGATCACTAACTCTTTTATCTTTGTGCGGGGCAACCCGGACCTTAAGAGGAGCTTAAAGATCGTCGATTGTAGATAGTAGTTGCTCCGGAAGTATGACAGAGACAAAGAGATCCTCGTCTCCGATTTAGATCTATTAGTGGAAGAAGAGTTGCATTTGGGAATGATCCCAATAGAGGAAGGATTACTGGAAAAGGAACCATCAAAGCGAGTATATAGATTTTGAGAATGTTAGATATGTGAAGGAGCTCAAGTTCAACTTATTATCATCTCTCCTCAAATCGTGATAAAAGCATCCTGTGTTATTCACTCGACTATTAAATGTCTCATCCTCTCTCTTGAATTCAAGCCTGTTGATGATAACTTGGTAGTTCTTAGAGTACCAAGAACAAATGATGTGTATAGTTTAGACATGAAGAGTCTACATTCCTATTGAAGAGCCACATGTTTGGTGGCAAAATCAACATCTGAAGAAGCACATCAGTGGCATAGAAGATTGGGCCATGTAAATTTCAAGAATATCAACAAACTGGTCAAAGGAAATTTAGTTAGAGGTTTACCTTCAAAGACTTACAAGAATGATCATTCATGTTTGGCATGCAAGAAGGTTTGCAGATATCAGTTACCCTTGTAGAAACGTTATGTTATAATAAGCAACATCCTCTATTGAAGCTGAATATGTAGCTGCTGCAAGTTGTTGTGGACAACTCTTGGACTATGGGTTCAATTTCAAGAATACTCCTATCAATATTGATAATGAGAGTACCATTTGTATTGTGAAGAATCCAGTTTATCATTCCAAGACCAAGCACATACAGATTAGGCATCACTTTATCATAGATTGCTATGAGCACAGGCTCATTAATGTGGTTAAGGTTCACACGGATGATAATGTAGCTGATTTACTCACCAAAGGCTTTGATGTTCCAAGATTCAATCACTTGGTGGTGAGTATTGGCATGATCAGCTACTAAGCTACATTTAAGGGGAGGACTATTTAGTGTTAGTATAGTCCTATGCATTGCTTGAGGGGAGGATATTTATGTTATATAGAGGAATTTGGAAAAGTACGTTTTTATGAAAGTACTGCTTGGAAATACTTGCTTGGGAAAGTATCGCATATGTGGAAGTACTTGTTTGTCTTATTAAAGTACTATTCCAACGGTAATATTGAGGGGTAATTATATCTAACGGTAACTTTGGTATTTATGGCTGTGATTTTTTTTTAAATCTCACCTATAAATAACTACTCTCCGAATTTTCCTCTCATATTGATACTTTAGAATCTCTTCCATATTTCTCTCTCTTTCACCTATATTATTCGTCATCTCTTTTACTGTGATTATACAATCATCTATGGCGAATCGTCCTATAGTTTCAAAGCACAATATGGTGGCTAATTTAGACAAGACTAAAACTAATGTGGTTTTTCATGATATAATTGATTATCTTTGATCACCACTGGTTATGCTCTTTTAGTGGAGCGGATATAATTGAACCACTGGATTCAAGAATTTTGGGCTACTTGCTAGGATAATATGGAGAATGATGAATTTTATATTAGAGCTACAGTTGCTGGAAGAATGTGAAGATTACGAAGCCTCTATTCGAGAAGACTTATTGTTAATGATGAAGATGGGGCTATTAAAGCTTTGATAAGCAATTGATTTAGGATACTTTTGGACATATTGGTTATGAAGGGTCTTTAACAGAACAAACATTCAGGAAACAACTATTTTGTCCTCAATGGAAATTTTTAGTTCATGTATTGCTTCATTGCATAAGTGCTAAAAGTACTTCATGGGAGCAATTTGGATCTAACATAGCATCTGCTATTGTGGGCTTGGCTACAGATCGTGTTTTTAATTTTTCAAGGCTCATTCTTGATGGTATGCTTTCCCACATCACTCATGGTTCAAAATGGCTGATGTATCCAAGGTTTGTTCAAGTATTCCTCAATAAACAACCGGGATGTTCCTAAGCCAACAAATCTTTTACCTGCTAGGTTCAACAAGCCAAAATTTTCACCTTTATGGCTAGGAAGAGTGATCTCGTTTCATGGAAGGGATACTCCCTTAACTACTTCTATGATGGAAGGTTCAAGCTGTTAGAGCCGATGCCGAAGAAGATGCGCTAGTGAAGGTACTGATCTCAAGTAATGCATCTCAAAGTGCCGCGATCTCCGTGGTACGTGATCTAAAGGTACGCCTCTCCAAGTACTCATGTTCAAGAAGATGTTGCAGCTTTCACCTTCTCCATCTCCACAAAGATCTGCCTCCTCATTCTCAACCAAATGGAACCTTCACTGCTCAAGGAGATGATTCACATACTATATCCCCTGAAGATTTAACATTGGATAATTATGTTTTGACAAGGGAGTTAGTCAAGTTGCAAAGACTCTCAGCCTCAAGCTAAACAGATTAAGAAATTGAAGCTCAAGTTTAGAAGGCTAAAGAATTTTGTCCGCCATTGGTTCAACATCATCGATTGGGTCAAATCTAAAGAAGGAACAAAGGCAGCCTAGGCGCCAACGCCAAAAGTTCGTTCACAAACAATCTTCTGTCCAATTGGGGAGGAATTTAGAAGAAAGGAATTTGAAAGAAGATATTGTTAAGGAAAATGAACCTCAAGGTATCTGAAGAACATGAAAAGATCAAGAATCGTGTCATTCAAGAATCGAGGAACAAGTTATTGATGTCCAAGTTCAGTACGATGATCAAGGTAATCAAGATCAAAGTACTGCTTTTCAATAACAAGGATCCTACAAGCAAGAATTAATTTCTCCAAGGTTGTTAAATTTTGAAGAGGAAGCTGGTCCTTCAACAAATGTACATGAAGAAGTTGTTGGTCCTTCTACTGTTATACAAGAAGAAAAAGCTACACCTAAACCTATCCATACTGCAAGTGATGATGACACCATTGCTGAGATCTTGCAAGATTTATCAAAGCCAAGGGGTGTTCATATTCCAGGAGTGCAAGAAGAGGAACAATCAAGAGTTTCTCAACCTGCTATTGATCCTAAGGATAAAGGAAAAGGTGTTTTGGTAGAAGTAAAGAAGAAGAAACTAACTTTTAGCATAGATAAGAGCCCAAGAAGCTTTGAATGAACAAGCAACTAGAAAGCTTCAAGAGGAATTAAATGCTAAAGATAGAGAAGCTAAGGAAGTCAGAAGCTAAGAGTAGAGAAGCAAATAAGAAGTTGCAAGAGGAATTGAAATGAAGCCGATGAACAATTAGAGTCACCTATTCTCAAGTAGATTCTTACCAAGAAGACCTAATAAAGCTAAAGACATAAATGCAATGATGGCTTATCTTAAAAGTCAAGGGTATAAAGGATTGCAGAGGTTTAATTATTTTGAGATGAAACGATTGTATGATGCTAGGAAGCTTATAAAAAATGTTGAAAGCATCAAAGATTTTAGAGATGAAGCTACATGGAGTTAAGAAGAGAGAAAGAAAAGTTTAAAAGAAAAAGGAAAACTCAAGTTAAAGATGTACGCTTCTCAAAGAAAGAAAGTTGAGTTAAGATCTCGAGACTAGGATGAACTAAGAAATTATCTCCGAGTAGTAGATTTTGAATATTCCAAAGAAGATGCTGACATGAAGATGAACAGATCTCGTGATTATTGCTTTTGAAGTTGTGGAATCCAAAGAAGGAAGTTATCTGATGTTTCATAGAGAAGATGAAAGCTTCAGAGTGTTCAATAGGTTATGGGATTTATTGCACACCATAGATAGAGTGGATCTATTTTATTTATATCATGTGGTGCGAAATTACTTTGAACATAATCCTTTAGAAGGAATTGGTTTAGTTCTGCTTGGAGATCTCACAACTATATGGGAAATCAAGAGCAAAGCACTGATGACATTTGGAAGAATCAAGATAATTGGGAAATTGTTTGCTGGAGATTCTTTGAAGAATCTGGAGTTCATGTTCTAGAGCCGGAAAATGGTACAATGATTCACATGTTTGCAGATAGAAGATATCCTCTTACGTGATCTTATGAGGATGATGCTAGAGCATGGAATGGAAGTTGAAGAAGACAATGAAATTGCTTGTATGCTCATCAATTTGTTTATCAACTGGACTACTATTGCCGATGAATAATCGTATGAATATTAATTGAATAAATTATTTTTGATAAATCAAGATTTTATTCAAAGTATCACGATCAAACAAGATTTCATCAAAGTATCGCTTGCGCCTTTTAACCGCTAAGTGATTTTTGAAAGAAACATTTTGTTAAGTAAAAATATTTTGAACAAAGGTTTAAATAAAATAAATGGTTTGTGAGATGGTAACATCAATAGGTTATCAATCCACCATGGTTACAAAAGGATTGGCTAATCCATGAGCAAACGGCTCGGGTAAAGATATGACAAATCCGTTTTTAGTTAACAACTTGCTAATAAGTTGTATGGTAATCAACTCACCATATCAGCTAATGTGAAGAGTTGGCTAGCCCACAAGAAAATGGCTTGTGGTAGAAGGCGGGAAAAACCATTATATGGTAATTAGTTCACCATGATGAAAGAACTAACTAGTCCGTATGGGTACGCTTTTGTAAAGACAACTCAAATCATGATAGCCGATGATTTGCTAAAAATCATATGGTTATCAATGTACCATGGTCTTACACACCAAAACATTTGGCTACTGCAGAGTTAATGGCTTTGGTAAAGAGACTTCAAAATCCATTAAAATTTCAATGATTCACCTCTCACAGAGTTAACACACTGAAGTGATGAGAATAGATCGCAACTTAAATCAATTAATGTACAAGTTGTCATATGTTGCCGTGTGTCTGAAAAGATGGAGTTTCTTGTTGATGCTGTAAAAGAATAATTCTAAAGATACTTTGACAAGCACGTAAAACTAAGAGATACAATCCAAAGACTAAGACATAATCTTTCCTAAAGATGGAGTCGTTAAAGACATATTCACAAAGGAACTTGAAGTCAAGCTAGTAGAATTCAAGTTAGGGGAGGATTGTTGGGATATGAAAGTGCCAAGAATGATAAAGTACTAGAAAAAGTCAAAGAGTCAAAGTATCGCTAAAGATAAAGTCAAAGTACTGCCGATGAAGTCAAAGTACCGCAAGAACAAAGAATGCTTTTATTCGCTTATAGAAAGTCTTGTAATTCTAGAATATTCTTTATTAGATTACTTGTCGTATAAGGATACAAATTGTAAATCGTTTAGGGTTATCCTTGAGCCTATAAAAGGACCCCTAGATTGATATTAGATGTACGCTTACATTATTAGAGTTTTAGAGAAGTTCATATTATTAGAGTTGTTGTAAAAATCTGCATAATAAGCAAAGTTAGTATTATTAATAAAATCGTTTAGAGTTAAAGTTGTTCTTCTTAGCTTTGTTAAGTAAATCGCATACTAATAGAGTTTGCTCATTGTTTCTTTGTTAATAACTTAGGATTTATCCGAGGTTATTAAACCTTAACAAGCTATTAAAGTTAGTTTGATTAGAGTACATCGATCCAACAGGACGAAACTCTATTAAAGGGCAGATTCTCACAGACTTCTTGGCAGAAACACCTTCCGAGCCCGACATAGGAAAGGAAGAGCCCAAACCAACCTCTCAAGTGCGTGCTGAATGGAAACTTTATACGATGGAGCATCCAAATCGACGGCCTCGGGAGCGAGTCTAATGTTGGTCACCCCGGCGGGAAGGAGCATACATATGCTTCGGCTTGAGTTCAAGCCACAAACAACTAAGCGAATATGAAGCGCTGCTAGCAAAGGCCTCAGATCACAATCCATATGGAGGTCAAAACTCGCTGCAGAGACTCCCAATTGGTAGCAACTGGTGACGTGTCTTTATGAAGCAAGGCAAACCGCCATCAAACAAGCATTTGAAAAGCAAAGGAAATGCCGGAGGGCTTCACTACACAATCCAACATGTTCAGGAATCGAATACCAAGGCTTCGACGACTAAGTGCAAGCTTGGTACACGCCATCTCTCCACCAAAGAGGTACTTGTCAAGTCCTACCCGAAGATCCATCGCCACAAGGAAGTTGTAGATGTGATTCACGAGAAGGAGAGACATGGATGACTTCCATCCAGAATATTTGATGTTGCCTTCTCCTCAAGATCCCAAACTAGCAAGGAAGATTCGTTAAGTCACCCCAAGCATCAACTTAATAGGGAAACCCTATACGTGAGGTCATTTTATCACCCTGCTAAGATGTGCTGGGACCCATGCGTGCTAAGAACATCATCACCGGTTCATGAAGGATCTTCATGGCCTCCACGCCAGACCACGCCATTGTCTCAAAGATAATGAAGCCGGGCTACTATTGGCCTTCGATGCACAGGATGCGCGCATATCATTCTCAAATGTGAAGCTTGTCGATACACTCAAATGTTTCGAAGATGCAAAGGTGGCATGACGAAGTTTAACATCCGCATGGCCCTTCTCTCAATGGGGAATGACATCGGGACCTATGCCCATGGCCCCTATAGGAGTCAAATTTTGCCGGTAGCCACTGATTACTTCACTAAGGGGTGAGGCTAAACCTTTAGCCTCTCAAGTAGGGAGACAGACGAGAAGTTCGTGTGGGAACACATCGTGGTGCGTATTCGAGTGCCCTACATCATCATATATTCGACAATGGAAAGCAAGCCACAAGGAGTCTTCTATGACTTCTCAAGGGTTAAACATATAAAATGCTTCTTGACATCCGCCTCTACCACCACAAAGTAACGGAATGGTGGAGGTCACAATAGAGATATCATCAAAGGGGATCGAGAAAAGGTCAGCTTAACTCATCATGGATGTAAAGACAGCCCTCAAGTCTTATGGGCTCACAGACGATCCTAAGTCAAGCAATGGTGACACTCCTTCAAATTCTAACATACGAACGTATGTCATCCCTTCAGAACTAATTGTACACGAGCTGTGGCAACGTGACATGTAGATACCTCCCAAAAATGACGAAAGAATTAGGGAAAACCTTGATCTACTAGAAGAAAGACGAGAAATAGCCTCCATCCGAGAAGCAATGCACAAACATAAGATCAAGCACTTTCAAACTCGAGAATATGTGCTACCAACAAAGGCAAGCAGCGTGTATCGTGGAAAGCTGACCAACTTGGGAAGGACCCTACATGGTAGCCGAGGCCTACTCAAGAACGAGCCTACAACCGCCACTCTTCTCGGAGAACCCATCGACAGACATGGAATGGTACCTAACCTTCAAAGTTCTATGTTTAAGAAGTATTTTTACTTTTTCATTCTTGTAATTAGAAGCTTCTCAAGGGAAAGCACACATTATTGGTAGTTGTCTTAGTTTTCATTTCAAGAATGATGTAATCCTCCCTACCAATTCAATGATAAATAAGACATTTCCCACAAATCTCTTGCTTCTCGCTTCTAAACACAAAGATTTGTTCAGCCAAGTCATTAATGAGTTTCAATGTCGAATGGCTTGAGGTGTGATGCATGCCTTATCATTTAAGCCAACTTAAACATTCACATTAACTCTCCTAGTAGTTTTTAGCGCTTGTAAATTTTTTACAAGTCATACTATGTAAAGGATTTCCAGATAGAGTGGGTCACGACTCTCCAATGATCAAAGTTGGTATTATATTCTGGTGTTGCAATTTACACACAATGAGGTTGTTTAACATTAGGTTGTAAAATTTGCTGCCGGAAAAATGGCGCATTTAGAAGTTAACAAACGTAATATAAACTGTGTGTAGAGGTATTTTCCCTACACCATCACATTCAAAATGAGGCTAATGCCCTTATACTCAGCATGAGGAGCCTAAGCTCCAGTTAAATTGTTCTTGGCCCATGGCCATACATCCAAAGCATCTAAATTGTTTGGAACATAAGACAAATATTGTTAAATAAGATAAATTGTTTTAAGGGTACATGCCACCCTTTGAAACTAAATCAGCCGACATGGCGTACTTTATTCCCGCTGAGATGGAGGAGATGCTTGCACCGAGACAGCTTGTAGACTTGGTCTTCTTGGTGGGGGTGGTAGGCTTCACTTTCGAGGTTTCCGAAAGGAGGTCTTCGAGGGTGCTATAGGATCTTTGGTAGTTTCAGAAGTAAGGAGTACTCAAGTAGCTATGTAATGCATTTCGCTCCTCATCATACTCAAATTTGTAAGTTGACGGTAGCATTCAATCTTGGAAAGGTCCACGGCTTGCCTCGTTTGGGCAAATTTCCTCCAACGCTAAGCAACAGCCCATGAAATATGTGGTCGATTTGATGACCTTTCCACATCCGAAAGCCCCAATTCATCATCAGATAGAGCTCCATGGCTATGTAAGGCACCACCTTCTAAACAACCTCTCGTGACGCATCCTTTGCAAAGATCTTATACCTCATCTGCAGTTTTCATCGATCTCTCCTCAACTTCACCTCTACCTCCGAAGCCTAGCCTTTCACTTTCCAACTCAAAGACATTTCTCAAGAGCAAAGATTCGACTCCGGCGAGAGTGATGACCTTGGCTTCTTCCAACTTAAGATTGCCACGCTCAATGGTCAATGGGCTACCTTTTCACGGCGGTCTTGGACGACGGGTTCTTCTCAACATTCCTTCAATCTCACACTTAGCCTCTAGCTTGGCCACAGCCTCGCAAGCAATGCTCAAGTCTTGCGCATTCAAATGATTATCCATATCGCGCCGCCGCAACCCCCATTGTCATGCATGTCACGTAACCTTTCAAGGGACATGTTTTCTATCATACTCTTCCATTGCGGCGGGGTGACATGATCGACAATCCGTGACAAAGCCCAAGCATTGGGAAGCTCCTTCGTTTCTCCGGAAGGCCCCTGGCCAATACAATGTATAAAGGCTACATTAGTTGGGCGCATAATTATAACTTCATATATTTTATAAGTGAGAATTGCTTACCATGCACCTCCAATCAGTCATCCGCAATTCGGGCAAGCGCATTTCACAACTTTCTCGCCTCGCACTCTTCCGCTTCACAACTCTATTCCCGTGAGGCAAAAGGGATTCTTCCTTTTGTTGGTAGACTTCACATACTCTTAGCCGCCTCCTTCCTACTCTTCAACCTCGGCTACCTATTCCCCGATGAACCTATGACGGGACATCCTCATCCGCTAGGATCATCCGAATGAAACATTCTCCACCGGCTGGGATAGACCTCCAACGCTAGTTGCGGGGTGTCGCCGATGCAATAGGCCCGCTTCGGAGTATCTACCTTCGTTGTTGTTCACATATGCCTATGAGAGCCAACACCATAAGACTTCAAATTTTCTCCGCAGCATAAAACTTAAATCTTCATCCAAGTCTTGAACATGAAGTTTCAAATCCACATCTCCTCAAGTAAAAAATAAAAACAAGAAGAAATAAATATCAAGTACATTGGTCCCATTTAAATAAGCGGATAAATTACTTTGTCCTTTTGGTATGATCACGCTTCGGGAACTCTTCCAAATTCTCAGGCAATCCTTGCCATGTATAAGATGGCTTCAGGAACACTTGCACATCCACGTAGATATCTCGCCAACCATAATGGATCCTTCAACCTCATATGTGGGGTCATTATATCGCCAAGCACTAAACATGTTTTCCTTTATTCAAGAAATTCGATATTTCAGAGAGTGTTCAATGGTGTCTTTTTACAGCAAAAAACTACCCTTCCAACCTCCTACAGTTTGTATACACCTTCCCAAACAAAGCTGGCAAGTTAGGTCACAAGGTTTACCACACGCTTATAAGAAAGATAGAGAGGCTTATTGAACAATACACACACACAATCACGTATGAAACTATGAAGGGTTAGGCGTAGAGAGTGAATGAGGAATGAATTGAACAACCAACCTTCAAATGAAGGTTTACATAAGGTATTTATAGGAGGAGCTAGGCAACACTCCTACTCCTTCCCTTACTCCTATGGGCTTGGGCCTAAGCTCATGGGCCTTCTACATAAGCTTAAGGCTAATAACAAACATAAAGGCCATAATAAGCTAACTATTACATATGTGTAACTAACACTTGAATAAGGTTTAGGAGTGATTCCAACAATCTCCCCTCAAGTGTTATTACATATGAGTAACAAACACTCAAGTGTTGGTGATGAAAACGGTGAAGGCGTTGATGTAATAGTAGCTTTGACGCCTTCTGACATTCTTCTTTCTTGAGAGAAGAATTGCCTTGATTTGAACAATCTCCCCAGTGTAGAGAGATAGTTTACTTTGAACGGTTATGCTTTGACGTCATCTTTAACTTTGTTCTTTGATCATTGTTCTTTTGTGATGAAAGTGATAGTATGTTGTTGTTTGATCAAGTTCCGCTTCAGTTCTGCTTCGCGGTATGTGTTCCACGTCATTCTTCAACATGCTCACACGCCTTTGACGTTGGAATTCAAGACGACGAAGTTCTTTAAGTCTTTAACTTTATAGATTCTTTGAATTGATGAAGAATCATTCTGAATGTTGTGTTGCTTTTGGATAGAACTTCTATTAGTAATGATGTTGGCGTGAGCAGAGAAGAACGCGATCATCCGGCCCGAGCTTCCATAAGAAGTAAAACATTTAAACGGTTAGTAATAAGCGGATTCCGGCACTTACAAGTTTGAACTTCGAGAGTGTTAACAACATAGTGTGAAACACAACTCTAATTCTTACAGGCCGCTCCTCAATCGGAGTCCCACAAGTGAGATAACACGATAAAAATCGGTACACCTACGATTCGGATGAGTCGCCGAGGTACACCAAGCATCACCTCACGCATAGACCGCTTGAGACCACTAAACGCAATCCACGGGGAGTTGCCAAGCGCCTGGCCGCCGTACGTTTGATGTTGACCGGCAGAGTTTCCATTCAATCACTAAGGATCACAATGTGAACCTCTCATAAATGTTCTCGACAGATTGCTAAGATCTGTGAAGGACTCGATAATGTATCACCAAATTTTATTGTTGAATGTCTAGTGATGAAATGTCAAGTGTACCTAAGAGATCTTTTGATGAATCTCGTGGCTCTAGACTCAATAGTGCGTTTTGGTTTTCCCCAGCGGAGACTAGAGAGGGTCTCCTTCTTCAATACCAGCAATCTCTAAGAGAAAGCCGATAGTTTACGTAGGGTTCCAAGTGAGAATGAAACAAGCTTCTGTTGAGAGAAACTTGAGTGGATAAGAAGGTTTAGTGCATGCCACTGGGTCCATGATCGACTTTTAATCTTCAATACCGCGTCACTAAGTGACAACCATAGCATATGAATTGAACCCGATGTCCGCCCTAAGTTGAATAATCTGGAGGGCTATTTCTTTTCACCCTTTTCTTTGCATTTCTTTTAATTCTTCAACTTCTTCCCATTCTCATTTCTCCTTTTTTTCAATCATACCTAAGGACTTCTAAATACTAACTATTTGTGGTGTCCTGGGTAGATCCCTCCGGCGGATCATAGGACGGTTATTCCTAACCTTAGTCACCTTATAACTCCATGACTAACCTATGTTGCCATAAAAACCAATGTGAAAAATCTCACGTGTTTATGAATGAAAAACATTTTAGTACCATTGTTGAGATAAGATTTTGCATAAATACTCCCCCTCCACATGTGCTTAAGAGTTTTAACGGTTAAAATGCAAAGGAGGAAAGAGCGCGACTTTTGAATTGATTAACTCAATAGAGACATTCCCCGCTGACACCAGTTACGTGGCATAGTTAAAGAGTTGCATTGTCGCTTTTAGGTGACAATCGCTCTAGTAACTACCTTGAAGGTGTAGACAATCCTCGAAGGTCGCCAAACCCGCCGAGTTCATGTTTATCAAGAGTTTCTAATGGTACATTCTACCGGACAAGTCCTTGCGAGACACGCTACATCACTAGCGAACTAGCTTGAAATTATTACCCGCCCGTGACAAGTCTTTTCGAGTTACTACAGCTTAAGCATCGTCAATTCATGGTTAAGTCTAAGCAATACAGATTCATTTGCATTTTACATAACATATTTCTTATCACACATTTTCTCCCCTCAAAAATGGCATATTAAAGTGTTATTTTTGAAACGTTTGAGAATAAATATGACCATTTCGAAAAGTTGCGGGAAGAATGACCACTGTGAACAATTTTGAACAAAGTTTCAAATACTCCCCCTCAACAAGTGATATAAACGGTTGAGGTTTTGAAAATCATAAGGGAAGTACTTGTTCTTTTGAGCAAAACCTTGAAAATGAAAGGTTTGATAGGTTTTACTCAAAAGTAAGAAGCTTTCGCTCTTTTCTAAGGATTGTGCGAAGGTACGCACGGGTCCTTTATTTACAAGTACGGGTTGTACATCGTAATGTGTGCACCCATTACATAATTAATCAAACATCCAAAATTATATGAGAAAGCAATTCAAGGGGTACCGTGAAGTGCGTGATGTTCCCGTGAGTGTGCATGTATGCTGAAAGCGTTATGTTAATCCCGGTCGCATTCCACCACATAACTCTCCAATCGTCAATCGATCCCTTCAAACAACCGCTCATCAATCATTGTGATGATCCGCCTCACATCCCTCCTTTCCCGAGAATTCCAAACGCTTAGAGACCCAATTTTCGGCGCGATATCCTTCAACTCGTATGCCAATCCATCCCTAACCAGCCTTCAAGTATGATCCCCAACTTGTGGAGTTCGCTACACGCCATTAAGCAGCTTTGAAGTTCACTACTAAACAAACCAAAGGTTTGCCGATGAGTGTATATTGAGATAGCTGGTTGATATCGGGAAGATCAAGCTTTGGAGGAGTGAAGTTGACACGCTGCTCGAAGATTCAACAAATTGGAGATCTTCTACACGTTTCTTGATGACAATGCGTCGTATGAAGATGAGAAGTGACTTGATAAATTGCTGTATCTGTAGCTTGAGAATTGTCTCATGCGACCTGTACTTTGGCAAGGTACATGTCTTCGATGTCATTGAGAGACAAATTCTCAAAGTCAGCTTCAGAGAAAGCATAGTCCCGCTCATCTTGTCGTTTGACTACGATCTTCTTTAGGAATGTGTAGTCCCACTTAGACTAAAGGTCAACGTGTATGATGGCAACGATATCTTTAGAACTATGCACAGCATGTTGAGACTTCAACATGACAAATTCGTAGTAGATTCGACGGCTGCTCGCCTGATGAATCCCATACTATGCATCTCGGTCGTATGCTTCCACTGTGTTGGAGAACAAGTGATTGGCACGTTCTTCAATGGCTATGCAGTTTGAGTAGACAGATGCTGGGAATGGAAGTGTCAACGATGTAGCATATTTTCTTGAATCATCGCCACCGTAGAAGAAAATCCAGTCTTTGTTGAAGAAATATCCAGGAATCCTTGGTTCAAATTGGTTGGCCAAGTGTTGGTAGAGGTTTGGTCCAATCAGTGTAGTATGGAGGGTTGTCCCTTTGTGTGAAGTCAATGTTTGCTTCCCGGTTGAGCCAATCCATGTTGTTAGACATAGCTCGAGCAATGTTTTCAAGGTGATATTCACCTCGAGGGCACTTTCTTCGAGTCTTTTAGAAGTTGAAACGCTTCATTCTTGATTCGCCTTCCGTTCGCCATTTTCACATGGAACTTTTCTTGCAGAATTTTAGCATGCTCCAATGTAGAACCGTCTACCAAACTGACCTTCTTCGTAGTGGAGTGTTGTTAACAAGAGTAGCAAACCATTCAAATTCCTTTGTTTTATCATCATCTAGCCATGATACGACGTCCGGTATGCCTTCTTCTTCTTTTCTTTCAAGGCCTAGATGATGATTCCGTTTCAACTTGTTTGGGAGAGTGGGTTGTTGTAGGGGCTCAGGATCTTCATCGCACCACCCGTGATACTCAAAGTGATCATCGGTTTTCGAGTCTGGGGTGGTAACTCGGAATCGCCCCGAGGTTTTTCAAGAGAAGAACGAGGAGGAGATTTTTGTTGAACAGAGGCCGCTAGGAGGAGGTTGCATCAAAGAAGATTCACCGATCGCTTCTCGACGCTTAGGTGCGAGTCTTTATCCTTATCCTTGTCTTCATCGTCTCTAGACGCTTAGACTTTTCAGCTTCGATCTACAAGCTTCTTGAAGTTGGTAGTCCAAAGAATGCTTGAAACAAATTTTCCTTCAAGTAAATGTCCCAGCATCGTGCGACATTTGTGTGACAAGCTTGGCCACCAATTCATTATCCGAGAAAACTACGGACGGTTGGATTGATTGTGACGGTTAAGGGCGTTGATCGAATAGTTTGCTTGGCGATCTGCATAAGATTTGGATAAAGTTGTTTGGTGAACAACTCCTTTGTGACTTTAGGAACGCATCTTAAGGTACTTTTTCGTAGCCTTCGATCATTTCGTTCGCTTCCTTGACGGTGATTTTTAATGAATTCCTGAACAAACTTCCTTTCTCCTTTCATCTTTTCATGCTCGTCATACATATGTTGTATGTGATCAAGAAAGAAATTCAAATTTTTGTTGAGCACGCTTTTCTCGACTTGTTTGACAGCTTTGGTAATCCGTTCATGAGCTTGAGTAATCCAAGATTTAGATGGTTTCTTCACGGATTTGGATGATGATTTGGTTGACTTCTTTGATGGTGGTGGCGAGGAGTGAGAAGACGAATCGGATGATGAAGAGATATGAGGAGACTCGGATCCTTTGAGGTTCAGAGGTTTCTTTCTTTGATTGCGCAGGACTATCTAGAAGAAACGTATCATAATCAACATCTTTATCTTTTTCGACTTCTCGCCCGTTCCTCAAACTCATATTCGATAGTATCCTCCACAAGCTTTTGTTGTTGCACAAGAGTGGTACAGACCCTTATCGGGTTGATTAACCGCATCGAGATGGTTCAGAGTGGGCAAAGACCACTTGATCCTCCTGGATCACCCATTTGGTCTTTAGCAAATTCTTCAGCTTTGTGTTGGTGTCTAAGGAATTTGATCTTCTTGTATACATTTTCCGGTGGCTCTGCATCACTTTCCGAGCTTTCATCATAAGGTACAAGTACAGGAGTCTTTCCTTTGCCATGTTCGCCTATTGACTGGAGGTTTTGCACTGATGGAGAGTCATCCTTGCAGCTCAGAGTAGTGACCTCCTCATCTGTCAGTTTCTTCGAGCTCTGTCCAAAGCTTTTGCGTTCGTGTAGGAATAGGTTCACTTCCTTTACGGAACAACTTTACGAGGAGGATTCCTTTTGGGAAGCTTCTCTATAATATTCAGTACTTGTGACACTTCCAAGATCGCCTCTTCTCGTCCTCCGTAGGTGTACCGTATTTTTCATCAAGATGACCAACTTTGCCTCTCTTTACGCTAACCGATACCTTTATATGTTTCAAGCTTTTTGATTTCGTAGTTAGAAGGTGATCGTAATACCGCACTGTTTCTTTGTTGACATTCTTTGATTCCGAAGATAATGGGTTCATCAATATGTCGTGATTATCCGGTCATTGAGCCTCATGGGGATGTCGATGAAGTCCAAGTGCTCTCTAGATCAACAGTTTGGTGTATCTGACATAGGGAATCTTGGAGCCAAGCTTCTTGTGAAATAGCATCATGTCCTCCCATATCGGTGCTTCGATTTCAATGTCCTTCTTGTTGATCAACGACCAGAAAATTTGCAGTTCCATGAGCTTGGGATGCTCATAGCCACCGCCACGCACCGAGACCGATTTGGTGATGATCATGTAGAGTGTTCTCCATGGTTGAGGAATATACTTCACCTCCACGTGAGAGTGCTTAGTAATGATTCCTGAAGCTTCATCATAACCAATATCTATCAAGAATTTCGGACTGCTCTCTTCGTAGGGTAGCAAAGAAGTCGGTTGGAGCGATGTCGGAATGATGAGAATGCCCGTAAGTCGCCAGGAGTGATAGTGACTTGTTTGTGATTAAGTGTCACATTCACCGCACTTTGACCGTGATCCTCTCGCATAGAATCCTGAATTGTTGAATGTAGACCTCGAACTGCGGGCAGAGTGTGAGAGCATGTTCTGGTAGGGATGATTCCCGAGAATATCCACTGCAATGAGACAAGAAGATTCTGAGCATGTGAGGGTGTCAAAGTCAACCCTGAGGTTGTTCTTTCCAATCTTTCTCGGATAACCCTCTGGAAAGATATCAGAATTGTAAGAACTCTCGATGCATCCACATTCATTTGTTCACCATGTCGCGGATCTCAAATAACATTAGCCAAAAGAACCAACATATGGAAGACATAGTGTTAGTCAACAGAAGGTCTTATTGTCTGGTTATTGAATGTACAAAGGTCAATGATTGTTACGAGTCCTAAGTCACTTGTTTGTCTAATAGTTCAATGACGCCGTGAAATGTTTCGTGAGTTAGTTAACTTTAAGTTTTAAAGTTTATGTTATCACTTATGGTTCACAACATATCAAACGATTAAGTTTATTAGTGACATTATTGGATTCGTGACGATATGATTAGTTTATTTACAAGTTTGTACACGTAACAATTCATTATGAAGGTCAATCCGGGCTTAAGCGTAGTTTTGGCAAAGTTGCTGCAAACAGAGATGATATACGCCAGAGATCTAAAGCTACTGGGATCCTAACTTACGCTGTAGAAATGTTACGCGAAGAAAAGGACCTTATGCGTAGGGCTTACGCCAGAGGCTTATATATATATACCTTACGCAAGGCTTACTCGTAAGAGTAGACCTTATGCGAGAGGTCATCGTTTACGCATATCCTTCACAGATACGCCAGTAGTCCCATTGTAGAACCTACGGTAATGGTTATGCGTAGAATTATTCTTACGCATAACTTGACTACGTAGGGTAATCCTTATGCGTAGAGTTTCAAATGACCTTGATTCTGAATATTATGCGAAGCAAGACCTGAAATAAGTTCATCAAATCATTAACATTAACACAAAACATCATTTTATCAACAAGTTATGGCATGAACATTCATAATATTTGCCGTAGAAAGTTATACGCGTAGGTCAAAACCCTAAGGGTTAAGATTTACGCGTATCATTTCTAGCCATGGGATATGCATCAAACAAATTTTGGTAGGTCTAGAGTGTTGTTAGAGTCTTTAGGCCAGGTATTAACATCTAATTCGCAGAATCAAAATTACCCAAAGATATGAACTTTAAACCCTAACTTCAAATTGTCAAACAATTAGTGTTTTTGGGTGGTTAACAACCATGGAAATCATCAATTCAACCTCATATGACCATAACCCAACAATCTTTTAGACCAAAACACTTCACATTTGGAAAAACCCAAATCAACTCATAAACCCTAATTTTCAAAAATCATTAATAAGTGTTTCGTGGTTTTAATGGTTAAAATGGTATACTTGATGTATAAGAAACGCTTTTGACACTATCCATATACCCAAAACACACATAATGATTATGTGTTCACGCTTACGCGAGAACACATAATCACGCTGTGAACACACTTTTAGCCGCTGGATTTGAATGAGATTAAAAACCTTAGCTTAAAAACATGTTAAGATCATTAAAACACTTACAAAATGATGATCAAAACAACGGATTTCTTGGTTCAATCTTAGGCGTAGGATGAATATGGTTGTGTATATTAAATGTGAAGTAAAAAGTAGGTGGAGGTGTGTTTTTATTAAAAATAACTTTAACATTTTGACAGCTTTAGTCCCTCCACCTTTTCCTTTTTCAAACAAAGCCATTTAACTTCCATTTTGGTTACCAAACAAAGTTTTAGAAAGGAACTTTGACTACACCCTCTACTTAAGAAATAATGAAAGGTTATAAATTTAGTCCGAGGAGTGTCATTTAACGTAAAATTTACCACCATTTGTTAAAAGAAACAACTGAGATAAGATAACATGCAAGTACACAGATGATTTGAAACAAGAAAGTTATAATTTTCTCCCTCAACACTTGATCAAAAATGTGAATTTTGAAAGATTATAGTGTTGACGGAAGAAACGTACTTGCAATGTTGAAAGAAAATAGATTGAAGAATATTTTTGTTGTTTTTATCGTGTTTTATATTTTTGTATTTTGTTTTTGAAAATTATTTACAAAAGAGATTTTGGTGTTTGATGAGGTTTTAAGACTGCTTTAGGAGGTCATCCATTCCTCTGAGTCAAACACCTCATACCAACCGTGGACCAACTCATTAAACCTAGCGGGAGGCAAGGCTTTGGTGAGAAGATCCGCCAATTGGTATTCTGCACTCCACAAAATATAATTCAACAGCATTCTGCTCCACGCGGTCCTTGATGAAATGATATCGAAGATCGATGTGCTTTGATTTCGAGTGCGTTGAACCGAAGTTGCACGAGATGCAATGGCACCGATTGTCGAAGTACATCGGGATTCTCGTCAAATACGAACCATAGTCTTTGAGTTGTGTTCTCATCCAGATGACTTGAGCACAACATGACATATTACATATTCTGCTGATGACAACATGTACAATCCTCGCTTTTGATTGCCAAGACACCGCTATCACCAAGAAATTGTAAAGCTCCCAAGTACTTTTCCTTGAGTCTAAGCATCCCGCGCGGATCGGCCTCAAAAGCGATTAGTTTTAAAACCGTAATCCTTCTGGATACCGGATCCCCTGTTAATGGTTCCCTTGATGTATCGGAGGATTCTTTTAGCCTCTGAGAGGTGGGTTTCAGCTGGTCGCGACCGATAACGGAGCATAGATAAACGGCAAAGACAATATCAGTCCGCTAGTAGTGTTAGATACATGAGAGACCCAATACTTCTATATTTTGTAGGGTCCAAAAATTTCCCATGTAAATCAGCGTCTAGCTTCTTGGTATGAGCCATTGGTGTGGCATAGTGTCACTGTGTTTTCATTCCAAATTTTTTTAACAATTCAAGGGCATATTTGGATTGACTCAAGAAAATACCACGGGATGATTGATGAACTTGCAGTCCGAGAAAGAACGTGAGTTCACCCATCATGGACATTTCAAAATTTTTCTTCATTAGTTTTGCAAAAGCGATTGAAAACTTTTTTATGTGTAGACCCAAAAATGATGTCATCCACGTAAATTTGAACAATTAAGATATGTGCCCGCGGATATTGTATAAAAAAGAGTTGGGTCAACCGAACCTTTGGTGAAATTATTAGCAATGAGGAAGGATGATAGCTTATCGCATTCATGCCCGAGGAGCTTGTTTGAGACCATATGAGCTTTGTTCGCTTTGTAGACGGATTCGAAACTCGTGATCAACGAATCCATCCGTTACCGACATAAACCGCTTTAAGTTGTCCATTGAGAAACGCAGTTTTGACATCCATCTAACAGACCGTCATATTCATATGAGCCGCAAACGCTAGAAATATCCAACAACCTCAAGACGCAGCAACCGAGCAAAAGATTCTTCAAAGTCAATACCCTCTTCCCCGACGATAACCCTTAGCCACCGACGTGACTTATTTCGATAACATTTCCTTCAAAGATCCAATTTGTTTTTCCAAATCCATTTTAGACCAATGACGTGACTCGTTGGTCTTTCAACCGCCTCCCATACTTCAAGACGTATGAATTGGTTGAGTTCTTCTTGCATGGATTCAATCCAGTTGTCTTTTGTCATTGCGCCTTTGATGTTTTTAGGTTCAGACAAGGCATTGAGTGCATAAATGCAATGTTCACCGCCCGTGTGAAGACGCTGTCTTGTAACGACCGTTGATTCGGCTGCCAATAATGTTTTCCGTGAGGATGGTCTTTCGTCCATCATATGTGTGGAGGGTTGATGTTGATATATGCAGATTTTTGAGGATTCAAATGGTTTGTTGAAGATTCTCGCGACATCCGTGCAGCTACTCATTAGCAAACGGGTTGAAGAACATTTGGATCAAAATCGCAGTGGGGGTACTACATTCGTAATATCATCACCGGTTCATCATTGTTGGAAGCGTTTGTTCAACTGCTGTGTGGAGTCAATCGTGTAGGTGCATCTTCAACAAGAGTTGTTGTAGCGGTGTATCGTATAGAGTATTATCGTGTTGAGCAAATGAAACAACGGATACACCGAGCACGCTCATCAAGATCGCCACCGAACAGCGGAGCAAATAACCTTTCCATTTGTTGACGAAAGTAAGTCGGGGCTTTGTTCACCGATGATGGGGTTTGGGGAAGTTTAAGCGGTTGTGTCCGTTCCAAGTCAGTATACCGAAGCCATTTCCGTAAGTTCATCAAAATGAGCATGAATCGCTTCCATCACCTCGCTTTGTACGACGATTCCGATTCGAAACCTTTGAATTATCACAAGATCCGATAAAGACTCCAATGTCAGCCTTGGCTTTGAGCTTTCCAAAGTCATCACGATCATTATTCGGATAGCAAAGAGATCCAAATACATGAAAGTGTTTTAGATTCGGTTTTCTCTTATGGACGAGCTCGAAAGGTGTTTTGTTGTGGCGTTTTGTAATCATAGAACGGTTTTGAGTATAGCATGCAAGAGATACAACTTTTCCATAAGTAATCTGAAGTTTAGCAATTAACATTGTTCTTGCAGCTTCCACTAACGCTCGGTTTCGCTCTTCGACAACTCCGCTTTGTTCCGTGTACGCAATAGATGTTTGATGTCAATTCCCCTTTCTCATAGAATTCACGAAGGGTTTGGTTAACAAATTCCTTCTATCCGCTCTCGATTATAACGGTGTTACGAAGTAACTTGTATTTTCGTAAGAAAGGTGATGATCATCTGTGGAGCTTGATCTTTGCTTCAAAGAAAGTAGACCCAAGTCCGCCGTGAATAGTCATCAACGATTACTAAGATGTAGCGCTTGCCATTGATCGCTTGCACGCCAAGATCGGGCCACACAAATCCATGTGAAGAAGATGAAGCACATGCTGAGAGCCGTGTTCCACCTTTGAAGGAAAATGAGCACGAGTGCTTTTGCCTTGTTCACAAGCAAAGGTGATCTTTAGAATATCAAAACCGTGGAAGTCCTTCAACTAGTTTGTGTCGAGCAAGGTTGGTGATGGTTTGAAAGTTTAGATGAGAGAGACTTGCGCTATAGCCAGATTTTGTTGATGTTACCTTTGAAAGTAAACATATAGGAGATGAAGCAACCATGTCTTTCATAGAGATAGTGTAGAGACTAGAATTACGATCCGCATATAAGGTCATTTCCTTGTAGATCACTTAATGAAACAAGTTTTCTCCCGAAAGCAACCTCCAAATCTCCATCACAAACTGACTCCATCAAAACAGATTATGACCGAGGCCTTCCACATAGTAAACCCCGCTAATTTCGATGTTCCCATTGACATAGTCTCCGTGAGCCCATGATAGCCGCGGGTGATCATTCCCGAACCTCGACAAAGGCCAATGAACTTTGCAATAAAGTTTGATAACAATTTAAGATTTCTGTCATGTGCTCCAGAACATCCGCTATCAACAATCTAGAGAATGATCTCAGATCACCTATTACACAATGCATTTACACAGATGGAATGTAGTAGATTTGGAACCCTAAATGTTAGAGGTTCCAGAGTAGCTATAGTAGATATACACACATCAATAGCTTTAGGTATCCACTTAAATCCTAGTGTTATATATCCACGCCATCTCCAACTAGTATTTGCTTTTAGTCTAGTGAATGCACTAGGTGGTACTACATTCCTAGGAGGTG
>OU343216.1:59273039-59330960 GCA_910596185.1 Chrysanthemum makinoi
TTTTGCATAAATACTCCCCCTCCACATGTGCTTGAAAGTTTTAATGGTTAAATGCACAGTGAGGAAAGAGCGCGCACTTTTTGAATTGATCAACTGAAGATAGACAATCCCCCGCGAGACACGGTTACGTTGCATAGTTAAAGTGTTACATTGTCAGCTTTTAGGTGACAACTAGCTCTAATAACTACCTTGAAGGTGTAGAACAAACCTCGAAAGGTTGCAGACCCGTCGAGTTCATGTCTATCAAAAGTTTCTCGAATGGTAAATTCTACTGGGACAAGTCCTTTGCGAGACACGTTTACATCACTAGCGAACTAGCTTGAAATTATTACCCTCCCGGACAAGTCTTTTCGAGTTACTAACAGTTTAAGCACCGTCAATCGTAGGTTGGTCTGAGGTACACGGTACCGATTCATTTGCATTTAGAACAACATATTTCTTATCACACAATTTTCTCCCCCTCAAAAATGGCATATAAAATGTTATTTTTGAGCGTTTGAGAATAAATATGACCATTTTGAGTTGGCGGAAGAGTGACCACGTTGAACAATTGTGAACAACGTTTTAATTCAAATACTCCCCCGCACTAGTGATACATAACGGCTGAGGTTTTTAAATCATATGGGGAAGTACTTGTCTTTTTGAGCAAACCTTGAAAAATAAAGGTTTGATAGGTTTCACTCAAAAAATAAGAAGCTTTCGCTCCTTTTATAAGGATTGTGGCACTGAGGCGTACCATAGGGTCCTTTCTTGACCATTACTGGTTTGTACACTGTATGTGTGCACAGCCCTAGACATATTAATCATACATCCAAAATTATATGAAGGAAACTATTCAAGGGGTCCCAGGAGGCATTGATGTTCCCAGAGTGCCGCACAGGGCGTTGAAAGCGGTGATGTTTCTCCTGGTCGACCCCAACATAGCTTCTCCAATCGTCTGAATTGATCCCTGCTGAACAACCGTTCATCAATCATGGTGATGATCCTTCTCACATCCCTCCTTTCTGAGAATTCCAGCGCTTACGAGACCCACCTTTCAGGCGTATATCCTTCAACCTGTACGCTAATCCGTCCCTAACCAGCTTCAAAATATGATCCCCGAATTTCTGAAGATCACTACACGCCATTAAGCAGTTTCTTTGAAGTTCACTGCGGTAAACAACTCCGAAAGGTTTGCTGATGAGCGTATATTGAGGTAGCTGGTTGAGATCGGGAAGAGTAAGGCGTTGGAGTTGAGTGTTGACACGGCGTCTGATAAGATTCATCAGCCATCTGGATATCTTCAACACGTTCTTTGATCACGATGCGTCTAATGAAGATGAGAACTGACTTGATAATTCACGTTGAACTTCAGTCGAGAATTGTCTCATACGACCCGTACTTTGCAAGGTACATGTCTTCGATGTCGGTGAGAGACAAGTTCTCAAAGTCAGCCTCGGAGAATCCATAGTCCTGTTCATCTTGTCGTTTGACTATGATATTCTTTAAGAATGTGTAGTCCCACTTAGACTTGAGATCAATGTGTTTGATGGCCACGATGTCCTTAGAACTATACACTGCATGTTGAGACTTCCTGAACCAGCAGCTTCGTAGTGATTCTTCTTCGGCGTTCAGATCCAATGTGAATCCCATACAATGCATCTTGGTCGTTATGCTTGCACTTGTCAAAAACAAGTGATTTGCACGTTCCTCGATAGCTATGCAGTTTGAGTAAATAGCCATTTGGGAATGGAAGAGTCAAGGATGTAGCGTATTTTCGCGAACCATACTTCGTGTAAGAAAATCGGTCTCACATTAAAGAATAGCGGATCCGTGGTTGCGTTTGTTTGGCCAATAGTCGGTAGGGGTTTGGTCCAATGCATTGTAATATCGAGGGTTGTCCCCTTTTGTGTGAAAGTCAATGTTTGCTTCGGATTGAGGCAATCAAGTTGTTAGACATAGCTTCGGCGATGTTCTCAAGATGATATTCGACCTCGAGCTTTACGGTTGTCTTTTAGAAGTTGAAATGCTTCATTCTTGATTCGCTTCAACTTCAGTTTCGTCATTTTCTTCACATGGAACTTTTCTTGCAAAAGTTTTGCGTGCTCCAATGTAGAACCGGAACCAATTCTTGACCTTCATCAGGGTAGGGAGTTTGATTGAAAAGTTTGGAGAACCATTCAAACTCTTGGTTTTATGCGTCATCTAGCCATGATGACGACTCGGTGAGTCGTCTTCTTCTTCTTTTTGGAAGGCCTTGATGATGATCTTGGTTTCTGCACTTGTTTGTGGAGTTGTTGTGAGGGGCTCAGGACCTCTTCATCGTCACCACCCGTTATACTCAAAAGTAATCACGTTTTATGAGTGGGGTGGTAACTTCGGAATCGTCGAGGTTTATCGATTAGAACCGAGGGTGGAAGAGACTTTGTTGAGAAGAAGTCGTGGTGGAGGAGGTGGCATAGAGGTAGATTTACGGACTTCTTCGGCGTTTAGGTGCGGATTCCTTATCCTTATCATCGTCATCTCTGGTGGCGTTTGGGTTGATCGGCAGACTCCTTGCATGATGATCTGAGTTGAAAATCAAGTAGATTTTCGAAAAATTTAGCTTCATCGAAATAAATTCGAGATAGCTTTGACATTTGCATCACAAGTTTAGCGATTAACTTTCAGTTGAGAGATCAACTTCTTTGGCCATTGTATTTTTAACCAATGCTACGATGTTAGGGGTGAGTTATCCGGAAAATATTTCTCTAGTCACACGGGGGTGTCGAGAAGAAACTTGTGAGTATGATCTCTTCTGTGTCTTCTCGGTTCCTTTTGGACTTTAGGAGCGATATCACGAAGGTACTTGTTAGTGTATCCTTCGATCATTTGATTCGATTCCTCTTTCGATGACTCTTCATGATCTTCTGAACAAATTCCCTTTCTTTCTCCATCTTGTCTTTCTCATCATTTAAGTGTATGTCACAAAAAGCCAAATTTATTTTTTGTAAAGTATGTCCTTCTTTAGGATTGTTGGCAGCTTTGTGAATCTTTTATGAGCGAAATCCAAGATTTAGGTGGTTTCTTCACAGTTTGATGATGATGATTTTGTTGACTTTTTGATGGTGGTTGTGATGAATGAGATGATGAATCGATGATGAGGAGACATGAGGAGCTTCATGTCCTTAGGAGTTCGAGGTTTCTCCTTGAGTGTGTTGGTTGTCTAGAAGAAACTTTGTATAATCATCCTCGTCATCTCTAGACTTGTCTTTCGATTTCTGTTTCTCAAAAATCATACACACAGTGTTACATAAAATGTCAGGAATCCAGTCCTTATCGATTCCATTCCTGGCAAATTCCGACCTTTGAATTTGTCTATTTGTTGAAACTTCTTCTGTATGATTTATCAATTGCTCTTCTTCTTCTTCTTGAGCTTTCATCATGAGACTCAAGTGAGGGTCTTTCCTTTCCTTTCAGTAGTTTGAGGACTTGGAGGTTTTGGTACTTGGAGGGATTTTCATCCTTTTGCGGTTTGAGTAGGTAATCTCTTCATTGTGTCGGTACCCTCGAGTCTTTCGTCCAAGAACTTTCTTTGCGGTTCAAGTGAAAGGATGGAGTGGCTTCTGAAGGAACTTTCTTCTTAGGGGTAGGTTTCCTTTTGGAAGGAGTTTTCTTCTTTGGAACTTCCTTTGACTCCGCGTACTTGTGACACTTCCCGCACTTCCTTTTTGGTTCTCCTTACAGGTGTTCGAAGATTTTCGTCGAGATGACCAACTTTGCCTTGTCTGTTGCTTCCAGATACCTTTTATGCGTTTCAAGCTTTGACATCTTGAGTTAGAAGAAATCTGGCCACGGCACCTTGTTTCTTTGTAGAGCGTTTCCTTGATTTACGGAGAGAAGAATGGGTTCCGTCAACATGTCGTGATTGTCGGTCATTGAGCCTCTTGGGAATGTCGGGGATGAAGTCCAGTGCTCTCTGGATCAACAATTTAGTATATCGATGTAGGAATCTTTGATCCAAGTTTGTTGAAAATGACATCATGTCATCCCAAATCGAGCCGATAGCGATGTGTTGCTTGTTGACCAATGCCCAGAATATTTGCAGTTCCATGAGCTTAGGGTGCTCATAGCGGCTATCACGACGAAGCAGACTTGGTGATGATCATGTAGAGAGTTCTCGGGGTTGAGAATACTCTTAAGCTCGTGAGAGAATGCTTGGTGATTATTCCGTAGCCTCGTCATAACCGATATTGATTAGAATTGGAGAGTGAGCTCTTGGCAGGGTGTGGCATATAGTTTGGTTGGATCGACATCGAGGAATTAGGAGAACGACCCTTAAGTGCTGGGTGTAATGGTGACTTGTTTGTGATTGAGTCACGTCACAGCAGTTTGTCCTTTGACCCTTTCCATAGTGTTCCAGGCTGGTTGGATGTAGATCTGAGGAACATTTGCGAGTGAGTAAGCATGTTACGATAAGGATGAGTCCTCGAGAATGTCAATAGCAATTAAACCGAAGATTGAGCAAGTGAGGGTGCAAAGTCAACACGGAGATTATTCTTTCCTATCTTCATTGGATAGCCATGAGGATAAATATCGGCAATGGAGAAGACGGTGCATCCACATTCATTTGTTCACCATGTCGTGATCTCGAAATAACATTAGCCAAAAGAACCAACATATCGAAAGACATAATGTTAGTCAACGAAGGTCTTATTGTCTGGTTATTGAATGTAGAGTGTCAATGATTGTTACGAGTCCTAAGTCACTTGTATGTTCAACAGTTCAATGATGTCGTGAAATGTTTGGTGAGTTAGTTAACTTTAAGTTTTAAAGTTTATTTTATCACTTATTGTTCACAACATATCAAATGATTTAAGTTTATTAGTGACATTTTAGGATTCGTGATGATATGATTAGTTTATTTACAAGTTTGAACAAGTAACAATTCATCATGAAGGTCAATCGAGGTTAAGCGTAGTTTGGCAAAGTTATGCGTGAACAGGAATGATATATGCTTAGGCGTAGACTTACGCGTAGAATCCTAACATACGCGTAAGAAGTGTTACGCGTAGGAAAAGGAGACCTTATGCGTAGAGCTTATGCGTAGGCATATATTAACCTTACGCGTAAGGCTACTCGTAAGAGTTGACCTTATGCGTAGTCCTTGTTCATATCCTTCACGAGGATACTGGCGTAGTCCATTGTAGAACCTTACGCGTAAATGTTATGCGTAGGATTATTCTTACGCGTAACATGACTCTGGCGTAGGGTAATCCTTATGTGTAGAGTGCAAATGACCTTGATTCTGATTTTCACAAGTAACAAGCCTGAAATAAAACCATCACATCATCATTATTAACACATAGATTCATTTTAACAACAGTCATGGCAGAACAGAGATGTTACACAGTTATGCGTAGAAACTACATGCGGCCTAAAACCCTAAATCTACGCATTATGAGTTTTGCCATAGATTATGCACTAAACTTTTTCTAGTATGTTAAAGACATGTTGTGAGTATGTAAGCCAAGTTGTAACACTTAATTTGTTGAATCAAAATACCCAAAGTTTATGAGCTTTAAACCCTAATTTTGAATTGATGACCAATTCGTGTTTAGGTGGTTATAAACTTTGGAAATTATCAATTTAACAACGCAAGAGCATAACAACTATCTTTTAACCAAAACACTTCACTTTCAAAAATACCCAATTTGACCTAAGAACCCTAATGTTTGAAAGTTATCAATTCGTGTTTCGGGCATGTTTGGATATGAACATGTGTTTATAGATGTAAAAGGAACATTTTGACCCAATCTTATACCATCAAACGTCCATTCTTGATTTAGTGTTCATACACTTACGCGTAGGACACTAAAATCAATAGATCAAGATTTGACCGTTGGATTTGTATCAAAATCAAAACCTGTTTGAAAACATGTTGAGATCATAAACCACTTACAAATCGATGATCCAATGCAGTTGTTAAACAATTTCTACACATAGGATCTTTTTAGGTGTTGGTAATAAATGTGAGGTGAAAGTGTTAGGTGGGGTGTTTTATCAAAAATAACTTTGTGGTTTTTGCAGTTTTAGTCCCTCCACCTTTCCCATTTTCATCCAAAGCCTTTTAACTTCCAATTTTGGTTACCAAATGAAGATTTTAGGAAAGAAACTTGACGACACTCCCCCTCGACTTGAGAAAATAATGAAAGGTTATTAATTAAAGTCCGATGAGTGTCTTTGAACCAGGAAATGTACCACCATTTGCAAAAATCAACGAGATGATAACATGCAAATACGCGAGATGTTTTGAAGCATTAATGGATAATTTTCTCCCCTCAACACTTGATGAGAAAAATCTTGAATTTTGAAAGATTAAAGTGTTGACGGAAGAAATACTGCCATGTTGAAAGAAAATTAGATTAGAAGAATATTTTTGTTTTTTTTATCAGGTTTTATAATTTTGTATTTTGTTTTTGAAAAATTATTTACAAAAGATGTTTTGGTGTTTGGCCAGGTTTTAAGATGTTTTAGAGGTCATCCAATTCCTCTTGAGTCAAACACCTCATACCAATTCGGTGGACCAACTCATTGAACCTAGCGGGAGGCAAGGCTTTGGTGAGAAGATCTGCCAATTGGTATTGATACCAAAGTATAATTCAACGGTACCACTTCCACGTGATCCTTGATGAAATGATAGCGTAGATCGATGTGCTTTGATTTCAGTGTTGAACGAGTTGCCGAGATTGCAATGGCACTTTGATTGTCGCAGTACATCGGGATTCTGTCAAATACGTAACCATAGTCTTTGAGTTGTGTTCTCATCCAAATGACTTGAGCACAACATGCGGACATGGCTACATATTCTGCCTCGGTTGATGACAGCGATGTACAATCCTGCTTCTTTGATTGCCAAGACACCGGTTTATCACCGAAATTGTAGTGCTCTGAAGTACTTTTCCTTGAGTCTAAGCATCTGCGTGTCAGCGTCTGAAAAGCGATTAGTTCAAAACCGAATCCTTCGGATACGGATCCCAAGTTAATGGTTCCCTTAATGTATCGGAGGATTCTTTTAGCCTCGAGAGTGGGTTTCATTGGTCGCGTGATTACGGGAGCATAGATAAACGGCAAAGACAATATCAGTGCGCTGGTTGTTAGATACATAAGAGACCCAATGATACTTCGGTATTTGGTAGGGTCCACCAATTTCCCATGTAAATCAGCATCTAATTTCTTGGTATGAGCCATTGGTGTGGCATAGGTGTCACAGGTTTTCATTCCAAATTTGTTTAACAATTCAAGGGCATATTTGGGTGACTCGAGAAAATACCACGGGGTGATTGATGAACTTGCAGTCCTAGAAAGAACGTAAGTTCACCCATCATGGACATTTCAAAATTTTTCTTCATTAGTTTTGCAAAAGCGATTGAAAACTTTTATGTGTAGACCCAAAAATGATGTCATCCACGTAAATTTGAACAATTAAGATGTGTGCCCGTGATATTGTATGAAAAGAGTTGGGTCAACCGAGCCTTTGGTGAAATTATTGGCAATGAGGAAAGATGATAGCTTACGTACCATGCCGAGGCTTGTTTGAGACCATAAAGCTTTGTTCAGTTTGTAGACATGGTTCGAACTCGGGATCAACGAATCCATCTGTTGGTGACATAGACCGTTTCTTTAAGTTGCCCATTGAAACGCCATTTTGACATCCATCGATAGACCGTCATATTCATATGAGAACGAGAGAAATATCCGAAACGACCTCAAGACGAGCAACCGGGCAAAAGATTCTTCAAAGTCTATTCCCTCTCTTCTGACTAACCCTTAGCCTACGGGTGACTTGTTTGGATAACATTCCTTCACATCCAATTTGTTTTTCCAAATCCATTTTAAACCAATGACGTAGACCTCTGTTGGTCTTTCAACCAGTTCCCATACTTCAAGACGTTTGAATTGGTTGAGTTCTTCTGCATGGATTCAATCGGTTGTCTTTTGTCATTGCATCCTTAATGTTTTAGGTTCAGATTGGCAGACAGTGAGTGCATAAATGCAATGTTCACCGTCTGTGCGAAGGCGTTGTCTCGTAACGGGTTGATCGGGTTGCCAATAATATTAGCTAGAGGATGGTCTTTTGTCCATCTATGTGTAGAGGGTTGATGTTGGTATACATTGTGCGGTCGAGGATTCAAATGGTTTGTTGAAGATTCGCGACATCTGGTGCAGCAGTCTCATTTGCAAACGGGTTGAAGAACGCATTTGGATCAAAATCTGCAAGTGGGGGTACTTCATTCGAATATCATCGGCCGGTTCATCATTGTTGGTAGCGGTGTGTTCAACTGTTGTGTTGGAGTCAACTGGTGTAGGTGCATCTTCAACAGTAGTTGTTGTAGCAGGTGTATCGGGTATAGGAATATTATCAGGTTGTCAGCGAGCTTGTGGATACACCAGGAGCACGTACATCAATATCGTCACAGAACAGAGGAGCAAATAACCTTTCCATTTGTTGACGAGTTAGCTGAGGGCTTTCTTCAGTTGATGATGGGGGTTGAGGGAAGTTTAAAATTGTGTCCGGGTTCTACATTATACTCGAAGCCATATCCGTGAGTTCATCGAAATGAGCATGAATCATTTCCATTACCTCCTTAGTTCGACGATTCAGTCGGGAAACCTTTAGAATTGTCACAGTATCAATAAAGACTCCAATATCAGCTTTGGCTTTGAGCTTTCCAAAATCATCACGATCATTATTTGGATAACAAAGGGATCCAAATACATGAAAGTGTTTGAGGTTCGGTTTATAGTTGTGGACAAGCTCGAAAGGTGTTTTGTTGTGGCGTTTTGTGATCATAGAGCGGTTTTGAGTATAGCATGCAATAGATACAGCTTCTGCCCATAAGTAATCTGGAAGTTTAGCATTGATTAACATTGTTCTTGCGAGCTTCCACTAACGTTGGTTTCGTCTTTCAACAACTCCGTTTGTTCAGTAATGCGTGCAATAGATGTTTGATCTTTGAATCCTACTTTTCATAGAATTCACGAAGGTTTGTTAACAAATTCAGTTCCTTTGTCGTTGCGATGATTGGCCGGTGTTTGCGGTGAACCTGTATCTTTGTGAGAAAGGTGATGATCATTTGTGGAGCTTGGTCTTTGCTACGAAGAAAGTAGACCCAAGTCCATCGTGAGTAGTCATCAACAATTACTAAGATGTAGCGTTTGCCATTGATCGTTTGCGCGTGCGGGCCACACAAATCTAAGTGAAGAAGATGAAGCACATGCTGAGAGCTGTGTTCCACCTTTGAAGGAAAATGAGCACGAGTGCTTCCTTGTTCACAGTGAGCAAAGGTGATCTTTAGAATAACGGAATCGTGGGAGTCCTTCAACTAGTTTGTGTCGAGCAAGGTTGGTGATGGTTTGAAAGTTTAGATGTGAGAGCCGACGGTGCCATAGCCAAGATTTTGTAGATGTTGCCTTTGAAAGTAAGCAAATGGGAGAGGAAGCAACCATGTCTTGCATAGAGATAGTGTAGAGACTAGAATTACGCGAGCCGGACATAAGGTCATTTCCTTGTAGATCACGAATGAAACAAGTTTTCTCCCTGAAGGCAACCTCCAAATCTCCATCACAAAATTGACCTACTGAAAGCAGATTGTGACCGAGGCCTTCCACATAGTAAACCCTGCTGATTTCGATGTTCCCATTAACATAATCTCCGTAGCCCATGATAGCTTCGAAGTGATCATTCCCGAATCTGACAGTGCCAATGAACTTTGCAATAAAGTTTGATAACAGTTTAAGGTTGCTGTCATGTGTCGGGAACATCCGCTATCAACAATCCAGAGAATGATCGTATCACGCATTACACACAAGCGACACAGGATGGAATAGAAGTAGATGTGGAACCGAAATGTTAGAGGGTTCCAAGCGGATGTTAGACATACACACATTAATGATTTTAGGCATCCATTTAAATCCTAGTGTGTTATATATCCATTTCTGCCATCTATAACTACTCTTTGCTTTAGTCTTAGTGAAAGCACTAGGTGGTACTACATTCTTAGGAGGTGAAGCGGTAGCTACTGTGATAGCAATGGTTGCCTTAGAATCTAAAGAAGGTGGTCTACCAAGCACAGACTTAGAATGATTAGTGGGCCTAGAGGTATTCCGATCTTAGGATTTAAAGAGAGATTATAGCTTTAGCAACACATTTGTCATGACAATCAGAATTCATACTCTTTCGACAAATAACACAAGGTGCATCGGACTGAATATCAAAAGTACTTAACGGTTTAGCATTCGTTACATCACTAGTTCTATTACATTTGCTAGACGCAATATCTATAGTGGGAGTAACGTGATTTTTATTCATAGTCCTAGGGTGTTCTTCTACTTTAGCATCTCTTATTGATCTTTTCTTAGGTCGCAACTTCCTATTCTTCGATTGAGTGCTCTAGGCGTGAAGTGCGGACGTTTGGAAAAGATCAACTATTCTGTTTCAGTAGAGGGAAACACATTAGCAACTTGTGGTTTGGCGGTGAAATTCTAGGTTCATGATTACTAAGTGTTTGGGTGCTAATCTCTTAATCACTGTAGGCGGAAGTTGTTCATACTTTCCTAACATTTCTCTTAACTTAGAGATAGTGTGAATCAGATCTTGATTTTCAAACGAATATTTCCAGCAAAATGTGACTTCTCTAGTGTGAGCAAGATATTGATCAAGTTCGTTTGATGCTTCAAGTCGAGTCTTTTTGAGTAAATCAAATATGACACCATATTCCTGTTTAACTTTTAAAAGTTCTTGTTCATATTTTGAGATTTGACTTTGCAAAGACACGTTTTGATCATTCAGTTGCTCAATTTTAGGATCAGAAGATTTTTCACTCAGCTGAGCGATTTTCTTTTGAAAACTAAGTTGATGGTTGTGAATATCTTTTTCACACCAATGAAGACGACGTTTTTTTGCAAGCATTGTAATTCACACGTGTGTAATCGTTTATTTTCAGCTTTTAAAGACTCGATCTGAAGCACATTATCGGTGTTCTCAACAGTTACAACAGTTTCAACAATATCAGCAGAGATATGATCAGATGCATATGGCAAAGAATAGAATAACACAACATTATGGATATCAGCACAGATAACATCTTCCAAGAGTCGATCAACATCTTTTCTCAATAGTTTCTTTTTGCGTTTTGTGTTAGAAATAGATGTTTCTGTTTTCTCGAAAACGTTTTTCATTACCCCAAGTTCCTTATGAAAATCCTTTTCCCAGGAATTGCACAACTTTTCAAGTTTTTAACATTAGGTAAAAGATTTTTCTGAAAAATGTCTCTTTGTTCTCGCGCCAGAGGCGATTGAAAATGTTCAACTTTGATTTCAGATCGATATTCTATCTCATGTTGTAAAATTTTGAGGTCAGCCATGAAAATGTCAAAATATCGAAGAATTTTTCGATTTTCAGGTTGTGAGTTTACTTCACTAATGGAAGGTAAAGGACCATAAGTTTGTGCAAAGTCTGTTTTGGGATTAACAGTAGAAGACTCAGGTGTTTTGATGATAACCCTTGGTGTGTTAGTAGAATCCGTTGGTGTGACGAAAGTGACCGCGTTTTTATAATTAAAAGGTTTGTTGTAAACAACATTTTTTAATTTTGATCGACTCTCGTCTTCTGCATCTAATTCCTCTTGACGATGATATTCAACAACACTCATGACAGTATTATCAATTTTGTATTCTGCACTGGAAACTTCAGGAGTTGGTTTGAATGTTTTTAGTGAAAGCTTTGGTTTGTAATCAGCTAGATTTTTTCCATATCCTTTTGGATTGGGTTTTAAGGTAAACTTTTCAATAGATGTTACGGATTCACCATGTTTGTAAACAACAGTTGTAAACTCTTTAAGTTTGTTTTGCAAGCCGATGATTTCTTCAAGAAGGTCATCTACCCGATTCGTTGAATGCTTTTTGTATGCGGAGAACTGTTTTTGACAATTTAACAACTCAGCCTTAGCTTTTTGATTTTCCAAGGTGAGAGCGTTAATTTGCTTTTTATGTTCATGTTTCAGTTGTTCTAATTCAGACAACAAAGCATTCTTCGAGGCGGCTAGATCACGCATCTGTCTCTCTAAATATTTTTCGTTTTGATGAGATTTTGCAAAAGCGGCTTCAAAACCTTTTTCACGATTGTATTGAGTTTTGAAAAAGTTGAGTTGCATTTGTAAACATTCAAAATCCTTTGTTAACAGTGCATTTTTACTTTTCAAGTCCTTGTTTAATGCATAACATTCCTCCATTTTGATTTTATGATCTTGAAGTAACTGAGCAAAATCCGAATGAGGCAGCAGATCATCTTGTTCAACGTGAGTCTCAACATGATTATTCTTTAGATCCTCAAGTACTACCACGGAGTCAATTTGATTATCAAGGGAAACCATAAGGTCATCTTGATCGTCAAATGTAACTACAGGGTTAACTTGAAAATCCTCAGAAAAAGATGTAAAAGACTCATTTTGAACAGTCTGATCCGTGCCGGATTCAGATATTGGCGGAGAGATTAGTTCAGATATGATTATGGTTTGTTCGGGTACCTGAGACAAGCCATCAGTGTCATACACTGGGCCTGTATCACTCATGTGCAGCTCATGCATATTAGCCATTAACATAACAGCTGCATTGGCCTGCAAGTCTTCCATATCATCATCTGAGTCAGCATCTGCCATAAAGCTCTGTTCTTTGTCTGTGAGAGATCCACCAGCTTCATCCTTAAGAGCCAAAAGTAGAGCCTCTTTGAAATAAGCACTGCCCCTAGTCCTTGGCTTTGGGCATGCATTAGCCAGGTGTCCCTTCTCATTGCAGTTGTAGCATCTAAGACCATTTAACCGATTTTGAGCATTTCCCTGTTCCACCACTTGAGCTCTGTTGTTATTCCTACCCACAGCATTAAACCCTTGGCCACCGCCCATCTGACGACCATAATCACGATTCTGAACTTCAACACGTCCATTGTTCACAACAGCTTGAGTCCGTGTGTTAGATGAGGAACGAATACGATTGTTGGATTTGTTGGTGTAACGGCCAAAAGCATTAGCAATCATCACAAATCCTTGTTGCAATGCTTCGAATGGATCGATTTCCTCAGTAGCTTCACTGACATATGCTTGAGCATTGTTGCTGTATGGAACCAATTGATTTTGTTGAGGTTGAGGTTGTTGCTGTGAAGGTGTGTTTGGAGCAGTTTGTTGAGTTGCTGGTTGAGAGGGATAATTCTGTTGAGCATATAATGCAAGTTGTTGATTGTCCGGTTGTGACTGTTTAGCAATTTGAGCACGGAGAATCCTTTCCCGATCAACTTCCTTTTCATGAGGCTTCAAGTAATCGTACAACAATCCATAAGTAGAATGATGCATATTCTTCGCTTGACGGAGAAAGATGACATACTTCTCCCATTCAGGACCAAGACTACTCAGGAACTTAGTATTCACTGCAATTCTTGGCATGATGATGTTGTGTTTATCCAAATCATTGATGATGTCTGAAAATCGATGATGATAGGACTCTAGTGTCTCTCCAGGTTCAATCATGAAGTGTTCATAAGCCAAGTAAATTTTGGATTCCAAATCCTCCTGATTGAGTACAGATCCTTCCATAAGAAGACGAATATGATCCCACATTTTTTGTGCAGTCTTTTGAGCATCAACACTACGAAGAATTGGGTTTGGTAATCCTAAGAGGATGTATTCCATTGCAAGTTCATCAGCTTCATAGTGTAGAAGTTCTGTAGGATTTAAATCTGCAACAGTAGCAATGTTGGTTTGTTCATCTCTTGGTGGAACAGCAGTTGGATCTCCGGGTACTATGACAGTAGGCATCTCAAATGGACCTTCCAAGATAACCTTCTTTAAGAACTTTCCATGTGGCTTCTTTAGATCACAAAACCTAAAGAACCTTATCACCCATTGATCGTAGTTTCCTGGAGTGAGCATTGGAGGTCTATCAAGTGATCCAGCTTCATGAATTGATTGTTGGCTGCTTAAAGCTTCACACATCTTTGCAAACCAAGTGGGTTCCTTCATAGTGCTTCGTGATGGATGTTGATTGAAATCGTTTGTGTAGGGTAGAGCTTGAAGACTTGGTGGTGGTTGAACCATTTGTGGTTGTGGAATTGAACCCATTTGTGGAGTATGTTGCTGGTTAAATTGTTGTTGATAAATTGCTTGTTGTTGATTCCATTGTTGATGTTGTGGAGTTAATTGTTGTTGTTGTTGATGATTATAAGTATGAGGGAAATAGTTAGAGTATGGTGGTTGAGACATGATGATAAACTTGTGTGGTAAAAATGGATCTTTGTAGTCGAATGAACCTTTGTTGATGAAGTGTCCTTAGGCATAGAAAAGACAATAACCAAGTAGCACTTATGCGTAAAAACACCAAAAGGTACGCGTAACAATAAGGAGTTACGCGTAGGATTTAGCTTACGCGTAAGTAGGATAAAAGCACTAAAGTTATGCGTAGACAAAAGTTAGGCGTAGAAAGTTAGGCGTAGGATTACCTTATGCGTAGACCTAAGTTTACGCGTAAAGTGAATCTTATCCGTAGAATTTCTACGCGTAAGCTTATGCTTATGCGTAATTTTAGGGTTTTTTGCCCAAATGATCTTTTACACTTCACAGTGCAAAAGATATCCAAAGTCGACGTATTTTCAGACTTATCCAAGTAAGAAAACACGGAATAAACCAGAAAAATGAAGATCAAACCAAGTAAAATCTTACGCGTAATTTTAGGGTTTTGATACGCGTAGGATTACTCGTAACTTTGATTTTGCCCAAATGTGTTTCTAAACCAGTTTTTTGTTATGGAATAGCTTCAATAGTACCAAAAGAACACAAGAGTGTGAATTTTGATGTACCAAAACTGCTAAACGGGTTACGCGTAGAACGACACCCACGAACAAAAACAAGCTAAAAAACGTAAATCCACGCGTAAAGTTTGAAACTTTTTGCCAAAAACAAGTATTTTAACACCTCAAAACATTGAAAGTACAAGAATCTTGGATTAAAAAGTGTAAAAAACGAGTTTTTAAGATAACCAAAGATTGCGTTACCTTTACGCGTAAGACCCAAAACCAAAACTTCAAAAACAAACGAGTACACCCAACTATTTGGCGATTGATACCACTGTTAGGTCACTAGTTTTACAACACAAGCTTATAAGAAAGATAGAGAGGCGGATGAACAAGTATCAAACACAAACACACACAATATAGTATACGGTTTAGGTATAGTGAGAGTGAAAGAAGAAAACTTGAACAACCAACCCTCAAGTGAGGGTTATTACAATGTATTTATAGGCAAGGAGCTAGGGCAACACTCCCTCTCCTTCCCTATTCCTTATTGGGCTTGGATCAAGCTTATGGGCCTTCTACATAAGCTTGACCTTAAACAAACATAAAGGCCATAATTAAGCTACCTATTACATATGAAATATAAATACTTGAAATACTGTTTAGGAGTGATTCCAACAACTAATCAAGCCTTACACCCTAAGGATTTGATCATACTTTTACTACTATCCCAAAAGACTTTGAAGTTCTGCCATTTTCAAGAGGGTATCAGGAGTAAGGAGGAAAACATTTGGTACTACTATTTGAAGGGTTTAGAATACATTAGTTGATTGGATGCTTTAAGAAGTGCTCTAACTTCTTGATTTCTTACTCATTTGTAATCTTACTCTTGGGTAACTTTCTTTATTACTTTACATTGTCGGACCTTTTATATTTGAATGAATTGTTATGTTTGATAATGAACTTGTTATTGAGTATTTTTGTGATACTTGTTTAGGACGATGTAGACTTTCGTGTGGAATGTTATTAGTATGGTTCGGAATTGTGATTTTTCTCATGAGTTTGTTTAAATAAAAATCGTGTTATAAAACTTGTTGATTAAACGTAATTGGATTTAAGGGTCGAAAGAACTTCTAATTATGTTTTAATTCTAAAAAGTTGGTGCACAGATGGATTGATACTTGATAATTGAGACCTATTAAGTATTAAAGTTTTTAAACGAACTTAAGGCAATTTAATCATGGGTATTGGCCGAAAGGGCTCGTAAGAACAAATGTGACTAATCATATTCTCACACATACTGTAGCACCCCCAAAAATGAACAACGCAGAGGAAATAGTAAAAGCATTGGGGTGATACTAAATTGGTATACAACACAAGCTTAGAGAACGGATTTACCATATCCATTTTAAAAAGAAATTACATCAAGTAATTATATAAGTTTCAAAACATTATTCAAGTGCATAAATACATGGCCCATTTATTTAAGTAGTCCCAAATACAAAGTAGTCTATGACCATGCTCTGCCAAGCGTCTCAGAAGTCAAACAAAAATAAGAGAATCAAGTACCTTAGAAAAACATCCTTAAAAATTTAGCATAAAGCTGATGAGCTCTTATGTTTAAGTATATAGCAATAAGTTAGACCATAAGTATAGCATGTGGACATTACATCGTGTTAATACAAATAAACCGTAAAAACGTTTATTAATATTTTGTGATCTCTTTGTGTTTTGTTGATAACAAATACAATGTTATCTTAAGTATAATTATATGGATACATGTTATTTTTGTAAAGCATTTACATATAGCCATTTAAATACAAAAATGTAATAATTAAGCTGTTGTTGTAATAGTTTATTAGGATGGGTAAAAACCATAACCCATGGATCTTAACCCATACCCAAGTTGGCTAGATACAATGTATACTTAGATACATTGAATCTAAAGAAAACTCATGGACCAACCCATAACCCATGACCCATAACCAAAAAACCCATGGGTAAAGAGGAGCGTTCCACGGATCCCTAGGATTACACTAGACGGATCCCAAGTGGAAGGGATCCGTGGGATCCGGGGAACAGTGGAAGATTTTGCCTATAAATAGAGAGCCATATCTTCATTCTAACTCACCCCTCTTCTTACTAAATCTCTCAAACACTCTCATTCTCTTCTAACATATAGATCACTTGATCTAGAGAGTTGTTCTTCTTTCTTTCTATTGTGATCCTCATATAGGTCCTTCTCTAAGGCGAGATCATGAGCATTCTACAAGTCATCCAAGCAAGGGGTCCTTGATTGATTTGTCACTCCGCAAGATTTCTGTAGCGAAGATCTTGTATTTGATATTTCACATATTTGTTGTGTAATAGTTGTGTTAGTTCTGTCCATTGTGCTACGGACTCGGTATCTAGCTTTGTACCAGAAAAAGTGTAAGCAACGTTGTGAAGGCTTCTCCGCCAAGTGAAGGAGTTTGTTGACATAGTGCTTGAACTCTCGAGTAGGTGACTCGAGGAGTGGAGTAGGGCAAGGAAGGTGTCCTTGTAGCCGAACCACTATACATCGGTTGTGTCTTTTCTTTCCCTCGCTTTACTTTATTTACTTGCTTTATCATTAGATCTATACTTTCTCTACATCCATAAGATCTGACATATTAACGAATCTAAAGTTTTTGAAACTAACGTAAAATCGGCAAAACTATTCAACCCCCCCTTCTAGTTTTCCACAATTGGCATCAAGAGCTAAGTTTATAAAAGTTTTAAAGTAAAATCGTATTTTAAAAACTTTTCGATCACTATGGGTTCTGAAAATTATAACGAAGGGCAATCTATGCAACGACCACCACTACTTGAAGCTAATGGTTTTATATATTGGAAAAATAGATTCGAAACATATGTGAAATCTAAAGATATTGACCTTTGGTACATTATTGTTGAAGGCGATTTTGAGGCTACCTCAAAAGATGATAAAGGAAATGTAGTTAACATACCTCATGATAAACTAAATGATGAATTAAAGAAAAAGCTTTCTAAAAATAGTGAAGCAAAAATGGTTTTATATAATGCCTTACCGAAAAAGGAATTCGAAAGAATTTCTATGCTTAAAACCTCTAAAGAAATTTGGAATTCTTTAGTTGTAACTCATCAAGGCAACGAACAAAGTTAAAAATAATAAAATTGATTTATTTGTTCAACAATATGAACAATTTTCAATATCGGATGATGAAACTGTAGATCATTCATTTGCTAACTTTAATACTATTATTACATTTTTACAAGCACTTGATGAATCTTGTTCTAGCCGTAATCATGTTAGGAGATATCTAAGGGTACTTCCACCGAAGTGGAGATCCAAGGTGACGGCGATCGAAGAGTCAAAAGATTTGACAATCCTCACCCTCGATGAACTTATAGGCAACCTAAAAGTCTACGAGCTTGTCCTTGCTAAAGCCTCCGAAGCCTCAAAGGTGAAAGAGAAACACAAATCTCTTGCACTTAAAGCCAAAAAGGCTTAAAGCGATGAAGAGAACTCCTCCTCGAGTAGTGACGACGAGGAGTACGCTATGGCGGTAAGGGACTTTAAAAAGTTCTTTAGAAGAAAGGGAAGATACGTCAAACAACCGTATGTCGATAAGTAAGGCTTTCGGAAAAGCAAAGAGGACGAGAAGCCAAAGGATGATCGTACTTGCTTTAAATGTGGGGACCCAAACCACTTTATTAGTAAGTGTCCCAAACGGGATGATCAAAAGGCATTCGTGAGCGGCACGTGGGGAATGAGCGACGAGGAGGACGAAGAAATTTGTCTCATGGCAAATGACGAGGTATGTCACGAATACTATAGTAGTTCATCACTTGATGACGACTCATTGCATAATGAATATGACAAACTATGCAACATTAGCTTAAAACTAATTAACAAAAATAAGCTTTTAAAGAGTCAAAACCAACGTTTAGATAAAGAAGTCATAGAATTAAAAGCAAAACTAAAACGTTTAGAAAAGGGTAAAATAGCAAGTGGTAAATGTGAACTTTGTGTTCAACTTCAAACACTAGTTGATCATCTAGATTCTAAAATTGCTAGAATGAGTACGAATACTTTAGATACAATACTAGATGGTGTTAAAACTGGTAACAACCAAAAAGGTTTAGGTATTCAACAACTTGATTCATCAACTAGTGAAAGTAAAGAAACAAAATTTGTTAAGGCACTAGAAAAACCAGCCACTGTTGTGGCGGATCCGAAAGGGAACCGGCTAGTGTACAGACAGGGATCCGTGGATCTGCTGTAGCAAACAGTGGTAATAACGTAGCTTCTTCATCTAGAACTGAGTTTGTTATCGTTAATAGAAAGAAACCAACTCATGTCACCACTAGACAACCACCTCCAAAATATAATCCTACTTTTACAAGAAACAAAGTACCATCTTTTTCAAAACATAATCCATCTAGGAGACCTAATAACGTTTATCCAAGAAGTAACCATCAAATGGGATGGAACCCAAATATGCAAAACGGTTTTCCTTTTCAAAACTTTGCTCCATGGAATGCATACTCATCTTATCCATACATGTCTAACATGAATGGGATGTTTAACACTAATGGACCCATGAACAAATGGGGACCAAACTTTTGAGTTTATTATTGTCTTAGGTATGCTTAAAGGTCGACCTTGACCCGGATGAAGGGGTCAAGGATAGCGGGTGCACGAGGCACATGACCGGCAATAGAGATCTATTCTCCACATATGAATCCTTCAATGGAGGTAATGTGGTGTTTGGAAATAGCAAAAGTAGAATCATCGGTAAAGGTACGATTTCTAACAAATCTCTAACCATTAACGATGTGTGACACGTAGAAAACCTAAACTTTAATCTCTTAAGTATAGGACAAATATGCGATAAAAAGTGCAATGTACTTTTTACCGAAACAGGTAGTAAGATATTAAAAAATGGCATAACCATAGGTAAAGGAATTAGGAAATATGGAGTCTATGTCATTAAAATCGGTAATGAACCTAAAGACAAACTATGTCTTACCTCTATGGATGATACTTTGACCTTATGGCATCGAAGATTGGGTCACGCCAACATGCGACTTCTTCAATCGCTATCATCCAAAGATCTAGTAAGAGATCTAGCTAAGTTAAAATATGAACATCACTTTTGTGATGCATGTAATGTATGAAAACAAGCTCATTCTAGTCATAAAGCTAAAAACATGGTGTCTACAACTAGATGTCTAGAATTACTACATATGGATTTATTTGGTCCATCCGCTATCCAAAGTTATGGAGGCAACTACTACACTTTGGTCATAGTGGATGATTACTCTAGGTATATATGGACAAATTTTTTAAAGAACAAAACGGAAACCTTTAATTATTTTAAAATATTGAGCAAAAAGATCCAAAGACAACTAGGAAGTCCTATAGTGTCCATTAGGATGGATCATGGTAGCGAATTCGATAATGAAGTGCAATTTGGAGCCTTTTGTGACGCTAATGGTATTACTCACAACTTCTCGGCTCCACGCACTCCGCAATCGAATGGGGTAGTAGAAAGAAAGAATAGAACCCTACAAGAAATGTGTCGAACCATGCTTAATGAACAATCCATACCTCAAAAGTTTTGGTGTAATGCCGTTGATACTTCAACGTACATACTCAATCGAGTCTTAATTAGACCAATCTTAGGTAAAACTCCATATGAGTTACGCCGAGGCAAAAAGCCTACGTTAAATCACTTTAGAGTCTTTGGAAGCAAATGTTTTATTCTTAACACTAAAGATTACCTTACAAAATTTGATCCTAAATCAACCGAAGGTATCTTTCTAGGTTATTCGCCAAATAGCAAAGCTTACGTCATATTAAACAAAGAAACAATGAAGGTAGAAGAGTCGTTAAATATAAAATTTGATGAAAGTTCACCCAAACCCTCTCCACCTCTTGTCGATGACGAGATTATAGAAAGTGAAGCTATAGTAATAAAGAAAAAGATAAATGAAGAAGAAGAACCTTTAAATGATGAAATCATAAAAATTAAAGAGTCCAAAGATCACCCCGTAGATAAAGTCATAGGAAAGCTAAACGAACGAACATTAAGGTCTCAAGTTCAAAACCAAAATAGCTTGTTTTGTTTTGTTTCAACCATAGAACCTAAGAATACACAAGAAGCCATAAAAGATGAGAGTTGGGTAATGGCTATGCAAGAAGAACTAAATCAATTCGTTTCTAATGATGTTTGGACGCTCGTCCCTCCACCTAGTAATCAAACCATAATAGGAACCAAATGGGTTTATAAAACAAATTAGATGCAAACGGAACAGAGTAGTGTCTAGGAACAAGGCTAGACTCGTTGCCCAAGGGTATAACCAACAAGAAGGAATAGACTTTGATGAGACCTATGACCCCGTGGCTAGATTAGAGTCTATAAGAATACTTCTTGCGTATGCTTGTGCTAATGATCTAAAGCTTTATCAAATGGATGTCAAAAGCGCTTTTCTAAATGGTTTCATTAATGAAGAAGTATATGTAGCTCAACCTCCGGGCTTCATCGATTTTGAAAAACCCAAACATGTGTATAAATTAAAGAAAGCCCTTTACGGTCTTAAACAAGCTCCATATGCTTGGTATGATAGACTCAAGTCATTTTTAATTAAACACAACTATACCATGGGGTTAGTTGACAACACACTTTTTGATGGGTTTTAGGTTCCTTGGATGATGAATTACTTTAAGTATTGGAACCACGGACAAGCTTGAAGATAACCACGGACTGAAGAAGTGTAACCACTGATGAAGATAACCGCGGCTAGTAGTATTGTGTAACCGCTGATAGTATATTGTAAACACTGCTAGTGTTATATAGTCGGTTAGTTTAATTGTATCAGATAAATATGGAAAAGATATTTATCTTGTAGGTTACGTATTGTATATTGTATAGGACTCCTTAGTCTATAAAAGGAGGTTCTAGGTTAGATTAGATATACGTGTGTTAGATATCTAAAGTCGATTCACTTCAAGGTTGCAAAACCCTAATACTGTAAGAGTATTCGTATTATTAAATAATATTGAGGTGTTGAAAGTTAATTGTTCTTCTTAAGATCAAGTGTTAAATTCCGCGTAATACTTGATAAGCTTTTGTTACAAGTCAGTTTCTATATAGATCGTTTGCTCAACTGGGATCAACAAGTGGTATCAGAGCTTGTGATCTAGAAACTGTTATCAAGAAGAATTCTATTAATTTGTACTTAAGGAAGTTAAGATGTCTGAAGAAACTCATATGGTGACTGCTTCTAAGGTTCCCATGCTCAAACATGGTGAATATCAAATTTGGAGGATGCGAATGAGGAAGTACATTCGCATGATTGATTATGCTCTATGGGATGTTGTTGAAAAGGGAGACTCTCTTCCCAAGAAGGGTGAGGATGGTAAGGAAATTATTATTGTCATGAACTTGATAAGCTAAGAGGAAGATGGAGATAAAAGCTCACAGTATTCTCTCCATGGGAATACCTAATGAGTATGCATTAGACTTTGATCAGTATGATTCAGCTAAAGAACTATTGGATGCTCTTGAATTAAGGTTTGCTGGGAATGAAGCCACCAAGAAGTCAAGAATGAACATGCTTAAGCATCAGTTTGAAACCTTCACTGCTCAAAGTGGAGAAAAGATTGATGGTACATATAATAGGCTTCAAAAACTCATCAGTCAACTGAAGGCTGTGGGTTACAAGTTCCTTCAAGAAGACATTAATTTGAAGTTCATAAGGAGCTTATCATCTGATTGGGCTATTCATACCATTGTGTGGAGAAACATGACAGACTTTCCTACAATGACTCTAGACAATCTCTTCAATAACTTGAAGGTCTATGAGTCTGAAAATACCTTTACTAACTCGTCTTCTTCTAATCAAAACATTGCTTTTGTCTCCACTAATCACAAAAGTCCACAAGATGCATCCACTGCTGCCTATGGTATAACCACGGCTATTGCAAACAATACCACTGTTAGTGATAATGTCAGTGATGGTGCAATCTGTGCTTTCCTGGCTGATTTAACTACCAGTGTTACTGTTCTGAATCAAGATCTGGATGAAATTGATCCTGATGATCTTGAAGAGATTAATCTTCAATGGCAAATGGCAATGTTGACTCTTCAAGCAAGGAAGTTTCTGAGGAGAACTGGAAGACAGGTGAAGTATGATGGTCAAAGGAGAGCTGGATTCGACAAAAGCAAGATGGAGTGCTTTAATTGCAAGAAGAAAGGTCACTTTGCTAGGGAATGTCGAGCTCCTAAAAGACTTGAGGGCATAAAGAAGACAACAGAAGAGCCTACTATTACTTCAGCTTTGGTTGCTCGGGATGGACTTGGTGATTATGATTGGAGTGAGCAAATTGAAGAAGGTCCAAATGCAGCTTTTCTTGCTAGTGAAGCTTCTAAAGAGCATAACTTTGCTCTAATGGCCTATGCTTCATCTTCTGGTTCAGATTCTGAGGTATCAAATAATTCTAAAACATCTACTTGTTCTTTTAAATCATGTGCTGATAGCTTAGAGTCTCAAAAGGCTATCACTGAGAGTTTGAGAAAAGAAGTAGATAGATTAACTCTAGATAACTTAGGATATAAAGTTGGCTTAGAGGGTATGGAAGAGAGGCTAAAATTCTGTATTAAATGTGAATTTGAGTATGTAGAAAAGATCAATATACTAGGTGGTGAAATTGATCTTAAAAACAGAGAGATTACAATGCTTAAAGATAGACTAGCAGAAGCAGAAAGTATAAAAGTTCAGGCACTAGAGGAAAAAGAAAAACATATTGTTAGGGTTGCTAAATTACAATATGCTTCTGACCTTGTACAGAAACCAATTGGCCAAAAACTACTTAGAGATGGTACTGGTATAGGGTACAATGATATGCCACCACCCCCCTTAATGAAACATGCACCACCGGTTAAAGAACTGTCATTTAGTAGTGAATTCAGTTTTAATAAACCTGTTGAAGAAGTAAATAAGACTGAAAAACCTAAGATAAGTTCTGATAAGTTATCTGGTGCTCCCATAATTGAAGATTGGGAATCAGATTCTGAGGATGTTAGTACTGAATCAACTAAGTCTGAAAAGATAGAGCCAGTTAAGAAAGTTGATTCTAAACAAGTCAACCTTGTACCTAGATTTGGAGCTAAAGTTACCAAGAATGTTGTAGAGTACAGGGAAATTCCTAGGAAACAGATGAAACAATTTAAACCTAGGGGAAATCAAAGAAGCTTCAATGGTCTAATTTCTAACAGATTAGGTGATGAGTTTCAATGTGTTAATAAGGCTTGTTTTGTGTGTGGTAGTTTTGAACACTTACAGAGAAATTGTAATAAAACCAGACCACAAGTTTGGAATCATTGGAGGAGGGTAAATCATAAAAACTTTTCAAGAAAAACAAACCCTCATCCTAACAGTAACATGATTCCAAAAGCAGTGCTGATGAGGAATGGGAATACAAAATCTATTGTCACTGCTTCTCCTAAATGGGTTCCAACCACTGCTAAGCAAAATGTAAACACGGCTAAGCAGTGTCAATCCACTGATAAGCCAAATATCACCACTGATTCAAAAGAAGTTTTAAAAATTCCAAAGGTGATAACTGATACAGTGGTTGGAAATCATTTTTATGCTGTTAAGGCCTCAGCAAGTTGGCAATGGAAGCCTAAGACAAAGGTTTTACATAATGTCAACTGTGCATCAATGGACCTAACAAAATTTGAATATTTTGATGCACAGGGCAGACCCAAGTCAGTACTGACTTGGGTCCAAAAGAGGAACTAATTTTTGTAATCTTATGTGCAGGGCAATCTACAAATTGAGCTAAAAGATAAAGGAGTTTTTGATAGTGGTTGCTCTGGGCACATGACTTGGGATGGAAGCAATTTGGAAGATTTTGAAGCTTATGATGGAGGCTATGTGGCATTTGGCAATGATCCAAAAGGAGGAAAGATACTTGGAAGAGGCACAATCAGAACTGGGAATCTAGACTTTGAAAAGGTCTATTTGGTACAGGGACTAAAGTACAACTTATTCAGTGTTTCTCAAATGTGTGATAAGAAAAACTGGTACTTTTTGGGGAAACTGAGTGTGTGGTGTTATCTCCTGAGTTTAAGATGCCTGATGAGAAGTTTATACAACTTAGGGTACCTAGGAAGGAAAATATATATTGTTTTGATCTTAAAAATGTTCTTCCTAACAGGTCCTTATGTTTGTTTGCTAAAGCATCTGTTGATGAGTCAATACTGTGGCATAGAAGGCTAGGTCATCTCAATTACAAAACAATCAATAAACTGGTAAAAGGAAACTTAGTGAGAGGGTTACCTTCAAAGGTTTTTGAGTGTAAGGAACTGTGTGTGGCCTGTCAAAAAGGAAAACAACATAGAGCTTCTTGTAAGACCAAGACTGTAAACACCATAACACAACCACTGTTTATGCTTCATATGGACTTATTTGGACCAACCTTTGTTAGAAGCTTGAACCATAAGCAGTATTGCCTGGTTATCACTGATGATTATAGTAGATTTTCTTGGGTATACTTTTTGGCTACTAAGAGTGAGACTAGTGAGATTCTTAAGAGTTTCATTACTAAGATAGAAAATTTAGTAAGTCATAAGGTCAAAGTAATCAGATGTGATAATGGAACTGAGTTTAAGAATGCTGTGATGAATCAGTTCTGTATAGCTAAAGGTATTGAAAGACAGTTTAGTGTTGCTAGAACACCACAACAGAATGGTGTAGCTGAGAGGAAAAATAGAACACTAATTGAGGCTGCTAGGACTATGTTGTCAGAGTCTAAGTTACCAACTACCTTTTGGGCTGAAGCTGTAGGAATTGCATGTTATGTGCAAAATAGAAGTAAGGTAGTGAAGCCTCACAACAAGACCCCCTATGAGCTGTTACATGGTAGGAAGCCAATGATTGCATTCCTAAAACCTTTTGGGTGTCCTGTTACCATTTTGAATACCATAGACTACCTAGGCAAGTTTCAGGAAAAAGCTGATGATGGATACTTTTTAGGCTATTCTACCAATAGTAAAGCCTTTAGAGTATACAATAGGAGGACTAGAATTGTTGAAGAGAACCTACATGTTCAATTCAGTGAAAAGACTCCTAGTGTTGAGACCAAAGGACCAGACTGGCTGTTTAACATTGATATGCTAACCAAATCTATGAATTATGAGCCTATCATTGCAGGAACTTCCACTAATATTGATGCAGGTATACAAAAGGATTCTGAAGTAGATAAATCTTCAAAGGAAGCTAATTCTCCAACAGAGTTCTATTTGGTTGAAAAGTGGAAAGCTGGTTCTATTCCTCCCATCATTCACAAGCAAGGTCCCTTTGATGATGATGTACATAATCCTGGAGGCAAAGTTGATCATCATCAAGATAAAGATGAGTTATTGCAAGATAACTCAGTGTTGGTAGAAGAAATTGAAAAGAAGAAAAGGCAGTCTGCAAGCACTGCTAAGCCTACTGAAAGTGCTGATAGGCCATCTGTAAATGCTGACAAGCCATCTTCTACCACTGACAGTTCAAGTGCAATTTCAGCTACAAGTACTGATGATAGTACTTTCTTTGGACCTTATCCAAAGCCACTATTTGGTGATGAGGAGTATCCACATGATCCTGATATGCCTGACTTAATAGAGATGGATACTCCTACTGATGATGAAAACATGGATGAATTCTTCAATGCTAATTTGACTAATTTGGACACTGTGATCAATGAAAGTCCAATTACTACTACCAGAATTCACAAGATTCATCCCAAGGAACAGATTCTTGGAAATTTGAATACTCCAGTTCAAACAAGAAGCAGGATAAAGAACACAGAACCCTTTCCTGAACATGGGTTCTTTGCAAGATCTCTTAACAAAAGAAACAGTCATAAAGATCTGCAAAATTGCTTGTTTGCTTGTTTTCTGTCTCAAAAGGAGCCCAAGAGAATAGAAGAAGCTTTAACAGAAGAAGGTTGGGTTGAATCAATGCAAGAGGAGCTTCTTCAGTTCAAACTTCAAGAAGTTTGGACATTGGTTGATCTTCCTAATGGGAAGAGGGCTATTGGAACTAAATGGGTGTTCAGAAACAAAAGGGATGAAAGAGGAATTGTAGTGAGGAACAAGTCAAGATTAGTTGCTCAAGGATACACACAAACTGAAGGTTTGGACTATGATGAAGTATTTGCACCAGTTGCAAGGATAGAGGCTATTAGATTGTTTTTGGCTTATGCTTCATTCAAGAATTTTGTTGTGTATCAGATGGATGTTAAAAGTGCATTTTTATATGGCACTATTGAAGAAGAGGTATATGTTTGTCAACCTCCTGGTTTTGAAGATCCTGATCATCCTGACAAGGTTTACAGGGTGAGGAAGGCTATGTATGGACTGCATCAGGCTCCTAGGGCATGGTATGAATGCCTATCTACTTATTTGATGGACAATGGGTTTAAGAGAGGACTGATTGATAAAACTTTGTTCATTAGAAAGCACAAAGATGATATATTACTGATTTTGAGGTTTCTGAAGGTACTCAGCTTCCTCAGGCTAGTGCTAGTGGTATGGTTAATGAGGCTGTCACACGGTGTGGAGGTGACATGATTGGAAGGGCTTCCACTACTGATTCATGCTTAGATGCTGGTCAGGATAGTGGGAACATCAATAAGACCCGACCTTTGGCAACTCCTAATGTGGAAAGTTCTTTGGAGCTTAACACAGGTGGAGGTATCCCTAGCCAACTGGCTGCTACAGGGTACATAGATGATCAGGCTCGGTCTGGTGCTATGTTTTCTATGTCCAAGGATTCACCGCTCGGAGCAGTTCACACAGCTCGAAGTGATGAGGATAGGTTGGAACCTGACAATGAATTGACGGTTAATGACTATGTACCTGATGACTTTTTCGATGATCCACCTCTCGGACCAGTTAACACAGGTCGAAGTGGGGAGGACATTCTTGAACGCTTAAATGAATTGACGGTTAAATGTGCTAAACTGGAGGGTACTGTTTCTAGTTTACAGGAGTTATCTGTACTCCAGGGTAAGGATATTCGGCGGTTGAAGCATAAAGTCTTGGTTTTGGAGAAAGTGAAAAGACCTGGAGTTGCTGCTTTGAAAGCTTTGCGCCGAAAGAAAAAGAAGGTCGTTTCCTCTGCTGATCTAAATGTGAATGATGTATCCAAACAGGGGAGGAGTGATGGTATGAATTCAGGGGAGGCTGTGAATTTATCTGTAGGTGTTACTATAGAGGAAGAGGTTGACAGTGGAGATCAAGATTTTCTGGTTTCTGATAAAGCTGGGAATGCAGTTGTTCTTGAAGACTTGAAAAATGTTGATGTAGTGCAGAACACAACACCTGACAGTATATCTGCAACCATGGTTAGTACTTTTGTAACCACGGATGTAGTTTCAGAATTGGTTATTGTTCCTACCATTGTCATACCCACTGCTATCACAACTACTTCTACTGTTGTGACAACTCTTTCTGAGTTATCATCTAAGCCTAAAGAAGTAGAGAAAGAGGCTGCAAGCTCATTGATTCATCTGAGCAAAACATCATCTATATCTACTTCAATCATTGAACCTGTTTTAGATATTCAGTCTACTGCTACTAAATCAAAAGGTAAACCAAAAGGTAAAAGTTTGGTTATTGGTGAACCTTTGAAGAAGAAAATGGTCAAATCTAATTTTGGAAAAGGCAAAGAAGTAGTACTGAAGTTCAAAAATAAAATAGAACAAGAGGCTTATGATGAAGAGTTTACTAGAAGTTTAGAAGAGGAGGATAAAGCAGTTTTAGAGAAGAGAAAGCAAGATGAAGAAGAATCTAGTCAGAAGTTATTAGCTACATGGTATGAATCTCAAAACTATCTTAAAGCTTCTGAATTGATCAATGATGAGTATCAGGTACAAGAATGGGCTTTGTTTGATGATGAAGAAAAGGCTAGACTTCTGGGAATGTTGGCAAAGAAGGTTAGTAAAGAAAGGAAGAAAATTGTAAGAAAGAAACCTCCTTCTATTGCTCAGTTGAGGAATGCTTTGATGAGGATTATCAAGAATTCTGGTATATATGTTTCTGAAAATCTTAGTACCTGTTCATTTAACAGAATCTTGGAAATCTATAAGACATGTATGAGAATTAATAATGATGATTTCTGTCCAATGAATTCTCAAAAGGAGAAAGAGTGGATTAAAGAGCATGATGCATGGATGCAAAGTAAACGAAAAAGAACATCTGAGGTTCAGGAGACATCTGATTCTAAGAAGTTAAAAGTTGTTGCAGATGTGAATCAAATCATTTCTTATGAGTTTAATCTTTTAGATGGAAGTGAAGGAGTTTGGAAAATTCAAAGACTCAATAATGAAGTTTCTGAGTATAATAAATTTTCTCAAATGCTTCAATATTTTGATAGAGATGATTTGATGAATCTTTGGATACTTTACAAGAATAACTTTGGTGAAGTACATCCAAATGATTATCATGAGAGGTTGTTGTATCATAATTTGAAGATTCTATTTGAACCTACTCATGCTGAACTTGAATGGCAGGGACTCTACAATGGTCAAGTTACTCGTTGGTTTTTATATCAAACCTGTGGAGTTCATGTTCTAACTGTTTCTGGACAGATTATTTATATGCTTGTAGAAGGTGATTATCCTAAATTGAATAAGCATCCAGGAATAATTGCTCAGATGTTGAAGCCGGGTTGTTTTAAGATGTTATTGTCCTATGATGGTCAAGCTTATGACTTGTTGAAGAAGTATGAGAATATACTTAAAGCAAGTAAGTGTTTGGCTACATCCTCCACATCAGATGTTTTGAGTTTAAGAGAAACTTGAGAATTTTGTTAGAATTTATCAAGTTTAGGGGAGGATTGTTGGGTTTTAGGTTCCTTGGATGATGAATTACTTTAAGTATTGGAACCACGGACAAGCTTGAAGATAACCACGGACTGAAGAAGTGTAACCACTGATGAAGATAACCGCGGCTAGTAGTATTGTGTAACCGCTGATAGTATATTGTAAACACTGCTAGTGTTATATAGTCGGTTAGTTTAATTGTATCAGATAAATATGGAAAAGATATTTATCTTGTAGGTTACGTATTGTATATTGTATAGGACTCCTTAGTCTATAAAAGGAGGTTCTAGGTTAGATTAGATATACGTGTGTTAGATATCTAAAGTCGATTCACTTCAAGGTTGCAAAACCCTAATACTGTAAGAGTATTCGTATTAATAAATAATATTGAGGTGTTGAAAGTTAATTGTTCTTCTTAAGATCAAGTGTTAAATTCCGCGTAATACTTGATAAGCTTTTGTTACAAGTCAGTTTCTATATAGATCGTTTGCTCAACTGGGATCATCACTTTTTACTAAGAAAAGAGAGTCACATATAATCATAGTGCAAATATATGTAGATGATATTATATTCGGATCCACTTGTCAAGACATGTGTTATGATTTATCTAAAATCATGCATGACGAGTTCGAGATAAGTATGATGGGAGAACTTAGTTTCTTTCTTGGTCTACAAATTAAACAAGTAGAAGATGGTATCTTCTTTAATCAATCTAAATACATAAAGGAGATGTTAAAGAAATTCGGTCTAGAAGAGTCGAAACCAATTAGGACACCAATGTCATCCGACACCAAACTCACAAAAGATGAAGACGGCGAATCAGTAGATAATACTAAATATCGTGGCATGATAGGTAGTCTTCTCTACCTCACGGCAAGTAGGCCGGATATCATGTTTAGTGTTTGCTTATGTGCTAGGTTTCAAGAAGACCCTAAAACATCACACCTAGAAGCCGTAAAAAGGATATTTAGATACATTAAGGGTACAACACAATTAGGATTATGGTATCCTAAGGGAACGGGAGTAGAAACAATTGTATATGCAGATTTTGACCATGCAGGTGATTACGTTGATAGAAAAAGTACAAGTGGGGTATGTACTTTCATTGGATGTTGTTTAACATCTTGGTTTTCTAAGAAACAAACGGCACTAGCAATATCAACAACCGAAGCCGAGTACGTCTTCACCAACAAAGCATGCCAACAAGCACTATGGATGAAACAAGCGTTAGTCGACTACGACATTCATCTAAGCGACATAGCCATCCTATGTGACAACAAAGGTGCCATCGACTTAAGCAAGAATCCGGTATTGCATTCTCGCACAAAGCATATAGAGATCCGTCATCACTTCTTAAGAGACAATGTTCAAAAGGGGAACATCTCTATTGAGAAGGTAGCATCCGAAGACAACATAGCCGACGTCCTCACCAAACCGTTGAAGCAGGAACAATTCAACCTACTTCGTCTTGCTCTTAGTCTAATGGAACAAACGTCGTAACTTACTTGACTCTACAAGGTATGTAAACACTAGCCTTCTTCTTTCTGAGTCTAGGATCTCTATTTCATGCACAACTCACAAACAATACGGGAATTTTCAAAACCCAAGATAAGTTTTCCACTTCTAGCTTTCTTATTTTTTTTGTTGCAAACACATACACATTTCAAAGAAAACCTCTTTTCAAAATGTTTTCTAAAAAGATGATACCTTCCCGTATCAATTTCACAAAAGCAATTTCTCGCGTCTAGGACAAATCGCTTTTTCATTATTAATACAAAGTAAAAACCCCTTTTCATTGCATCTCATGTCTTTTGAATGCTAAAGGGGACACATAACTAATATACGTTTTCGGGTACATTCATTTAAGCAACAATGAATTAGGAGCATTGATAACACTAAATTATGTACCTATGTACTAAATATGTGTTTTCGGGTTATCTCAATAGGATGCTTTTCTACTTCTAGTTTATTTTCTTTTCCTTTTAGGGGTCGAGATAACCGCAACTCCAAATAGTTTGCATATAGGCACACACTAGGCAAAAATGTTTCCAAATGGAAAATTTTGTGCTGCCTGAATCACCAGACCCACGGATCCCAGCTTTCAAGCTGGACGGATCCCTCAAGGGAAGGATCCGTGGGATCCGTGAGACAGAAGCTGTTTTTACCTTTTATTTTTCTCACTTTGGATGAAAAATTCATATTTGTTTTATTTTTGGGAGTATGCTCTTTAATGCTTGTGTTCTCATGATCACATGCCTTAAATTCATATCTAATCATTAGATTTTAATCCACATTTTGGGTCAAGCATTCATTACAATGCTTTGTTTTTCTATATATAAAACTCCCAAAATGCTTGCATAATCTATCTCATCCTTACAAACACAATACACCATGTCATCCACAAACCCTTTAGATGAATCACCTAGTACACACAATCATCTTCATGATACCCAAACCTTTGTACTACCACCATCCAAAATACCACAATCAAACTCTAGGATATCCGCACGGATTAGTATCCGTTCTTGTTGTTTAGCAAAACCAACCTCAAATGGTTCATCCTCAACAAATAAATCAACACAAGATGCTTCCTTTATAGCACCTCCCTCATCACCAACAAGTACACCAACTTCATCACCACCTAAAGTCACTCTTTTGGAACTCCTTAAGACTCCAACAAGAACTAAACAACCTAAACAAAAAGAAATAGTCTTTTCAACACCCCCCACATCTCCAAATACTATTTTTCAAGATCTTGAAACATCACCACCATTAGCTCCCATCACATTACAAGAACATCTAGGTTCTTTTCCACCACCACTTACAAACATTCCGGATGATGATCCATATTTTCCTATTTTTCCACCACATCTTCCGCATAACTCAAATCAAAACAACCCGGAAAACTTCTGCACTCATTACCCACATCACCTACATTGTAAACATTGCCAATACACTAGGGAAATTGCAATATAAGTTAGGGAAGAAATGCGATTCATACTCAACTTCATCCTTGATCGCATCAATACAATTACTCATCCAAACCTCCATCGATAACCTTATGCAAGCATGGAAGGAATCACTACTACTATTTTCTATTTTTAGTATTTTTTCTTTTGAAGTCATTTTCAAGAACAAGTCTTGTTCTTATATTTACATGCTTGTAGGTGGCATAAATACCACTACAATTTGTTGTTTTATTACAAGGCCTTGTTTACATACCTTGGCTCCCAATCTTGATTCTCAGCAATAACAAGAATATTTAAGCATGTTACTAACCTTTATTTTTGTAGGATTTTTTATTTTTTCTTCACTTGACGCCCCAAACTAGGAGGAGCTACCGTCAAGGGGGAGTCAGCAATACGTGGACTAATTTTTCCACATCTTTATGTCTATTTCTTCCAACGGTTAACTTTTTGTTTCGACAAAAAGGGGGAGAAGAAGTAAAACTTAGGGGCTTTCAAAACTTACATCTATTCTTAAGTTTTACTCATCATAACATTATGTTTTGTCATCAACAAAAAGGGGGAGATTGTTAATACAAATAAACAGTAAAAACGCTTATTAATATTTTGTGATCTCTTTGTGTTTTGTTGATAACAAATATAATGTTATCTTAAGTATAATTATATGGATACATGTTATTTTTGTAAAGCATTTACATATAGCCATTTAAATACAAAAATGTAATAATTAAGCATTTGTTGTAATAGTTTATTAGGATGGGTAAAAACCATAACCCATGGATCTTAACCCATACCCAAGTTGGCTAGATACAATGTATACTTAGATACATTGAATCTAAAGAAAACCCATGGACCAACCCATAACCCATGACCCATAACCAAAAAACCCATGGGCAAAGAGGAGCGTTCCACGTATCCATAGGATTACATTAGACGGATCCCAAGTGGAAGGGATCCGTGGGATCCGGGGAACAGTGGAAGATTTTGCCTATAAATAGAGAGCCATTTCTTTATTCTAACTCACCCCTCTTCTTACTAAATCTCTCAAACACTCTCATTCTCTTCTAACATATAGATCACTTGATCTAGCGAGTTGTTCTTCTATCTTTCTATTGTGATCCTCATATAGGTCATTCTCTAAGGCGAGATCACGAGCATTCTACAAGTCATCCAAGCAAGGGGTCCTTGATTGATTTGTCACTCCGCAAGATTTCTGTAGCGAAGATCTTGTATTTGATATTTCACATATTTGTTGTGTAATAGTTGTGTTGGTTCGGTCCACCGTGCTACGGACTCGGTATCTAGATTTGTACCGGAAAAAGTGTAAGCAACGTTGTGAAGGCTTCTCCGCCAAGTGAAGGAGTTTGTTGACATAGTGCTTGAACTCTCGAGTAGGTGACTCGGGGAGTGGAGTAGGGCAAGGAAGGTGTCCTTGTAGCCGAACCACTATACATCGGTTGTGTCTTTTCTTTCCCTTCGCTTTACTTTATTTACTTGCTTTATCATTAGATCTATACTTTCTCTACATCCATAAGATCTCACATATTAACGAATCTAAAGTTTTTGAAACTAACGTAAAATCGGCAAAACTATTCAACCCCCCCTTCTAGTTTTCCACACATCAAACATAATGTCATTCAAAAGTAAAGTCTATTGTACTAGCGCTAAGTCATACAACCGAAGCTTCGACAAGTATGCGTGCTAGAAGCACGTTAAAATAAAGTAAGCCCCAAACAAGTGTTATCTCGTACACTTGTGTCCCGACATGATATACGTCCAATCAGTTGGTGCTACCAACCCTGGACGGGGGAAGTCACCCCTAATAGATCTATCTATAACACTCGTGTTTCTCAACAAGAATTAACGGTTCATGAGAGTGGGCATAATGGGATTCAAGTTCCTTAGGCTAGTTCACATAACCGTTTATGTAAAGTATAAGTTCAGTTCCGGTTCAAGTAAAAGTTTTGCATGTTTGTCACCCCAAAGTTTTGCAAAGCAAGTAATAAGAGTAAAATTACGGTTATAAACTCACCTCAAAGTATAGTAACGTAAGTAACAAAGTTGTGTCAAAGAAGTAGAGCACAATAGTACGGAATCAACATGACCTAATAGAAAAAGACTTGTCTTAAAAGTATGTCACGTGAAAAGTAATCAAATGCGTATGAGTTTTCAAAACACAATGCATTATAGCTCTCGTAGAAGATTGTATCATCGTAGTAAAAGAGTTTGGTATTATCGTTCATGTAGTGGTAAGAAAGTCTAGACTCGTGAATACACACGACAAAGTATAATATATATATATATATATATATATATATATATATATATATATATATATGTATGTATATATATGTGTTTTATATATCTATATATATATATATATATATATATATATATATATATATATATATATATGTATGTATAATAGTATATATAGATATATATATATATATATATATATGTATGTATGTATATATATATATATATATATATATATATATATATATATATATATATATATATATATATATATATATATATATATATATATATAATAACATACATATATATAGGATAAAGATCAATAAAAGACAAATATCCATAAAAAGATAAAAATATTTTTTTTTCAAAAAAAGTTCTCGAAAAATTCCCAAAAAATTCCACAAGATCGGGTATGATGGTGCATGAAAAAGTTGTGAAAAACTTTTTTCTAAAAGTGGATATTTTTTCCGAAAAACAATTATGAAAAAATACGTTTGCGCATTAAATCGTTTTTTTGTGCATCAAAAATTGATTTTCGCACCCAACTTCTATTGACTTTTTTCATCAAAATAACATTGCGCATCTAACTAAAACAAGTTGAAAATTTTGTGCATAAAAATTTTTTTGCGCATCAAAATTTGTTTTTTGTGCATTAAAAAAGACGTATCAAAACTCAAAATTATGAAAAATGTTTTCACAAAAGTTTTATGCAACAACATACCCGATCTTGTGTAATTTTTTTTGGAATTTTTGGAGAATTTAAAAAAAAATAAATCTTCTTATTCTTTTTACGGATGTACATGACGTCATTAAATAAATTAATGCCACCTCATCTCCACCTAAACATATTTATTTTCGATTTTCCATGTCATAATTACTTAAATATTTTTTTTCCAGTATTTTTTTTTAAAAAAACATGAAGTTGGATTCAAACCTGTGTCTATTACTCCTGAAGCAAGCGTCTCAACGCACTTCACCCACTGGACCATGCAGGATTTTGTGATAAACATTTTAAAACAATAATGACATGCTTAAATTGATATCTTATAACACCTCAATGCCCTTATCAAACATATAGAACTACGAAAAAAAATAATGTCATTCATATCAGACCTTTTTCTCAAAACCCTAACCCTAATCCCGTATCCCCTAAAAAAATTGTCTTTCACACACATTCATTCTCAAATCTACAAAATAAAGAGGTAAAAGAATTATTGTTATAATTTTTATTTTGCTTCTTCATAATTGTTGTATAACTTTTGTGCATGTTATGTGTCTTTGCAGGTACATAAATTAATTAGAAGATCAATTGTTAGTCTGTTTTTTTGTTTTGTTTTTTTTTTTCAATTAGGTGATGATGTGCCCGTCCCTCACTTTGTTTTCGTATGTCAGGTTCTCCTCCTTCAACCCTTAGTTTTAGCTTTAGGTAATTAGTCTTTTATTGGATTTTCTTTAATTTAGATTCAATACTGGATTAGATAATGTTTATCCAGGTTTAAATGATTTCTTTTTATCAATGCTTTAAATGCCAAGTTTAGCAATATATTTATATGATTTGATTTTTATACAACAATACGTCAAAGAGAGTTACATATAATTCAAATTGGCAGTTAAATATGAATTGCGTTAAGATTGTTTCTTTGTGAATACTTCTTCTGCAAAAAGTTTTGTCCCAGGGCTGCTCTAAAAGCTTTACAACATACTAAAGATGGAAGAGATGTAGAAGTTTCTAACATTCGTGAAGAACTTGAGGTAAGGTGGAATTGTCTATCGGATTAAGTAACGGGTCATACCAGGTTGAGATTGTTGTGGCCAGTTTTAGAATGGGTAGAAATGGCCAATTTTGGCTGGAGCTTAGTTTATACTGTAATATCTTATTGTTTTTATTTGGATTTTGTACAATCTGGGTGGTGCTAAGAAGGTCATCATCTCTACTCCTAGTAAGGACGCTCCCATGTTTGTTGTTGGTGTCAACGAGCATGAGTATTAGCCTGAATTTGACATTGTTTCAAATGCCAGCTAGACAACCAACTGCCTTGCTCCTTTGGCTAAGGTCATCAATGACAGGTTTGGCATTGTTAAGGGTCTTATGACAACCGTGCATTCTATCACTAGTATGTAACCTTTAACATGGTTGACATTAGCCAAATCATTCACTCAAAGTCTAAAAGTAATATCTATTTTGTGGAAAACTAGAAGGGGGGTTGAATAGTTTTACCGATTAAAAATCCGTTTTAAACTATTTAGATCGACTTATGTCAATGTATGCGGTATGTGTGTTGGATATTGATAGATAAGCATATAACTAAGTAATGCAAAGATAAAGAGTAAAGGATCACAAAACCATGACATGAGTATTTATAGTGGTTCGGCTACAAGGACACCTTCCTTTCTCTACTCCACTCCCCGAGTACCCCACTTGAGAGTTTGTAAGCACTACACAACACAAGCTCCTTAATGTGGCGGAGAAGCCTTCACAACGTCGCCTACTCTTTATCCGGTACAAGGCTAGACACCGAGTTCTTCCACGAGGTAGAACCAAACCTATCACAACGTCGCCTACACTTTATCCAGTACAAGGCTAGATAATGAGTTTTATTACAAAGGAGGAACTACTATCCAACACTACACCACAACACAACTACCCCAAAGGAGACACACTCCTTGTTACAACACTAGAAGGATATCAACATCCTTTAACCCAAACTATCTAACTTGTACATCGATGCATCATATCGAATGTACACCTTTGTCACCTTTCACTAATGCCTTCAACACGACCCTTCGGCACATTTCACTAATGCCTTCAACACAACACTTCTATGGAGGGAGGAAAGATGTTAGGATTTAGTAAATCCAGTTATTAAAGTGTCGGTCACCTCAAGTATATGTAATCGTTAGAAAGCTCGTAGTCGTAGTTATTACAAGTTAAGTAGTATTTAGTTAAGTAACACCGTGGAGGACGGACGGGTCTTTACCCACTGTATGCCTGATCCACAGCCCGTAGGTGGTGATTTGTGTAAGACTATATATACTCTCTACCTCCCAAGGTAGAGAGTTGGAGCTCATAATAATACTTTCATTTTCTCTCACTAAGTTCCCAAACCTCTAACTCTTTCTCTCTCTAAAAACCTTAAAGATATACGCCCCACTTGATCATGTTATGATGTGTTTGTGAAATCCAATATGTTACAAATGGTATCAAGAGCCATGGTTTGATCATCTCTCTTACATATCCTTGGATTTCTTGTGGTTTTAGATGGTTTTTGAGTTTGAAAAAGTTTAGTGGTTTTTGCATCATTTGGATCATTTCTTATGTTTAAGTTTGAATTTTAAGTGTAATTTTGTGTTTAGAATCATTGTAAGTGTTTGGGTTTTGATTTGGTAAGCTTGAATCACTGTAGTTGGACTTGTTTTGGATTGAAAAGTGTGTTTTTGAAGTTTTTCAAGTTAGCGACTTGAGTCACGGTGTGAATTTCTTCGTAGCGACTTGCTTCAGTAATTGTTAGCGAGTTGCAGTGTTAGTCGTAGCGACTTGATCGTAGCGACTTGTCTATTGAGACAAGCCAACAAATAGTACAAGTTAGTGGATTCTCCACTACGGCTAGCGACTTGGAGGGGTAGCGACTTGCTTTCATTATTTCTAGTGACTTGTACTTATAGTTCTTAGCTACGAGTTGTGCTAGCGATTTGGATACTTAGCGAAGTTGCTCTTTAGCGACTTGACGTTTAGCGATTTGGTGCTTTAGCGACTTGTGTCCAGCGACTTGGGTCTTAGCGACTTGGGCTTAGCGACTTGATTCATAGCAACTTGAGGTTTAGCGACTTGCTACTTAGCGATTTGGTACTTAGCGACTTGATTCAAGGGTGATAGCGACTTGGTTAATTTTTGTTTCTAATACGGTTTTCTCTTGATTTAGTAAAATCCCGTGAAAGAATCTATTTCGCGGTTTAATCATAGAGTTATAAATCCTGTGAAATCTTAATTTGTCATCATGTCTACCAACGTTCCTACAATCATCTCGTAGATCGCTGTAGATGAGGACGTTCAAGCAGCTGGTCAGACACTCGTCCTCCCATGCTTGACAGAACTGACTATGACTCATGGGCTCAACGAATTAGGTTGTATTGTCTTTGAAAGGAAAATGGAGTCAACATTCTCAAGTCTATTGATGAAGGACCGTATCAGATTGAGACTACAAGAGACATAATTGATACTGCTGCAGATGGAACCATGATCTTTGGATTGGACAGACCAAAGACGTTTGATGAGCTCAATGATAAGGAGAAAAAGAGATTCGATGCTGATATCAGGCTTCAAACATTATACTTCAAGGTCTTCCAAAAGATATCTACAAGCTTATCAATCATAACACCGAAAGCCAAAGGCTGTTTGGGATAATGTCAAGATGCTTCTCTCGGGTTCAGAATTAACTAAGGAAGACAGAGAATCACAGTTGTATGATGAATTTGAGCACTTCAATATGAAACCAGAAGAGAGTATCTATGAGTATTACGTGAGATTCCACAAACTTGTGAATGATATGAGGAATATCAAAATGACTATGCCAAATATTCAGCTGAACTCAAAGTTTGTGAACAACATGAATCCTGAATGGTACAAGTTTGTCACCTTTGTGAAGCTAACCAAAGGATTGAAGAATACAAACTATGAGCAACTGTATGCCTTCCTTCTTCAGAATGTGAGACATGCTATGTTTGAAAAAAGGATTCTTGAACAGTTCAAAACCAACCAGGGAGAAACAAGCTCATCAAATGATTCAACATCTTTCTACTCAAACAGTGTTGGTACAACCAAATCTTCTCAAGTCATACCCACGGATAATGGTAATCACAAACTCATTCCCGATCCGAGTTTCAAGCAAGCTGATGCTGATGCAGTCATGGGACACTTCATCAATCAACTTGCTCTTATGGTTAAACAAAACTTGACCTTTAATACACATAACATGAACTCTTCACACACTAACAATGAGATCAGAACTGCATCCAATCTACACAATCATGCAGTTGTCAGAGATGGAAAAGTTATGGTGCAACCAGTTCAAGGAAGACAATATGATCAGGGAAGAGGTGGAGTAGGTGGAGGTTATGTTGCAAATTAGAATCGAGGAAGGAATGGAAATCAAGGTCAAGCAAAGCCAATTAAGTGCTACAACTGTGGTGGTGATGGACATATAGCAAGGAACTGCACATCTCCAAAACGTCCTCAAAATGCAGAGTACTTCAGAGACAAGATGTTACTTGTGCAAGCTCGGGATAATGGTGCTGTTTTGGATGAATAGGAGTTGCTGTTTCTTACTGAGGGTAATGCCAAGACATATGATGCAAATGTATATGAGCAGCCAATTCAGGAGATAGGTCACAATCATCAGAATGCCTTTCAAGTCGCTGACTGTGATGCATACGACTCGACGTCGATGATGAACCTACTGCACAAACAATTTTCATGGCTAGCATTTCTCCAATGGTCTCTCCTAAAGTCTCTTCATCACAGCAAAGCTGGTCCATCCAAAGAATCAATCAGCTCAGAGGTATTAAAACTATATGATGATGTTGATCAGCAAAAGATACATGATAAAGTGCAATCACACTCAACTTTGTGACTCATATATTGCTAATATAGGTAATGATAATATTGTCCCATATGATCAATATGTGATCCAAAGTGAGAGTGTGATTGAACCAAGTGATGCATCTTCTGCAGTCAATGATGACTATGTCTTTGATGAATACACTGCATGTGCCCTGATGATTCTGTTATCTCTGAACCGAATGCCTATAAAGAACAAGTTGCTATTTATGAACAACGTGCTAAGTTTGAGTTAACCACCCGTGAGCAGGAAATGGATGACCAAATGCGTACAATTATTAGAAAAAGTAATTTTAGAGAAGAAGTATTAAAACAAGAGTTAAACTCTTTACAACAAAAGCTTTCCAAAACTGCTAAGCAAAAACATGAACTTCAAGAAAATGTTAAAATGCTTAAGTAAGAATTCAATGCTAAGGAATCAAAACTTTTGAATGATTTTTCCAATCTAAAAACTTTGAAAAACAAGCTTGAAAATAAGTTGTACATACAAGGGAATACCATTCAGACTGCTCACTTGATCACTAAGCATAGAGTCTTAAGCGATAAGCATAGCATTCCCCTTGTTGAGGAACCTAATCCTGAGGTAGTTAAAAAGGCTAGAGCTGCTCATAAGGTACTTTATGATGGTAATGAAATCCTTAAGCCTAGGCAGAAACCTAGTTGCGCTGAGTGCACTGAGGAAGATAAGAAATTAGATGAAGTCACTAGGGAGAAAATGAATAAGAAGCTAGAAGATCCAAGATGTAAAATGAAAAGAAAGTAATATAACGATCAAACCCCATGATTACACTAAGGAAAATTGGATATCCTTAAACAAGTTTAAGCCTCGGACTCTATTAACCCCTGAACAAGTGTTCTGGAAAAAGGATATGGATATGCAAAAAGCTGAAAATCTTGTTGAAAAAATCCCCTTAGAAATTGCCTCAAGAAACTGTTTATCCTCCTAATACACCAATGCATTTAGTCCCTAGATATATTGCCACTAATAGCAAGACCTTAATCATCCGTATGTTGTTATCAGCTATTTGTTGATTTTGAGAAAACGTGTAGAAGAGAATCACACCTCAGGTAGGATGAGCAACGATCTGGTCCTGCGATCTAGAAGTGGTACCGATTTTTCCCGAGCATAATTAGTGGTACCCCGTGCGAACGAGATCGATATGGTAGGTATTTTTTCTACTTTTTCGGAATTTCCCGATTTGTACCGTCCCATACCGATTAGTGGTCCCGTTTTTTTTTCACCTTATTTCGTAGTCCCGTACCGTATATTCAAGAATCGGTACCATTTGACTGCCGAATCGGTTCCGTTCTTTCGGTTCAGAAATGCTCATCCACCTACAGGGATAACTTTTGAGCAAACTAAATATTGTTATTTAACTGAAGTCATGCCTTTCTTTAAACAATTAAAAGGTCAATTTAAGAGTCTTCAAAAAGGAATAAATTCAGATATTAAAGAAATAGAAAAGTAATTTGATGCAATGATAGTTGAGGTCAATGATTATGAACAGGAACTCAAATATAATGAAGTTGAAAGGAAGAACTTGAATATCTTAAATGAGAATTTGATTTCGAGTTGTATTGCTCAAGATGTGTTTTATACTGTTACTAAGCACTTTATTACTGCTTCTCGATTTCATGAATTATCTATTGCATTGACAGTTTCCCATGATCGTGTCATTGAGCTTGAAAACAAAAACTCAGAACTAAATGAGAAAATTGATCAGGATGATCACGATAATTTGGTAAAACATCTTTCTAAACTAGAAGTTGATCATTTTGATTTGCAACTAAAATATCAACATCTTAAAGAAAATGTCAAAACCTCAAAGATCAAAACATCGTCAGATGTTCCAGAGTTTGATGCAGTTTTTCAGATAAACAAACGTGACGAACAGATTCAAGCTCATTGTAACATGACCAGAAAGTTGAAAGCCCAAATTTCACAATTAAAGGGTGAAAAGAACAATGTAACTGGCTCCCAAATGCATCCTCCTTTAGATTCTCAGTATTCTCAAACTTTTCATCTTCAAAACTTGGTTAATGTTTTATAAAAAGAAAACGAGAGTTTTCTAGAAGAAAATGAAAAAGTTAAACGACACTTTAAAGAGTTATATGATTCAATGAAAGTCACTCGTGACAAGAACAATGAAAAATAAACGTCTTTCCAAAAAGGAAATTGAGAATCTAAAGAGCCGAGTCGAGGAAAAAGGGAAAATGCCACTTGTCTTTATGACCAATGGGGGGAATGTTGCATCAAAGTTATCCTCAGATTGCAAATATAATGTGACTGTTAAATACATTCCTCCTCATTTTAGGAATAATGAATTCTTATTTCACAACTATTTTGCTCGCCTTAAGGATAGTCTTGAATGTCTCCGTGAGATCGTTGAAGAGGATTTCATAAATAAGCCACTTGATAGTGAAATTAGGTTTGCTTGCATTCAGACCAAACGATCTCAGGAGATATCTGCTAGAATTTTTAATTGCAACATGTCCTAAATCCTTAGGTGCGAAAGGTAAAGCTGTGATGCCTTGTTCAATGCCTAGTGCCAAGTATACAAACCATTCTATGCCCAATATTAAGAAAGTGAACTCTAATGTGCCTTCAAGTAGTTCGGGGAGATCCGTGCACTTCTATTCAGGAATGCAAAAAGTAGATCAACCAACTAATGTTCCCATAATTCCCTCTACAGAAGTAATCAGTGACATAAAGCAAGCGGGTCAACCTTAGTGTGCCTCCAGTAGTTCATCCCAAAGACATACCAAGCAAGATAGGACCAACTCGCAAGCCCATTCTCTATAGAGTAATCAAGTGCATTAAAGGAAGCAAAATAAAGTCTCAGAAGATCACCCTAGGAATATAGACCTCGCAAGTAAGAATTGAATCGAAAAGAGTTGAATAAAATGAATTTATGTTCGTTTCGTAAAATGATTCTAGTATTAGCTATAAGCGTCTGTAATTAGCGCATTCAAATTCGCTACTATCAAAACCATGTAATGATGACTGCTTGATTTCAAACCTTTGTACTAATCATGAATGTGGTGTGAATGATTTGTCTAATGTCAAATGTGGTAACCAGTTTTGCCTAATGCCTCCAATTATTCCGCGGAAAAGTGTTAATGTTAAAATTCAAGCTAAGAAGGCTAAAAGGTAAAGGCGAAAGAAAGTTAGAAAACATAAAGGAAACCAACAGGAAGAAAATTTAGTAATGTAGGTTATCAATGGATATCTACTGGCCGTAAGATTAATGACCCCGTTGTGCCTAAATTTGCTAAGTCAATGCCCACTAGAAAATGGATGCCTACTGGTAGAACTATTCCTTAAGAAGTGAACATACTTTGAATAGGTCAAATACAGACACTAGCACTGCATCTATTTCTGATGATTCCATTGTTCCTTACTTTCTCGATATGAATGCTTCTATATTTCTCGGCGGTGTTCCAATCATTGTTACTAACCGTGAAACCCATTATTGCATGGGGTTCCCAATTATCCACAAGCAGTAATTCCTCGCTAAATCACTCAAACCCGCCACTTGTGAATGGCGTAATCGTAATCGCCTTTAAAACCGCCAAGCACTAATGCAATTTAAGATCGTGAGGAATACAGTGGATTCCCCTGTCGTTAAGTCCCAATTTAAGACTCAATGGTGTGTAAAACACTTGATCGGGGACAGAATGATCAATACTAAATGATAGTGACTTAAAAGATTAGATTGGATAATACACTACTAAAAAAAGGTAATAAATAAAAGCCTAATTTAAAATGCAAATTAAGAAAATTAAAAAGATAAAGATATTAAATAAACGCCATCACTATTTTTAAAGTGATGAACGCTAAAACTTAAAACTAAAAACTTACGCTAATTTAAAACCAAGTATTAACGCATACAAAATAAAACGTGAAAATAAAAGAAAAGAAAATACCCATGTATATATAGAAAATACATTTTTTACAATCCTAATTATATAGAAATTATTAAAAAAGAAATTCTTTTTAAAAACCATTAATTAATTATTATTAATTAAAACTATTTTAAACTATTTAAAATGCACTAAAATACAAGAAAATACAAAATTAACCTAGAAAAAATGAAATTATAACTTGGAAAAATCTAAAAAATATGATAAAACTAATTTTGCAAACAGAAAATATATTTCTTTGACTTTTTATATATTTATTACTAATTTAAAACTATTTAAAACTAATTAAAATGCTAGAAAATACTTTTTAAACTAAGAAAAATATGGAAAAATACTTTTTAGGCTTTTTATATTTATCTAAACTTAAGAAAATAGAAAAAATATTTTTTTGAAGCTTTTCTTAATTATTTGTATTAAAAGCTATTTAAAAAGTGCTAAAACTAATTTAAAAATAAGAAAAAATAGCAAAATGAACTTTGAAAAAATCTGAAAATTGCAGGAAAAGTCTAAAATAATACTATTAAAAAGGAAAATAGAAAACAAGGTGCTGTGGAAGAAAACAAGGTCGATGTAGAAGAGCTTATGAAATAAGCACTTAAATAAGCTACACCAAAATCCACCAAATGTAAAACGTAAGCTTGGATAAGCTTGAAGAACCAAAATACAACAAGAATCAACAAGCTAAAGCCACGTAATTACAAGTTAGCATGAAAGACATGAGATTTATGCTTAAAAAACAAGTGAAGGGGCAACTTTAAGCTAGAATATAAGCACCTAAATAAGCTAGGAAACATGAAAAAAATGTGAATTGGAACTTAGAGGACTGGCCAAGAACCAATGGACCCAAGACAAGCCTTAGAAAAGCTTTTTAATAAGCTCTGTGGAAGGATCATGATAGTTGAAAACCTGCCTTTTATGCTAAGTTTACTGTGGCATCTCGTGACCCCAAAGATGAGCTTGTTTGAGCTTTATAAAAAATTACAAAAATATACTCAAAATATCCATAAGAAATTAGACCAGGATGATTTTGAAAGAAAACTTTTAAGAAATTGACACCCATTTGAGTTCATGAAAAATCCATCTAGTTAATGAAAAATGTATTTTGGCCACTTTCATGCCTTTTTTAACAAAAACTAAAAGTTTGACTTTTGCCAACTTTGATCTTGATTTGTGGATTGATAATGTTGTAATGTGATGAAATAAAGTTACCGAAGCTAGGTTATGGTATTTTAAAACACAAAAGAGATTTAGCTTTTACAAAACTTATCAGATAAACTCAAGTAAGATGCTTAACTCATGAAACCGACTTTAAGGTTCTAAGGGATCCATTGGATCACTCACATGAGTCTTATTGGTCATGTTAAGACGTGTAATGCAAATTTCTAACACAAGCAAAGACTCAAACTGCATTATCATACTAATCCAAACACCCTTGAATCTAACCGATGTGAACTAAAAATGAGATAAATCACTATCTAACTTGTTCCAATGATTAAACCGACATGACCTAGATAGCCTATACAAAACAAGTCTACACTCATCAAATGGGTGATCACAGAAATGATACAAGCATATTATAAAATGGAAGAAAAATGGAAATGAGATTTGAACTCACAAGTTCTCAAATTTCGATTGCATGCTTAAAACCAAAACCAAACCCGACCTAACCTAATCCATTCCAACTCAATATCAATAATCGGATCAACCCATATCATCACCCAAATCCATTCATGGCCGATTTTTGACTTTTTGTTGACCATGTAACAATTTCACTTGAAAATGAAATGTGAGCTTATACAAAGCTTATAGAGAGTTTAAACTGACTTATTTAAGCTTAAAATAAGCTTCAACAACTTGACCATATAATTTTGAACCGGAAAATTTAAAACAAAGAGACTTGAAAACATAAAGAGATATTAAACCTTGAATTAAACCTTAATATCGATTACAACTTATAAAACACTTAGTTTGATTCCTAAAAACAGAAATTACAACAACAAAACTTAAATTAAAACATTTAACTAAGAAATGACATTAAAGAAAAAATAAAAAAAAACTAGCTATATCCCTTGAAACTGCTTCTTCTTCTCTTTTTATACTCCCACTAGCTTTCTCTCACATCCTTCATTGAATCCCACCACAAATTCCAGCCCTTGGATGGCTTTTAAAACAGTTTTTAGCCATAGATTGATTTTTGTGCGGAAAATGGGAATTTGACAGTGGGAGGAGTTGAGTGTTTAGGGAGGTGAAGGTAATAAATGGATTTTGTTTTTATGTTTGAAAGGAGGAGCAGAAGGAGCCAAGAAAGTGGGACCTTGTAAATCTAAAACTTGAGGGGTTACTTCTTAGCCAATTATGCAAGGTCATTCCAAGGGACCCAAAGTGATACTCTCGTGAAAAGTATAAGGACCACTGTTGCTATTTTGTAATTTTCCAGGGCCATTTCTCCAATTTTGAAAAATGTCAAGGACTAAACTTGTAATTTCTCAAACTTTTTAAATTTTCCACAAAAGGCTAAAACTGAAAGTTTTGACATTAAAAGGACCTTAAGTGACTTTTACTTTGAAATTATGTTATTATTGGACCTTTTGGACAATTTATGAAACTGGGGACTAAAACTCCAATTTTGAAAATTTAAATGTTTTTCATCTATTTTGATAATTTTGCATTTGAAACACATAAAACACCGATTTGTGATATTTTGACTATTTGATGTGTTTCATTGCGTTTTCGGATGATTTTGCAAATTTATATGTACAAAACGATGAAAGATTTGCATTCTTATGGGGATCCCAATTATCAGTTATCCATTCTTCATGTGTTCAACCGCATCGTTCAAATCATTCTGGTATTCGGACTCGTGCCGTTCCAAGCATATGACCGGAGACCGGTCGCGCTCATGAACTTCGTGAGCAAATTCATCGGACGCTAGATTCTGAATGATCATTTCGGTGCAATTACGGGTTATGGAGATTATGTTGTTGGTGATAGTGTTATCTCTAGAGTATACTATGTGGAAGGTCTTGGTCATAACCTGTTCTCTTGGGTCATTCTCGATTCTCGATCTAGAAGTAGCCTTTAAAAACATACTTGTTTTGTTAGAGAACTTGATGGTAAGGAACTTTTAAGAGGAACTCGTGGTTCAAATCTTTACACCATCTCTATCGAAGATATGATGAAGTCTTCTCAAAGGCTTCTAAAACAAAGTCATGGTTATGGCATCGTCGTCTCAATCACTTGAACTTCGGCACCATCAATGATCTCTCTAGAAAGGACTTAGTTGTAGGTTTACCTAGACTAAAGTATGAAAAGGATCATCTTTGTCAAGCATGCCAATTGGGAAAAAGCAAGAAGTATGCCCACAAACCCAAACCTACTAACTCTGTCACAGAAGTTCTTCATACAATTCATATGGATTTATGTGGACCAATGAGAGTGCGGAATATCTTTGGGAAGAAATATGTGTTAGTTGTGGTTGATGATTACTCTAGATTCACCGGGGTCAAGTTCTTAAGGACAAAGGATGAAACTCGTGATATCATCATCAAACTCATCAAACAGCTGCAGGTTCGACTTAACAAAACGTCGTAATTATCCGCACGCACAATGGAACTGAAGTTTGTTAACAAACAACTTAGTGATTTTATGAAAGCATTGGAATCACCATCAAAGAAGTGTTCCACGAACTCCTCAAACGAACGTGTAGTTGAAAGACTAAATCAACTCTTGTGGAAGCCGCTAGAACAATGCCGATTTACTCAAAAGTTCCAATGTTTCTCTCGGGTGAAGCTATTGCCACCGTGATGCTACACACAAAATCGCTCCCTCGATTCACACCTCACATGGAAAACTCCATATGAACTTGTCCACAACAGAAAACCTAATCTCTCTTTCCTTCGTGTGTTTGTGCATTGTGTTATCCAACTAATGAGGGTCAAGACTTAGGCAAACTTAGAGCTAAAGCGAACATTGGAGTATTTGTAGGGTATGCACCAAACAAAAAGGATACCAATCTACAACAAAAGAACCCAAATATCATGGAAACAATTCACGCTACGCTTGATGTCGACGTCAAATGGCCTCGACAATCAAGTTCGACCCGCACTTCAAAACAATCCCATTGGTTCATCCCTTGTTCCAAACTCTCTCAAAAACTCCATATGTACCATCCTGAAGATGATTTAAAGAAATTGTTTGATCCTATGTTTGATGAACTTTATGATCCAAGTACTAATGAGGTGTCAATTCTACAACAAGAGGTCGCTCATATCCCCTGAATGAAGTCAATCCTTCCGCCTCAATATCATTAAGTCAAGAAACCCGCCGCCGATCCTCAGCCTCATCAACAAATCATCATTCTTCAAATGTACATCATGGAACTGCTTCTGGCATCAATGATGAAGTTAATCCCTTTGCTACCCCGAAGATGCTCCATTTGAAAACATATTTGCTCCTGAATCATCATCGTCAACCATCTTCTTCGTGAGACATCGACTCTGCTACTTCAGTTCCTCAACAACTACCACATGAACACCTTAGAAAATGGACTCACGATCATCCATTAGACAACATCATTGGAAATCCTCTCGCCCAAGATCACACACGGAAACAACTTGCAACCGATGCCTTATGGTGCTTCTTCAACTCAGACTTCTAAGATCGAACCAAAAGATGTTAAAACCGCCATGAATGAAGATAGCCGGTTCAATGCCATGCAAGATGAAATTCATGAGTTTGATCGACTTGATGTATGGGAGTTAGTACCGCCTGATTATTGCTCTAAAATTGATCTTCAAAGTGAAACTTGATGAGCATGGTGATGTGTTGAAGAACAAGGCTCGAGTAGTTGCTAAAGGATACCGTCAAGAGGAGGGTATAGACTTTGAAGAATCTTTTGCTCCCGCTTGTTCGAATCGAGGCAATCGAATCTTTTGGCTAATGCCGCTAGTAAGAACATGGTAGTATATCAAATGGATGTAAAGACGACATTTCTTAATGGAGATCTTAAAGAAGTCGTCTACGTCAGCCAACCTGAAGGATTTGTGAATCAAGAGCATCCTACTCACGCTTATCGTTTGAAGAAGGCTCTTTACGGTTTAAAGCAAGCTCCAAGGGCATGGTATGATACACTATCAAAGTTTCTTCTATCTACCGGATTTAGCAAAGGAGCAGTTGATCCAACATTGTTCACCAGAAGTCGTGCAAACATTTAATTCACGTTCAAATTTATGTTGATGATATTATTTTTGCCTCGACCGACCCCAATGAATGTGATCGCTTTTCAAATGAAATGAGTTCAAAATTTCAAATGTCAATGATGGGACAAATGTCATTTTTCTTGGGATTACAAATTTCACAAAGTCCCGAGGCATTTTCATAAATCAATCTAAATATGCAAATGAGATCTTAAAGAAATTTGGATTTGATTCAAGTGACCCCGTTGACACTCCCATGATTGATCGAACCAAACTAGATGAGGACCACTCAGATCATGATTGACCAAACAAAATATCGTAGTATGATTGGATCCCCGATGTACCTCACGCTAGTAGACCGTATATCTTGTTCGCTGTTGCATGTGTGCTAGATACCATGCTAAGCCTACTAAAAAGCACCTTGAAGCGGTTAAACGGGTCTTTCGGTATTCCAAGGAACCATCAATATGGGACTTTGGTACCCGAAGGACACCGGATGTCACTAATGTCCTATGCATGCCGATCATGCAGATGTCAAGATACTCGCCGGCACGTCCTGAGGTGCTCTTTTTGGGTGATAAGCTTGTGAGATGGTCTTCAAAGAAGCAAATGAGTACTTCTATTTCTTCTACAGAGGCTGAATACATAGCCATGTCATCTTGTTGTGCTCAAATCTTATGGATGAGATCTCAATTAATCGACTATGGCTTTGAATTCAACAAAACCTCCTCAGACCGTGATAATAAAAGTTCTATTGCTCTCTCATGCAACAACGTTCAACACTCAAGAGCAAAGCATATCGACATTCACATCATTTCATCGGGGAACAAGTGGAAAAGTGTGGTGGAACTCTATTTTGTGAGGTCATCGCTAGCGCATCTTCACCAGCCTCCAAGAGAACGCTTGAGTTTATTCTTCCAACGCTTCAAGAAAAGCTTCAACCCAAAGCACTCAAACGCCGAGGAAGTAAAGGTCTATCTTCATCTACTCTTGTATATTCATTCGAAAAACAAAAATACAAAATTATAAAACCCTCAAAAATCAAATAGAAAAATATAAAACTTTCAAAATCCATAAAAAAAATAAATAAAAATAAATAAATCTGTAAAAGTCGAAAAATCATCAAAAAATATTGTCAATTTGTCATGTTTTTCTCAGTTCGATAATATCTACGGTCTTTGTGCTGTCATTCAAAGAATGACACGGGACTTTAGATGTTGTTCGAATATTCATATTAAAAAAATAATAATAAAAAAAAATCAAAACATATTTTTGGGAGAAAGAGAAACAATGGTTTATTGTCATTTCAGGCAGTAACCCGCTTTTTAAAGAAAGAACAGAGCCATACTTTATCATGTTTTCAAAATTCCATGCTCGGATTCTATAAACATTTATCTCATTGAAAAACTAATGCTTTGAAAAATAACTAGGACTCTATTTTTGATAATCATCTGGACTTATTTGTCAAAATATCTATCTCAATCAACAACCTATGTCATTGATTGAGGGGGAGAATGATTTCAATTAAATTAAAAGTTATTTGGCATTCAATTGTTTTCAAAAGATATTCATGCATGTTTAATCAATGGAGTTTAAAGTCTTTAAATCCGATCCTTATCAGTTAAAACGCTTTCATAATCAAGTCACAATTCTCCTTAAAAGCTTTCAAAATCAATTTAAATCTATAAGAGATCACAAATCTCAAATGATTTGATAATTGTGATCGGGGAGAATGTGTGATTTAAATTGATTTAAACTGATAATTCGGTAAATGGTTTTATAAGGATGTACAAGCTCTCCTTCCCACATGTGACAAACGATTTCAAATTTTCCATGCACATGTTGAGGGGGAGCATCTATCTTAAACCCATGATTTGAAACGTGATCATTTGTCTCAATGTGCATGTTCCCTCTAGTATGTGCAAAACTCTTTTCAAACCTCGAGGCACATATTGAGGGGAGCAAAATCATGAAAACCTCATCCTTCCCAAAATGCTTTATCTACTTGATTTGATTAGGGAAGTGATGTTGATATCTTTTAGAAAATGGTAATCAAAGAAGTTAATTCTCTTCTTTGCCTCCGTGTGCAAAACTATTTCAAATACTTGATGCACATGTTGAGGGGAGTTTTCTTCTAAAAATATCAAAAACAATTCAGGTACAAAATGCTTTGATAATATATCATAAGTATCCGGATTGATTTTCAAATGGTTTTCAATTGGTTCTAATGGCATATGAACAATACCAAATAGACCGACCAACTTTACTTTATGTATGGTGATATAAGGATGATAAGGTTAGGTATGTGTTCCCATGATCCGCCAGAACCGGAGGGATCTACCTGTGGACTATCCACTAGTTAGTGTAGAGTTCTTAGGTATGATGATAAAAGGAGAAAATGAGATATGGGAAGAGTGCGGACTCGAGACCGAAGCTAGTAATCGAATAAACCCAACAAGGTTCTAGCTATGAAGTCCTCTCGTAAGAATTTAAGGGGTTGAAGAATGAAAAAGAATTTCTCGGTAAGCACTCAAGTTCCTCTTAAAAGGGCTTGTTTCATTCTCACTGGGAACCGACATTATCTATCGACTTTCTCTTAGAGATTGTTGATATTGAAGAAGGAGACCCTCTCCCTAGTCTCCCATATAGGATCCAAATATGCACAAATTGAGTCTAGAGCCACGAGATCATCAATAAATCTCATTAGGACACTTTCAATGAAGACTCTCTGCTTCACACAATGTGGAAAGAGAGATTATATCTTGAGTCCTACGCATTATCCTTGTGGTATTGCTAACATCCGAAAGTGATATGCAACATATTCACAATGAAGATGGAAAGCCTTCTCGAGCCAACATCTAACAAGCTCCTGGTAGGTGGCATGTGAGATCTATTATATAGATCAACCATGTGACAACCGAACAAAACAATGGGGCTTATTCAATCTTTTGAATCAATCCCGTTCAAAGTTATGGATTGACGGATACCTTTAAAAAACCGGTCTTTGTGCTTTAAAACTCTTTTCATTAGCACATCGACCGTGTACTAATTTTTCAAATCAAAAGGTGTTTTATGATTGATAATTGATTTTCATTAAAACCTTCGCTATATTGCAAAAACAATTTCTATTGAGCAATACACCCATTGTTTTTCAAATCTCTTTCATCAATCGCTGAACTTAAATTCGCGGTTCACTCACTCGCTGTTGTCTTTGAGACGCTCCGGTTTGAGAACAGCTAGAGCAGCCGCGAAACCTCGCAAGGAAATTCTTCGAATTATACCGATCACAAAGTGCTACTTGTATCGATCAACGGGAACCGTGGCCGTAGTCCTCAATTCATCGAAAGTGATCAAAGACACTTTCGCGGCGCTTTATTGCTAATCTTATGCGCGTACACCGACGTTTGTAAATGATCAATGAAGCGTCAATCCATAGCCGCATGCTCATACAACACATTCATATCAAAAGAAATCATGATTAGTGCATCAATGACTCTGATATTTTCACTCCATGCTTCTCGCTACGCCGCCAATATCATGAATCAACGAGCTTCCGCTACTCATGAGAAGATATCATGATCCAGAATGTGAGCATGTCGGTCCGAAAGTCACAACATCACATAATACCAACACCACAATGGATGTCTCAGAGATTTTATTAGCCGATGATCTCAAAATCGGCTCAACATTATTATCACGCGGATCAAGAAAAGACCTCCACTTGATTAACCAAACATGCAATGAGTGGAATCAATGACTACGAGCCTTGAGCAAAGTACTACATCTAGAATGCAAGATCAATTGTTAATGTAATATCTGATTGTATTCAATGTCATTTTAGTATATGTTTGAGGTGACCTCCTTTAGGGGGAGATTGTTAGGAATTAGAAATTCCGGGTATTAAAGAGTCGGTCACCTCAAGTATATGTAATCGTTAGAAAGCTCGTAGTCATAGTATTTTATGTTAAGTAGTATTTAGTTTAGTAACACCGTGGAGGACGGACGGGTCTTTACCCACTGTATGCCGATCCACGACCGTTGTGTGTATGCTTATTGTAAGACTATAAATACTCTCTACCCTCCAAGGTAGAGAGTTAGAGCTCATAATAAGATTTTTCTTTCTCTCACTAAAGTTCCCTAAACCTCTCTAACTCTCTCTAGAACTCAACTTTATACGCCCACTTTGTGTTATGGTTTGATGTGTATGTGAAATCCAATATCCTACAATCATCAATCAAGAACATGCATTTTTGATTATTCATCTTATGATGATGACTATGGAGCAACTCTTACTAATCTAGCAACATCTGTAGATGTAAGTCCAAATATTACAAAAAGGATTAACACAGTTCATCCACAATCTCTTATAATTATGGATTCTACTTCCAATCGCATAAACAAGAAGTTGGGTCAAGAAGATGAAAATTTATGAAACTGCTTTCTCAAAGGCTTACACATATACTAAACATAGAAACAATCATAGACTATCAACATTGCTCACGTTTGTTTTTATCTCAAGTTGAACCTACAAGTATTTCACATGCACTTGGTGATGAAGATTGGGTAGCTGCTATGCAAGAAGAAATGCAACAATTTTTGAATCAAAATATATGGGAACTTGTTGATTTAATTCCTCGTAAATATGCTATTGGCACTAAAAATGGGATTCTCAAATGTAAAGAGGGATGCAAGAGGAATTGTGGTAACGGAAATAAGGCTAGATTGGTGGCTCAAGGTCACGACAAGAAGCAAAGAATTGATTATGATGAAGTTTTTGCTCCCTGTTGCAAGAGTTGAAGCAATCGCTTTCTTGGCCTTGCCTCCTATATGGGATTTATGGCATATCATGGATGTAAGAGTGCATTCTTGTATGGTGAAATTGAAGAAGAAGTGTATGTCACTCAGCCAAGGGTTTTGTGTAGACCCACATCATCCTCGATAAGGTCTACAAAGTGGTTAAGGCATTATATGGGCTTCACGCCCCTAAAGCTTGGTATGCTAGGCTTTTCATTTCTTCCAAACATGGTTACGAATGTGCTATTGATAAAACTCTCTTTATCAAGAAATCCACCGTAGACATTATTCTCAGGTAAGTGTATGTGGATGATATTATCTTTGGGTCTACCAAAGAAGCATGGTGTAGAGAGTTTGAAGAATTGATGAAAAGTGAATTTGAAATGAGTGCCATGTGAACTTACTTCTTCTTCCTCATACCAGTGAAGCGAAATCAGATGGCATTTTCATTCATCAAGAGAAGTATGTGCATGATATCCTCAAAAGTTTGATATGGAACTTGTTAGACTGCTACTACACCATATGAGGCTCCTAAGCTAAGTCAAACAATGATCCAGATCAAATTGTAATGTACATCTATATGGTCCATGATTCTCTTATGTATTTGATCATTTCTAGGCCTGACATTATGTTTGGTACAAGTATTGTTCTAGGCATCAAGTCACCCTTTGACTTCATTTGATCAGCTGTCAAGAAGATTTTCATGTATCTAAAGGGTCAACCAAAATTGGGCCTTTGGTATCCTAGAGAATCTCCTTTTGAGTTGGAAGCATATAGTGGTAGTGACTATGCTGGTGCTAATTTTGATCGAAAATCTACAACTGGGGGTTGTCAGTTTTTGGGGAGGAGATTGATTTCTTGGCAATGCAAGAAGGCACCATTGTGGCTACATCCTCTACTGAAGCTGAATATGTTGCTGCTGCAAGTTGTTGTGGTCAGATACTTTGGATTCAAAATCAATTATTGGATTATGGGTCCAATTTTATGAACACTAAAATTTTCATAGATAACCAAAGTACAATTTGCATTGTTAAAAATCCTGTTTTTCATCAAAGAACTAAACACATAGAAATTAGACATCACTTTATCAGAGATGCTAATGAAAAACACCTTATTCAAGTGGTTAAAGTTCATTCAGATGAAAATGTTGCTGATTTGTTAACAAAAGCTTTTGATGGACCCAGATTTCAATATTTGATTGTCAATATAGGCATGATCAACCATTGATTCTTGTTTTTGAGGGGAGGATTGTGTCTAAGGGGAGGATTCTAGTTTAAGGGGAGGACTTTTTGCTAGTATATATCTTTTTCTTTTTGCTTGTATGTATATATTTTACATCTGATAATGTAGTGTTTTTGTAATCTTAGTTTATGTATTCTTTATATATTTTTGTGTGTGCTTTGTGTTCCACTAATCATCTTGCAGATCTAGATTCAAACACACAATCATGGGAATCAGTTGTCTGAGTCAGTAGAAACAAACTTTTATTCATTAAAAACAACCTGCATTCTAAGATACATCATTAAGATATTGAAAATAACAAACAAGTCCAACACCCAACATCCCTTCTTCCCTTGACCTCCTCCTCAGACCACAACTTCACTCATCAAGGCCTCCTCTCTAGCCTTATGTTTCCCCACTGAGGCATCCTGTGATGCTCTCTTCCCCTCATATCCATCCATTCCCACACTGGACGTGCAGGAAGACCCATCACAGTGGTTCTTCTGGTGGGATTGGATGTGGAGGGTTGGGGGTCTGGAATAGGAGCACTTGGTGGTAACACAGCAACAGGAGCAACAACCCTGATGTTGCGAGGCCTGTAAGTTGGATCATTCACTTCATCATCAGAACCTTCCTGCATATCCCTGAGCTCAGAGCTTGAGACCTCAACCTCATTTTGAGGAGCATTTGGAACTTCTTCCTCTGAAGAAGTGTGGTAGAAAGGGGATTGGTAAGCAGATGGTCTTGAAATATAAGTGATGCTATTGGAAGCACCAGGAGGAAAGTAGTTTAACCAATTTGGTTAACTTTCTGAGGATGATAGTTCTACTGGGTGATTGGGAGAACCACTCATAGTTATGTGTTTTGGTTTTTGTGTTAAGGGTTATGAGTTTGTATGTGTTTCTGCTGTATTATATAAGGTTAGTTTTATAAGTGCTTTTGGAATCTTAGGTCAGTAAAAGTTATGGTAAATATTGATGGTTGGAATTTGGATCGCTAAAAGTTATGGATGGAGACAGATTAGGCACTATTATGAGTCAAAGATTTGAATTGATTCTCTTCTCATTGCCGCTGATAGTGTAATGGATTCCTCTTATGAGCTGTGGATTCTGCTGATAGTGTTGGAATGTTACTACGGACAAAATATAAGTGGTTTCCACCGATTTACTGTTTGGTTTCCACTGATTGACTTTTTATTGCTGCTGATAATGATAAAAATTGGGTTTTTATTTTCAAGTTTGTTTTAAGTCAAAATTGGTCAAATCTTTTGTCAATTAAAACAACTACTTTGAGAAACCCATTTAAAATAGTCAATCAGAAGAAACCCACATCCAATTCCCCACTTCTTTTGAATCCTGCTCATACTCAATCTTCTCAATTGGCATCGATGGCAATCTCGAGTTCAAAGTGGATCACAACAAGACAGCATTTCTGGAACATACCAAAAGAAGCACACTTTATGATGAGATGATTGATTTTCTCTTAAGGTCCAAAACCAGGTATGCTCTTTCACACTCTCCATCTATTGTTGATGACTCCCTTGTCAGACAATTTTGGGCCATCTCATGAGCGGTCTCTTTCTGGTTCTACCAAAGAGATAGTGGCTACTATTGATGGTAGAGAACATGTGATAACAGAGTCCCTCATTAGGACTCAGTTACAACTAGATGATGAAAATGGTCTCTTTGAGAATGATAAAAAGGAGCTCATCTCTGGACTAACAAACTTAGGGTATCCCTTTGATGGGAAAATAGTTTGGTATAAAAACAAGTTTTGCCCTAAGTGGAGATTTTTAGTTCACACCCTGCTTCAATGTCTAAGTCCTAAATCTGGTGGTTGGGATCAGTTCTCTAGTTCTATTGCAAATGTTGTTGTATGTTTAGCCCATGGAAGACAATATAATTTTTCAAAATATATTTTTGAGGAAATGCTTAAAAATGTGAAGGATACCAAGCATAAATTTCTCATGTATCCTAGATTCTTACAAATGATATTGCGCATTGAAACCTCTGACAAAACTCCAAGGGCTATTACTAAACTAACAGCCAAGTTATTTGCAACAATGAAAACTGGTATTACTGGAGAACATAGACCACTTTTACCATCAATGTTGCCTGGTGTTCATGTTGATGTTGATGACTCTGCATCAGTGCTCCCTGATGAGCCACAACACCCACCTTCACCAAGACCTGTTGCTCCTGAGGAGCTAGTGGTTGCCTCTACTTCACAGGACCAAACTCCCTGAAGATTGGAGGTTAATC
>OU343216.1:59331060-59385857 GCA_910596185.1 Chrysanthemum makinoi
TTGTCTGGTTCATTTATTATAGCCATTTTTCTTTTTTATAAAATTGAAATGAAATGAAACTGATGAGGTTTTGAACTAGAGTAGATTCAAAGAGTGTGGAAAAGGGTTTAGTTTAGTTTAAACTTTAAAGTGGAAGTGGAACTTTTGTTCAAGTTGTTTTTATCATTTATGTCTTTTTTGTCACACTTTTTAGGGATTTATACCGGATCTATTAAAAAGTAATTGAATTTGCAAAATATGCAATCTCGTCGGATTAAATCTACCAACCACTTTATTTTTTAATTAATTTCGTCAAAGGGGTATTTTGGCATTTAACCTTTTTAATATTCCACCCCAAATTTCAAACGAAATAACTTTTCAAACGACAAACTTTACTTAAAAACCGACACCATAATTTTTAAAATTTGATTATCTTTAATTTGGTATAAATCTTGATAAATATTTCGAACTTTTTTACATATCGTTGGTTTTCGATTTTCGATTTTTGGCATTTTTCCTATTTTTACGCCATAAATGTCGAATCTTGAAAACTTAAAACATGAAAGTTATAGATTTTTGTCTACTCTTACCCGAAATTCAAATCACTCAAATTCGATGTCATATGGGTAAGATATCGCAAGTTAAAGATGGTGTTTTACTCATATTTGTTGCATACAAGGTGTTTGATGAAATGTCTAGCTTAGATTTTAGTGTTAAAGTTGAGCTAAATGCACTAATTTTTGTCCCACAACGCATCATTAATCATTTTATTAATGTAAGATTCAAAAGTGATGTTTTTATAGTTAATGTTTTTAACTATTAAAACCGATGAACCAAAGTGATGAATCATGAACCAAATCAAATCATAAAAAGCATAAAAGCAAAACCGATGAACCTAACTAAACCGATGAACCAAACCAAAATCAAACTATGATTGATGAACTAAACCAAACTGATGAACCAAACCAAAACTGAAAATATGATTGATGAACTAAACCAAACCGATGAACCAAACCAAAAACCGGATAACAAAACCAAAAACTGATGAACCAAAACCAAAATCATGAACCAAACCAAAATCAAACTATGATTCATGAACCAAGAGAACCAAACTGATGAACCAAAAACTGATGAACCAAACTAAAACTGAAACTGTGATTGATGAACCAAAATAAACTGATGAACAAAACAAAACAAACACCAACATGTTGTTTAAAACTATGATTGATGAACCAAAATAAACCGATGAACTATGTTTGATTTGGTTAATCGTTGGAGTTGTTCATCAGCTCATCGCTTGATGAACCAAAATAAACCGATGAACCAAAAACCATGAACCAAACTAAAACCGAAATTGATTGAACCAAAATAAACTGATGAACAAAACAAACACCAACATGTTAAGTTGAAACTATGATTGATGAACCAAAATAAACTGATGAACTATGTTTGATGGTTCATCAGCTGTTGGTTCATCATTGTTTATTATCAGCTTGATTGATTCATCGCTTCATCGCATTGATGAACCAAGATTAACTGATGAACCAAACCAAAATCAAAACTATGATTGATGAACCAAACCAAAATGAAATTATGATTGATGAACCAAACCAAAACTGATGAACCAAAACCAAAATCGATGAACCAAACCAAAATCAAACTATGATTCATGAACCAAGAGAACCAAACTGATGAACCAAAAACTGATGAACCAAACTAAAAATCAAACCGTGATTGATGAACCAAAATAAATCATGAACAAAACAAAACAAACACCAACATGTTAGTTAAGCTGATGATTGATGAATTGAAAATAAACCGATGAACTATGTTTGATTTGGTTCATCGCTTTGGTTTGGTTCATCGTTCATCGGTTTGGTTCATCTGCTTTTGATTGATTCATCGCTTCATCGATTGATGAACCAAGATTAATCGATGAACAAAACGTGCATTTTTATTTTAAATTAACGCAAAAAACATCACTTTTGAATCTTACATTAATAAAATGATTAATGATGCGCTAGGTACAAAATTTAGATTATTTAACGCAATTTTAACACTAAAAATCTAAGCTAGACATTTTATCAAACACATTGTGTGCAACAAATATAACTAAAACGCCATTTTTAACGCAATGATATCTCACTTATTTCATATCGGATTTGAGTGATTCAAAAAATTGTGTAAAGAGTGAACTAAAATCTACAACTTTCGTGTTTTAAATTTTTGCAAATCAACCTTTTTAAATTAAAAAAGTAGGGTCGAATATTTAAAAATTTCAAGAAAATCATAACCCACTTGAAATCTTAAAAAAAAAAATTGATTTATATATCAAAATGTATATCAAATTAAAGAGGATTAAATTTTAAAAATTATGGTGAAATCGGTTTTCAGAAAGTTTAGAAAGTTATTTCAAGGTCAAGTTCGGGTGTAATTAAAAACGAGTCAAATGTCCAAAATGCCCCTTTGACCAAAAATTTGCTGAAAAATTGGGGCATTACACACATCGTATGCTTTTCAGACTTTGTAAATTATTACACTTTCTAGAGGATCGCTACTCTTTATCATCCACCACTCATTCATTACTCTCACATGTATCTATTTAATAATTTTATTTCTTTTCTTTCTTATTGATTTTTCTTGAAAATAATTATTTTAAAACTCCTATTAGAAAAAATCGTCCATCTAATGTATCTCAAATGTTTAAAAAAAAAAGAAAAAAAAAAGAGGTTACTTGACGAATGTTTTTTTACTATTTTTAATAATAAAATACTCCCTCCGTCCCTAAATAAATGTCCACTTTGACTATTTAAGCCTTTTTGTTCAACTTTGACTTTAAATATTTTCTTTTACGTTATATAATACTTGATGCAAAATATATGAATGGATTAGGTTTTAAATGTATTTTCATTGGTATAATTTTTATCAAATCTATACTACATTATAAAACATTTGGGACTTTCTATTAAAGGAAGTCTTAAAATTTTAAGACCAAAAACATTACTATAAAAGGAAAAAGAATGAATGTAAAATCCAAAATTTAAGTCTCATTAAAACCATATGTGAACCCCTCCAATAATGATACATTTTAATGGAATTGTTTATAAGAAAAGCTCACACTATACATTTATCTACTACTTTATAATAAGGAAGTTTTAAATAAAAAACATTTGCTCGCCACAAAAATAGTTATCGCAAGACTCCATCACGCATCAAGGCCGCATCTCTAGTATTATATAACACAAACAAAATTATTTAAGGTCAAAGTTGATCAAGAAAGACTACAGAAAGTCAAAGTGGACATTTATTTAGGGACGGAGGTAGTAGTTATTTGGTGTGAGAAGGAGCATATCAAGTTTTTGCATCGAAGATATAAGAGCATGGGTATGGGGTATGGAAGGTTTTGCTCCTCGCCGAAACCTACGTGGCTAGCTCGCCACTTTGCTTTGCTCCTCGCCACGACACCATATCAACTCGCCAGTTGTGGTTTCGCCACTGTAACGACGAGGAAGATGACAAACAATTTTTCTGTTATTTGGTTTTTGTTTGTGTTTGTGTTTGTGATGTGTTTGTGAGGGTGGGTGGGCCCAAATGAAGAGGAGTGAGTAAGTTGTGATTGAGGGATATTTTTAAGTGAGTGTGTTAGAGTGATGTGGAGGTGATGTGGCATACGTGAGGCCCAAATGAAGAAAAGTGAGTAAGTCATGATACCCCATGCTCTAAAGCCTCTTCAAGTCACTGAAGAAAAAGTTATATTCATAGATGTAAAAAAAAAAAAAACACTATTCAAAACTAATTTGAGAGAAAAAAGAAGTCTTTTTTATCGGGTAAAGGGTTTTTAGCCAAGTAAAATATATTAATCGTCATAAACGTTAAGAACAGTAAATGCGGCTAATCAGGTAATTGACTATCACAAAAGGCACCATTTGTACTTCGCACTAGCAAGTATGCATGCATATGAGAAGGGAATTGATTTGTACACTCTCAAAATTTATTAGCACACTCTATTTAATGCATTAGATAGTTGTACTTTACGTGTAATCTGCTTTAACTGCTTGTATTGTTGAGTGTGCCAATAAATTTTAAGAGTGTGTCAATCACTTCCATATGAGAAACCAAAGCATGAAAACTACACACAAAACATCTCTACATGCAAAGACAAATCAGCTTGAGGGACGAATGTGAGAAAATAGTCTTTTGTCTACTTTACGTCGGAGATGCGTTCGTTGTTATTATCCAAGAACAGGGTGAAAATAATCATTCGCTAACTAATTACCAATGAATGGTTACCGGATATCACTTGAAATCGAGTAATCACTTTCTAAAGTAACTATTCGACCCTATTACCTGGGTATCACGAATATCTACTTGAGATGAGACCAAATGTTTGTTATTGAGTTAGGCACAAATCAATAACTCTGCGCATCCAAGTGTTTATGTTTTTTCTTTTTTTACCTCCTCATGCAGATGTGATCTCCTATTTATAGGAAAATACTCTTAGCTAGTCAAATGGAATTATGAGGATTAATCAGCCCATTAATCGCCTCATAATTATCCTTATTATAGCTAATAGTGGTTACACGTCCAATTAAACGTGGTCATTAATGCAGTTATAACTGTCACTTGAATAGGTCAAAGCCGTTACAAATTAGTTATGATTCAGTCCCAGCTTATTGTTATACTCATTGATGAGCTAGTCCCTGAGAGGGTTGCTCCCTGAGTGTGCTCACTGAGAAGTTCACTCACTAATGACATGAACTCTCTGATGACACCAGTCCCTGATGAGATCCATCGACTTACTACTAAAAGAGTACACAGCTGAGCTCATCAGCCTGATGAATAGACTCCCTGAACTTCATCAAAGACCAGAATCATACTTTACCACTACCAGAGTCAGGGTGATCAGGGACCTTATGGGTGTACACTTCGTACCTCCTGACCCATTTACCTGGTATGAACTAAACCCACAAGTGCACTAAATTTTCCAACAATCCTCCCCAAATTTAGTTCACTTCCTTTGCATGGAATTAAACAACAAAAAAACATGTGCATAAACGAAAATATCCTGAGGATTGAATTTCCATCTTAGTACATTACAAGTTCAAATATTTGAGAATCAGTGTGTTCTAAGAATTGAATCCATCAACCCATTTGAATATCTGAAGATAAAATATACACAAGTTTTCAAACACATAAACGCTCGTGACACTATACAAGCCATGTGTCCATATCCAATTCATAAATGTTGTAAGAACCAAAAGTCCAAAGCTCTCTGAAGCAGCAAAACTTCAACATTTACATAAGTGGTTCCTCTTTATTCATGCTCCTGCCAAGCACTTTTTAAAAGAAATTAACCATTAAGAAGTAGAGACTTCATCCTCCTTACCAGCAGGTTCTGGGCACAACCTTGGGATGATTGTAAAACATGTGCTCTAGTCCACTAAATGTTCAGCTTTTCACATTGTTTTACAATCATCCCAAGAGAGAGTTGGGTGGCATTCAAGAATCCACGTTGGGATTTAGTAAATCCAAATAAAGTCGGTCACCCTCGTATATGTAATCGTTAGAAAGATCGTAGTCATAGATTATTTAATGTTAAGTAACACCGTGGAGGACGGAGGGGTCTTTACCCACTGTATGCCTGATCCACGACCCGTAGGTGGCGATTTGTGTAAGACTATAAATACTCTCTACTTCCCAAGGTAGAGATTTAGAGCTCATAATAATACTTTCTTTTCTCTAGTCTAAGTTCCTAAACCTCTTTTTCTCTCTAAACCTCATCTTGCGCCTACTTGTGTTTATGATATGATGTGTTTGTGAAATCCAATATGCAACAATTGGTATCAAGAGCCATGTTTTGATCATCTCTTACATATCCTTGGATTTCTAGTGGTTTTAGATGGTTTTGAGTTTGAAAAAGTTTAGTGGTTTTTGCATCATTTGATCATTTCTAGTGTTAAAGTTTGAATTTTGGGTGTACTTTTGTGTTTAGAATCATTGTAAGTGCTGGGTTTTGATTGGTAAGCTTGAATCATCTGGTTGAGCTTGTTTTGGATTGAAAAGTGTGTTTTGAAGTTTTTCTTGCTAGCTTACTGGTTCTCGTTGTGTTTTTCATCGTAGCTAACTTGCTTCGTTAAAAGTTGTTTTGTGTTACGTTGTTAGTTGTTAGCTTACTTAAGCCTAGCTTAATTTGTCTATTGAGACGCCGACAAATAGTACAAGTTAGTGGATTCTCCACCACGCTAGCTTACTTGTGAGGTTAGCTTACTGTTTCGTAAATTGTTAGCGAGTTGTAGTGTAAATTGTTAGCTACTTGATACTAGCGACTTGGACCTAGTTAGTTGTTCTTTAGCAACTTAACCGTCTAGCTTAATTTGGTGCTTAGCATTTGTTGTCATAATTTTAGCTTACTGTTAAATACTGACCTTACGAAGCTGTTTAGCTTAATTGACTGTGTAGCGACTTGGTGCTTTAGCGACTTGTGTCCAGCGACTTGGGTCTTAGTGACTTGGGCTTAGCTTACTTGGTTCAAGAACTCTTAGCTTAATTTGGTTGATTTCGTTTGTACACGTTTTCTTGATTTAGTAAAATCCCGTGAAAGAATCTATTTCCAGGTTTAATCATAGAGTTATAAAATCCCGTAATCTGTTAACATGTCTACCAACGCACCTACAATCATCTCCATTGTTGCCGAGGATGTTCGCACCGGTTCGGATACTCGCCCACCCATGCTTGATGAATCGACTACGACTCTTGGGCTCAACGAATCAGATTGTATTGTCTTTGAAAGGAAAATGGGGTCAACATTCTCAAATCTATTGATGAAGGACCGATCGATTGAGACTACAAGAGACATAATTGATAATGCCGCAGATGGAACCATGATCTTGGATTGATAGACCAAAGACTATGATGAGCTCGATATAAGGAGAAAAGAGATTCGGCGTCACAGTGCTTCAAACATTATACCGTGGTCTTCAAAAGACATCTACAAGCTTATCAATCACAACACCGAAGCCAACGCTGGATAATTTCAAGATGCTTCTCTCGTGATCTCAATTAACTAAGAAGACAGAGAATCACAGTTGTATGATGAATTTGAACACTTCAAGATGAAACCAGAAGAGAGTATCTATGAGTACTACGTGAGATTCCATAAGCTTGTGAATGACATGAGGAACATCAAAATGACCATGCCAAACATTTACTAACTCAAAGTTTGTGAAAAACATGAATCCCGAATGGCACAAGTTTGTCACCTCTCTGAAGCTAACCAAAGGATTGAAGAACACAAACTATGAGCAACTTATGCATTCCTTATTCGTAATGAGAGACATGCTATGTTTGAGAAAAGGATTCTTGAGCAGTTCAAATCTAAGCAGGGAGAAACAAGCTCATCAAATGACTCAACTCGCTTACACCAATGTTGGTATTACTACCAAAGCTTCTCAAGTCATACCCATGTAATGGTAATTACAAGCTCATCCTCGATCCAAAGATATAAGCCCACTCAAACACACTCTGGAAAATTCATCAATCAACTTTATCTCATGGTTAGTCAAAACATGAACTCTCTCCCACACACCAACAATAACCTCGTAACAAAGATCCAATCCACACAATCAAGCTACCGCCAAAGATGGAAGGTTATGGTGCAAACTGCCCAAGAAAGGCAAGTATGAACAGGAAGAGGTGGAGGTGGTAGAGGATATGTAGCAATCGTAATCGTGGAAGGAATGGAAATCAAGGTCAAGCAAAGCCATTATGCTACAACCGTGGTGGTGAGGACATATTGCTAGAACCGCACATCTCCAAAACGCCCACAGAATGCATATACTTTAGAGACAAGATGTTGCTTGTGCAAGCTCAGATAATGGAGCCGCTTGATGAAAGAGGAGTTATTGTTTCTGCCGGGAAATGCCCAACCTATGATGCCGATGTTGATGAAGTACCAATTCAGAGATAGGTGATAATCATCAAAATGCCTTTCAAGTAGCTGACTGTGATGCATTTGACTCTGACGTCGATGATGAACCTACTGCCCAAACAATCTTCATGGCTAGCATCTCACCTATGGTCTCTCCACCACAACAGGCTGGTCCATCCAAAGACAAAATCATTTCAAAGGTATTAAAACTATATGATGATGTTGATGAGCAAAAGATGCATAATAAAGTACAGTCTCTTGAAACTTATGAATCACATATTGATGATGAGGGTAATAGTAATATTGTCCCATATGATCAATATGTGAAGCAAAGTGAAAGTGAGATTGTACCAAGTAATGCATCTTCGTAGCCAATGATGATTATGTGTTTGATGAATACACCGCATGCCCTTGATGATTCTCATACTGAACTGAATGCCTATAAAGAATAAGTTGCTATTTATGAACAACGTGCTAAGTTTGAGTTAACCACCAAAGCAGCAGAAATGGATGACCAAATGCGACAATTATTAGAAAAAGTAACTTTAAAGAAGAAGTATTAAAACAAGAGTTAAACTCCTTACAAGAAAAGCTTTCTAAAACCGCTAAGCAAAAACAAGAACTTCAAGAAAATGTTAAAATGCTTAAGCAAGAATTAAATGCTAAGGAATCAAAACTTTTGAATGATTTTTCCAATCTAAAAACTTTGAAAACAAGCTTGAAAATAAGTTTGACGCACAAGGAATACCATTCGCATCAGCCACTTGATCACTAAACATAGAGTCTTAAGCGATAAGCATAGCATTCCCCTTGTTGAGGAACCAAATCCAGAGGTCATTAAAAGGCTAGAGCCGCTCATAAGGTAATTTTATGATGGTAATGAAATCCTTAAGCCTAGATGTAAACCTAGTCATACTGAGTCACGAGGAAGATAAGAAATCGATGAAGTCAATAGGGAAAAATTGAATAAGAAGCTAGAAGATCCTGAGTGTAAAATGAATAATATAACAATCAAACCCCATGATTACACTAAGGAAAATTGATCCCAAACAAGTTTAAGCCTCAAACTTATTGACCCCAACAAGTGTTCCGAAAAAGATATGGATATGCAAAAAGTCAAAAATCTTGTTGAAAAGAATCCCCTTGTAGGAAATTCCCTAAAGCAACAAGTGTATCCTCAATACACCAATGCATTTAGTTCCTAGATCTATTGTCACTAATAGCAAGACCTTAATCAAAATTGTATGTTGTTTATCACCGTTTGTTGATTTTGAGAAAACATGTAAGAAAAGAATCACACCTACAGGATAATCGAAGGGAAAGGGTTTTGAGCAAACTAAAGAATGCTATTTAACTGAGGTCATGCCTTTCTTTAAACAATTAAAAGGTCAATTTGAGAGTCTTCAAAAAAGGATAAATTTAGATATTAAAGAAATGGAAAAGGAATTTGATGCAATGATAGTTGAGGTCAATGATTATGAAGTGAACTCAAATATAATGAAGTTGAAAGGAAAAACTTGCATATCTTAAATGAGAATTTGATTTCGAGTTGTGTTGCTCAAGATGTGTTTTATATCATACTAATCACTCTAATGCTTCTCAATTTCATGAATTACCTATTGCATTAAAAGTTTCCCATGATCGTGTCATTGAGCTTGAAAACAAAAACTCGGAACTAAATGAGAAAATTGATCAGAATGATCACGATAATTTGGTAAAACATCTTTCTAAACTAGAAGTTGAACATTTGATTTGCAACTAAAATATCAACATTTTAAAGAAAATGTCAAAACCTCAAATATCAAGACATCCTCAGATGTTCTAGAGTTTGATGCGCTTTTTAAATAAAAAACGCTGACGAACATTCAAGCTCATTGTAACACGATCGTAAAGTTGAAAGCCCAAATTTTCAATTAAAGGGTGAAAAGAACAATGTGACCGCCCCAAATGCCTCCTCATTTAGATTCTCAGTATTCTCAAACTTTTCATCTTCAAAACTTGGTTAATGCTTTACAAAAAGAAAACGAGAGTTTTCTAGAAGAAAATGAAAAAGTTAAACCATTAATTTTAAAGAGTTATATGATTCAATGAAAGTCACCGCGGACAAAAACAACAAAAAATAACGCCTTTATAAAAAGAAATTGAGAATTTGAAGAGTCGTGAAAAAGGAAACCGCCACTTGTCTTTAATGAGAATGTTGCATCAAAGTCATCCTCAGACCGAAAATATATCAGGATCGTTAAATACATTCCTCCTCATCTTAGGAATAATGAACTTGTGTTTCATAACTATTGTGCTCATCTTAAGGATAGTCTAGAATGTCTCCGTGAGATTGTGGTAGAGGATTTCATAAATAAGTCTCTTGATAGAGAAATTAGGTTTGCTTGCATTTAGGCCAAACGATCTCAAGAGTTACTAGAATGTTTAATAGCAACATGTCCTAAATCCTCAGGTGCGAAAGGTAAAGATGTGACGCCTTGTTCTATGCCTAGTGCCAAGCATACAAACCATTCTATGCCCTGCTTAAGAAAGTGAACACTAATGTGCCTTCAAGTAGTTCGATCCTCAGACGTCTAGTTCAGAATGCAAAAGTAGATCAACCAACTAATGTTCCCATAATTCCTCTACAGAGTAATCAGGACACAAAAGCAAGCGGTCAAAGCCTCCGTGCAATACCAAGCAACATAGGACCTCGCAAGCTAAGAATGTGCATTGGAAGAGAGTAGAAGATCACCCTAGGAATATTAAGTTTGAGTTGAATAAAACGAATTGTGTTGATTCTAGTATTAGCTATAAGCCGCATCGTAATTAATTCAATTCTGCTACTATTCGCAAAACCATGTAATGATGATCGCTTGATTGCTACTAATCATGAATGTGGTGTGAATGTTTTGTCTAATGCCGTCAAATGACCTCATAAAACTGTTAATGCAAAAATCAAGCTAAGAAGGCTAAAGGCAAAGGTGAAAGAAAGTTAGAAAACAAAGGGAAACCCATGTAGAAGGAAATTTAGTAATATAGGTTATCAATGGATACCCACCATGCAAGGTTAATGATTTTGCCCTAAATTTCTAAGTCAATGCCCACTAGAAAATGGATGCCTACCGTAGAACTATTCCCTAAGAAGTGAACATACTTTGAATAGGTCAAATACGAGACTAGCACTCCGATCTATTTCATGAGTCCATTGTTTCTACCTCCGATGGTGTTCCAATCATCGTTACTTAACCAAATGGAACCCATTCTTGCATGGGGATCCCATTATCCGCTTATCCATTCTTGGTTCAGGTTCAACTGCATCGCTTCAAATCGCTCACTTCGTGAGTAAATTCATCTGAATCGTAAGATTCGAAACCATCATTTTGGTGCAATTATGGGTTATGGAGATTACGTGTGTTGAAATAGTGATTTCCGTGGTATATTATGTTGAAGGTCTTGGTCATAATCTATTTTCCGTTGACAATTTTGTGACTCTGATTTAGAAGTAGCCTTCTAAAACATACTTGCTTTGTTAGAGAACTTGATGGTGTGGAACTTCTCGAGAGGAACTCGTTCAAACCTATACACCATCTCTATCGAAGATATGATGAAATCTTCACCCATCCGCTTGTTGTCAAAGGCTTCCAAAACTAAGTCATGGCTATGGCACTCGCTATCTCAATCACTTGAACTTTGGTACCATAAACAATCTTTCCACAAAGGACTTAGTAAGAGGATTACCCAGATTAAAGTATGAAAAAATCATTTTTTACGTACAATGGAAAAAGCACGAAATATGCCCACAAACCAAAACCCACAAACTCAGGAATGGAAGTTCTTCATACCCTTCATATGGATCTGCAAGGACCAATGAGAGTGCAAACGATAAATAGGAAGAAATACATTCTAGTCATTGTTGATGACTACTCAATTTAATTGTAAAGTTTTGAGGACAAAGGATGAAACTCCGTGATGTCATCATCAAACTTATCAAACAAATTTTCGTGTTCGACTCAACAATACCAAGTAGAATTGTTCGAATCGCACAATGGCACATAGTTTGTTAACAAAGACTTAATTCAGCTTTTATGAAAGTGTTGGGATCACCATAAAAGAAGTTTCCACTTAACTCCTCAATGTATCGGTGTAGTTGAAAGACTAAATCAATCTTGTGGAAGCCGCAAGAACAATGCTAATTTATGCAAAGGTTCCAATGTTTTATGGGTCAAGCCATTGCCACCGCTATTACACCCAAAATCTTCCTTTATACATACCTCTCATGGAAAACTTCATATGAACTTGTCCATAAACGAACCCCATCTCTCCTACCTTCAAGTGTTTGGTGCTTTGTGCTATCCAACAAATGACGGTCAAGATTTAGGTAAATTAAGAGCTAAGGTGGACATTGAGTTTTGTAGGTTATGCATCAAACAAGAAGGGTTACCGAATCTACAAAAAAAGAACTCGAGATATCATGGAAACTACTCACGCCACGCTCGATGAGCCGTCCGCAATGGCTCCAGTGACAATCCAGCCTCGACCCAGATCTCAACCTTCATCAAGTAGTCCTATCAGTTCTACTCTTGTCTCTAATCCCTCCAAAGAACTCCTTATGTACCACCATCAGAAGATGATTTAAAGAAATTGTTTGATCCAATGTTTGATGAACACTATAAGCCAAATGCTAATGAAATGTCAATTCCATCAACAGAGCGTTCCTATCCCTCCAATGAAGTCAACCCTTCGCCAATATCATTAAGTCAAGAAGCACCTCGGCCACGATCACTGCCTCATCAACAAATCATCAATCATCGAATGTACATCATGGAATTGTTTCTAGAACCCATGATGAAGTTAATCCCTTTGCTACTCCCAAAGATGCTCCATTTGAAAACATATTTGCTCGAATCATCATCGAACCATCTTCATCGAGATATCGACTCAAGCACGCCTCAAATACAACCACATGAACACCTTAGAAAGTGACACATGATCATCCATTGACAACATCATTGGAAACCCTTCGCCAAGATCCACATGGAAACAACTTGCAACCGATGCCTTATGGTGCTTCTTCAACTCATACTCTCAAGGTCGAACCAAAAGATGTTAAAACGCATGAATGAAAACAACTTGTTCAATGCCATGCAAGAAGAAATTCATGAGTTTGATCGACTAGATGTATGGGAATTAGTACCTCGCCCATTGTGCTATGATCATTACTCTAAAGTGGATCTTCAAAGTGAAGCTTGATGAGCATGGTGATGTTTTGAACAAGGCCGATTGGTTGCAAAAGGATACCGCCGGAGGAGGTGACTTTGAAGAATCATTTGCTCCTCGCTGTTCGCAGACGAGGCAATCGTAATCTTCGCTAATGCCGCAAGTAAGAACATGGTAGTTTATCGATGGATGTAAAGACGGCCTTTTCTAACGAAGATCTTAAAGAAGTCGATACCCGCCGCCGAAGGGTTTGTGAATCCAGAGCATCCTACTCACGTCTATCGTTTGAAGAAGGCTCTTTACGTTTTGAAGCAAGCTCCAAGGGCATGGTATGATACGCTATCAAAGTCTTTCTATCTATCGATTCAAAGAATGAAAGGTTGATCCTACATTGTTCAATGAAAGTCGTGCAAACATTTAATTCATGTTCAAATATATGTTGATGATATTATTTTTGCCTCGATCGACCCCAATGAATGTGATCGCTTTTCAAATGAAATGGGTTCCAAATTTCAAATGTCAATGATGGGAAAATGTCATTTTTCTTGGGATTACAAATTTCACAAAGTCCCGAAGGCATTTTTATAAATCAATCTAAATATGCAAATGAGATTTTAAAGAAATTTTGATTTGATTCTAGTGACCTTCAAGGACCTCCCATGATAGAGCCGCATTAAATTGGATGAGGACCACTCGTGATCATGGTAGACTGACTGTAAGGCCGAACCGCCGTTATCTCATGCTAAAAGCTAGCCACTCGTGAATGCACCAACCAGAAGAAACTTAAAACAAATCAGAGCACAAATACAATGAAGATCGAGGAATACAGTGGATTCCCCGGTCGTTAAGTCCCACGGAGGATGAATTGTGTTAAAAACACTTAATCAGATGGTAGAATGATCATAAGGATAGCGATCGTTAGGTTTTCGATGGAAAATTATACTAAAAGAAAAGATTTACAAATTAAAGCGACTTAAATGCAAATTAAAAGAAATAAAAGATAAAAGATATTAAATAAACGCTATCACTATTTTTACAGATCGATGAACGTTTAACACCTAAAACTTAAAACTTACGTTTAAAATAAAATTACGTCTACGTACAAAATAAAATGTGAGTTTTAAAGAAATAAAAGACCTACAATATGAAAATGGTATTTTAACAATCCTAATAATAAAAGAAAATTATTAGAAAAAGAAAATTATTTTTACAACTATTTATTTATTATTATTAATTAAAAACTATTTATTAAGTATTTAAATTGCACTAAAATACAAGAAAATACAAAATTAACCTAGAAAAATGAAATTATAACTTGGAAAAATCTAAAATATGATAAAACTTATTTTAAAACTAAGAATATATTTTTTAGACTTATTATCTATTTATTATTAATTTAAAACTATTTAAAACTAATAAAAATGCTAAAAATACTTTTTAAACTAAGAAAATTATGGAAAAATACTTTTTATTACTTTTATATTTATCTAAACCTAAGAAAATTGAAAATCATTTTTTGGACTTTTTATAATTTATTTGTATTAAAAGCTATTTAAAAATACCTAAAAACTAATTTAAATTAAGAAAAATAGCAAAACAACTTGGAAAAATCTGAAAATTTCAGGAAAAGTTTATTTTAATATGCTGAATCTATGAAAAATAGAAAAACATGGTCTTGTTTAGAATTAGCTACTGCTATGGAAACTGCTTATTAATAAGCACTAGAAAAAGCCAAATAACAACCAAAAGCTACCAACTTGATACAGAAGCTAAAATATGCTATAATAACTCTATTGCAACCAAAAACAACAAGCTTGAACCTCTGATTACAAGTTTAACAAAGATTTGAGGTTTGAGCTTGTTTATGAAAACGAATTGGTATACTACTTTAAGCTGATGCACGTGACACAAAAAAGCTAAAAGTAAAAGAAATGATGGAACTTAGAAAAGACCTGGTTGACTACCTATAAAACCAAAGATGATACGAAGCTAACATGAGCTTGTGAGATGCTTTTTCAAACCTCACATTATCGAGTAAAACTCCGTGAATGCCGAAGTTTTTGGACAAAATGAAAAGCAATAGCAGCCCTAGTGAATAAGTTGCAAATTGAAAAATGACACTTGAGACCTTGAGACAGCTTGGTTGGCTTCTCAAAAAGCTAAAAATCACAGGCTAATATTAACTAGTAAGCTCTCTAAGAGCTTATGAACTTGGTTACCAAAAACCGCACAGTAAGCAAGTTTGACTTTTTAGAAAATGAAACAGATTGACTTTAATGAGTTTTAAATCAATTCTAAGGACTGACTATGATATGTTAAGCTAGAATAAGATTAAATTAAGCTAGGTTACCAATTTCCAAGCTACTGTGATGATTATTGCAACTAAAAGTCCCAACAAAGGGACTGATTTGGCTAGTTAAAAGGTATTTTGACTTTTAGCTAATAAGGACTTGTTCTTATTGTTTGTTTGAGTTCTTTAGACCAAGTGAGATATGAATCAAGCACAAACACAGGTCTGCACAACCTTTGGTACAGTGAACTGCACAAATCCAAACAACCCTTCAAATGATCGATGGTACTTTTTCAAAGTAAAACAAAGATTAAAAACATTATAATGAGTACGCACCTTTATCATCATTTATTAAGATTAAATAAGTGTGAAACAATGACCATAACAACATAAAGCTCAATAATAATCCTAATACTTTTTAATCTGTAAAATAAAATTTATATGAACTACCAATTCTAGTGAACTAACAACTGGTTTTATGGTTTGATTACACTTAATTACAACTACTGAACATGATTAAACAGAAATTTGAGCTAAGAACCGACTTAAACAAGAAATGCCAAAATAAGATCAAAATGCTTACAAATGACTTGAGGTCACAAACTGAGAATTAAGACCAAGTAACAGATCCTATAGCTTACCAATAAGCACTACACCCAAGACCATCCATTATACATCCCGCCAGCCTGCTAGAACCTTGAACCATGGATTTTTGAATTTCACTGAATTTTTTAGTATTTTTGGTAATTTTCTGTTTTTACTTCTAAACTATATTTTAAAGTCTCTAAAAGCTTCAATAAGCTTTCTTAGGAGCTTATATGTGCTTCTCAGTCCATAAGAATACCTAACAACAACATTTGATCATTCATGATATTTTTGAAATTTTGAAAATGCATAAACTGATATTGAAACTTGAAACTTGAAATTGATACTTGTTAAAGGTTTACAAGATAATGGTAACTTGTAAAACAAAGCTTGAAAGCTAAAACAGACATCGAATTTGAATTTAAGCTAAAACGACAATGGAAATTAAAAATTACACTAGATATATTCTTCCATTGCTTCCTCTCGCTTTATAGCTTTTCTGATCTCTCCACTTGATTCTGAACATATCCCATCAACAATATCAACCATTGATTCAGTCAAACACATCTTAGCCATTAATACTTACTTTTGCCTAAAAGTGTATTTGGTAGCTTGAGACAGTTTCAAAGCAATTAAAGAAGTTTGGAGTGTTATGTGAGGTGTAGGAGACAATTTGTGAAGTAGGCATGGGTTTAGGTTGATTTTTCAGAGAAAACGATATGTGAAAAGTGTACAGGAAGGTGAAATGGTGGGGCATTAAATGGCTTGTGGGTCTGATGATAGGAGGGGGTGAGCCGAAATGGTGGATGAGGTGGAAATGGTGATGAAATGGGTGGTGGAATGGTGAGGGGAGGTGGTAAAACCACTGGTTTTGAGTTACAGGGGGGGTAGGTGAACAGAGACGCCGGTATATCTTTTTAAATTTTGGGCCCGTCACCGTTGGGCTTGGGTTGTTTTATATTGGATCCGGTTGGTTTGGTTTAACAAGGACCATCCATGTAATTTGGCTAAAGTTGGGGTGGTTTTGACAAGTTTCCAAGCATATCATAAGGATCAAACTCGTAAGATTAGTTCAAGGACCATTGTTGTTAAATTTTACAAATCCGGGACCAAAACTGTCAGTTTAAAAACTATAAGGACCAATATTGTAATTTCTCAAAAAGTTTTATCATAAGGACCATTTTTGTCAAATATGAATAGAACAAGGTTAAAACTTGATAATTTTCACTTTTTAAATTAACCAAGGACTATTTTTGACATTTTTCAAAGTTGAGGGACCAAAGTTGTCAATTTGTGATTTTTAAACTTTAAAGGGTTTATTTTGACAACTTTTGAATCTCTTGGACCTAAAATGATATTTTACAAGCTTTTGAAATACCAGGACTATTTTGACATATTTTCAAACTTGGGGACTAAAACTGCCAATTATGCAAACTTGATACGCTTTTCATCAGATTTTGATGTTTTTGCATTTAAAACATATAAAACACTTGTTTGTGATATTTTCATCATTTTGAAGCATTTCGGAGTGTTTTCAGATGTTTTTGGCATTCTAACAAGATAAAATGATGAGTATTTTAGACACTCATCAATCCCCCACACTAAGATATTGCTAGTCCCTAGCAATGATTTGAGAAAACATAATGGATTTCATCTCTTTACCAAAAGCCATTACTTCTGGAGTAGCAAATTGTTTTAGTTCAAGTAAGAACCTTGGTACAATGATAACCAAATGATTTTGAGCAAATCACCAGCTTTCAACGGATTTGATTTGTCTTTACCGAAGCCGCACCCTTCTGGACTAGCCAACTCTTAGATAAATTATCAATATTATCTTTGGTGAGCCGATTACCAATTATGGATTTTCCAACTGCCTTTACCACAAGCCATAAACTTGCGGGCTAGCCAACTTTTCACTAGTTTAAAGATATGGTGAGTTGAACACCATACAATTTTAGGCAAATTGCAAGCCATAAACGGATTTGAGATATCTTTACCAAGAGCCGTTTGCTCTTGGATTAGCCAATCCTTATGTGGGTTAGACATGGCGGACTGATACCATTTGAGAGTAAGTGAAAACACTTACTCAAAAAAAATTTGGCCAAAAACGGGGAATTGGGTGAATAATTACATGAAATTCGTGAGAATCCCCCCACACTTAAATGAATATTGCCCTCAATATTCAAAGTACCACCGTTATGCCGAAACATAGAACATAAAAAGGAAATACTACGGCCATTATTTTGTTTTTGATATATACACATTTTTAATAGAATGAGATATACAACATGGGGAAAACTCCCACACTAGGGTGGTAGAAAGGGTAAGAAGACGAAATATGGGTGAAAACCCATATGATGTGCTAATGTTTGATTACCGAGTCACTAGCTTGACTCGATTCCCGCATTCATTGGTTCATGGGGAATGTTTGTAAATCCGGACAATCACGGGGGAATGTCCTCTCCAAAGTAATGCTTTAATCGATGACCATTTACTTTAAAATTAGGACCATCGGGCTGAGATAACTCAATGGTGCCATAAGGATAAACCTTAGCGATAGTAAATGGACCAGACCAGCGGGACTTAAGCTTTCCCGAGAAAATCTTCAATCTGGAATTGAAAAGAAGGACTCGATCACCAACGTTCAAAACGCGGTTCTTGATCTTGAGTCATGAATCTTTGTCTTTTGCTTGTAGATCAAAGAGTTCATGTTTGATCACGAAGTTCATTTAGTTCATTCATTTGAACTTTTCTCGTGATCACCCACTGTCTGATATCGAAGTTTGCATGTTTCAAGGCCCAGTAAGCCTTGTGCTCTAGTTCAATCGGAAGATGACATGCTTTTCCGTACACTAGCTTATATGGAGTACACCCATTGGTTTTGTAAGTGTACGAAAAGCCCGAAAGGCCGTCATCCAGTTTATCTGACCAGGATGCACGATTTTCACCTACTGTCCTTTCAAGGATTCTTTTAATACCACGATTTGAAACTTCCACCGCCCACTTGTTTGGTGGTATGCGTAGATAGACGGTGGATAACACCATACTTTTGCATGACACGATCAAATTGGTCATTACAAAAATGTGTACCACGATCACTGATTATTGCACGAGGAGTTCCAAATCCGCAAAGAGAGCTTTCAAAAATTTCACAACTACTCGGGCATCATTTGTAGGTAAAGCTTTTGCTTCAACCCATTTCGACAAATAATCAACAGCCACGAGTATGTATTTGTTACCACGAGAAAAGGAAATGGCCCCATAAAATCAATACCCCGTATGTCAAATATCTCACAAACTTGAATGGCATTTTGTGGCATTTCATTCCTTTGAGATATATTTCCATGACGCTGACAAGCGCCACAGTTTTGACATAATCGTGGGCATCTTTATAGATTGTGGGCCAATAAACCCGAATCAAACACCTTTTCGCGGTGTAGTTTGGACTATGATGGCCCCCGTGGGTCCAAAGATGGCAAGCTTTGAGAATATCAAGAGCTTCTTGTCCATAAACACACCGTCGGATGACTTGATCCGCACAGATTTTGAATAAGAAAGGGTCGTCCCAGAAATAATGTTTAACATCTTTGAAGAATTTATTCTTCTCACGGGTCGACATCCCTTGCACAATGAAGTTACCCGCATGGTAATTTGCAAAGTCAGCAAACCATGGGGTAGAAGAGTTTCCACGAAAAGAAACCGCATTGAGTGTCTCGAGAGGAAATGTTTCATTTATCTCCTTTTTCTCGAAAACATCTTGGTGAGGGTTTTCTAATCTGGAAAGATGATCGCAGCCGGTTCTCAGCTCCTTTTTATCAACGATGATGATATCAAATTCTTGCAGGAGGAGAACCCAACGGAGCAATCTCTGCTTTGCATCTTGTTTTGCAAAGAGATATTTGAAAGCCGAGTGATCCGTATACACCACACATTTGGTCAAGATTAAGTACGGCCGAAACTTCTCAAATGCATACACCACGGCTAATAGCTTTTTCTGGTGTAATGAGTTTGAACTTCAGTCATAGTCTTACTTGCGTAGTGAATAGGCTGAAAATGCTTATTTCTTCGCGTTCTAAGATGCACGATAGCAAAATCACTTGCATCGCACATGAGCTCAAAAGGCAAGTCCCGCCGGAGCAACGAGAATGGGCGCGTAAGCTTTTTCTTCAATGTTTCAAAAGCTTCTATGCACGCGGGTGAAAAGATAAAAGGAGCATCCTTTTCAAGAAGATGGGTCATAGGCCGGGCGATTTTGGAAAAATCTTGTATGAATCTACGATAGAAACGGGCATGACCTAAAAAACTCCTAATTCCCTTGACGGTAGTAGGATGAGGTAGTTTAGCAATAACATCAACTTTTGCTCTATCTACCTCAATCCCATTCTTTGAAATCTTATGGCCAAGGACTATGCCTTCTTTGACCATAAAGTGGCTTTTCTCCCAGTTTAGACAAAGATTGGTGTCTTCACACCGCTTGAGCATTTTATCTAGATGGGAGAGACATGTTTGAAACGAATCCCCAATGACCGAGAAGTCATCCATAAACACCTCCATTGTTTCCCCGATCATGTCGTGGAAAATGGCCATCATACATCTTTGGAACGTGCCAGGAGCATTACATAGCCAAAAGGCATACGCCTATAGGCAAAAGTTCCGTATATGAATGTGGTTTTATATTGATCCTTTGGATCAATGGGAATCTGAAAGTAACCCGAGAAACCATCAAGGAAACAATAGTACTCATTTCCTGCTAATCTCTCAAGCATTTGGTCCATGAAGGGTAGAGGAAAATGGTCTTTACGAGTGGCGCATTCAACTTACGATAGTCGATGCAAACACGCCATCCGTAACTGTACCGAGTTGGAATTAACTCGTTATCTTCATTTGTGATAACAGTAATGCCACCCTTTTCGAACACAATGAATTGGGCTAACCCAAGGACTATCTGAGATCGGGTAAATCAATCTTGCATCAAGAAGTTTGAGAACCTCTTGTTTGATAACATCATGGATTTTTGGATTTACTCTTCTCTGATGTTGAACTGCTGGTTTAAAGTCATCCTCCATCAAGATTTTATGAGTACAAAACTCAGGGTTGATACCCTTAATGTCGGAGAGTTTCCAAGCAATTGCTTGTTTGTGTGACTTCAAGATTTTGATGAGAGCGTTTTTCATCTTTACTCAAATCTCTAGCAATAATGACGGGTAATTTATCATCACCTCAAGAAATGCATACTGAGATGAGGTGGTAAGTCCTTAAGCTCAACCTCAGAAATTCTTCAGTTTTCTCAACTGATTTGACTTCCTTGTTATGAAGTTTGACGGAAGGGAGAGGAGGAGAAATGTCATGATTTAACAACTTCTCAAGAAGAATATCTCCCTCCAGATTAATCTCATTTTGATTAATCTCAATTGGAATTGAATCACTAGGTGAGGTGGATGATGGATCATCATTAAGCAACTTCTCAATGAGAAGTATGTCCTCCTCAATGTCAATTGGAGCGTGATCAATTTCCCATGGTACAGAATCACTAGATAAGTAAGCTTCAATCTCTTCTAAGATGAAGTCACTTTCCTCAAATGGGGTGAGAGAAGGAGTAGAATTGGCTATGATAGGTTGAGATGAATGAGTGAGATCATCACTGGAATTATGAGAATAACCAAGAACTTCTTAGAGTACTCTTCTAAGCAACATCAATGATATCTATTCGTTAACCGATTCGAATCATAATTTGCGGAGTACCTCAAGTTTGGTCAAGGTTAAAGGTAACAACTTCATTACCAACACGTAATGTGATTTCTTGCTCAAATACATCTATGAGAGCACGGCCCGTTCTCAGGAATCCTTGACCAACAATGAGAGGAACCCGATGATCGGCATCAAAATCAACAACCACGGTCACTGGAAATGGAACTTTCCTACTCACAAATACGCCTCGGCAATGCCAAGTGGACGAGATATTGTACGATCTGCAAGCTCGAGAGTCATGCATGTAGGAGTGAGTTCCGGAAGAGAAAGTTTCTTCCACACTGAATATGGCATAAGGTTTATGCTTGCACCAAGATCTGCTAGGGCAAAGCATTCAACCATTCCTGGGAATACACAAGGTAAGAGAAATTTCCCAGTATCTCCAAGCTTTTCTCGAAGCTTTTTCGGATAACCGCAGAGCGCTTCTCGTTAGAGGAGTCTTAGCCGTTTCAAACAGCTTTTCCTTATTGCTTAACATGTGTTTGAGAGTCGATGCAAACTTGGGCATCAGTATGATAGCATCCGCAAAGCTTATGTCAAAATGTAACTCTTGGAAAATTTGGAAAATTTTGTCCATTTGATGACTAGCTTTTTCACGGAGCTTTTGCTCATTCAAACGTGATGGATAAGGAATAGAAGATTTGGATTTGGTATTTTCAATGGAGCTGGTGGTTCAAAAACAACTCCTGATTAGACTTGGGCTCGACAACTTGAGGATGGACTACCGGTGTGGACTTGTGCGGTATTAGGTGGACTTGAATAATGCACCTTGTCCGTTGTTTCCTTGGTAACTTGACTCATTGCCACAGGAGGAGGGGGCATTGGAGTCGTAGGTCCATTGTGAGTTGGAGGTTTACTTTCCACTACCTTTGGAAGAGAAGAAGAAGAGGTAGTAGGAATAGCGGGTCCATTGTATGAAACACCACTTCGGTCGCGGATCGCCTTAGCATCGCCTCTCGGGTTAGCGATCGTGTTGCTCGGTAGTACCAGCTCGAGGGTCGATCATTTAAAGACTTCTTCAGATCAGGATCTGACTGACCAACAACTGTTCATCTCATCTTGGGATTTCATAAATGCTTCTAACTCATCGATGATGGTCCGAGGAGTAATGATGGAGGTGGATGAGGGAAATTTGAGGTCTGATGTTTTGATTATGACCTTGTTGTTGAAAATTCCCTTGATTAGGATTCACATTCCCATGAAATTGATTCCCACGATTGAAATTGTTTTGATGAAGGTTCCCTTGTTGTTGGAAACCTTGATTGGATCCAGGATAGAAATTACCTTGGTTTTGATAACCTTGGTTCATTCTAGGTTGATTCTGATCCGGTTTTGCATGTTGTGATTTTGTTAAAACCGGTGGTGCCTCGATTAGTGTTAGCACGGTAGTTTGGTTCAATTTGAGGACGGTATTGATTACCTCCTTGATTTGAAGTACCGGCTATAGCATTTGCTTCAAACGGACTACCATCGGTGGCGCATACTTGTAGTATGCATGAGGACCACCACAAGTGACACAAACTTCAACTTTCTTCACTTCAGATGTGTTGGTGTCTCGAGTGAAGGAGACTTTCTTCGGGTTAGCAAGAACCAAAGCTCTGAACAATGTCTCTGTGAGTTTATCAATCTTAGCATCGGTGCTAGATGTACTCACAGGAGATGAAGAAGAAGGTCCAGCATTAGACCTGATATGTCTTGCTCTGAAGGACGGACCTCGAGATTTGTTCTCAATGATCCAAGGCCTCTTTTGTGGTCTTGCTCAAGAAATTTCCTTCCGGAGGCATTCAAAGAGTCTTGATTTGCCTGATTGAGACCATTGTAGAAAGTATCCATTTGCATTAACTCGGTAAAACCGTGATGCGGACACTTGCGAGCAACTTTGTAACGATCCCAAGCCTCCCCGAATGATTCATCAAATCTCTGAGAAAATTTCATTATCTCATTCTTAAGTCTTGTGGTTCGGGATGGAGGATAGAACTCGTTAACGAATTTGGTGACAAGATCTTCCCATGTCTCAATAGAACGAGGGGGTTGTTTCTCAAGCCAATTCCGGGCTTGCCCTCTAGAGAAAATGGGGAACGTAAGAAGCTTGATAGCTTCGGATGGGACATTCTTGTACTTGATGGTAGATGCAATCTTGTTAAACCATCGAATGTGTGCATGAGGATCATCCCCCTCAAAACCATAGAATTGGCTTTGGGTTACCGATTGAGCAACCCGGTTTTGAGCTCGAAGGTATCAGCCACAATGGCTGGGACAACAATGGCATCTCCGTAACCCTCGATGGGTGCTTGGAGAAGCTCATTCATAGGTTTGTCTTCGCCATTTCGACAGTGGTGGTGGTGGTAGACGCTCGCCACGGCTGAAGGAGCGAACGTCCTCTACGCTCTACGAGGAATCTTTCCTAGTTCCGAAAGTGGACTTGTAGAATGAAGAACGAAAGCAAGATGCACTAAGTATAAAAATCAGTTTTCAAAACAAATGAGGCAAAACACAAGTGAACTTAACCAATAATCACAAATGAAATGGCTTCTTTGAAAAAGGTACACCAAATCACAAGTGACACAAAGGCAAGTTTTAAATCGGATGTTCGGGAACTTATTATGGTCGCACCCCCGTTAGGTAGTGCACTCGCCTTGATTTGCGGTGGTTGATTTTTATGTATTAATTAAGTACCAAAGAAAAGACGTAGGTAATGATTTGTGCAGATGGGTTTAAAAACTTTTGACAATATTTTTGGTATCGTCCCGTTTAACCAAATCGTATCTCTTTAAGAATCACCTTAAAAGAAAATACAAAATAGAAAACGTTACGATTGTTTTGTTGTTTTATATTGTTTTTGAGTTTTTAACACTTTAGGAAAAGTGTTAATGAACTTTTTGATTTATATTAACTTTACAGAAAACTTTTTTTTACAAACTGTGGTATATGTGCAAGTACGGTTGAAAATGCTAGAAACACGCTTACAGCCTCCCCGGCAATGGGCGCCAAATTTGATCTGGCAAAACCGCAAGTTATCTCACGAAGCTAGCCACTTGTAATGACCAACCGTAAGAAACTTAAAAAGTCTGAGCACAAATACAATGAAGATCGAGGAATATAGTGATTCTGGGTCGTTAAGTCCCACGGAGGATGAATTGGTGTTAAAACACTTAATCAGATGGTAGAATGATCACTAAGGATAGCAATCAGTAGGGTTTTCGATAGAAAATTATACTAAAAGAAAAGATTTACAAATTAAAGCGACTTAAATGCAAATTAAAAGAAATAAAAGATAAAAGATATTAAATAAACGCTATCACTATTTTTACAGATCGATGAACGTTTAACACCTAAAACTTAAAACTTACGTTTAAAATAAAATTACGTCTACGTACAAAATAAAATGTGAGTTTTAAAGAAATAAAAGACCTACAATATGAAAATGGTATTTTAACAATCCTAATAATAAAAGAAAATTATTAGAAAAAGAAAATTATTTTTACAACTATTTATTTATTATTTATTAATTAAAAACTATTTATTAAGTATTTAAATTTCACTAAAATACAAGAAAATACAAAATTAACCTAGAAAAATGAAATTATAACTTGGAAAAATCTAAAATATGATAAAACTTATTTTAAAACTAAGAATATATTTTTTAGACTTATTATCTATTTATTATTAATTTAAAACTATTTAAAACTAATAAAAATGCTAAAAAATACTTTTTAAACTAAGAAAATTATGGAAAAATACTTTTTATTACTTTTATATTTATCTAAACCTAAGAAAATTGAAAATCATTTTTGGACTTTTTATAATTTATTTGTATTAAAAGCTATTTAAAAATACCTAAAAACTAATTTAAATTAAGAAAAATAGCAAAACAACTTGGAAAAATCTGAAAATTTCAGGAAAAGTTTATTTTAATATGCTGAATCTATGAAAAATAGAAAAACATGGTCTTGTTTGGAGAATTAAGCTACTGCTATGGAAACTGCTTATTAATAAGCACTAGAAAAAGCCAAATAACAACCAAAAAGCTACCAACTTGATAAAGCTAAAATATGCTATAATAACTCTATTGCAACCAAAACAACAAGCTTGAACCTCAAGCAAGTTTAACCAAAGATTTGAGGTTTGAGCTTGTTTATGAAAAACAGAATTGGTATACTACTTTGCTGATGCACGGACACAAAAATAAGCTAAAGAAAAAGAAAATGATTGGAACTTAGAAAAGACCTGGTTGACTACCTATAAACCAAAGATGATGGCCAGACAAGCTAACATGAGCTTGTGAGATGCTTTTTCAAAACCACCGAAAAGAGTAAAACCAGTGAACCGGTTTTTTTTTTGGACAAAATGAAAAGCAATAGCAGCCCTAGTGAATAAGTTGCAAATTGAAAAATGACACTTGAGACCTTGAGACAGCTTGGTTGGCTTCTCAAAAAGCTAAAAATCACAGGCTAATATTAACTAGTAAGCTCTCTAAGAGCTTATGAACTTGGTTACCAAAAACGTGCACAGCAAGTTTGACTTTTTAGAAAATGAAACAGATTGACTTTAATGAGTTTTAAATCAATTCTAAGGACTGACTATGATATGTTAAGCTAGAATAAGATTAAATTAAGCTAGGTTACCAATTTCAAAGCTGTGATGATTATTGCAACTAAAAGTCCCAACAGTGGACTGATTTGGCTAGTTAAAAGGTAATTTTGACTTTTTAGCTAATAAGGACTTGTTCTTATTGTTTGTTTGAGTTCTTTAGACCAAGTGAGATATGAATCAAGCACAAACACAGGTCTGCAAAACTTTGGTACAGTGAACTGCACAAATCCAAACAACCCTCAAATGATGACGGTACTTTTTTCAAAGTAAAACAAAGATTAAAAACATTATACTGAGTACAGACCTTGTATCATCATTTATTAAGATTAAATAAGTGTGAAACAATGACCATAACAACATAAAGCTCAATAATAATCCTAATACTCTTTTAACTGTTAAAATAAAATTTATATGAACTACCAATTCTAGTGAACTAACAACTGGTTTTATGGTTTGATTACACTTAATTACAACTACTGAACATGATTAAACAGAAATTTGAGCTAAGAACCCACTTAAACAGAAATGCCAAAATAAGATCAAAATGCTTACAAATGACTTGAGGTCACAAACTGAGAATTAAGACCAAGTAATGATCCTATAGCTTACCAATAAGCACTACACCCAAGACCATCCATTATACATCCCGCTCCAAACTGCTAGAAACCTTGAACCATAGATTTTGAATTTCACTGAATTTTTTTAGTATTTTTGGTAATTTTCTCTTTTTTACTCTAAACTATATTTTAAAGTCTCTAAAAGCTTCAATAAGCTTTCTTAGGAGCTTATATGTGCTTCTCAGTCCATAAGAATACCTAACAACAACATTTGATCATTCATGATATTTTTGAAATTTTGAAAATGCATAAACTGATATTGAAACTTGAAACTTGAAATTGATACTTGTTAAAGGTTTACAAGTATTAATGGTAACTTGTAAAACAAAGCTTGAAAGCTAAAACAGATACTGAAATTTGAATTTAAGCTAAAACGACAATGGAAATTAAAAATTACACTAGATATATTCTTCCATTGCTTCCTCTCCTTTCTTTATAGCTTTTCTGAACTCTCCACTTGATTCTGAACATATCCCATCAACAATATCAACCATTGATTCAGTCAAACACATCTTAGCCATTAATACTTACTTTTGGCGCCAAAAGTGTATTTGGTAGCTTGAGACAGTTTCAAAGCAATTAAAGAAGTTTGGAGTGTTATGTGAGGTGTAGGAGACAATTTGTGAAGTAGGCATGGGTTTAGTTGATTTTCAGAGAAAATGAGATATGTGAGTGCTGCTGAAGGTGAAAATGGTGGGGAAGCATTAAATGGCTTGTGGGTGCGGGATGATAGGAGGGGGGTGAGCTGAAATGGTGGGATGGCAGTGGAAATGGTGAGGTGGGAATGGTGAGGGAGGTGGTAAAACCACCTCTGGTTTTGAGTTACAGGGGTGGGGGTGGAAGGTGAACAGTAGACGCGGTATATCTGTTTTAAATTTTGGGCCTGGTCGTTTGGGCTTGGGTTGTTTTATATTGGATCCGGTTTGGTTTGGTTTAACAATAAGGACCATCCATGTAATTTGGCTAAAGTTAAGGGCTGGTTTTGACAAGTTTCCAAGCATATCATAAGGATCAAACCTGCCAAGTAAGATTAGTTCAAGGACCATTGTTGTTAATTTCCATTTTTACAAATCCAGGGACCAAAACTGTCAGTTTAAAAACTATAAGGACCAATATTGTAATTTCTCAAAAAGTTTTATCATAAGGACCTTTTTTTGCAAATATGAATAGAACAAGGTTAAAACTTGATAATTTTCACTTTTTAAATTAACCAGGACTATTTTGACATTTTTCAAAGTTGAGGGGATTGTAAAGTTGTCAATTTGTGATTTTTAAACTTTAAAGGGTTTATTTTGACAACTTTTGAATCTCTTGGACCTAAAATGATATTTTACAAGCTTTTGAAATACTAGGGACTATTTTGATTATATTTTCAAACTTGGGGGACTAAAATCACCAATTAAGCAACTTGATATTTTTTCATCAGATTTTTATGTTTTTGCATTTAAAACATATAAAACACTTGTTTGTGATATTTTCATCATTTTGAAGCATTTCTGAGTGTTTTCAGATGTTTTTGGCATTCTAACAGTATAAAAATGATGAGTATTTAGACACTCATCATAGACCAAACAGAATATCGTAGTATGATCGGATCCCTGATGTACCTCATAGCCAGTAGACCAAACATTCTGTTCGCTGTTTGCATGTGTGCTAGATATCAGGCTAAGCCTACCAAAAGCACCTTGAAGCGGTTAAACCGTTCTTCGGATTCCAAGGAACCATCAATATGTCACAATGGTACTATGCATATGCCGATCATGCATGATGTCAAGATACGTCGGTACGCCTGAGGTGGTGTCAGGCTACGATGTTGCTGAGCCGGTCTTCAAAAAAGCAAATGAGTACTTCTATTTCTACTGCGGTCAATACATAGCCATGTTATCTTGTGCTCAAATCCTATGGATGAGATCCTAATTATCTGACTATGGCTTTGAATTCAACAAAATCCCTCTCAATGGTGATAATAAAGTGCTATTGCTCTCTCATGCAACCGTTCAACACTCAAGAGCAAACACATAGACATTCGACATCATTTCATCAGGAGCAAGTAGAAAACGGTGGTGGAACTTTATTTTGTGAGGACTCTAATACCGCTAGCGTGACATCTTCACCAAAGCTCTTCCTAGAGAACGTTTGAGTTTATCCTCCCATGACTTGGTCTAAAGAGTCTTCAACCAGAAACACTTAAACGTCTTCAAGAGGAAGAAGAGGAGTAAAAGGTCTTTCTTCATCCATATCTTGTAAATATTTATTCGAAAATCAAAATACAAATTTTCAAAACCTTCAAAAAGCAAATAGAAAAATATAAAAACTTTCAAAATATCCATAAAAATTTTAAAAATCTTGAAAAAAAAATATTGTCATTTTGTCATGTTTTTCTCGATTCGAAAATATCTACGGTCTTTGTGTTGTCATTCAAAGAATGACACGGGTCTTTAGATATTGTTCGAATGTTCTTAAAAAAAAATTTAAAAATAAAGAGAGAAAAAAAAATCAAAAAAAAATATATATATATATATATTTTTGGGAGAAAGTGAAACTATGGTTTATTGTCATTTCAGGCAGTAACCCGTTTTTCAAAGAAAGAACAGAGCCATGCTTTATCTTGTTTTTCAAATCTCATGCTCTGATTCTTTAAAACAATTACTTACCATCTAATGAAAACTAATTGCTTTGTTAAATAACTCGAACTCTATTTTTGAAAATCATCTGGACTTAACTTTTGTCAAAATATCTATCTCTCAATCAACAACTTATGTCATTGATTGAGGGGAAGAATGATTTCAATTAAATCAAAAGGTTGTTCGACATTCAATTGTTTTCAAAAAGATAATCATGCATGTTTAATCAATGGAGTGTAAAGTCTCAAAATCCGATCCTTATCAGTTAAAATGTTCTCATAATCAAGTCACAATTCTCCTCGAAAGCTTTCAAAATCAATTTAAATCTACAGAGATCACAAATCTCAAATGATTTGAAAATTGTGATCGGGGGAGAATTTGTGATTTAAATTGGATTTAAACTGATAATTTGATAAATGGTTTCGTAAGTGTTTAGCAAGCTTTCCTCCCCACATGTGCCAAACGATTTCAAATTTTCCATGCACATGTTGAGGGGGAGCATCTATTTTAAACCACAAAGAATTGAAACGCGATTGATTTGTATCTAAGTGCAGGTTCCTTCTAATATGTGCAAAACTCTTTCAAACCTCGAGGCACATATTGAGGGGGAGCAAATTTATGAAAACCTCATCCTTCCTTGTATGCTTTATCTACTTAATATGATCAGGGAAGTGATGTTGATATCTTTTAGAAAATGGTAATCAAAGAAGTTAATTCTTCCTCTTGCCTCTGTGTGCCAAAATGATTTCAAATACATGATGCACATGTTGAGGGGGAGCTCTGTTTCTAAAAATATCAAAACCATTCGTGTACAAAATGCTTTGATAATATATCACAAGATCCTAATTGATTTTCAATTGGTTCCAATGGCAGATGAACAATACCAAATTGACCGACCAAATTTACTTTATGTATGGTGATATAAGGATGATAAGGTTAGGTATTTGTTCCCATGATCCGCCAAAACCGGAGGGATCTACCCAGGGATAATCCACTAGATAGTGTAGAGTCCTTAGGTTTGATGAAAAAAGGAGAAAAGTGAGATAAGGAGAGTGCGACCGAGACTCGAAGCAATACTGAATAAACCCAACAAAGGTTCTAGTAATGAAGTTTCGGTAAGCACTGAAGGGGTTGAAGAATGAAAAAGAAATGAATATTAAAAAGGGTGAAAAGAAATAGCCCTCCAATAATTCAACCTTAGGGCAGAAACCGGGTTCAATACATATGCTACTGGTGTTTACTAAGGTAACGCCGGTATTGAAGACAAGACGTCATGGACCCAGTGACGCACTGCACTACAACTTCCCAAGCTACTCAAGTTCCTCTTAAAATGGCTTGTTTCATTCTCACGGGGAACCTACATAATCTATCGACTCTCTCTTAGAGTTTGTTGATATTGAAGAAGGAGACCCTCTCCCTAGTCTCCGGCATAGGAACCAAATGTGCACTATTGAGTCTAGAGCCACGAGATCATCAAATAAATATCCTTAGGACACTGTCAATGGAGACTCTCTGTTTCACACAATGTGGAAAGAGAGATTATATCTTATGAGTCCTACGCATTATACTTGTGGTATTGCCAGAACATCTGATTGATATGCTAACATATTCACAATGAAGATGGAAAGCCTTCTGGAGCCAAGATCAAACAAGCTCCTGGTAGGTAGCGTGTGAGATCTATCCAATAGATCAACCATGTGACAACTGAACAAAAACAATGGGGAGATTCAATTTTTATGAATCAATCCTGGTTCAGGTTATGGATTGACGGATATCTTTGAAAAACCGGTCGTTGTGCTTAAAAACTCTTTTCTTTAGCACATTGACTGTGTACTAATATTTCAAAATAAAAGGTGTTCATGATTGATAATTGATTTTCATTAGAACCTTCGTTGTATTGCAAAAAAAAATTTCTATTGTGCGGTACACGATTGTTTTTCAAATATCTTTTCATCAATCAGTGAATCTCAATTCGCTGGTTCACTCACTCCGTGTTGTCTTCTTTGAGACGTTCCAGTTTGAGAACAGCTAGAGCAGCTGCGAAACCCTGTCAAGGAAATTCTTCAGAATTATACCTGTTCACAGGCAGTACTTGTACTGATCAACGGGGAACCGTGGGCCGTGTACCTCAATTCAACAAAATTGATCAAAGACACTTTCGTGCGCTTTAATGCTAATTGTTATATGCAGGTACGCCCGACGTTTGCAGCTGATCAGAATGAAGTGGTCAATCCATAGTCGCATGCTCACACATCACATTCATTTCAAAAGAAATCATGATTAGTGCATCAATGACTCTGATATTCTCACTCCATGCTTCTGCTACGCTGCTGCCAATATCATGAATCAACGAAAGCTTCCGCTACTCTGATGAGAATATGTCATGATCCAGAATGTGAGCATGTTGGTCCAAATGTCACAACATCACATAATACCAACACCACAATGGAAGAGTCAGAGATTTATGATAGCTAATGATCTCAAAGCTGGCTCAAAACTCATTATCACGTGGATCAGTTAAAGACCTCCACTTGGATTAACCAATCATGCAAAAATGAAGAATCAATGACTACGAGCTGCATAGCTAAGAACTTTAACAAGAATCCAAGAACAATCTTATTGTAATATCTGTTTGCATTCAATGTATTTTTGAGGTGACCTCCCTTAGGGGGAGATTGTTAGGATTTAGTAAATCCAGTCATTAAAGAGTCGGTCACCTCAAGTATATGTAATCGTTAGAAAGCTCGTAGTCATAGATTATTTAATGTTAAGTAGTATTTAGTTAAGTAACATCGTGGAGGACACTGGTCTTTACCACACTGTATGCTGATCCCACGCCCGTAGGTGGCGATGTGTGTAAGACTATAAATACTCTCTACCTCCCAAGGTAGAGAGTTGGAGCTCATAATAATACTTTTATTTTCTCTCACTAAGTTCCCAAACCTCTAACTCTTTCTCTCTCTAAAACCTCATCTTATACGCCTACTTGTGTTTATGATATGATTTGTTTGTGAAATCCAATATGCAACACTATAGATATCACCCCATTCATGATAAGCTCAAGAATCATGCTATGTCTGACACCTAAGTGTCTAGACTTCCCATTTTACATCTGGCTATAAACTTTTGCCAATGTAGTTGCACTATCACAACAGATAGAAATAGGTGCTATAGGTTTAGGCCACAATGGAATCTCAAGAAGAAAGTTTTTCAACCATTCAGCCTCTTTACCAGCAGCTACTAAAGCCACAAATTCAGATTCCATTGTTGAACTGTAATGCAAGTTTGCTTCTTGGATGCCCAATAAATTGCACCTCCGCCAAGTAGGAATACCCAGCCACTGGTAGACGAATTATCTTCAGTGTTACTAATCCCACTTGCATCAGTGTATCCTTGTAATACTAAAGGATAACCAGTATATGAGAGACTATAATTCATAGTTACCTTCAGATACTTCAGTATCCTTTGAACTGCTTGCCAGTGATGAGGACTAGGATTACTAGTATACCTGCTCAGTTTACCCACTACAAAAGCAATATCAAGTCTAGTACAAGTCATAGCATACATCAGGCAACCAATTACCCTAGAGTACTCAAGTTGAGATACAACTTTACCAGTATTGGGCATCATCTTCTCACTTGTATCCATAAGAGTACTCCATGAGTACTATCAAAGTAATTGAATTTTCTCAACACTTTCTCAATATAATGAGACTGAGAGATAGAAATTCTTTTACTTTCATGTTTAATCCTTATACCAAGGATAATATCAGCCTCCCTCATATCTTTCATGGAGAACCTTGATGACATAAATTCCTTTATCAGGTCAAACTGGTTTTGGTCAGTGTCAAATATCAGCATGTCATCAACATATAGACAAATGATGACTCCTTTACCAGATTTATCAAATTTGCTATATACACATTTGTCAGTTTGGTTAAGAACATAACAACTAGACAAAATCACTTCATCAAATTTTTGATGCCATTTCTTGGGTGCCTGTTTCAGTTCATACAAAGACTTAATCAGTTTACACACCTTGTTTTTTTGCCAAGCATGATGAAGCCCTCAGGTTGGTTCATATAAACCTCCTCGTCTAATTCACCATTCAAAAAAGCTGTTTTCACATCCATCATATGAATACTCAGATTGTGAATTGATACAAAAGCAATCAACAGTGTTATGGTATTGATACGAGCCACATGGGCATAAGTATCAAAGTAGTCTATCTCTGACTTTTGTTTAAAGCCCTGAATGACTAGTCTAGCCTTGAACTTTTCAATAGTTCCATCTACCTTCATTTTCCTTTTGAAAATCCACTTGCAACCTAAAGGTTTGCAACCAGGTGGTAGATTAGCCAACACCCAAGTGTTGTTGCCCCTGATTGAATCCATCTCATCCTTAATTGCTTCTTTCTAGAAAGCAACATCCTGAGACTTCATTGCTTCATCATATGTCTTAGGATCATCCTCAACAATAAAGCAACAAGAGTATTAGTCAGAGACCCCATCCCTTGTTCCTTCAATTAAATATAACTGAAACTCAGGTCCAAATGACTTTAGATTCTTGACCCTTTTGATTTTTCTAAGCTCAGGTTCAGGTTGTTGAACTACAACCCCATCAAGGACCTTTTATGGCACTTCATCAGGGACCTCTGATACACTAATGTCATGAGTTCCATTTGGAATCCTTTAACTTGGTTTAGGGACTGATGGGAATCTGTTCTCATCATAGATTGCATCCCTTGATTCAATTATTGAGTTAATTGAAACACATTCATTAGGTTCAATAACATAGAACCTAAAATCCTTGGAATGCTCAGCATATCCAACAAAGATGCATTTAACGCCTCTTTCACCCAAAGTTTTCAGGTTTGGATTAGGGAGTCTGACCACAGCCCTATAATCTCAGACCTTAAGATAGTTCAGGTTGGGTTTCCTTTTAGTGCAAAGTTCATGAGGAGTAACCTTGTTCCTTTTATTAGGAACCATATTTAATAAATAGCAAGCTGTTAACATAGCTTCACCCCAGAACCCCTGACTCAGTCTTGAATAGGAAAACATGGAATTAACCATCTCTGCTTCAGTACCCTGTTTTTCCTTTAAGAGATACCATTTTATTGAGGAGTATAAGGAGCAGTCGTTTCATGGATAATACCAACATACTGAAAATACAGATTATCCATGTACTCACCTCTCCTACCAGTCCTTAATCTTTTGATCAGGGACCCAAGTTGCAATTCCACTTCAGTTTTAAATACTTTGAATTTATCTAATGCTTCATCCTTAGTATGTAACAGATAGACATAACAAAACCTAGAAGCACCATCAATAAATGTCACAAAGTACTTGATCGGTGCAAAACCGTCAAGTTATCTCACGCAAGCTAGCCACTTGTGAATGACCAACCGTAAGAAACTCAAAACAGCTTAAACACCAAAATCAATTTAAGATCAGAGGAATATAGGGGATTCCTGGGTCGTTAAGTCCCACGGAGGATGAATTGGTGTTTAAACAACTCAGATGATAGAATGATCACTAAGGATAGTGATCAGGAAGGTTTTTTGCTGGATAATTACCTAAAGAAAAGTTCTATAAATTACAGTGACTTAAATGCAAATTAAAAGAAATTAAAAAGTTAAAATATATTAAATAAACGCTATCACTATTTTACAGATCGATGAACGTGTATTTTATAAAACAAAATAACTTAAATAAACTATATTAACTAAAACGCAATCCTAAATTATCTAGAAACGTGGTTTAAAATGAAAACGAGCGTTACGTTTAAAAATTACGCTGGAGCCAAGCAAAAAGCGTAAAATTTATGAAATAAAAGGCCTACGAATGTAAAACTAATTTTATTACGTACTATATGACAAAAGAAAATTTTAGAAAAAAGATTTATATTTTTTAGACTTTTATATTTTTATTATGAATTAATTACTATAAGACACTAATTAAATGTTTAAAAATACTAAAACTAATTAGAAAAATCTGAAACTTTTTGTAAAAATACTTTATACTATTACCAAGCTAAGAAAAATAAAAATGGTGTAACAACTTCTATAAATAAGCTACTAAAAATCAAATAAGCTAATAAGTTATAACTCGACAAACTACCTTATATATTTATCATTGCAAAATAAAAACGAGAAAGTCCCAAGGGCGCATTGGCTTACAGGTACACCACTATCACCCTTATAAGGGAGAGGTCTCAGGTTCGACCCCTGCCTCTCCCTTTTTGCACAACCATTTTTTTTCAATTTTTATTTTACAAACTAATTAAGCACATTAAAATAAGCATTTTCTAAAACTAAAACTTTTTCTGAAAACCAATAATAAGCTCTGTATTGAGCTGATTTTTCTCAACAGATGGCTAAAATGGAAATAAGCATAAGTCTTAAGCTAGAATGACTATTAAGCTAATGGAATAAGCACTAGTATGAAGGAAATAGTTAAGCTAATGTAAATAAGCTAGTTTGAACACTGAATAAGCACAATAACCACTAATAAGCACTGAATAAGCTATAAATAAGCATAATTCACCACTGTTACACAGTACACTGTTTTAAATCACTAGGCACTTTTAAGCTAGAATTTAGGTACTGAAATAAGCTAGGAAGTGAAAATAAGCAATTGGACTAACAAGTTGACCTAATAAGCTTTCCAAAAAGCCTAGTTACTCACTGTAATGTTCACTGATGAGCTTATAGGGATCTTATGAAAAACTGGTAAACACTAACTAATCTATGAACTAGGAAATGGACAGAACAAAAAGCTTATTGCAGGCTTATCAAATAAGCTGAAATTTAGAAAATTAAGCTTGGACTCTCAAGCCAGCTAGGAAAGCTTTCCAAAGAACCAAGTTACATAGGATTAAGCTAAATAACAAGCTCTGTGTGAGCTTGAGAAAATGATAGGCTCACTGATGCACAGAACACGTTTTGACTTTTTGAACAAAATGAAAGTTTGACTAAACTGAACTTTAGAATGATTCTATGGATTGATTATGATATATTAAGCTGTTATGGAACTAAATTAAGCTACTTTACCAACTTATACACTGAAATGATGATTTGCTCACTCTAAATCCTTAACAGTTAACTATTAAAGGTGGATTAAAGATGTTTTTGACTTTTTTTCTGAACAAGGACAAAATTTTATTGCATGTTTGAGTTGTTATAACCTACTGAGACTAGAACCAAATAAGAACAACAGCTATATCAACCTATAACACAGTGTTACAAGCAAAACCAAACACCCCTTTTAGAGACTGTTAAGAAGCTTTATACACTACAACAAGTTTTTAACCAAAATGACCTATTGATTAACTGATAATAACCATATTGAGACATGATTGAACTATAATTAACAAGGTTTGATTACTAATAATGGAAAATGCAATTTTCAAAGAAAAAGGCTTACAAAATGTGAGTTCATGCAGAAACAGGGAACTGAGGATCAAGAACACTCCTATAGCTTACCAATAAGCTCTAAACCATTAATCCATCCAAAATTAATACTGCAATCTTGTCTTGATCATGTCTCCATGTGATTTTTATTTTTAACTAATTTTTTAGTGATTTTTGGTAATTTTTGGGTTGTGAAACTAAACTGGAAATTTAGTGTTTCTAACAACTTAAAAGCTTTTTCAAGAGCTTATATAAGCTTCAGAAGCACTAATAACAACTAATAACAACAATAGAATAACATGAGATTTTTGAGCATAAGTAAGATTTTGCATAAACTGAAATGGTACTGAAAATGTAAATTGCTTATTGAAAAAGGATTAACATGCACTGAAATTGATAACAAAAGTACTTGGAAGCTTGAAATTACACTAGAGTTTGAAAATTAATTAAAACGACCTAAACTAAACTAAATTACCCTACCTGCTTTTCTACACTGCATCTCTCTTGATATTTATTGATTTCAATCTCATCCTTGTCGACCTCTGATCAATTCCCACTTGACTTCTACTCTTGAAATCATCTGAATCGTACATTTGTCATTTGGCGGGAAAAGTCTTTTGACTGGATAGAGTAGGTTTTAGCAATTAAGGGTTTTTGTTGGATGTGGAGGTGGAAGGAGTTGGTATACAGGTGTTAGGAGGTAGTGTGGAAAAGTGGTATTGAGCAGATGGAGGGGGGTTAGTGGATACAGGTGTTGGGGTTGAAGATGGTGAACAGTGGCGCGGTTTTATCTTTTTAAAATTGGGCTTGGGTGTTGGGCTACAGCTGGGCTTTGGATTGTTATTAATAACAAAGAAGGGTCCATTTGGTATTAAAGTTAGCACAAGGACCATTTATGTAATTTGGATTTTTTTAGGGACTGAACTAGCAACTTTTACAAAGTTGTAATAAGGACTAAACCTGCCAAATATGGTTAGTACAAGGACAAATGTTTAATAAAATTTCATTTTTAATAAGTCCAAGGACTAAAATTGTCAACTTTGAAATTCTAAGGACCAAACTTGTAATTTTCCAAAAGTTTATCATAAGGACCAATTTTGTCATTTATGAATAGTACAAGGTTAATTTTGATTATTTTCACTTTTTAAATTCACCAAGGACTATATTTGACATTTTTCAAAGTTCAGGGACTAAAGTTGTCATTTTGTAAATTTTAAACTTTAAAGGGTTTATTTTGACAACTTTTGAATCCCATGGACCTTAAATGACATTTTACAAGTTTTTGAATTACCAGGGACTAGATTTGACAACTTTTGAAACTTGGGGACTAAAACTGCCAATTATGCAAACTTGATACGTTTTTCATCTGATTTTGGTATTTTTGCATTTAAAACACATAAAACACTTGTTTGTGATATTTTTATCATTTTGATATGTTTCTGAGTGTTTTTAGATGGTTTTGCAGTCTAGATAGTACAAAAATGATGAGTATTTAGACACTCATCAATCCCCCACACTAAGATATTGCTAGTCCTAGCAATGATTTGAACTTTAATGGATTTTAAAAACTCTTTACCAAAAGCCATCACTTCTGGAGTAGCCAAATGTTTCAGTTCAAGTAAGAACCTTGGTACACTGATAACCAAATGATTTTGAGCAAATCATAAGCTGTAAACGGATTTGATTTGTCTTTACCAGAAGCCGTACCCTTCTGGACTAGCCAACTCTTAGATAAATTATCAGAATTATCTTTGGTGAGCTGATTACCAATTATGGATTTTCCACTGCCTTTACCACAAGCCATAAACTTGCGGGCTAGCCAACTCTTCACTTTTTAGGATATGGTGAGTTGAGAACCATACAATTTTGGGCAAATTGCAAGCCATATAAACGGATTTGAGAAATCTTTACCAAGAGCCGTTTGCTCCTGGATTAGCCAATCCTTATGTGGGTTAGACATGGTGGACTGATTACCATTTGTTGTGTTTAGTACATAGTACTTCCACTACAAAAAATTTTAAAATTTGGCCATTTTAGGGGAAAAAGGGACTAAAAGGGTACATTTATGATCAAATTCGCCAGAATTTCCCCCACACTTAGAAATGAATATTGTCCTCAATATTCAAAGTGTGGAAACACAACAATTTTTTTTTTTTTTTTAATCTATATACAACATGTGGGGCATCTCCCCCACACTAGGGTGGGACACACGGGTGAAAACCCATGTTTTAGCTACTGTTTTTTTATTACCGAGTCGCTAGCTTGACTCGACCCCGAATTAATTGGTTCATGGGGAAGCAAAGTGGAAGAGACAATCTCCATCGGACTTTCATTCAAGATGTTTGTATAAACATTGAAGTACGTGAAAGTTCCACACCGATGAGATATACATAGAACCGGCTCAAAAATGATAAATGAAAATGCCGGGATCAAAAATAGTGTCCTCATTCCTGAAGGAGAAAAGGGAACGAGAAACCACACCATTTGTGAAAAATGGAATAAATATGTGCATCACAATGCAATCCCATTCTTCATTAGTGAGGAGCAAATCACCATTTGTTAGATTTTTAAGTTTAGACTTGAAGCTTGTATGGTGATTGGCAACAAAATTTCTGGGAGGGAGAGCTGGAAACGGCTCTTTAATCAACAGATTTTCAAGAAAGAGGATGTCTCCCTCCGAATCCAAGTAAGTATTGTCAATCACTGTTGGAATTGACTCATCACTAAGAAAAGCATCGACCTCATTCCAAAAGTTATCATCTTCCTCATCCGGAGTGAGAGAAGGAATGGAAGAGTCGGAAATGGGACAAGAAATGAGTGGATGATCATTATATAGAAGATTTTCAGTTTCTCCAAGATCGGCTTCGAAATCAAAGAGATCATCGTCACTTTCTGATGAAAGTGGACTGATGTGAGTAAGTTCATCGGTGAACTCCTCAAGAAAACGATCAGCATCAGACTGTGGGAGTGATCCCTCAACATACTCGACGTTTCCATGAGAAGTACAATCGTCGCTAACATCGGAGAAAGTTTCAAAATGATCTTTTGAACACTCAAGAGGGGAAAGAGAATCACACACATGATCAGAAGTTCCCTGTGACTCTCTTGGGATTGGGACAAGGTTCTCAACACTAGACTTTATGAATTCGTCCGATTCCTTTTCAGGAACAGTGTCAAGATGCTCGTCCCCCATGGTCAGAGAGTGAGTGGGAGCTTCGGGTGTGATAGCAGTTGTTTGAGAATGAATCTCAACTGCTGGGATATCAACTGATGAATTTGATGAATCTTCAAGTGTATCTTCATCATCACTATCATCAGGAATAAAACTGAATCTAGAGCTAGATCTGGCTGCTTTTTCGTTTGCAATTGATTCCCTAATAGATTTTTCAAAGGCAATTTGGGAATTTATTTTAGCACCTCTCTTCAGCTAACAAAACTTCCATGGATTTCTCATGAGAGTTTTGAAATGACATAGCCGACTCCTCCTTAAGTTCTTTTAATAACTCCAGACCCTTCAGTAAAAAGTCTGTTGTAGTTTCATGAGGAGTTGCTTGAATCATTTGGTACTGTGGAGGTTGGTCTTGAAATGATGTGTCAAAATTGTCACAAGGAAATGGATTCCCTGTTTGACAATCAGAGCTGAAATGGGGACCTCCACAGTTCTCACAACAGTAAAACTGTTGAGCCTGGATTGGTGAATCATATGGATATTGGTCATAACCAAAGTTCTGAGCATCACCGGAAAATTGTTCACAGACAAACGTGTTTTCGGATTGACACTCAGATCCTTGGTGAGGACCTCCACAAAATTCACAGCAGTATTGTTGATTATATGAAGATAAGTCGGGGTGGGTATTAGAAAAATTTGAGGAGTCGTTAAATGAGTTCGGATTAGGATCATAATCAAATGAATTCCTCGAACCACAGAACAAACAACTCCCGTTCCGAATATCATTACCACACTGTACACACGTACACCAGCGACAGGGTGAACCAAAAAGAGGCTCACCACAACCGACACAAGGAATAAACGATTCTATTTGAGAGTTATGAGAAGGAATCAGTTCATTCAAAGAATCAACAAAACCAACATGGTGATCCGAATGACTATTAAGACTCAAAGAACATTTTGAAAAATCAGGAGGTGGGATAAGTGGTGTGCTCTGAGAGCTAGCAATTTCCACTACTTCCGTTATGGTTTCCGGTTCTGGTTCTTGAGAAACGTGAAGATTAGGCAAGTCATTCTTGCTAGTCACCGGTTTAAATTCTGCATGTTTGCTTTTAACCGTAAATCGTGAAAGTGTAGGATCAATTTTAGACGGCTTAGGAGCAATCGAGGGTTTAGATCTTTGGATAACCGTAGGTTGGACGTATTTAGCACCTCCATTATCAGAGGGAAGTACCTGGTCCTTTGTTACCCCGGTTTCTCGTTCCATTTCCCTACGCAGAATCAATGGATCTTCATGGACAACACGAATTCTTGACATTTGTGATAAAATAGGAAGTTTTTCAACTTCGTTCCAGATTTCGTCGTAGTCGAGAGATTCCATGAGAATAGAAGAAGTTAGAATCAAATGGATAGAGGGTAAAGAAATAAAGAATCAAAAAGGGTAAGAGGGTAAAGATGAATATTTTTGGACTTTTGAAAAACATGCCATAAAAACAAAGAATAAAAATATTTTTGGTGCTGTTAACACTTCAGGAAAAGTGTTAATGAACTTTTTTGATTTTGAAAATTGTTTACAAAAAAGGTGGTATATGTGCAAGTACGTGTCTGGAAATGCTTAAAACACGCTTACAGCCTCCCCGGCAGCGGCGCCAAAATTTGATCGGTGCAAAACCGTCAAGTTATCTCACGCAAGCTAGCCACTTGTGAATGACCAACCGTAAGAAACTCAAAACAACTCAAACACCAAAATCAATTTAAGATCAGAGGAATATAGGGGATTCCTGGGTCGTTAAGTCCCACGGAGGATGAATTGGTGTTTAAACAACTCAGATGATAGAATGATCACTAAGGATAGTGATCAGGAAGGTTTTTGCTGGATAATTACCTAAAGAAAAGTTCTATAAATTACAGTGACTTAAATGCAAATTAAAAGAAATTAAAAAGTTAAAATATATTAAATAAACGCTATCACTATTTTTACAGATCGATGAACGTTTATTTTATAAAACAAAATAACTTAAATAAACTATATTAACTAAAACGCAATCCTAAATTATCTAGAAACGTGGTTTAAAATGAAAACGAGCGTTACGTTTAAAAATTACGCTGGAGCGCAAGCAAAAACGTAAAATTTATGAAATAAAAGGCCTACGAATGTAAAACTAATTTTATTACGTACTATATGACAAAAGAAAATTTTAGAAAAGAGATTTATATTTTTTAGACTTTTATATTTTTTATTATGAATTAATTACCATAAGACACTAATTAAATGTTTAAAAATACTAAAACTAATTAGAAAAATCTGAAACTTTTTGTAAAAATACTTTATACTATTACCAAGCTAAGAAAAATAAAAATGGTGTAACAGCTTCTATAAATAAGCTACTAAAAATCAAATAAGCTAATAAGTTATAACTCGACAAACTACCTTATATATTTATCATTGCAAAATAAAAACGAGAAAGTCCCAAGGGCGCATTGGCTTACAGGTACACCACTATCACCCTTATAAGGGAGAGGTCTCAGGTTCGACCCCTGCCTCTCCCTTTTGCACAACATTTTTTATTTTTGGATTTTTCTTTTATAAACTAATTAAGCACATTAAAATAAGCATTTTCTAAAACTAAAACTTTTCTAAAAAACTAACAATAAGCTCTGTATTGAGCTTATAATCTCAACAGTGGCCAAAAATGAAAATAAGCATAAGTCTTAAGCTAGAGTGACTATTAAGCTAATGGAATAAGCACTAGTATGAAGGAAATAGTTAAGCTAATGTAAATAAGCTAGTTTGAACACTGAATAAGCACAATAACCACTAATAAGCACTGAATAAGCTATAAATAAGCATAATTCACCACTGTACACAGTTACACTGTTTTAAATCACTACGCACTTTTAAGCTAGAATTTAGGTACTGAAATAAGCTAGGAAGTGAAAATAAGCATTTGGACTAACAAGTTGACCTAATAAGCTTTCCAAAAAGCCTAGTTACTCACTGTAATGTTCACTGATGAGCTTATAGGGATCTTATGAAAAACTGGTAAACACTAACTAATCTATGAACTAGGAAATGGACAGAACAAAAAGCTTATTGCAGGCTTATCAAATAAGCTGCAATTTAGAAAATTAAGCTTGGACTCTCAAGCCAGCTAGGAAAGCTTTCCAAAGAACCAAGTTACATAGGATTAAGCTAAATAACAAGCTCTGTGTGAGCTTGAGAAAATGATAGGCTCACTGATGCACAGAACAGGTTTTGACTTTTTGAACAAAATGAAAGTTTGACTAAACTGAACTTTAGAATGATTCTATGGATTGATTATGATATATTAAGCTGTTATGGAACTAAATTAAGCTACTTTACCAACTTATACACTGAAATGATGATTTGCTCACTCTAAATCCTTAACAGTTAACTATTAAAGGTGGATTAAAGATGTTTTTGACTTTTTTTCTGAACAAGGACAAAATTTTATTGCATGTTTGAGTTGTTATAACCTACTGAGACTAGAACCAAATAAGAACAACAGCTATATCAACCTATAACACAGTGTTACAAGCAAAACCAAACACCCCTTTTAGAGACTGTTAAGAAGCTTTATACACTACAACAAGTTTTTAACCAAAATGACCTATTGATTAACTGATAATAACCATATTGAGACATGATTGAACTATAATTAACAAGGTTTGATTACTAATAATGGAAAATGCAATTTTCAAAGAAAAAGGCTTACAAAATGTGAGTTCATGCAGAAACAGGGAACTGAGGATCAAGAACACTCCTATAGCTTACCAATAAGCTCAAAACCATTAATCCATCCAAAATTAATACTGCAATCTTGTCTTGATCATGTCTCCATGTGATTTTTATTTTTAACTAATTTTTTAGTGATTTTTGGTAATTTTTGGGTTGTGAAACTAAACTGGAAATTTAGTGTTTCTAACAACTTAAAAGCTTTTTCAAGAGCTTATATAAGCTTCAGAAGCACTAATAACAACTAATAACAACAATAGAATAACATGAGATTTTTGAGCATAAGTAAGATTTTGCATAAACTGAAATGGTACTGAAAATGTAAATTGCTTATTGAAAAAGGATTAACATGCACTGAAATTGATAACAAAAGTACTTGGAAGCTTGAAATTACACTAGAGTTTGAAAATTAATTAAAACGACCTAAACTAAACTAAATTACCCTACCTCTCTTTCTACACTGCATCTCTCTTGATATTTATTGATTTCAATCTCATCCTTGTCGACCTCTGATCAATTCCCACTTGACTTCTACTCTTGAAATCATCTTAATCGTACATTTGTCATTTGGCGGGAAAAGTCTTTTGACTGGATAGAGTAGGTTTTAGCAATTAAGGGTTTTTGTTGGATGTGGAGGTGGAAGGAGTTGGTATACAGGTGTTAGGAGGTAGTGTGGAAAAGTGGTATTGAGCAGATGGAGGGGGGTTAGTGGATACAAGTGTTGGGGTTGAAGATGGTGAACAGTGGCGCGGTTTTATCTGTTTTTAAAAATTGGGCTTGGGTGTTGGGCTACAGCTGGGCTTTGGATTGTTATTAATAACAAAGAAGGGTCCATTTGGTATTAAAGTTAGCACAAGGACCATTTATGTAATTTGGATTTTTTTAGGGACTGAACTAGCAACTTTTACAAAGTTGTAATAAGGACTAAACCTGCCAAATATGGTTAGTACAAGGACAAATGTTTAATAAAATTTCATTTTTAATAAGTCCAAGGACTAAAATTGTCAACTTTGAAATTCTAAGGACCAAACTTGTAATTTTCCAAAAGTTTATCATAAGGACCAATTTTGTCATTTATGAATAGTACAAGGTTTATTTTTGATTATTTTCACTTTTAAAATTCACCAAGGACTATATTTGACATTTTTCAAAGTTCAGGGACTAAAGTTGTCATTTTGTAAATTTTAAACTTTTAAGGGTTTATTTTGACAACTTTTGAATCCCATGGACCTTAAATGACATTTTACAAGTTTTTGAATTACCAGGGACTAGATTTGACAACTTTTGTAACTTGGGGGACTAAAACTGCCAATTATGCAAACTTGATACGTTTTTCATCTGATTTTGGTATTTTTGCATTTAAAACATATAAAACACTTGTTTGTGATATTTTTATCATTTTGATATGTTTCTGAGTGTTTTTAGATGGTTTTGCAGTCTAGATAGTACAAAAATGATGAGTATTTAGACACTCATCAATCCCCCACACTAAGATATTGCTAGTCCCTAGCAATGATTTGAACTTTAATGGATTTTAAAAACTCTTTACCAAAAGCCATCACTTCTGGAGTAGCCAAATGTTTCAGTTCAAGTAAGAACCTTGGTACACTGATAACCAAATGATTTTGAGCAAATCATAAGCTGTAAACGGATTTGATTTGTCTTTACCAGAAGCCGTACCCTTCTGGACTAGCCAACTCTTAGATAAATTATCAGAATTATCTTTGGTGAGCTGATTACCAAGTATGGATTTTCCACTGCCTTTACCACAAGCCATAAACTTGCGGGCTAGCCAACTCTTCACTTTTTAGGATATGGTGAGTTGAGAACCATACAATTTTGGGCAAATTGCAAGCCATATAAACGGATTTGAGAAATATTTACCAAGAGCCGTTTGCTCCTGGATTAGCCAATCCTTATGTGGGTTAGACATGGTGGACTGATTACCATTTGTTGTGTTTAGTACATAGTACTTCCACTACAAAAAATTTTAAAATTTGGCCATTTTAGAGGAAAAAGGGACTAAAAGGGTACATTTATGATCAAATTCGCCAGAATTTCCCCCCCACACTTAGAAATGAATATTGTCCTCAATATTCAAAGTGTGGAAACACAACAATTTTTTTTTTTTTTTTAATCTATATACAACATGTGGGGCATCTCCCCCACACTAGGGTGGGACACACGGGTGAAAACCCATGTTTTAGCTACTGTTTTTTATTACCGAGTCGCTAGCTTGACTCGACCCCGAATTAATTGGTTCATGGGGAAGCAAAGTGGAAGAGACAATCTCCATCGGACTTTCATTCAAGATGTTTGTATAAACATTGAAGTACGTGAAAGTTCCACACCGATGAGATATACATAGAACCGGCTCAAAAATGATAAATGAAAATGCCGGGATCAAAAATAGTGTCCTCATTCCTGAAGGAGAAAAGGGAACGAGAAACCACACCATTTGTGAAAAATGGAATAAAGATGTGCATCACAATGCAATCCCATTCTTCATTAGTGAGGAGCAAATCACCATTTGTTAGATTTTTAAGTTTAGACTTGAAGCTTGTATGGTGATTGGCAACAAAATTTCCGGGAGGGAGAGCTGGAAACGGCTCTTTAATCAACAGATTTTCAAGAAAGAGGATGTCTCCCTCCGAATCCAAGTAAGTATTGTCAATCCCTGTTGGAATTGACTCATCACTAAGAAAAGCATCGACCTCATTCCAAAAGTTATCATCTTCCTCATCCGGAGTGAGAGAAGGAATGGAAGAGTCGGAAATGGGACAAGAAATGAGTGGATGATCATTATATAGAAGATTTTCGTTTCCCAAGATCGGCTTCGAAATCAAAGAGATCATCGTTACTTTCTGATGAAAGTGGACTGATGTGAGTAAGTTCATCGGTGAACTCCTCAAGAAACGATCAGCATCAGACTGTGGGAGTGATCCCTCAACATACTCGACGTTTCCATGAGAAGTACAATCGTCGCTAACATCGGAGAAAGTTTCAAAATGATCTTTTGAACACTCAAGAGGGGAAAGAGAATCACACACATGATCAGAAGTTCCCTGTGACTCTCTTGGGATTGGGACAAGGTTCTCAACACTAGACTTTATGAATTCGTCCGATTCCTTTTCAGGAACAGTGTCAAGATGCTCGTCCCCCATGGTCAGAGAGTGAGTGGGAGCTTCGGGTGTGATAGCAGTTGTTTGAGAATGAATCTCAACTGTTGGGATATCAACTGATGAATTTGATGAATCTTCAAGTGTATCTTCATCATCACTATCATCAGGAATAAAACTGAATCTAGAGCTAGATCTGGCTGCTTTTTCGTTTGCAATTGATTCCCTAATAGATTTTTCAAAGGCAATTTGGGAATTTATTTTAGCAGCCTGCTCTTCAGCTAACAAAACTTCCATGGATTTCTCATGAGAGTTTTGAAATGACATAGCCGACTCCTCCTTAAGTTCTTTTAATAACTCCAGACCCTTCAGTAAAAAGTCTGTTGTAGTTTCATGAGGAGTTGCTTGAATCATTTGGTACTGTGGAGGTTGGTCTTGAAATGATGTGTCAAAATTGTCACAAGGAAATGGATTCCCTGTTTGACAATCAGAGCTGAAATGGGGACCTCCACAGTTCTCACAACAGTAAAACTGTTGAGCCTGGATTGGTGAATCATATGGATATTGGTCATAACCAAAGTTCTGAGCATCACCGGAAAATTGTTCACAGACAAACGTGTTTTCGGATTGACACTCAGATCCTTGGTGAGGACCTCCACAAAATTCACAGCAGTATTGTTGATTATATGAAGATAAGTCGGGCTGTGGTGGGTAATTAGAAAAATTTGAGGGGTCGTTAAATGAGTTCGGATTAGGATCATAATCAAATGAATTCCTCGAACCACAAAACAAACAACTCCCGTTCCGTATCATTACCACACTGTACACACGTACACCAGCGACAGGTGAACCATAAAGAGGCTCACCACAACCGACACAAGGAATAAACGATTCTATTTGAGAGTTATGAGAAGGAATCAGTTCATTCAAAGAATCAACAAAACCAACATGGTGATCCGAATGACTATTAAGACTCAAAGAACATTTTGAAAAATCAGGAGGTGGGATAAGTGGTGTGCTCTGAGAGCTAGCAATTTCCACTACTTCCGTTATGGTTTCCGGTTCTGGTTCTTGAGAAACGTGAAGATTAGGCAAGTCATTCTTGCTAGTCACCGGTTTAAATTCTGCATGTTTGCTTTTAACCGTAAATCGTGAAAGTGTAGGATCAATTTTAGACGGCTTAGGAGCAATCGAGGGGTTAGATCTTTGGATAACCGTAGGTTGGACGTATTTAGCACCTCCATTATCAGAGGGAAGTACCTGGTCCTTTGTTACCCCGGTTTCTCGTTCCATTTCCCTACGCAGAATCAATGGATCTTCATGGACAACACGAATTCTTGACATTTGTGATAAAATAGGAAGTTTTTCAACTTCGTTCCAGATTTCGTCGTAGTCGAGAGATTCCATGAGAATAGAAGAAGTTAGAATCAAATGGATAGAGGGTAAAGAAATAAAGAATCAAAAAGGGTAAGAGGGTAAAGATGAATATTTTTGGACTTTTGAAAAACATGCCATAAAAACAAAGAATAAAAATATTTTTGGTGCTGTTAACACTTCAGGAAAAGTGTTAATGAACTTTTTTGATTTTGAAAATTGTTTACAAAAAAAAGTGGTATATGTGCAAGTACGGATCTGGAAATGCTTAAAACACGCTTACAGCCTCCCCGGAAGCGGCGCCAAAATTTGATCGGTGCAAAACCGTCAAGTTATCTCACGCAAGCTAGCCACTTTTGAATGACCAACCGTAAGAAACTCAAAACAACTCAAACACCAAAATCAATTTAAGATCAGAGGAATATAGGGGATTCCTGGGTCGTTAAGTCCCACGGAGGATGAATTGGTGTTTAAACAACTCAGATGATAGAATGATCACTAAGGATAGTGATCAGGAAGGTTTTTTGCTGGATAATTACCTAAAGAAAAGTTCTATAAATTACAGTGACTTAAATGCAAATTAAAAGAAATTAAAAAGTTAAAATATATTAAATAAACGCTATCACTATTTTTACAGATCGATGAACGTTTATTTTATAAAACAAAATAACTTAAATAAACTATATTAACTAAAACGCAATCCTAAATTATCTAGAAACGTGGTTTAAAATGAAAACGAGCGTTACGTTTAAAAATTACGCTGGAGCGCAAGCAAAAACGTAAAATTTATGAAATAAAAGGCCTACGAATGTAAAACTAATTTTATTACGTACTATATGACAAAAGAAAATTTTAGAAAAAAGATTTATATTTTTTAGACTTTTATATTTTTTATTATGAATTAATTACTATAAGACACTAATTAAATGTTTAAAAATACTAAAACTAATTAGAAAAATCTGAAACTTTTTGTAAAAATACTTTATACTATTACCAAGCTAAGAAAAATAAAAATGGTGTAACAGCTTCTATAAATAAGCTACTAAAAATCAAATAAGCTAATAAGTTATAACTCGACAAACTACCTTATATATTTATCATTGCAAAATAAAAACGAGAAAGTCCCAAGGGCGCATTGGCTTACAGGTACACCACTATCACCCTTATAAGGGAGAGGTCTCAGGTTCGACCCCTGCCTCTCCCTTTTTGCACAACATTTTTTATTTTTGGATTTTTCTTTTATAAACTAATTAAGCACATTAAAATAAGCATTTTCTAAAACTAAAACTTTTTCTAAAAACTAACAATAAGCTCTGTATTGAGCTTATAATCTCAACAGTGGCCAAAAATGAAAATAAGCATAAGTCTTAAGCTAGAGTGACTATTAAGCTAATGGAATAAGCACTAGTATGAAGGAAATAGTTAAGCTAATGTAAATAAGCTAGTTTGAACACTGAATAAGCACAATAACCACTAATAAGCACTGAATAAGCTATAAATAAGCATAATTCACCACTGTTACACAGTACACTGTTTTAAATCACTAGGCACTTTTAAGCTAGAATTTAGGTACTGAAATAAGCTAGGAAGTGAAAATAAGCATTTGGACTAACAAGTTGACCTAATAAGCTTTCCAAAAAGCCTAGTTACTCACTGTAATGTTCACTGATGAGCTTATAGGGATCTTATGAAAAACTGGTAAACACTAACTAATCTATGAACTAGGAAATGGACAGAACAAAAAGCTTATTGCAGGCTTATCAAATAAGCTGCAATTTAGAAAATTAAGCTTGGACTCTCAAGCCAGCTAGGAAAGCTTTCCAAAGAACCAAGTTACATAGGATTAAGCTAAATAACAAGCTCTGTGTGAGCTTGAGAAAATGATAGGCTCACTGATGCACAGAAATGTGTTTTGACTTTTTGAACAAAATGAAAGTTTGACTAAACTGAACTTTAGAATGATTCTATGGATTGATTATGATATATTAAGCTGTTATGGAACTAAATTAAGCTACTTTACCAACTTATACACTGAAATGATGATTTGCTCACTCTAAATCCTTAACAGTTAACTATTAAAGGTGGATTAAAGATGTTTTTGACTTTTTTTCTGAACAAGGACAAAATTTTATTGCATGTTTGAGTTGTTATAACCTACTGAGACTAGAACCAAATAAGAACAACAGCTATATCAACCTATAACACAGTGTTACAAGCAAAACCAAACACCCCTTTTAGAGACTGTTAAGAAGCTTTATACACTACAACAAGTTTTTAATCCAAGTGACCTATTTATTAACTGATAATAACCATATTGAGACATGATTGAACTATAATTAACAAGGTTTGATGACTAATAATGTAACATGCAAATTTCAAAGAAAAAGGCTTACAAAATATGAGTTCATGCAAAACAGGAACTGAGGATCAAGAACACTCCTATAGCTTACCAATAAGCTCTAAACCATTAATCCATCCAAAATTAATACTGCAATCTTGTCTTGATCATGTCTCCATGTGATTTTTATTTTTAACTAATTTTTTAGTGATTTTTGGTAATTTTTGGGTTGTGAAACTAAACTGGAAATTTAGTGTTTCTAACAACTTAAAAGCTTTTTCAAGAGCTTATATAAGCTTCAGAAGCACTAATAACAACTAATAACAACAATAGAATAACATGAGATTTTTGAGCATAAGTAAGATTTTGCATAAACTGAAATGGTACTGAAAATGTAAATTGCTTATTGAAAAAGGATTAACATACACTGAAATTGATAACAAAAGTACTTGGAAGCTTGAAATTACACTAGAGTTTGAAAATTAATTAAAACGACCTAAACTAAACTAAATTACCCTACCTCTCTTTCTACACTGCATCTCTCTTGATATTTATTGATTTCAATCTCATCCTTGTCGACCTCTGATCAATTCCCACTTGACTTCTACTCTTGAAATCATCTGAATCGTACATTTGTCATTTGGCGGGAAAAGTCTTTTGACTGGATAGAGTAGGTTTTAGCAATTAAGGGTTTTTGTTGGATGTGGAGGTGGAAGGAGTTGGTATACAGGTGTTAGGAGGTAGTGTGGAAAAGTGGTATTGAGCAGATGGAGGGGGGTTAGTGGATACAGGTGTTGGGGTTGAAGATGGTGAACAGTGGCGCGGTTTTATCTGTTTTTAAAAATTGGGCTTGGGTGTTGGGCTACAGCTGGGCTTTGGATTGTTATTAATAACAAAGAAGGGTCCATTTGGTATTAAAGTTAGCACAAGGACCATTTATGTAATTTGGATTTTTTTAGGGACTGAACTAGCAACTTTTCCAAAGTTGTAATAAGGACTAAACCTGCCAAATATGGTTAGTACAAGGACAAATGTTTAATAAAATTTCATTTTTAATAAGTCCAAGGACTAAAATTGTCAACTTTGAAATTCTAAGGACCAAACTTGTAATTTTCCAAAAGTTTATCATAAGGACCAATTTTGTCATTTATGAATAGTACAAGGTTTATTTTTGATTATTTTCACTTTTAAAATTCACCAAGGACTATATTTGACATTTTTCAAAGTTCAGGGACTAAAGTTGTCATTTTGTAAATTTTAAACTTTTAAGGGTTTATTTTGACAACTTTTGAATCCCATGGACCTTAAATGACATTTTACAAGTTTTTGAATTACCATGGACTAGATTTGACAACTTTTGTAACTTGGGGGACTAAAGCTGCCAATTATGCAAACTTGATACGTTTTTCATCTGATTTTGGTATTTTTGCATTTAAAACATATAAAACACTTGTTTGTGATATTTTTATCATTTTGATATGTTTCTGAGTGTTTTTAGATGGTTTTGCAGTCTAGATAGTACAAAAATGATGAGTATTTAGACACTCATCAGTACTTCTTATTCCCCAAAGAGGGAGTGGCATGCAAATCACACAGGTCACTGTGTATCAGCTCTAAGAGCTCAATTTCACGTTAACACCCTAAAAAGGTTTTTTAGTTATTTTGGTCAACATGCAAGTTTTACACTTATCTATGTCCATATCAAATGTTGGGATTAACCCCATCCGTAGACATATCTTGCATCCTTTTATAGTGTACATGGCAAAGTCTAGCATGCCAGAGAGTAGAGTCATCCAGTTTAGAGGTGGTCATAAAGGCTGAATTAACAATATTATGATCAATATTAATCCTGAATATTTGATTACACAAATAGCCAAAACCAATAAACACATCATGTTTAGATAAAACAAACTTATCAAATTCAATAACTTGTTTAAAACCATGATTATTCAAAACACTACTTGAAACCATGTTTTTCCTAATATCAGGAACATGAATAACATTAAACAAATACAATCTTTCCTGAACTAAATTTAAGATCTACACAACCACGTCCATGCATCAGAGTTGTTGACTCATTTCTCATGTGAAGAATAGAACCATCATTCAGTCACTCGTAAGTCTTCAACCAGCTTCTATCTTTGCACACATGAACAGTTGCTCTAGAGTCAACCCACCACGCAACATCATCATCATGTACATAGTTAGATTCAGATACATATGTAACATAATAAATATGAAAATATTCATTAAACATATTCTAACCTTTCAGAGGAATTGAACCATTCCCTGATCCACTAGTTCCTGATCCATTGGTTTTACCACCAACCTTAACACTTTTGCAATCCCTTTTAATGTGACAAGTTTTGCCACATTTCCAACAGGTAGGTGCAACCATCTTGTAGGGTCAACCCTTGTGTAATCATGATGTTTACGTTTGCCCTTGTTGTCATTGTACCTGGTGGAGTTGGTATGATCCACCATATTTGAGAGAAGAATTTTGCAAAACCTCAAGTTTTACAATCCTCTTAGGCAGTGTACCTAACCGTTGTAGTGTAGTATAGTCAAGACACGAGGGATTGATCGTTCTCTAGGAGAATAGTATTTTGAAAGTCGAAATGTGTGACGAATTAGGTATAGAGGTGTAGGATGATTCTTTTTTATATTTTTATATTTCATGAAAGTAAGTAAAAATCTCAAGGTTTGAAGAGTGGGTTTTTAGACTACTTAATTAAACTAAATAAAAAATAAATTAAACTAATTGCAAGAAAAGTAAAGTGGTAACTCTTATGATATGAAAAATGTGTTTACTTAGATTTCTTTACTCCCTAGTTATCTCTTATTAATTAGTTGAATTGTCACGTCCTTGCTTAATTGGCGCATTGTATTCCGGTATTATCGTAGGGTGGTGCCAAATTCCCTAACTCTATGAGTGTATAAGTATCCTTTAGAAAACCCTAGATCTACAAGTGACAATTAAGTCATCTCCTTAGGATCTCCTACTATCTACAAGCCGCAACTCAATCAATAAATACAACGAATAAAAACCACCAGTGCACTCTAGGGTATAAACGAATTTAGTAAGACTTTCAAGCTAATAAATGGGTGAAGAGGCTAGTTTTCTTACTCCTAATGCAAGACAACCAATCAACAAGAGACGACAATTAATAATTAATAACTAGGTTGCGTTTAATAAGATGGACAATCTAGTACATATAAGAGTTAAGCTAGTTTTCTTATCCTAACCGAGGCAACCAATTAAAAAAGAGACGACAATTAATAATCAATAACTATGTTTCATTAAATCTAAGCAAACACTAATAGATCTAGCCTAGCATGTTAAAATGAAGAAAAAAAAACATAAAATCAAACAACATATAGACATATTGAATGATTAAAGGTGAAGTACTTATCTTCAATAGAACATGGATAAATTGGCTGTAAAAAGCCTTACAAAGTAGCAGAGATTGTCTAGGGTTTCACCTCTTTAAAGTGTTACATGAGTAATGAAAAACATACGAAAATAAATAGTTTACAATTGTGACGGCGTCACGTTGTAGATGTGACGCCGTCAACTCGCCGTCATTAGGGTTTCTTCAGTTGCATCGCCGTCGTTGTGACGACGTCGGTGTCTTTTACGCCGTCAGGATGTCTGACGCCATCTCTTTTTAAAAAGTCTGAGCCGTCTCGTGTAATTTTTACTCTGAATCTTGGTCTTCAAATACAAGTGAAGCCGTCAGGTTCTAACTTGCTCAAATGTTCTGAGCCGTCACATGTAAAATTTCCATCAAATCATCACGTCCAAATCATCAAATCATCATGTAAAATACAAGTGACGCCGTCAGGTTCTAACTTGATTCTTAGGCGTAGGATCTTTTTAGGTTGAGAGTATTAAATGTGAAGAGAAAAAGTTAGGTGGGAGGTGTTTTATTAAAAAATAACTTTAACATTTTGACAGTTTTGGTCCCTCCACCTTTTCCTTTTACATACAAAGCCATTTAACTTCCATTTTGGTTACCAAACAAAGATTTTAAGAAAGAAACTTGACGACACTGCCCCTCGACT
>OU343216.1:59385957-59500670 GCA_910596185.1 Chrysanthemum makinoi
AAAATACCCTCACTATAAAACAAAATCGACTTTGACTTTGTCAAAGGACAAATCAGTATTTAATGGCCATGTTTTGGACCTATGGCATGAAAAGGTCGAAGTTTTGTCCCCATAACGATGCACCTTGCCAAGTTTAGGGACCAACGGTGTATTTTAGTCTAAAATTTTCTAAAAATTATACTAATAATATATTTAGAAACACAACCAGCTGAAGTTTAATATCCCAAAATTACAACTGCTTTTGACCGTGAAATGAGTTGTTTAAAAATCCACAAAGTCACCATAAACCATTTGAACAACTTTTTGACAGATTTGAGAATTTTGACCAAAATGACTTTTGATCTTGCAAAATAGATTGGAAATGATGTATTAAGCTATAATTAAACTAGTTTAAACTAACCTATGCTAATCTAAGTCTAAATGCAAACTATGGTTGTCTAATTCTAACTGATGCAAAAGTATAAGCAGATTAAAATGAATATTGACTTTTAGTGCTAGTAAGTGCAATAAATAAGAGTACACTTATTAAGCTTAACCACTGAACAAGCTTCTAACAGAGATTTGTGCACTATTCCAAACAACTTTTTATGAAACTAATTCAATAATCTTCCAAGTCTCATACAAATCCCAACCTAACTACCCTCAAACCGCATTCACTAACTCAAATTACACCTAGATGAAGCAATAGTGACAACAATTAAACACTAGTATGATCTGATTCTAGTGATGCACTTAGAGAGATTATGCAGAAAATAATAGTAATGGATATAGATGAAATTAACAATTACAAAACTGATAATAAGCTATACTACACTAGATATAATGCTAATTAAGCTAAACAAACAAGATTCATAAGCTAGAACAGATTTAGAAAGAATTTGGTACTCACATGTGGTCCAAACCACAATGGCTTGCCAAACAAATCAAATAGCCACTATCCTAGTTCTGTTTTACATCCAAATCCAAGCTAATGTCAACCCAAATCCGGATCCATGCAGAATTCAGTACCAAATGAGCTATTTATCTGCAGATTGACTTTTGTTGACTGTGGTGGAATTTAAATGTAGCTCGAAGTAAAAACCTAAGTTAGCACTAAGTAAGCTTTGGATAAGCTTATAAGAGCTTATGATTACAAAACATAAACCGAAGTTAAACCTGAAAACAGACTTAAGATTTTTTTCTGAAGTATTTTTTTATTTTTTTGTGATTTTTTGTTTAGAAGGATTTATAAGATAAACATGATTTGATATAAGCTAAGTAATCAAACAAGGATGAAATTAAGCAATTAAAATCATAAAAACAGAGATCAAAAGTGAAATATGAATTAAAGCTAAAATCTATTTTATTAATGAAATTTAAGTACAAAGGGAAATTCAAATACATAAATTAAATTCAAATATTAAAAACAATTTTAACCTAATACAAAACTACTCAGAAACTACACATCCTAATCTGTGAAAATGAAGGACTATTTATAGCGAAGCTTGAGCTTGAGAAGGATCTGGAAGCTATCAGGTGTGCTTCTTTTGGAGCTATTACAACCCTTGGATCATTCCCCTCAATCATCTATCAATCTCATCCTTTGGATAAAACTCTCCACACAGCATCAACCAATCAGGGAAGAGAATGGGTGGAATGATATACCTGACAGGCATGGCATCCGTGTGTCGTGTGTATCGACGTGTTAGGACCGAAAGACATAGATTTATGTGGTTTGGAGGTTTAGGTTGGTGGAAGAAGATGAAGATCTTCATCCTTTTTAGAGAGAGAAACTAGAGAGAGGGAGGAGAAAACAAAGGATTTTTATTAAGAAAACACACACTACACCTTTAGCCTAATGCTTCACCTCACCCCTCATGGAGAGTCATGAGGGGTATTTATAGGCTCAACAAACCAATACTTTGCCACTTAAACGATACTAGTCCCTATGGGCAAAGTATACTACGCATCTAGTCCAATTCACATAGGTGACGTTATCTTTATAAAAAAGCGAGGCTAACAATATCCCTCCAAGATATCGTCACACGTGAATTGTTACAATGAGACCTATAAATACAAAACAATGTAAATTACAGTAGTAATGAACAATGTTGACTTTGTTGAAGTGCGGAGTCTCTGTAGTCTATATACTGAGGCAAACTTGAAGTTCTCCTTCCGACGATCTCGAATTTGATTTTGGCGCTAACGGCACAAATCCTTGTAGCTCTGAACTTCAACCGTAACGGTCTAGTTAGGTTATTACTCCCTCCTAACTAGTGAGCCTTTTCCTTTCTTTTGCTCCCACCTAAACCGACAACACTCTTCCAACACGCAGCGGAGAAAGTATACTCTTGATTGTAGCACAATGGTTGTCGTTCTGGGAACATCATAACAACATAACTCACTTAGTATTGCATCCAAGTTGGTAAAAGCCCCGATGTACACACACTACTTCTCCTTCTTCGGTCTTAAGCACAATCCCTTCGTAATCCAATCACGGAAGATGAAATAGCAACTCTCCTCCCGATGGTTTCGAGCTATCGGAATCATCATAATGTTTCGTACATGCCGTATTACTTTTTTCTTGATGCAATATTAAACCTTAATTTGAAAAAAATTCCGTGAGAATATGTCGCAAAAATACTCTCAATAATTCTCTCAAACCAACTGAAATTGAACCTCCTTTGAATTCACCGGTTAATTGTAATGACCACATAAGGAGAAAACCCGATACGACCAACTTGAAAAGGAAGCAAACATCCCAACTTTGTGACTTACTGCTTGTTCTAAATTCTTGATCAATCCACAACTGCGTGTGACACCAAGTACTAAAACTTCCTCAAAGTGATAGTTATACACTGTGAGCACTACAACGTAACTCCTTACATCGTTATAACCGATTGTCAATTCAAAATCACTTAAAGTGACAGTAATACCCCAACAAGTTATCTTGAGACTTGCAATCAACCAACAATGTCTCAAAGATAATGAAGTTCACCCGTGAAACGTCACTTCAATTCCGCATCAATAATACCATACAAAAACCCCGTAGTCATTTTTTCAAATTATCGCTCAAGCCGTGAATTTGTATCCTTCCGTGAAAATATTATCATACCAAAAATATCGATACTTAATTCCAAATGATTTCAAAAGTGTGGCTAACTTTGAAATTAACATACAAAAAATCGGACATCATTTTTTTTTATTAAATCCAAACGTTTCATCCCATCATAACAGCTCATATAGTAGATCCATTATCCCAGTCCAAAATTTCCGAGCCCAAGAGAAATATTAGAAAGAGGTCCGTTTTTTCTTTTATTTTCTTGAAGCCCACGATCCATATATGAGTATCCCATCCGGTTATAAGACTTAGGATCATTTCACATCCCTTGACCTAAACCTAAATATCACATATCATAAAAACGCCTACCAACACTGATATCTCAAACAAAATCATTCATATCACCGACTCCCCAACCCTTCATCCAACTGTCTCCTCTCACCTCATCTTAAACGGAAAAACATCAAGAGAAACAAACAAATAAGCAAACACCCTTCTTTTTGATGAAATATGTGATGAACACATCTTGTTTGCGCTTCAAGATCCTCTAAAGGGTCTCGGGTAGGTTTTATGATTTGTTGTTCATGAAAGAATGAAAGAAAAGAAATAACATAGAGTTGTATATTCGTTCTTTAAATTTCGGATAAGCAAATGAAGATGTAATATTACGCCACAATATATCTATGCCTGATATGGTTCAATTACACCAACTCTTAAAAAAAGATTTCCAAAAATATTGACACCAATCTGAGATCGTAAGGGTTTACTTTTCTATTGGGTCTTGTGTGATTGAGCTTTGAGGACAGGATTGGGAGGGTATGGGTAGAGTCTAGATAAGGATTAGTTGATTTGGTTTTAGGAACTCACGGACTGATGAAAGTGATGAGACTGAAGTTCGAGTCACTTATTGGGTAACATGGTAGTGTTGTGGTCTGTCTTGTTACGCATAAAATTTTGGCATTCTTCCTTTCTTACTCGTAAAACAACATAAGCGTAGGTTTTTATTTATGCGTAATGGTTCTTACGGGAGAGCTTATGCGTAACCAGGCTTAGTTATGCAAAACATTATGCGTAATAAGGTCCTTCGATAACTTTCACTTCGCTAGTGGTCAACATTTTTGACGGGCTATGCGTAGCATAGTTTACGCGGATTCAATACGCGTTAACGTAATTATGCTAGAAACTGGGTTGGCCCCAGATTAGTTGACTTTTTCTGGCGGAGTTATTCCGACCAATATTCCCTTCATTTCAAGAAAACAGAAAATCATAAAGATTTTCTTGTTTGACATGTTTGACCATAAAAAAGAGACCGAGGATGAACTTTTTGTTTCACAAACGTATTTGGTAAAAAAAAGTATATGAATGAAGATACAACAAAAAGATATTGTAAACATGGAATAGACCTGATGACGGTTTTGACCAACAAGAGATACAAAAACTTGTTTAGAAACCGCTTACCATGAGTATTCGGAAACAAAAATTTCGACCACCAAAAAAGTGCATAAAAAGCCTTAAAACAAGTAACTAAAACCAACATAAATCAAAAAGATAACCATGGCTCTATACCACTCTGTTAGGACCGAAAAACATATAATTTATGTAGTTTGGAGTTATAGGTTGGTGGAAGAAGATGAAGATCTTCATCCTTTTTAGAGAGAGAAACTAGAGAGAGGGAGGAGAAAACAAATGATTTTTATTAAGAAAAACCATACTACACCTTTAGCCTAATGCTTCACCTCACCCCTCATGGAGAGTCATGAGGGGGTTATTATAGCCTCAACAAACCATACTTTTGCCACTTAACGATTACTAGTCCATGGGCAAAGTATATACGAAATCTAGTCCAATTCACATAGGTGACGTTATCTTTATAAAAAAGCTAGGCTAACAAGACAAAAATACATAATTGCCCTTATTTGTGTACATTTGGATCAATAAGCGTGAGGGCTATTTAGGGTTCTTACCTGGGTTTGTTTTGGGGGTAATTTGGGCGGTGTAAAGGGGAATATTATTTTACTCTATTTGATTTTTGTTGACCTAGGGTAGGTAAGGTGGGTATACGGGTATGGATTGTATCTCTTTGAATTCGTGGGACGAGAAAGGTTGGGTGGACTTGGGCTTTTAAATGGGATTGGGCTTTGGGAATTATTTTGGGCTTTAGGAAGTAGTAGTAATGGATATTAGGACTTAAAATGGATCCAATTATAAAACAAGGACATTTATGATAATGCTGATTTTCAAGGGACTTTTGTGTAATTTTTGGAAAGTAATCCAAGGGCCTTTTTTGTCAATCTCAAATAAACCAAGGGCTATTTATGACAATTTGAATCTTCAGGATGGGTGAATTATGCCAAATTCTGAAACTGAGAGACGATTAGCCATTTCTTTAAAGTTGATCAAATCTTTCATAAATCATCCTCCCAGCATAAAAATCTTCACAAATGCTCACTTCTGACCATCCGGCTCAGCTTTAGCACTCTTTCTCTTCGTGCTCGGTTTTTGGTGATTTGGCTTTCTTTTCGTGTTTTGTCATATCGTACGCACATGCATAAACTCAAGAAACAACAAATATTAGGAATAAACGGCTCTTCTTGGTTTTTGGGCTGATTTGGTAAAGAAAAATATATGTGTTTTAGCACATATCATGTTGCTAATTTTTTTGGGTGTAAAGGGATAATACCGGTGGGTGAAATAATAAAGAATGAAATGAGTTTAGGTACATGGAAAAGGTGGTAATGAGCCAACCTTTAAAAAACCTAAATAACAAACTATATTCTTGAACAAGCTCAAAGCATAACAACACAAAAGCGACTATAATCTAGAGAGCATAAACGATATACAATATGAACCATGTACTCTAGACCTCACAAATAGCTTCCATCAGCCTCAGTCCGGTTATTATATTTGATATATTTCAAGTTCTCCTCATTCGATCAGCCTTATATTCTGTCTTGAACTGAATGGATGCAAGTTTGAGCTCACCGTATTAAACCATCTTCGATACTTGATCAGGTTTTGTTCGTTTTTCTTGCCATGAACTCTACTGTTACGTTCCTGCAAAATGAAATATGAGGATGCAGCCACAATAAGACGACAACAAAGGCGTGACATTATTTTGTTTAGCAATAGGTAATAGCCATCCCATAATGTCACTCCATATGGATGAAAAGAACCTCAAGTCAGCCATGTTCATCACTTGCATCCATACTTGCGACGAGAAAACACACTCAAAAAATAAATGATCATGTGAGTCGGGTTGAGTTTTACATAGAGGACATCAAAGCAGGTTCAAGTCGATATCATTACCGACATCCCATTGCCTCATTCTATCTTGAGTAGGAAGACGTTTCCTCATAACAAGCCACATATGAATGGCGTGTCTTGGAATACTATAGCGCGACCACATAGAGGAACCAATCAACTTCATCACCTCTAGCACGAACACAGTGCCATGCATTTTGTACTGAAAATGAAGACATAGATCCATCATGCATCCTCCAAACTAAAGTATCAACCTGTTCATGGTCCAATACGGGAGCAGTAACATTATTCAAAGAAGGAAAGGAATCAAACCATGGGTTGGGCCACGTCCAAGAACCATTCTCTACAACATCTCTCACAACTTCTTGTCGATTAAAACCCGCATTGCTTATAGCTCTATTCGACACATGATTCATTAAAGGGCAATCCGCCGCGTATCAAACCACACCGAGGCCTTGCCTCCATTGCTAATTACATGATGTATGGACATATAATAAAGTTTAGCTTTTCTATGCGTAACTTGTAGATAAAAGATAGAAGTTTTGTAAAGATTTACAACATCATGCAGAACTTAACTCTACTCGTTACAAGACAACAATCACAAAGCTCCTAATGGACTTACATGCACTCGTTTGTTTGACGGAACATTTGGAACTAAACAACAATAAAAGAAATTGTCAATGAGATCTTTGATCACTTGGACATTGTTATACTGATATATGTACAACCAATATTTTGCGGGGGATTGTAACTATTTAGAACTTCGCAACTAACTAAAATGTGTCAAGATTGGAGTTAGTTATTGTGATAAAATATCGTCTCTCTCAAGGTAAAAGCAAATGGAAAATTTGAAAAAAGAAAATAAAAGTATTAGATTATCCCACATTGGTGGATGTACAAATATTGAATGTCTTTTTATAGCTAAAATCATTGAATCTAATTGTTTTGATGTATATCACTTTGGAATACAAAAGCCACTGCAATTCCAAAGTCGTACACAGCTTTTTAAACAAATGTAGGAACAGATTTTAAATACCATATCACGACATAGATTTTAAACAAATGTAGGAATATTTTAAATACCATATACGACATCAGTTTTTATTGAGCCTATCGAGCAAGTATTCGAGTAAAATGAAATAACATAATTTTTAACCGAATAGCTACACCTGGTTTTTTTCTTACTTTAAACACATCCTATGAAAGGAAATAGTAGAGAAAACCAATTACTTTAAACTCTTCATGTAATGTACCGGCCGTGGGCGACCGCAAGGCTCAAATTTTTCTAGTCCCCTCAAATTTGTGTTCGATGCATAAAACTTTAAATGTGTCAACATATAAATAAAAAAAGACATTGTCGGGCCTCGATTTAAGGGTTTCTAGCAAAAAAGGTAAAATGGACTAACTTTTATACAATGATGCTTAAGGTTTGACGTTTTACGTAAATAGTTATCGTTGTATTATTTAAAAGAGATCTAACTTTCATTTGAACTTTATATTGAGGCCTGAAATGATCCATGTGTTAAATTTCATTTTACTATATATATATAGCAACTCATAAATGGGTTCAGCTGAACCTGTGCAAAAGCAAACCATCTTTTAGTACAAATAAACCAAGCGAATATGGGCAAATAAGTAGTCGGTGACAAGCTTGTGTAATTAAGCAGCGATACCACCATTTGGAGCAATGATGAAGTCGAGAACAAATTCTTGTCAATAAAGAAGTAAATCACTCGTAAAGATGGCAATCAAAGATCCGTTTAATAAAATACTTGGCTAAAATATGAGTATATATATAACCTTGGAGAGTTCTTCATAGCGGCGATGATAATAAAATCTATGTTTATCTATGCCCAAATAATCATAAGCATAATCTATATACCATAACATCAAATAAATACTCCATTAATATGACTTCAGTAGACAATGATTTTAATAGGTTCCAAAACGCCATCCAGATCGACACCCCCATAAGTATCACTTAACAGTGAAACTAGGAACCGTAACTAAAAATGCCATTTCATAATGTTGAAACCAAAAGTAGAAATCTAATCTAAGGGATTTGTTTGTTACCTTAGAGAAAAGTTGCCATTTAAAATTTTAAACGTACATAATGTTCATGTAAAAATTTCCTTGTGGGAACTGAAACAACAATAATTGAAGAATTGTAAATGACTTTTCGTTAACTTGGACATTGTTACACATATGTATGCACCATATGCACAACTAATATTTTGTTAGGATTTGTAACTTTTTTATGAGAATTTCGCAGCGGTAAAAAATGTGCCAATATTGAATTTTTTGTAAATGGAGGAATATGTCCCACATAGGTGGATGTACAAAAGGTACATGTGTTTTTATAGCTTAAACCATCGAAATTGCATTGTGCTGTTGTATATATGTTTGCTGCGAAACGAAACGTTAGTTTAGTTTGAGATTACCAATGGTATACGCAAAGGCTTTTTATTCCATTAACATTACATGTTTTAGAGATAATTTTTTCACCTCTTTTTTAAAATAAAATATCTTGCAAGTTATGCATCGTCAAGCCATAGGGATCTCGGAGAGGTTTACAATATATACCGTCGCACAGAGCCTTTATTTTATAAAAAATTGCATTTTTATTAGTTTTACAGATAAAGGCTTTTTATTCCATTAACATTACATGTTTTAGAGATAATTTTTTCACTCTTTTTTTAAAATAAAATATCTTGCAAGTGATGCATCGTCAAGCCATAGGGATCTCGGAGGGGTGTACAATATATACCGTCGCACAGAGCCTTTATTTTATAAAAAATTGCATTTTAGAGATAATTTTTATTCCATTAACATTACATGTTTTAGAGATATTTTTTTCACTCTTTTTTTCAGTGTTGCAAAAAAAAATCTGCAAGGCCGATTAATCACCGATTACGCGCTACTGAGCCACCAACCTTGCCGATTTGTGTAAATCACTCAAACAAATCGGTCAGCTGTGGTCAACGGTAGTTAACGATGGTCAAACTTACCGGAAACTTACAAATCTTGCTGGAAATACCTAAATGGCCATAAATTAGTTTTAATCACTTATAGTCACTGTTTATATTTATTATAAGATGTTTTTCAAAGAAAATCTTGCTGGGAATATCAAAACTCGCGGTAAATACGCAAGGCTTGCCAAAAATGCCAATATGATTTATCACCGATTCATTATTTTTGCAACCCTGAACAAATGTAATCACTTATAATCACTAGTTATATCTATTACAAAATATTTTTAAGGAAAATCATTCCGGGGTTACCCCAAACTCGCCGGAAATACACAAAACTTGCTGAAATTGTGAATCCGATTAATCACCGATTAATCCCGCCTAGACCGATTACAAGCTAAAGGGGGGTCGACCGCCTCACTCCGATTCGCGATTTTTGCAACCTTGCTTTTTTTTAAATAAAATATCTTGCAAGTGATGCATCGTCAAGCCATAGGGATCTCGGAGGGGTGTACAATATATACCGTCGCCACAGAGCCTTTTTTATAAAAAATTGCATTTTAGAGATAATTTTTATTCCATTAACATTACATGTTTTAGAGATAATTTTTTCACTCTTTCTTTAAAATAAAATATCTTGCAAGTGATCCATCGTCAAGCCATAGGGATCTCGGAGGGGTGTACAATATATACCGTCGCACAGAACCTTTATTTTATAAAAAATTGCATTTTTATTAGTTTTACATATAAAGACATATAATATCAAACATATGTAAGTCATATAATTATATGCAATTTTTTTAGTTTATAAATGCGATAGGGCCTCTTTTTTGTTATTGCTTAGGGTCACCGAAAACCATGAGACGGCGCTACGTCAAGCGAAAAAAAATACACCATGGCAAGGATAATTTTCTATCTTTCGTTAGATGTGTACTTCAATATATTTTTGACGAACTTTTTAATAAGCTTTATTCTATTGTTGAAATTTTCGCCCTGAAAAATCACATGCGATTTATAATTCAATTATGATTTATTATTTTATAAAGAGTAAAATACACGTTCGTCATTTGTTTGTATCAAAAATACAAACCGAGTCCGTAATTGAAACTAAAGGCGTTCAGGTCCTTATTCGAAGTTTTCGGAGCCGGGGTCCTTTTGACTAACGAGCATTAGTCAATTTAACTACCTCACGAACCTTGCACATGAGGTTAGTTTGGTATTTCACCGAGTTATGTTAATTATATAATTATTTTGTTACAAGTTTAAGGACGAATGGTGTGATTTACTCTTAAAATTAACACAATCACCTTATCCACCCTCCTTCTTCATCTCCACTCACCACCACCACCATTACAACCATATATCACCCTCTCATCAAATTTAAACCCATTTATAACACTGAAATGAAATAAAATCAAAACAAAACCAACTAAACACATTCTTATAAAACAACAACAAACAACATAATTTTCTATGCTATAAACCATTCTTCTCAAGAAAACTTAGAATATATATACGCTAGAATCATTTCACCACTTAAAAGTTACTACTAATAAAAATAAACAAGATCTAATAGTTAACTTGGTTTTACAATCTTACCTAAACATATGAAAGGAATATACCCATCATATCTACAAAAAAAGAACAACAAAATAAACAAACAACATAACCATGACCTTTCCCTAAATTATTGAAGCAAGATTAACAAGATTCATTGGGTATGCATTGTGAGCGTGAAACACAATCAAGAAAAGGGTTAATGTCTCTTGCTTTGTGTGTTCGTTATACCTCTAAAAAAGGCTGTATGTCTTGCTTGGAGTTAAAACTGTGATGGATAGATATTATGATAAGTATTTATTTATGGAAGATATATGCATGGTGCTTGTATTCTATTTAATTTTAAGAAGAGACCATTAATGCAACTTGTGTGAAATACAACAAGAAATCATTACAAGTGATGGTTGCACAAAAATTGTCATCTAACATTTCTATCCCACAATTAACCCACTTTCACTATGGGTGTATGAGTCATAATGTACACATCCCATATTGTACAGTTCCATAATATGTAAAAACTGTTGGCTAAAATGGTTATATTGAAAAGAGTAATTTTTGAATTAGGCTAAGATGACTCATATTATTTCACTCACATTTGTCACATGAATGTAACAACAAAACATGTTATCTATGACTATTTTTAACGGGTTGTTATTTCAAATCCATCTTCAATCTTAAGACTATACACTTGGTAAAAAATTTCTTAAGATCGGTTTTTGAAACTTTTAGAGTTTGCAATCGGTTTGGATTTGAATTTACATATTTTGAACTCATATCCATAAAGCTTAACTATATAACATTATGTAATCTTTTAAAAAACAAAAAACGTTGCTTACAAATATTTATCCAGGGTATCTCACGTTGCATTGGCGCGGTTTATCGTGAAATAAATAATGTTCGATGAATCATGTTTTTGTTTATTATGTTCTTTTAACAAAAAAAAAGAATATTTGTTATGTTTATTGTTTGTGTTATAAGGCTGATGGATAGATTATTAAGACAAGTATATTGGTTGGAGGATTATGCTCAAGGCTTGGTCCGTTAGCGTTCGGGCTTGAAGAGAGTATAATGGCTTTATTATTGTGTGATGAAACTGCAGCAAGAATGTTGATTGGTTGTGACAAAATCACGGATAATTTGTCTTTCTTATGTAAGGGGTGTTTTAATAACTGTATTAATTGTATTTATTGATCAATTAAATAATTGGCTACATTAAGTTCCCATTAATTAAAATTTGTTGTAACTATTCTTCTTGTATTGTACGATTCGAAAATATTGCATTAAGTGTTTTAATATATTCTTTGGTAAGTAAAGTCTTATAGTCATAATGCATTGACCACTTAATAGCTGTATTTTGAAGTGAAATTACATTCACGTATTTTGTTTGTACACATGTATTTTGTTTGTAAAATTAAAAATGGTTGGGCTATGTAAATTGTGCTTAAATAGTGTAATTTTTGATTAAAGGGTGTTTTGTAATATTTTACTTATAATTTTACGGATGCATCATATCCTAAAAAAAACTTCAGATCATTACTGTAACATTTTGAGCATGATGTACAACCGTTGAAAGCAACATAATTATTGGACTTACAACCAAATAAGCATAGATACAAAACATTACCGCACATTTAAAAAGAAACAACAAAATTAATGTAGATATTACATGTACATATTTGTAGATATAATGCACTTAATACAAGCCATTCAGTACTCTTTAGGATTAACGTTATGATTAACAAGCATTTGCCTCATACGGTTGGTAAATGCAGTTAGTAGGACATTATGAAACTTTGATTAAAACAAGTATAGACCTTAAATACTTTAATGCGTATTATAATTATCTCATAATAAATTTATACAATACAAAACAAACACAGAAAAAAAATATACTGCTTCTTTTTATTCCTTACCCTACTTGGTATTCTTTTTGGCTATGTAACGGGGTTAATTGATGGCGAAGCGAATTGGCTACATTAAGTACCATTAATGTGGTAGTTGGTTTGGTCCCAATTTACCAAAAACCGTGTATTTTGATTGTAAACACTCCACAAAACAAAACAAAATATTACCTACTTGTCAACAACAAAAAAGAAAAAAAAAATCCAAAAACTTTGAACACAACTATCATTATAGTATATTAGCAAAACCCACAAGTCAAACATTATAATACTTATAATGCACAAAGGTACCCTCAATTAATTTGAAAGACGGCAAGAAATTAAGCATGACAACACTTTCATGTACCAAATTTTCAGAATTACAACAAAGTAAGCATAGTGTACAACAAAATAAATGGGTATTTTAAGACAAATTTATAAACAATATTAATACTATAAAAATACGATTCTCAGACTTACAACCAATTGAGCATGATGTAACACTAGAAGCACATAATTTGGATTTACAACAAAATAAGCATAGTGTACAACAAAATAATCAGATTAATTCAAACTTAACAAACATTAATGCTATAAAATGGTCATGTTATTAATGACTATAATGACTAACTTACGAAAAGAAAAATAGTGTACAAACCTTTCTGCACATAATTTTCAAGACGTGTAGACAAGAAGCATAGATTACAAACAAAAACATCCACCTAATGTTTTAATATAGTCATAATTTAACTGATCCATAAATACATTAGTACACAAAAGAAAAATATACTAACATAAGAAATACAAATTATCAAGTATATTGTACAACCAAATTAAACACAATTCCTGCATTAAATTTCACTACTACAAATAATAAAGCACATTATACAAATATTCAAGTCCGAACGGGCAACGGGCCAAATAGGCTTGAGCCCGAAGGGCGCTGACCAAACGGGCTCGAGCCCGAGCAAGACACGGCCAAGGGTGAGCCGAACGGGCACGAGCTATACGAAATTCTTGATATCAGTAAATTTATTGTTAAAAAGAATATAATAAACTAGAATACGTTATTCATTGAAAATTTTATTTCGGGTACCGCCGCTTGCAAATAGCGGGTACCCTGTAGAGCATTAATGTTGTTTGATAGAATTTTTGTCTTAAAATGAAACCACGCTTTATTTTGTTGTACAATATGCTTACTTTGTTGTAATTCTGAAAATTGAGGGCATTAAAGTGTTGTAAACCATGCTGAATTTCTTGTACGTTTGAAAATTAAGAGTGAGGTGTCTTCGTGCATTATAAGTAGTATAGATTATTACAATTGTATAAATAAAAATCATTATCAACGGTTAAAGAGTTAAAATATTCGGCATGAAATTCGTACATTTATTATATAATAATGTACTAAATTAAATACGTAGTCTACTGGAAATTAAAATACGTAAAGAAATGGTTAAAAAAAACACTTACTTTAGTCACAATATTTAGTCAAAGGGTATCCGACACCGCATTACGCGAGTACCTGCTAGTATTGTTTTAATATCTTGGTAATTTTAATATTTTATTAAGGTTGGTAAGGTAATGTGTCGACAATACTCCCTCTTGCTTAGGCTTTCGAAGTGATTTTCAATCACTTTTCTCTAACCATACTCTCTCTAGAACAATACTAATCATTTTCAATTCCTTTGTATTACTAAACCTTGTGACCCATTGATAATATACGTACACAGTCTGCCAACCTCATAACCCATCAACGAGATAAAATGTGTCGAGATTGAAGTTTTTGTAGATAATAATATATCTCTCAAATTAAAGTTGTGGCAACTAGAAAGATTTAAAGCGGAACTCGTTACTTATCCAATGCTTACTTTGGGATTCTGAGTAGCATACGACACATTTTTAGATTATTATTATTATTATTAGAGTAAAATGCAGATCGTCCCGTGGTTTTTGTGATTGCAGATTTCGTCCCTACATTTCGAAAGTGGTGACCTCCTGAGAGGACACCTTTTGATCATTTTAGTCCCAAAGTGAAATGACTGAAATACCCTCGTCTTCATCCCTTTAAATTTCCAGGGGCGAAATCGCAATTTGAACAAACCAAAGGGACCATTTATTTTTTTTCGAAAATAATTTTTTTCGAAATTTTTTTTCGAAAATAATTTTTTTCCGAAAATAATTTTATCAGTTTTCATCCGTTTTTCGTACATTTTTTAGATTATTGTCCGTTTTTTATTCATTTTTCTTACGTTTTGTCTATTTTTATTTTTTTGTTTATCCTTTTTTTCCATTTTTGAAAAAGAAATTCCAATTTCGAAAATGAAAAAATTCTAATTTTTTGGAAATTTTTTTTTAAAATTTTTTCAAAATTTTTTTCTTTTTGAATTTTTTTTTCAAAATGATGAAATATTACAAAACAAACAAAAACGTAAGAAAAATAGACAAAATGTAAGAAACACAGACAAAAATGGAAAAAATAATTAGAATTTTTTATAAATTTGAAAAAAGAAATTCCAAATTTGCGAAAAATTCAAATTTTTTGAATTTTTTTTCAAATTTTTCAAAATTTTTTCTTTTTGAAATTTTTTTCAAAATGATGAAATATTACAAAAACAAACAAAAACGTAAGAAAAATAAACAAAATGTAAGAAACACGGACAAAAATGGAAAAAAATAAATTTTTTCGCAAATTTGAAAAAAGAAATTCCAAATTTGGAAAAAATTCTAATTTTTTTTTGGAAATTTTTTTTTCAAATTTTTTCAAAAATTTTTTCTTTTTGATTTTTTTTTCTTTTCAAAATGATGAAATATTACAAAAACAAACAAAAACGTAAGAAAAATAGACAAAATGTAAGAAACACGGACAAAAATGAAAAAAAAAGATAAAAACGGGCAAAAACGAATAAAAATAGACAAAACGTAAGAAAAATGGATAAAAAACGGACAATAATCTAAAAAAGGTACGAAAAACGGACAAAAACGGATGAAAACCGATAAAAAAAATTTCGAAAAAAATTTATTTTCGAAAAAAAATAAATGGTCCCTGTGGTTTGTTCAAATTGCAGATTTCGTCCCTGGAAATTTAAAGGGGATGAAGACGAGGGTATTTCAGTCATTTCACTTTGGGCAGGGACTAAAATGATCAAAAAGGTGTCCTCTCAGGGAGGCCGCCTGCACTTTCGAAAATGTAGGGACGAAATCTGCAATCTGGGCAAACCACAGGGACGATTTCTGCATTTTACTCTTATTATTATTATTATTATTATTATGGGTAAATGATAAAAAAATGTATCGAACTTGACACTTTTTATGATTGTGTGTAGGCAACTTATTTTTTTCTTATTGTGTGTACTGAACTTGACACTTTTTATGATTGTGTGTAGGCAACTTATTTTGTGACCATTTTACACTTAATTTTTCCAAATTTCGAAGGGTCAAATGGTCATTTTACATGGCAGAATAGTTACAAAATACACATAATGATCGAAATTTGAAAGTTCAGTACATACAATAAGAAAAAAATATTTGGCTACACACAATCACATAAAGTGTCAAGTTCGATATATTTTTTTGTCATTTGCCCTTATTATTATTATTGATTATGTAAATTATTTGATGAGAGTTATTTTACTTACAAAAATTTTCTCACATATCGAGGGACTCATCCTCACTCTTTATATAAAAATAAATAAATTGTTGAGATTAAAAATATTTTAATATTTTACATATTATAATTTAAATATCTCTTAAACAGTTATTCGTTAAATGAAAATAATTACACCATCACGACGAGCATTTAATTATTTTTCTATAGACGGACACTTTGATACACTTTCAAAAAGAAAAAAAAATCATTTTTTCACCTTTTTAATTTTTTTATTACTGAAATTTGCATTAAAATTCACATATGATTAAACACTATTCTGATTATTAAAATATTCAAATTAGTGTTTAATTCACATGTGATTTTTTCATGCAAATTTCAGTAATGAAGAAAAAAAAACATTAAAAAAACGTGAAAAACAAGAATTTTTTTTTTGTCAAAAGTATATCAAAGTTCCTATCTATAAAAAGATAATTAAATGTTCGTCGTAATGATAAATTTTTTTCCGCTTAACTATTCTGATGTGAAAGATATTAATATTTGAGAAAATTATGAAAGTGGATTTTTAAATTGTAGGGATTAATATCATCCATATATCAAATAAAGTTAGGTGAAAATTGATCCCTTGTAAAATAAATTTGGTATGTAAATGATCTTAAAAACTAATTAAGAACATCAGTTTTTAAAAACTAAATAAGAGCATCTTTTCGTTTTAGTTAGAACGACGACTCATTCCTTTCTTCACCAAAAAAATCAAATGTTGCTCCACCACACACCTACGTGTGGCAAAGGCAGCAAAGGACTTTATTTGAATCTCAAATTTATCACTTATAAACTACTTTACATTTTGCATACCCACCGATGTGGGAGAAGTTCCACTCGTATTCCCTTTTTAAGCTATTTGCATCAAGTGTGGCTCACTTGGTCATTTTGAGAATCGATGTATAAATTAGAACTTCATATTCGACATATATCAACTTGTCGCAAAGCTCTTTCCGAGGAAAATGCAAACTCACAAACTAATACTACGTACTTATACAGCATATACGTGTTGTTGTATAATTGAATAAGATATAGTCATATGTATTGATCAACCAAATGATGTGATGTACCTCACTGATACATATGTCCTTAAAAGTCATATGAACATTTTCTAGACAAGTGACGAAAGTGAGCCAAACGCAGCAGCGCGCAAAAAAACCACTTTAAACTTCATCCTCTTAGGTGTCTGATTAAATGCAACAAGCAACCTAAAGATTGAATCGTAGTGTTGGAACATACTTTTGTAGAAACAAGAGGAATACTGAAAAATATAATATTCAAATTCAATGATTACAAAGATTACATTACATTAAATAAAAATGGATTAACTTAATCTAAATACTAAACGGGTGTAAACTAACGAACCAGGCCAATGGGGCCTTTGTTATCTAACAACTTTAACATAGAAATATCTTAAGTTTGGTCATATTGCACTTGTCACCTCCAAAACTCTAACAGGTTAAACATGAATAACTAAAAGCTTATCTATAATGATACATGGTAAATGTTGTCTTGTTTAATTCCTTATATTCAATATGGGTACATATAGTAGATATTGAGATTTAGCTTTTTCTATAACGCAATTTTGTAGATAAAAAGATACAAGTTTTGCATATATAGATTCGCAACAACGTGCTAACCTTAACTCTACTCGTTACACAACAACAATAAATAAGCTCCTTGTGGACTTTCATGTAATCCTTTGCTTTAGGGAACTTTTGGAACTATAACAACGAAAAAAAAATTTGCCAATGAGATTTTTGTTCACCTGGACATTGTTATACTGATGTGTGTAGAACCAATATTTTGTGTGGGGCTTGCCACGATTGAGAATATGATAACTAATTAAAATGTGCCAAGACTGAAGTTGACCGAGCATATATTTGAAAACTAATATTTGTCTCTCAACTAAGACAAATGGAAAATCTGGAAAAAGAAAATGAAAGTATTAGATTATCCCATGTACGGGTGGAAATGAGCCGAATCGTTCGTGAAAAGCTCGGGATCGAATCGGTAAAAAGATCGAACGAGCCGAGCTTAAACGAGCTCGAGCTCGAGCCTAGGTTGCAGCTCATTTATTAATCGAGCTCGAACCCGAGCTTTACATACAAAGCTCGTTTGGGCTCACGAGCCTAAACTATATTATGATATTTTAAGTATTAAATTTTTTTATACGAGCCGTGCTCGAGCTTTTAAATGAGTTCAAAAAAGATATACTACGAGCCGAGCTCGAGCTCAAATCAAGCTTTCACTTTTCATTTCCAAATCGTATAAACGACCCGAGCTCGAGCCGAGCCCGAGCCTACATAACACACCACGAGCCGAGCTCGAGATTAACTTTTTAAGCTTGAAACGAGCCGAGCTTGAGCTCGAGCTTTTTAAAACTTAAACGAGCCGAGCTCGTAGTATATCTTTTTTGAACTCATTTAAATATATATTTGTTTGATAGGTTACTATTTGTATAGGTTGGATAGGTAATAGGTTACTAATGTGTAACTTAAATTGTAATGTTTCCGTTCAAAAGAAAAATATTGCAAAAACAATACGCTTCGGATCGTGAGGCGAAGTTGGAGCTTGAGATGGCGGAAAGAGTTGAATTAATCAACGCTCAAAAAAGAAACGAGGAGTTGAAAGCTGAAGCACTTTACGCCCAAAAAAAGGCCGAAGATTCGACGGTTTTGAAAATTAAAACAAAGGATATGGATCCGGAAGACGCGACTATCATCGAGACAGAAAAATAAAGATTCGGGCCGAATATTTTTCCAAAAACTAGATTATTTCTATTTTTAATGTATTGTTTTAATGTGATGTATTTTTTTATTTATTTTTTTATTTTTTAATATAATGTAATGTCTTTTTAATTTATGTAATGTATTTTGTTTATTAATGAAATTAAAGTTTAGTTATATATATTGTTGATATTAAATGAAAAAAGAAAAAAAATGACGGTATCAAAAAAGTGGTGTTATAGCTAGGGAGGGGTGTGCCATAGAGAAATCTAGTGCCATGGGAAAAAGGTGTTGAAATGGCACTACTTTTTTCACGGCACCATCAACGGCACCACCCACAACACCAACTATACCTGGCCCTCTTAGAAATATATAGGAAACGACTTTAAAAACCGCAAACAAAACATACTTCCGCTACGGGTTTGGGTTTCGTTTAGAAGAAATAACGTGTTCATAGCTGGCCAACCATTTTTATCTAGTGTTTATTTATCTACACATGAGTTCATTAGTTTATACATTCCAATAGTATCGTTATTCACATTTAACATTATATCAAAATCGCACACAAGTTCCTTCATGGCCTACATCAAAATAATATAGCGCGTAAAAAACTAAACATTGAACAAGTATTTACACATAAGTATGTTGAGTCGACAAGAAAATGTTGTCAGGTCACCAAACTTGTTGTCACCGATCCCATCTTGATCGATAGTACTTGTATCGACATGTTATGTAGTCCGTCCATTTCGTATCTCCAATTCTCATATATTAAGATCATATCGTAACGGAAACACATAAAGAAAGCTTGTATTAAACCATTTTCATTATGTAACTAATTCATTTGTTATGTAGGAGACAAGGAAACTACTAAAACAACAATAAAAGAAAGCTGCAAATGAGTTTTTCTGTTAACTTGGACATCATTATACATATGTGTGCATGACATGTACAAATAATAATTTGTTAGGATTTGTAACTTTTGCAAGAGAAATTCCTAACGAGTTAAATGTGTCAAGAAGTTGTTTTAGATAAGATGGTGTTTATGAAGATAATAGTCGATTGAAAATTTTGAACCAAGAAAACAGAAATGATAGTGGAATTTGTCCCACATCGGTGGATGTACAAATATCAGATGGGTTTTTATAGGTAAAACCATTGAATGTTGCATGTAAGTTACCTTACTCATCCGAAAACAAAAGTCACTTTATATTCGGTGACGAATTTGGCTAGTATTTTTAACGAATTCAACTCTTATCTTTTATTAGGAACTTTTTGAAAGAATGTAGAAGAATAATCTGAAAACAGTATCATATTTTATTGTTGTATTATACTAGGGGTACAGCGTGTTGCGCGGCGGGTACTCTGAAATAAAAATTTTCAATGAATAATGTATTTTAGTTTATTTTGTTCTTTTTAACAATAAATATACGGATATCAAAAATTTCATATAGCCGTGCCGTTCGGGCTCAAACCCGGTGGCCCGTGTCTGCTCGGGCTCGAGCCCGTTTGGTCCGCGCTCGTTCGAGCTCAAGCCCATTTGGCCCATTGCCCGTTCGGACTTGAATATTTGTATAATGTGCTTTATTATTTGTAGTAGTGAAATTTAATGCAGGAATTGTGTTTAATTTGGTTGTACAATATGCTTGATAATTTGTATTTCTTATGTAAGGGTGTTTTAATAACTGTATTAATTGTATTTATTGACTAGTTAAATAATTGACTACATTAAATAGCATTAATGTGTACACCATGCTTCTTGTCTTGTACGTCTGAAAATTATGTGCATTAAAGTGTTGTACATTATGTTTCTTTTCTTGTAAGTAGTAGCCATTATAGTCATTAATAACATTGACCACTTTAATAGCATTAATGTTGTAAGTCTAAAAACAAGTTTGAAAATTACATCATGCTTATTTTCTTGTACATTATGCTTATTTTGTTGTAAATATGAAAATTGGTTGCAGTTATTGTACATTGTGATTAAATGGTTGTAATTTTTGGTGAAGGGGTGTTTTTTATAGCATTAATGTTGTTTGATAGAATTTTGGTCTTAAAATGATACCACGCTTTATTTATTTTTTTTGGGTAAATGGGACAACAATCCCCGGTAAAATATATTATTCCAAAAAATCCATTAAGTACAATGGAATGTGTATGAAGTACCACATTAACCTCAAGCGAAAAAGCTTGAACACTCACTAAACTACTTGAGACATGCCCCAAGCACCAAAAAAACAAAAAACTACTATATCAATTGCTCCAATAGGAAAGAACCATCTCACAGTGCATAAAGCCTTAGACTATTAGAATGCCACACAAAACACCTATTGCGAACATTAAACTTCCAAGACACCTTCACAACATGAACCTTCAAAATACTTTGCATGTTGTACCACATATAGCCTAATTATGAACATGTTGCATAAGCGAATTAGGCAGTTGCCACAACTGAAGAAAACGCTGGACATTAGATGACTTCTTAAAGGAACAAGACATCAACTTCAGCCTAACCGTATCCTTAATAAGCCTACAAATCTGATCTTGAGTTCTCATAGTCTTCTTAAAAATTCTATTATTGCGTTCTTGCCATAAAAAATATCAAGAAGCCGCAAAAACAAGTTTAAGAGTAACACTTCTAGCTGATTTCCTATGCGCTAATGGAATAATGAAATCCACAATAGAGTTAAGGGCTGAAGGAATACCAGTAATACTCGTAAGGCTCTTCACACATTCCCACACCTGAAACGAGAAACGACACTCGAAAAATAGATGCTCATGGGTATCCGGCTGTAAATCACACAAAGGGCATTGTAATGAGTTTAAATTAACATCCCAATGCCTTAATGTATCTTGAGTTTTAAGGTTCCGTTTAATAACCAACCATAAATGAATAGCGTGGCGAGGAATCTGATGATTGAACCAAACAACATTAAACCACTCTATCTCATTGTTCCTTGGACGAATGCACTCCCACACAGCAGCTACGGAATAACCAACCTCCATATTCGGACGATTTAACCAAGTAGAACAATCAGCTGCACTCGTCAAATTAGGAACCACTATATTAGCTAGAGGAGGGTATTTAACAAGCCAATCAGTAGGCCAAACCCACGAACCAGCCAAAACAATATCCGACACTCTAGCATCATGACCCAAACCAGCTCTATATATGTCTCTATTCGATATCAGATTAGAGAGAGGGCTCGCAGCGGACCAATTATCAAACCAAGCAAACGTATTTTTTCCATCCCCAATTCGAGACCAAAAGAAAGGACGAACCAATGACCGCACTTGCAAAATCTTTCTCCACCCCCAAGACATATTACCACGAAGCGGGATATCCCAAAAAGATCTCCCATTCAGTTTATATAAATGAACCCATTTCACCCATAAAGATTCTTTATTCTTGATAATACTCCAAATATGAGAAGAGATTAACGCCTTATTGAACACTTCCAACCTTTGAATACCCAAGCCGCCTTCTTTTTTGGGCAAACAAACAACTTCCCACGCGACCTTAGCTTTACCTCTTTTCAACTCGCCTTGGCACCATAAGAACCATCTTATAACTTGCTCCAAGTCATGCATAAGACTAGACGGAAGAATGAAAACCGACGCCCAATACACATGCATCGAACCAAGCACCGAACGAATAAGTTGAGTTCTACCCGCAAAAGAAAGGACTTTGTTTTTCCAATCATTGATCCTTTTTTAATCCTTTCCATAAGCTCCGAACAATCACGGTACACAAGCCGAGAAGGAACTAAAGGAACACCTAAGTGTTTAACTGGAAGCGTACCTTCTTCAAACGGGAGAATACTAAGGATTCTGATCTTGACATAATTCAACACATTACAGAAGTAGGCCGTACTTTTAGGTAAGCTAGGAGTTAAACCCGAAACATTTTTGAATTCTTCCAAAGAATCCATAATCACACGGGCTGAATTTTCATCCCCATGAGCAAATAAAAGAAATCATCGGCGAAACAAAGGTTTATAATATTAAGCTTAGAACAATATCGATGATAGGTAAACCTATTCGACTCACGAGCCCTACGATTCAACATTAGCGTCAACACTTCCATTACTAAAGTAAATAAAGAAGGAGAGATCGGATCACCTTGTCGTAAACCTCTCATACCTTTAAAGAAACCATGAGAGAATCCATTAATGCTAAGAGAGAACAATGTGGTCATGACACATTCCATAATCTATCCTATCATTCGATGATGGAAACCAAAACCCGTAAGAATATCCTTTAAAAACAACCAATCCACTGTATCATACGCTTTTTGAATATCTACCTTGAAAGCACAACGAGCAGGACCCCTATCCAAGTGGTAACTTGGTGTCTTTAAGTAACTCTTTTGAAGTTCTTAATGAGTTTGAAGAAGGTCCTCCTATTAAAAAAACTCTATGGTAGTACTATTGCTGATAATATGCTAAGTGATGATGAGGAGGATATAGAAAATGTGTATGACGAGACTATCCTTAATGCATCAGCAAAAAATGTTTCAAAGGGGGCAAGCACTTCCTCTCTGGAGGTCAATGATGTATAATCTTGCTTCTTGGAATATTAGGGGTATGAACCAAGCCCCTAAACAAAAGGAGGTTCGTCAAGTCATTTTGGAGAACAATTTGTGTTTGTGTGCTATTCTTGAGTCTCATGTGGCTAAAGATAATGTCCATGGTCTGTGTTCTAAGGTATTCAAAAGGTAGAACTGGACTTCTAATAGTTTGTCTTGTATAAAGGGTTCTAGGATCATTATGGGCTGGAATCCGGATATCCTTAATGTTGTTGTGATTGCTTTTGATGATCAGGTCATGCATACGTGCGTGTTGTTTAAAGCTGATAAAAAGAAGTTTTTGCTCATTGGTTTATGCTCATAATAACTATATCCACCGTAGGGCTTTATGGAAGAATTTAAAAACTCATAAAGGTTATGTTCGTGGCACATCATGGGTTGTTCTTGGTGATTTCAATGTCTCTTTTTCGGCGGATGAAAAGTCTACGGGATCTTCTTGCATTGATACGGGGATGCGTGATTTTCAAGAATGTGTGGAAGATATTGAGGTGATGGATGTAAATAGTACGGGTTTGAAGTTTACATGGAATCAAAAGCCAAAGGGAGATTCTGGTCTTCTAAAGAAAATCGATCGTATCATGGCAAACCTGGATTTTAGTGCTAATTTTGTGGGGTCTTGTGCGGTGTTCCAGCCGTATAGAACTTCGGATCATGCTCCGGCTGTCCTTCGTATTCCTATGAACTCTATGAAAAGGCCACATGCTTTTAAGTTCTTCAACCTGTTAGTACATAATACTAGGTTTAAAGAGGTGGTTTCTAATGTATGGCAGCAGACTATTAGTGGGTTCTGGATGTTTAAAGTGGTTAAACGTCTTAAATTGCTTAAAAAGCCTCTCCTTAAACTGTTATTCGATCATGGGAACATACATGAGAATGTGAAGAAGTTTAGACATGAGCTTGATGAAGCGCAAAAAGCTTTGGATTCTGACCCGTCTAATGTGGAGTTACGTGAGGAGGAGGCTGCTTATCTTCATGCGTACCAAGATGCTATTCTTATGGAGGAAAGACTTCTTGCTCAAAAAGCGAAGATTGAAATGCGTACCACGCTTTATTTTGTTGTACAATATGTATACTTTGATGTAATTCTGAAAATTTGGTGCATTAAAGTGTTGTAAACCATGCTTAATTTCTTGTATGTCTTAAAATTCAGAGTGAGGTGCCTTCGTGCATTATATGTAGTATAGATAAGCACACAACACACACATAGTTATCATATTAAGAAAAAAAATTTAGAAACCATATCAGATTTTTGTATTGTATCATAAGCAAAACACACTTCATCTTCATATCCTGTATACAACCGACCACTTTTCATGGGATATCTTCATCTTCATATTCATATATAGAAATGACTGAATAGTATACACATACACCATATCTCTCAATTAATGAAGGTGGTCGATATGTACAAGTGAACTGGTCTTGAAAGTTTACGCTAATTGCCTTCATATTATGTTCGGACATGATTCATTCATGGCCATTGACATTAAGATACATAATCCAGATATCATCGTTAAATAAATTTGACTTAAAAGTCATATGATACCTTAAACATCATCCACTTCGTGGCTGATAAAATTCAACGAGCAATGTAAAGATTCAACCGTGCGGGAGGAACATACTTTAACATAGAAATTAATTAAGTCTAATCATATTATACCTCTTGGATTAAAATTGACTAACTATAAAGTTACCTATAATGATACACATCAATTGTTGCCTTGTTTAATTTGTTATATTCAAAATGGGTGCATATAGTAGGTGTTGTGATTTAGGAAAACCAATTATAGAATTGTGTAGTATATGGGTAACTCAAACGTATTAGGTTTGAGCACCGAGATCGTTCCGAACGAGGGTTGAATGAAATTTTCAACTCACGTCGCGATTATCGGGATTTGAATGTTTTAAAAGAGATTTGGGATTTCTATACTATGGTGCAAGGGAAAATAAAAGGAAGCAATAAAGGGAGCTAAATCTATAGTGCAAATATGAAATTACAACTAATTATGCAAATTACACTAAAATGCAAATTACGAATTAAATGAAACGCGAATTAAATGCAAATAACTCTAAACTAAGTCCTAAAAATGATCTAAAATTACTTTTTAACTAAAAATGCAATTTAAAAGTTATCTAACATTTAAAACTAATTTTTATGATTTTTCTTGAATTTATTTGAATTAAAATCTAATTTTTAATTTTAAAATAGATCTAAATTACTAAAAATTATGAAAATAAGTGGGAAAATTATGAAACTATTTTCCAAATATCTAAAATAACTAAATAGAATTTTCAAAACTGATTTTGTATTTTTCTGTAATTTTTTTCTAATTTATATGAATTAAAAACTATTTTAAACTAATAAAATGGCTAAAAATTACTATTTAACTAGGAAAATTATGGAAAAATATTTTTTATGCTTTTTATATTTTTCCTAATCTATGAAAAATGAAATTATATTTTTTGGAACCTTTTCTGATTTATTTTTATTAAATGCTAATTAAAAAGTATTAAAAACTAATTAAAAATGGGAAAAAATTAGCAAACCGTGATGAAAAATTATGAGAATTTCAGGAAAATTCTAAAATATGATAAGAAAGCTAGAAAAATGATAAAAGCTATGCTAATATGATGGAAATGAAGGCTACTATGAAACTGCTTATAATTAAACTAGCTAAAAATAAGCAACAAGCCACTAGACTGCACTAAAAATTACCAGAACCTTAATAATGCTATAACTACTCAAAATCAACCTAGAAAAACTAGTCTATACCTATGATTAACAAGCTACACTGATCTGATGTGATTAAAACTCAAGTGCCAAACAGGCCTAACCCTCCTACTTTAAGCTAATGTAGAAACTTATTCAAAAAGCTAATGTGAAAAACAGAACTAGGATCCTGTAGTCAACCAAACAAAGAGTGTATGGACCAAAGTTGAGCCAAGAAAAAGCTTATATGAAAAAATTATGAACTCGCAATAGGCTGCACGTCTGAATGCTGAGAGTGTGCACAGAGCAATTTTGACCTAAAAGACAAGCTGATTAAGTGCTTATAAAAATTTGACTAAAATACACCGTTGGTCCCTAAACTTGGCAATGTGCATCGTTATGGGACAAAACTCGGCCTTTTCATCGCCATAGGTCTAAAACATGGCCATTAAATGCCAGATTAGTCCTTTGACAAAGTCAAAGTCTGAATTGTGTTTTGTAGTCGAGGGTATTTTAGTCCATACACATTTATACTTTTATAACACATTTATATTTTACCCCTTCATCTTTATATCTTTTTATCAGCTTTAGATTGGATCTGCTTCAAAGATTAGATTATTTGGCCACATCAAGCACTAGCCCAAACTGGCAATTGACTGTGGTGCAAGGAAAAGGACTCAGCAGCATTTAATAACATCACCGTGGTAGCCTCACTTTGCACCCAGATGTAGCACATGAACCCGCTTTTATCTTTTCTTTTTTTTTTTTCAAAAAAAAAAGGTGTTATCATTTCTGAAACTAGTCGGATACCCGCGCACAGCGGCGGCGATAAGTATAGTTATATGTATTTGCTTACCCGTTTAGTGAATTCGTTTCACAACACTTCGAATGTATATGTGTTAGTTGTAAGTGTTTGTTTGGGTTACCCGTAACTTTCCCGTAGCTTTCCCGTGACATCATTATTCACGCATATAAAAATACCCTCGCAATCTCTTACCCGTCAAACACTCCCCCAAAAGTATATGATTTTGACGAATCAAGATTATATTAATTGAAATAAAGGTTAAAGTTGTAAAAATTTGAGTTAAAACAAAATAAACCCACTAAAAATATAAAAACTAAAAACTTATAAAAATGTATCAAAATGGATGTTGAATTAAAGAGCATAAAATTTTAGAAAATATGGTGAAATTAGATTATAAAAAAAATAAGTAGATAAAAAGATATTTCAATTTAAAAATATAGATGAATTTTTAGTTGAGAAGTGACACATGTCATTTTACAATTGGAGCTCCTTATCTTAATTTTTAGTGGTTAGGAGTTAGGCTTGGAGTTTGTTAGAAGTTAGGCTTGTAGTTTGTTAAGAAGTGACACGTGTCATCTCATGATTGGAGCTCCTTATCTTAATTTTTGGTTAGGAGTTAGGCTTGGAATTCTTTCCATAATAAGCAAGTAAAAAAGTCTGAATTTTTAAGCCTTCTAATTTTAGAATGCCTAAATGCATTATAAAGTAGTATAAATTATGTATTTTCCGCAGATGCAAAGTTTCTAACACTATGAGCAATATAATCTCTTGGGTTACCAAAGACCAACGGAACATTCTTAAGCTAAAATAACCTTTACATATGATTGTAGTAACAAGATATTACTTGATCAACCAGAGGAGACCAATAACTAAGATAATCAGATTAACAAAGTAAATTCAAAATCTAACTTTGTGGCGAGTTTTTGACTCGGTTTTCTAAACTTGAAGATGCTTTTGGACAAATGGCTGCAACCATTTCTCAAACTGGGTAAGTTTCCACCTTTGTTGATTTATAAGATGTATTGTATAGTTGATGCTATCAGCAAATTTAGAAGTAACTACCATTCATCTACTAGTTTCTCTTAGAACATGAAACATGTGAGACAGTAGTAGGAAAAACATACGGAAACTATAGTTACAACTCATCTCTTTTAGAGGAAAAAAGAACTATAGTAGAGCGGTAGAAGACAAGTAATCAACGTGAATACAAATTTAACATCCAAATAAAACTCATAAAACAATCTCGTTCATTGTAGACCACAAAAGTTAAATATCAAAAGCTAGTATGAGCATTAATCTGAGCAACTCATATCATAACTGAACATAATATATAACTAGCGGGTACCGCGCACGTGCGCGATAAGTATAGTTAAATGTGTTTGCTTACCCGTTTAGTGAATTCGTTTCACAACACTTCGAATGTATATGTGTTAATTGCAAGTGTTTGTTTGGGTTACCCGTAACTTTCCCGTAGCTTTCCCGTGACATCATTATTCCCGTATATAGAAATACCCTCGCAATCTCTTACGCGTCAAACACTACCCCAAAGGTATATGATTTTGACGAATCAAGATTATATTGATTGAAATAAATGAAATAAAGGTTAAAGCTGTAAAAATTTGAATTAAAATAAAATAAACCCATTAAAAATATAAAAACTAAAAACTCATAAAAATATATCAAAATGGATGTTGAATTAAAGAGCATAAAATTTTAAAAAAATATGGTGAAATTAGATTATAAAAAAAATAAATAACTCAAAAGATATTTCAATATAAAAATAAAGATGAATTTTTAGTTGAGAAATGATACATGTCATTTTATAATTGGAGCTCTTTATCTTAATTTTTAGTGGTTAACAGTTATGCTTTGAGTTTGTTAAGAAGTGACACATGTCATCCCATGATTGGAGCTCCTTATCTTAATTTTTGGTTAGAAAAACTCTTTCCATAATAAGCAAGTAAAAAAGTCTCAATTTTTAAGCCTTCTAATTTTAAAAGGCCTAAATGCATTATAAAGTAGTATAGATAGTTAATAGATAATTTGGACCAAAAGGACTGTGATAGATGTCTTTTTAATTCACCAGTTTAAGTAATCCTAACATGTCTTGCATGATTTGATCACTTGCAATGTCATCAACTCCGAATTGCTGCTTCCCGGTTGGCCAGTCTCCTGATAATTGTTCATATGCAAAGATAGATTAGAAAATAATGTTTCCCAAATGAATCAAGAAAATAGACAAGGTATTATTGATTCTATCCAAATAATAAAATCCATAAGGCTTATATATGTGCGTATTACGTGTTTATATAAATAGAAACAGATTGTTTTTCTAGCCTTTCACACTAGTAAGAACCATTTTATGTGTGTGTTGCAACAATGAACCAGCAGGGGAGATGATGACCATGATGAATGTTGGGGAGATGATGACGAGGATGAAAGATGAAGGGGTAAAATATAAATGTGTTATAAAAGTATAAATGTGTATGGACTAAAATACCCTCGACTATAAAACAAAAATCAGACTTTGACTTTGTCAAAGGACAAATCTGGCATTTAATGGCCATGTTTTGGACCTATGGCGATGAAAAGGCCGAGTTTTGTCCCATAACGATGCACCTTGCCAAGTTTAGGGACCAACGGTGTATTTTAGTCTAAAATTTTCTAAAAATTATACTAATAATATATTTAGAAACACAACCGGCTGAAGTTTAATATCCCAAAATTACAACTGCTTTTGACCAGAAATGAGTTGTTATAAAAATCCACAAAGTCAGCTCATAAACCATTTGAACAACTTTTTGACAGATTTGAGAATTTTGACCAAAATGACTTTTGATCTTGCAAAATAGATTGGAAATGATGTATTAAGCTATAATTAAACTAGTTTAAACTAACCTATGCTAATCTAAGTCTAAATGCAAACTATGGTTGTCTAATTCTAACTGATGCAAAAGTATAAGCAGATTAAAATGAATATTGACTTTTAGTGCTAGTAAGTGCAATAAATAAGAGTACACTTATTAAGCTTAACCACTGAACAAGCTTCTAACAGAGATTTGTGCACTATTCCAAACAACTTTTTATGAAACTAATTCAATAATCTTCCAAGTCTCATACAAATCCCAGCCTAACTACCCCTCAAACCAGATTCACTAACTCAAATTACACCTAGATGAAGCAATAGTGACAACAATTAAACACTAGTATGATCTGATTCTAGTGATGCACTTAGAGAGATTATGCAGAAAATAATAGTAATGGATATAGATGAAATTAACAATTACAAAACTGATAATAAGCTATACTACACTAGATATAATGCTAATTAAGCTAAACAAACAAGATTCATAAGCTAGAACAGATTTAGAAAGAATTTGGTACTCACATGTGGTCCAGCCACAATGGCTTGCCAAACAAATCAAATAGCCACTATCCTAGTTCTGTTTTACATCCAAATCCAAGCTAATGTCAACCCAAATCCAGATCCATGCCAGCAATTCAGTACCAAATGAGCTATTTATCTGCAGATTGACTTTTGTTGACTGTGGTGGAATTTAAATGTAGCTCTGAGTAAAAACCTAAGTTAAGCACTAAGTAAGCTTTGGATAAGCTTATAAGAGCTTATGATTACAAAAACATAAACTGAGTTAAACCTGAAAACAGACTTAAGATTTTTTTTTTCTGAAGTATTTTTTTATTTTTTTGTGATTTTTTGTTTAGAAGGATTTATAAGATAAACATGATTTGATATAAGCTAAGTAATCAAACAGTGATGAAATTAAGCAATTAAAATCATAAAAACAGAGATCAAAAGTGAAATATGAATTAAAGCTAAAATCTATTTTATTAATGAAATTTAAGTACAAAGGGAAATTCAAATACATAAATTAAATTCAAATATTAAAAACAATTTTAACCTAATACAAAACTACTCAGAAACTACACATCCTAATCTGTGAAAATGAAGGACTATTTATAGCGAAGCTTGAGCTTGAGAAGGATCTGGAAGCTATCAGGTGTGCTTCTTTTGGAGCTATTACAACCCTTGGATCATTCCCCTCAATCATCTATCAATCTCATCCTTTGGATAAAACTCTCCACACAGCATCAACCAATCAGGGAAGAGAATGGGTGGAATGATATACGGATTGCCAGCGTGGCATTCCGTGTGTCAGGTGTATCAGACGTGTTAGGACCGAAAGACATAGATTTATGTGGTTTGGAGGTTTAGGTTGGTGGAAGAAGATGAAGATCTTCATCCTTTTAGAGAGAGAAACTAGAGAGAGGGAGGAGAAAACAAAGACTTTTATTAAGAAAACACACACTACACCTTTAGCCTAATGCTTCACCTCACCCCTCATGGAGAGTCATGAGGGGTATTTATAGGCTCAACAAACCAATACTTTGCCACTTAAACGATACTAGTCCCTATGGGCAAAGTATACTACGAATCTAGTCCAATTCACATAGGTGACGTTATCTTTATAAAAAAGCGAGGCTAACAATATCCCTCCAAGATATCATCACACGTGAATGGTTACAATGAGACCTATAAATACAAAACAATGTAAATTACAGTAGTAATGAACAATGTTGACTTTGTTGAAGTGCGGAGTCTCTGTAGTCTATATACTGAGGCAAACTTGAAGTTCTCCCTTCCGACGATCTCGGAATTTGATCTTTGGCGCTGACGGCACAAATCCTTGTAGCTCTGAACTTCAACCGTAACGGTCTAGTTAGGTTATTACTCCCTCCTAACTAGTGAGCCTTTTCCTTTCTTTTGCTCCCACCTGAACCGACAACACTCTTCCAACACGCAGCGGAGAAAGTAGACTCTTGATTGTAGCACAATGGTTGTCGTTCTGGGAACATCATAACAACATAACTCACTTAGTATTGCATCTAAGTTGGTAAAAGCCCGATGTACAACACACTACTTCTCCTTCTTCGGTCTTAAGCAAAAATCCCTTCGTAATCCAATCACGGAAGATGAAATAGCAACTTCTCCCTCCTCGATGGTTGCGAGCTATCGGAATCATCATAATGTTTCGTACATGCCGTATTACTTTTTTCTTGATGCAATATTAAACCTTAATTTGAAAAAAATTCCGTGAGAATATGTCGCAAAAATACTCTCAATAATTCTCTCAAACCAACCTGAAATTGAACCTCCTTTGAATTCACCGGTTAATTGTAATGACCACATAAGGAGAAAACCCGATACGACCAACTTGAAAAGGAAGCAAACATCCCAACTTTGTGACTTACTGCTTGTTCTAAATTCTTGATCAATCCACAACTGCGTGTGACACCAAGTACTAAAACTTCCTCAAAGTGATAGTTATACACTGTGAGCACTACAACGTAACTCCTTACATCAGTTATAACCAGATTGTCAATTCAAAATCACTTAAAGTGACAGTAATACCCCAACAAGTTATCTTGAGACTTGCAATCAACCAACAATGTCTCAAAGATAATGAAGTTCACCCGTGAAACGTCACTTCAATTCCGCATCAATAATACCATACAAAAACCCCGTAGTCATTTTTTTCAAATTATCGCTCAAGCCGTGAATTTGTATCCTTCCGTGAAAATATTATCATACCAAAAATATCGATACTTAATTCCAAATGATTTCAAAAGTGTGGCTAACTTTGAAATTAACATACAAAAAATCGGACATCATTTTTTTTTTATTAAATCCAAACGTTTCATCCCATCATAACAGCTCATATAGTAGATCCATTATCCCAGTCCAAAATTTCCGAGCCCAAGAGAAATATTAGAAAGAGGTCCGTTTTTTCTTTTATTTTCTTGAAGCCCACGATCCATATATGAGTATCCCATCCGGTTATAAGACTTAGGATCATTTCACATCCCTTGACCTAAACCTAAATATCACATATCATAAAAAAAAAAAAAACGCCTACCAACACTGATATCTCAAACAAAATCATTCATATCACCGACTCCCCAACCCTTCATCCAACTGTCTCCTCTCACCTCATCTTAAACGGAAAAACATCAAGAGAAACAAACAAATAAGCAAACACCCTTCTTTTTGATGAAATATGTGATGAACACATCTTGTTTGCGCTTCAAGATCCTCTAAAGGGTCTCGGGTAGGTTTTATGATTTGTTGTTCATGAAAGAATGAAAGAAAAGAAATAACATAAGTTGTTATATTCTTTCTTTAAATTTCGGATACAAATGAAGAGTAAATATTACTCCACAATTATCTATGATGAATATGGTTCAATTACAACAATCTTAAAAAAGATTTGCAAAAATTGACACCAATCTGAGATCGTATATGGTTTACTTTTCTATTTGGGTCTTGTTTGATTGAGCTTTGAGGAGTGATTGTGAGGGTATGGGTTGAGTCTAGATAAGGATTAGTTTGATTTTGGTTTTAGAACTCACGGACTGATGAAGTGATGAGACTGAAGTCGAGTCATTATTTGGTAAATGGTATGTGTTGTGGTCATGGTCTTGTTTACGCATAAATTTTGCATTTCTTCCTTTCTTACTCGTAAAAAAAAACCATACGCGTAGGTTTTTATTCTTATGCGTAATGGTCTTACGCGGAAGACTGCTTATGCGTAACCAGGCTTAGTTATGCGTAAACATACGCGTAAAGGTCCTTACGCATAACTTCACAGCTATGCGTAACATTTTTGAAGATGCATATGCGTAGCCTAGTTTTTACGCGTATTCCATACGCGTAAAAGTCCTTATGCCTAGAAAACTAGGGTTTTGACCCAGTTGACTTTTTCTGGCGAGTTATTCCGACCAATATTCCATTCATCTTCAAGAAAACCCAGAAAAGCATAAAAGCTTTTCTTTTTTGACCATGTTTGACCATAAAAAGATGACCAGATGACCATTTTTGTTTCACGTATTTGGTAAAAAAGTCATATGAATGAATGATACAACAAAAGATATTGTAAACATGAATAGACTTGATGACGTTTTTGACCAAAAAAGAGATACCAAAACTTGTTTAGAAACTGTTTACCCATAGTATTCGGAAAAAAAAAATTCCGACCACAAAAAAGTGCATAAAACAGCCTTAAACAAGTAACTAAACCAACATAAATCAACAAAAGATAACCATGGCTCTATACCACTTGTTAGGACCGAAAAACATATAATTTATGTAGTTTGGAGTTATAGGTTGGTGGAAGAAGATGAAGATCTTCATCCTTTTTAGAGAGAGAAACTAGAGAGAGGGAGGAGAAAACAAATGATTTTTATTAAGAAAACACATACTACACCTTTAGCTTAATGCTTCACCTCACCCCTCATGGAGAGTCATGAGGGGTATTTATAAGCTCAACAAACCAATACTTTGCCACTTAAACGACACTAGTCCCTATGGGCAAAGTATACTACGAATCTAGTCCAATTCACATAGGTGACGTTATCTTTATAAAAAAGCTAGGCTAACAAGACAAAAATACCTAATTGCCATTAATTTGTGTACATTGGATCAATTAAGCGTGAGGGCTATTTAGGGTTCTTACATGGGTTTGTTTTGGGGGTAATTTGGGCGGGTAAAGGGGTAATATTATTTTACTCTATTTGACTTTTTGTTGACCGGGGTAAGGTGGGTATACGGGTATGGATTTGGTATCTCTTTGACATTCGTTGACCAAGTAAAGGTTGGGTGGACTTGGGCTTTTAAATGGGATTGGGCTTTGGGAATTATTTTGGGCTTTAGGAGTAGTAGTAATGGATTAGGACTTAAAATGGATCCAATTATAAACACAAGGACCATTTATGATAATTCTGATTTTCAAGGGACTTTTGTGTAATTTTTGGAAAGTAATCCAAGGGCCTTTTTTGTCAATCTCAAATAAACCAAGGGCTATTTATGACAATTCTGAATCTTCGGGGTGAATTTCGCCAAATTCAAACTTGAGAGACTGATTCTGCCATTTCTTTAAAGTTGATCAAATCTTTCATAAATCATCCTCTCAGCATGAAAATCTTCACAAATGCTCACTTCTGACCTTCCGGCTCAGCTTTAGCACTCTTTTTCTCTCGTGCTCGGGTTTTTGTCTGATTTGGCTTTCTTTTGCGTGTTTTGTCATATCCGTACCTGCACATGCATAAACTCAAGAAACAACAAATATTAGGAATAAACGGCTCTTTCTTGGTTATTTTGGGCCTGATTTGGTAAAGAAAATATATGTGTTTTAGCACATATCATGTTGCTAATTTTTTTTTGGGTAAAGGGATAATACCCGGTGAAATAATAAAGAATGAAATGAGTTTAGGTACATGGAAAAGGTGGTAATGAGCCAACCTTTAAAAAACCTAAATAACAAACTATATTCTTGAACAAGCTCAAAGCATAACAACCACTAAACGACTATAATCTAGAGAACATAAACGATATACAATATGAACCATGTACTCTAGACCTCACAAATAGCTTCCATCAGCCTCCATCAGTTATTATATTTGATATATTTCAAGTTCTCCTCATTCGATCAGCCCTTATATTCTTCTTGAACTGAATGGATGCAAGTTTGAGCCTCACCGTATTAACCATCTTCGATACTTGATCAGGTTTTTGTTCGCCTTTACCATGAACTCTACTGTTACGTTCCTGCAAAATGAAATATGAGGATGCAGCCACAATAAGACGACCAACAACAGGCGTGACATTATTTTGTTTAGCAATAGGTAATAGCCATCCCATAATGTCACTCCATATGGATGAAAAGAACCTCAAGTCAGCCATGTTCATCACTTGCATCCATACTTGCGACGAGAAAACACACTCAAAAAATAAATGATCATGTGAGTCGGGTTGAGTTTTACATAGAGGACATCAAAGCAGGTTCAAGTCGATATCATTACCGACATCCCATTGCCTCATTCTATCTTGAGTAGGAAGACGTTTCCTCATAACAAGCCACATATGAATGGCGTGTCTTGGAATACTATAGCGCGACCACATAAGAGGGAACCAATCAACTTCATCACCTCTAGCACGAACACAGTGCCATGCATTTTGTACCGAAAATGAAGACATAGATCCATCATGCATCCTCCAAACTAAAGTATCAACCTGTTCATGGTCCAATACGGGAGCAGTAACATTATTCAAAGAAGGAAAGGAATCAAACCATGGGTTGGGCCACGTCCAAGAACCATTCTCTACAACATCTCTCACAACTTCTTGTCGATTAAAACCCGCATTGCTTATAGCTCTATTCGACACATGATTCATTAAAGGGCAATCAACAGCCCACGTATCAAACCACACCGAGGCCTTGCCTCCATTGCTAATTACATGATGTATGGACATATAATAAAGTTTAGCTTTTTCTATAGCGTAACTTTGTAGATAAAAAGATAGAAGTTTTGTAAAGATTTACAACATCATGCAGAACTTAACTCTACTCGTTACAAGACAACAATCACAAAGCTCCTAATGGACTTACATGCACTCGTTTGTTTGACGGAACATTTGGAACTAAACAACAATAAAAGAAATTGTCAATGAGATCTTTGATCACTTGGACATTGTTATACTGATATATGTACAACCAATATTTTGCGGGGGATTGTAACTATTTAGAACTTCGCAACTAACTAAAATGTGTCAAGATTGGAGTTAGTTATTGTGATAAAATATCGTCTCTCTCAAGGTAAAAGCAAATGGAAAATTTGAAAAAAGAAAATAAAAGTATTAGATTATCCCACATTGGTGGATGTACAAATATTGAATGTCTTTTTATAGCTAAAATCATTGAATCTAATTGTTTTGATGTATATCACTTTGGAATACAAAAGCCACTGCAGATTCCAAAGTCGTATACATCAGCCTTTTTAAACAAATGTAGGAACAGATTTTTAAATACCATATCACGACATCAGATTTTAAACAAATGTAGGAACATATTTTTAAATACCATATCACGACATCAGATTTTATTGAGCCTATCGAGCAAGTATTCGAGTAAAATGAAATAACATAATTTTTAACCGAATAGCTACACCTGTGTTTTTTTCTCTTACTTTAAACACATCCTATGAAAGGAAATAGTAGAGAAAACCAATTACTTTAAACTCTTCATGTAATGTACCGGCCGTGGGCGACCGCTCAAGGCTCAAAATTTTCTAGTCCCCTCAAATTTGTGTTCGATGCATAAAACTTTAAATGTGTCAACATATAAATAAAAAAAGACATTGTCGGGCCTCGATTTAAGGGTTTCTAGCAAAAAAGGTAAAATGGACTAACTTTTATACAATGATGCTTAAGGTTTGACGTTTTACGTAAATAGTTATCGTTGTATTATTTAAAAAGAGACTCAACTTTCATTTGAACTTTATATTGAGGCCTGAAATGATCCATGTGTTAAATTTCATTTTACTATATATATATAGCAACTCATAAATGGGTTCAGCTGAACCTGTGCAAAAGCAAACCATCTTTTAGTACAAATAAACCAAGCGAATATGGGCAAATAAGTAGTCGGTGACAAGCTTGTGTAATTAAGCAGCGATACCACCATTTGGAGCAATGATGAAGTCGAGAACAAATTCTTGTCAATAAAGAAGTAAATCACTCGTAAAGATGGCAATCAAAGATCCGTTTAATAAAATACTTGGCTAAAATATGAGTATATATATAACCTTGGAGAGTTCTTCATAGCGGCGATGATAATAAAATCTATGTTTATCTATGCCCAAATAATCATAAGCATAATCTATATACCATAACATCAAATAAATACTCCATTAATATGACTTCAGTAGACAATGATTTTAATAGGTTCCAAAACGCCATCCAGATCGACACCCCCATAAGTATCACTTAACAGTGAAACTAGGAACCGTAACTAAAAATGCCATTTCATAATGTTGAAACCAAAAGTAGAAATCTAATCTAAGGGATTTGTTTGTTATCTTAGAGAAAAGTTGCCATTTAAAATTTTAAACGTACATAATGTTCATGTAAAAATTTCCTTGAGGGAACTAAAACAACAATAATTAAAGAACTGTAAATGACTTTTCGTTAACTTGGACATGTTATACACATGTATGCACCATATGCACAACTAATATTTTGTTAGGATTTGTAACTTTTTTATGAGAATTTCACAGCGGTAAAAAATGTGCCAAGATTGAATTTTTTGTAAATGGAGGAATATGTCCCACATAGGTGGATGTACAAAAGGTACATGTGTTTTTATAGCTTAAACCATCGAAATTGCATTGTGCTGTTGTATATATGTTTGCTGCGAAACGAAACGTTAGTTTAGTTTGAGATTACCAATGGTATACGCAAAGGCTTTTTATTCCATTAACATTACATGTTTTAGAGATAATTTTTTCACTCTTTTTTTAAAATAAAATATCTTGCAAGTTATGCATCGTCAAGCCATAGGGATCTCGGAGAGGTTTACAATATATACCGTCGCACAGAGCCTTTATTTTATAAAAAATTGCATTTTTATTAGTTTTACAGATAAAGGCTTTTTATTCCATTAACATTACATGTTTTAGAGATAATTTTTTCACTCTTTTTTTAAAATAAAATATCTTGCAAGTGATGCATCGTCAAGCCATAGGGATCTCGGAGGGGTGTACAATATATACCGTCGCACAGAGCCTTTATTTTATAAAAAATTGCATTTTAGAGATAATTTTTATTCCATTAACATTACATGTTTTAGAGATATTTTTTTCACTCTTTTTTTCAGTGTTGCAAAAAAAAATCTGCAAGGCCGATTAATCACCGATTACGCGCTACTGAGCCACCAACCTTGCCGATTTGTGTAAATCACTCAAACAAATCGGTCAGCTGTGGTCAACGGTAGTTAACGATGGTCAAACTTACCGAAAACTTACAAATCTTGCTGGAAATACCCTAAACTGGCCATAAATTAGTTTTAATCACTTATAGTCACTGTTTATATTTATTATAAGATGTTTTTCAAAGAAAATCTTGCTGGGAATATCAAAACTCGCGGTAAATACGCAAGGCTTGCCAAAAATGCCAATATGATTTATCACCGATTCATTATTTTTGCAACCCTGAACAAATGTAATCACTTATAATCACTAGTTATATCTATTACAAAATATTTTTAAGGAAAATCATTCCGGGGTTACCCCAAACTCGCCGGAAATACACAAAACTTGCTGAAATTGTGAATCCGATTAATCACCGATTAATCCCGCCTAGACCGATTACAAGCTAAAGGGGGGGTCGACCGCCTCACTACCGATTCGCGATTTTTGCAACCTTGCTTTTTTTTAAATAAAATATCTTGCAAGTGATGCATCGTCAAGCCATAGGGATCTCGGAGGGGTGTACAATATATACCGTCGCACAGAGCCTTTATTTTATAAAAAATTGCATTTTAGAGATAATTTTTATTCCATTAACATTACATGTTTTAGAGATAATTTTTTCACTCTTTCTTTAAAATAAAATATCTTGCAAGTGATCCATCGTCAAGCCATAGGGATCTCGGAGGGGTGTACAATATATACCGTCGCACAGAGCCTTTATTTTATAAAAAATTGCATTTTTATTAGTTTTACATATAAAGACATATAATATCAAACATATGTAAGTCATATAATTTATATGCAATTTTTTTAGTTTATAAATGCGATAGGGCCTCTTTTTTGTTATTGCTTAGGGTCACCGAAAACCATGAGACGGCGCTACGTCAAGCGAAAAAAATACACCATGGCAAGGATAATTTTCTATCTTTCGTTAGATGTGTACTTCAATATATTTTTGACGAACTTTTTAATAAGCTTTATTCTATTGTTGAAATTTTCGCCCTGAAAAATCACATGCGATTTATAATTCAATTATGATTTATTATTTTATAAAGAGTAAAATACACCGTTCGTCATTTTGTTTGTATCAAAAATACAAACCGAGTCCGTAATTGAAACTAAAGGCGTTCAAGGTCCTTACTTCGAAGTTTTCAGGACGCCGGGGTCCTTTTGACTAACGAGCATTAGTCAATTTAACTACCTCACGAACCTTGCACATGAGGTTAGTTTGGTATTTCACCGAGTTATGTTAATTATATAATTATTTTGTTACAAGTTTAAGGACGAATGGTGTGATTTACTCTTAAAATTAACACAATCACCTTATCCACCCTCCTTCTTCATCTCCACTCACCACCACCACCATTACAACCATATATCACCCTCTCATCAAATTTAAACCCATTTATAACACTACTTGAAATTCCAAATCAAAACCAAAACCAAATACACATTCTTATAAAATCCAAACCACAAGCATAATTTTATATGCAATCAAAAACCATTCTATTCTTAACTCGAAAACTTAGAATATATATACGCTAGAATCAGATTTCACCACTTAAAAGTTACTACTAATACGAAGTACATAAAGCAGTATTAAGGGTTTACTTGTGTTACCTAAACATATGAAAAGGATATATACACCTACTCCAACCATAAAAAGCAATAAACTGAATTCAATGCTATTCATAACCATGCATATTGATAAGCTAGAATTAAAGTTTAGCAAGATTAACAAGATTCACGTAGCAAACTCGAGGAGCGTGAAATGCTAGCTGAGAAAACAATTTCCTAACTTACTTGAATCGTAGCTCGTCAACCTCTCTCTAACTAAGGCTTATATCCAGCTTATTTCAAAACTTGTATCATATTATGATATGATTTATCTATACTACTTATAATGCATGGATGACCTTCTATCCTATTTAATTTTTAAGACCACCATTAATGCAACTTTACGCAAATACAACTCACCAAACATAAATTACAAGTATGTTAAGCACAAATAATTGTCATCTTAAAACACTATTTCTTACCCACAATTAATACACCCTTCACTAATAAATACAAATCACTGAGCACAATGTACACACCACAAATGTACAAATCTATACTACTTGGTTTTCATTGATTTCTTTTATTCGGTTTAAACTGAAAAGGGAATAAAGATGAAACACAAAGATGACTCGAACCACCATTTCACCTCACATCTAACAACAACAACAACAACAAACATGTCTATCCTATGTCTCATCCTGCTCAAGAAACCATAATCAACATCCATCTTCAACCAAGACTCAACACGAAATAAAAATTAAACAAGATCTCAGATAAGTTCAAACTTTGTTTGCAATCTTCTTAAGATTTAATTTAAATTTGAACATACCCATCATCGATCTACAAAAAAGAAAAACAAAATAACAAGCAACTTACCCGAGACCTTTCACAAATATTGAAGCCAAGTAAGAGAGTACCTTGGGTATGCATTTGTGTTCGTGAAACACAATCAAGAAAAGGGTTCATGTCTCTTGCTTTGTGTGTTCGTATAACAGAAAAAAAAGGGTTTTGTTATGTCTTTTGTTTGTGAGTTATAAGGGTGATGGATAGATTATTAAGACAAGTATTATTTTTTGGAAGATATATGTTTGGTGCTTGTTTGTGCGTTTTGGTTGCAAGAAGAGAGAAGAATGGAGCGTCTTGTGTGTGACTGCACAAGAAATATGTAAGAAGTGATGGTTGCACAAAATCACGGATAACATCTTCTATCCTTAGGGTTAACAACTTTGATTATGGGTTGTATGATGTCATAATGGGCTTATCCCAATATTGTTAAGAGTTCCCATAATATCTAAAAACTGTTGGGGCTAAAATGTTTATTATTTGAAAATTAGTAAACTTTTTGAATTAGGCTAATTTTTAATATATTATTTGGTTAATGGTAATATTGGGGATGAATGTAATTATGGACTAACGGTGTATTTTGGACTATTTTTACGGGGTTGTTTATTTCAAAATGTTTGAATCTTAAAACTTATAAACTTGGTTTCTATTTATTAATGATCGGTTTTTGCGATTTTAGATTGAGCAAGTCGGTTTGGTGTTTTGAATTTACATATTTTTTGAACATCATATCCATAAAGCTTAACTTTATATAAATTATGTAATCATTTTAAACAACGAAAAAACGTTGCTTACTAAATATTTACTAGCAGGGTATCCGCACGTTGCAGCGGCGGGTATCCTGAATTAAAAATTTTCGATGAATAATGTATTTTAGTTTATTATGTTCTTTTTAACAATAAATTTACGAATATCAAGAATTTCGTATAGCCTGTGCCCGTTCGGGCTCGAACCCGTTGGCCCGTGTCTTCTCGGGCTCGAGCCGTTTGGTCCGCGGCCGTTCGGGCTCAAGCCCATTTGGTCCGTTACCCGTTCGGGCTTGAATATTTGTATAATGTGCTTTATTATTTGTAGTGATGAAATTTAATGCAAGAATTGTGTTTAATTTGGTTGTACAATATGCTTGATAATTTGTATTTCTTATGTAAGGGGTATTTTAATAACTGTATTAATTGTATTTATTGATCAATTAAATAATTGGCTACATTAAATAGCATTAATGTGGTATTTTGTTGTACACTATGCTTCTTGTATTGTACGTCTGAAAATTATTTGCATTAAAGTGTTGTACACTATGTTTCTTTTCTTGTAAGTACTAGTCATTATAGTCATTAATAGCATTGACCACTTTAATAGCTTTAATTTTGTAAGTCTGAAAATTACATTCATGCTTATTTTGTTGTACACTATGCTTATTTTGTTGTAAATCTGAAAATTGGTTGCAGCTATTGTACATTGTGCTTAAATAGTTGTAATTTTTGGTAAATGGGTGTTTTTAATCTCTACTACTTATAATACACGGATGCATCTCTCTCCTAAAAAAAATTCAGACTTTCAGACTTGCAACAAATTGAGCATGATGTACAACACTTGAAAGCACATAATTTTCAGACTTACAACCAAATAAGCATAGTATACAACATATTAACGCACATATTAAAAAAAGAAAACAACACATTAATGTAGATATTAATGCACATATTAATGTAGATATTAATGCACATATTAATACAAGCCATTCAGTACCTTTATGATTAACTTTATGATTAACAAGCCATTTGCTCAATACGTTTGGTAACAATGTACGTAGTAGGACATTATGATTAACTTTATGATTAAAAAAAATGTATAGACCTTAAATACTTTTTAATGCGTACGTTATAATTATAATTCATATATAAAGCCTATACAAATACAAACCAAACACAAAGAAAAAAATATACTAACATAAGAAATACAAATTATCAAGTATATTGTACAACCAAATTAAACACAATTCCTGCATTAAATTTCACTACTACAAATAATAAAGCACATTATACAAATATTCAAGCCCGAACGAGCAACGGGCCAAATAGGCTTGAGCCCGAAGGGGCGCTGACCAAACGGGCTCGAGCCCGAGCAGACACGGGCCAACGGGTTTGAGCCCGAACGGGCACGAGCTATACGAAATTCTTGATATCAGTAAATTTATTGTTAAAAAGAATATAATAAACTAGAATACGTTATTCATTGAAAAATTTTATTTCAGGGTACCCGCCGCTGCAACGCGCGGGTACCCTGCTAGTAGCATTAATGTTGTTTGATAGAATTTTTGTCTTAAAATGAAACCACGCTTTATTTTGTTGTACAATATGCTTACTTTGTTGTAATTCTGAAAATTGAGGGCATTAAAGTGTTGTAAACCATGCTGAATTTCTTGTACGTTTGAAAATTAAGAGTGAGGTGTCTTCGTGCATTATAAGTAGTATAGATTATTACAATTGTATAAATAAAAATCATTATCAACGGTTAAAGAGTTAAAATATTCGGCATGAAATTCGTACATTTATTATATAATAATGTACTAAATTAAAATACGTAGTCTACTGGAAATTAAAATACGTAAAGAAATGGTTAAAAAAAACACTTACTTTAGTCACAATATTTAGTCAAAGGGTATCCGACACCGCATTGCACGAGTACCTGCTAGTATTGTTTTAATATCTTGGTAATTTTAATATTTTATTAAGGTTGGTAAGGTAATGTGTCGACAATACTCCCTCTTGCTTAGGCTTTCGAAGTGATTTTCAATCACTTTTCTCTAACCATACTCTCTCTAGAACAATACTAATCATTTTCAATTCCTTTGTATTACTAAACCTTGTGACCCATTGATAATATACGTACACAGTCTGCCAACCTCATAACCCATCAACGAGATAAAATGTGTCGAGATTGAAGTTTTTGTAGATAATAATATATCTCTCAAATTAAAGTTGAGGCAACTAGAAAGATTTAAAGCGGAACTCGTTACTTATCCAATGCTTACTTTGGGATTCTGAGTAGCATACGACACATTTTTAGATTATTATTATTATTAGAGTAAAATGCAGAAATCGTCTCTGTGGTTTGCCCAGATTGCAGATTTCGTCCCTACATTTTCGAAAGTGCAGGCAGCCTCCCTGAGAGGACACCTTTTTGATCATTTTAGTCCCTGCCCAAAGTGAAATGACTGAAATACCCTCGTCTTCATCCCCTTTAAATTTCCAGGGACGAAATCTGCAATTTGAACAAACCACAGGGACCATTTATTTTTTTTCGAAAATAATTTTTTTTCGAAATTTTCTTTCGAAAATATTTTTTTTCCGAAAATAATTTTATCAGTTTTCAACCGTTTTTCGTACATTTTTTAGATTATTGTCCGTTTTTTATTCATTTTTCTTACGTTTTGTCTATTTTTATTCGTTTTTGCCCGTTTTTATCCGTTTTTTTTTTTCCATTTTTGAAAAAAGAAATTCCAAATTTGCGAAAAAATTCTAATTTTTTTTTTGGAAATTTTTTTAAAAATTTTTCCAAATTTTTTTCTGTTTGATTTTTTTTTTCAAAATGATGAAATATTACAAAAACAAACAAAAAAGTAAGAAAAATAGACAAAATGTAAGAAACACGGACAAAAATGGAAAAAAATAATTAGAATTTTTTCGCAAATTTGAAAAAAGAAATTCCAAATTTGCGAAAAAATTCAAATTTTTTTTGGAATTTTTTTTTTCAAAATTTTTTTCTTTTTGATTTTTTTTCAAAATGATAAATATTACAAAAACAAACAAAAACGTAAGAAAAATAAACAAAATATAAGAAACACGGACAAAAATGGAAAAAAATAAATTTTTTCGCAAATTTGAAAAAAGAAATTCCAAATTTGGAAAAAATTCTAATTTTTTTTTGGAAATTTTTTTTTCAAATTTTTTCAAAAATTTTTTCTTTTTGAATTTTTTTTTCAAAATGATGAAATATTACAAAAACAAACAAAAACATAAGAAAAATAGACAAAATGTAAGAAACACGGACAAAAATGAAAAAAAATGATAAAAACGGGCAAAAACGAATAAAAATAGACAAAACGTAAGAAAAATGGATAAAAAACGGACAATAATCTAAAAAAGGTACGAAAAACGAACAAAAACGGATGAAAACCGATAAAAAAAATTTCGAAAAAAATTTATTTTCGAAAAAAAATAAATGGTCCCTGTGGTTTGTTCAAATTGCAGATTTCGTCCCTGGAAATTTAAAGGGGATGAAGACGAGGGTATTTCAGTCATTTCACTTTGGGCAGGGACTAAAATGATCAAAAAGGTTTCCTCTCAGGGAGGCCGCCTGCACTTTCGAAAATGTAGGGACGAAATCTGCAATCTGGGCAAACCACAGGGACGATTTCTGCATTTTACTCTTATTATTATTATTATTATTATTATTATTATTATGGGTAAATGATAAAAAAATGTATCGAACTTGACACTTTTTATGATTGTGTGTAGGCAACTTATTTTTTTCTTATTGTGTGTACTGAACTTGACACTTTTTATGATTGTGTGTAGGCAACTTATTTTGTGACCATTTTACACTTAATTTTTCCAAATTTCGAAGGGTCAAATGGTCATTTTACATGACAGAATAGTTACAAAATACACATAATGATCGAAATTTGAAAGTTCAGTACATACAATAAGAAAAAAATATTTGGCTACACACAATCACATAAAGTGTCAAGTTCGATGTATTTTTTTGTCATTTGCCCTTATTATTATTATTGATTATGTAAATTATTTGATGAGAGTTATTTTACTTACAAAAATTTTCTCACATATCGAGGGACTCATCCTCACTCTTTATATAAAAATAAATAAATTGTTGAGATTAAAAATATTTTAATATTTTACATATTATAATTTAAATATCTCTTAAACAGTTATTCGTTAAATGAAAATAATTACACCATCACGACGAGCATTTAATTATTTTTCTATAGACGGACACTTTGATACACTTTCAAAAAGAAAAAAAAATCATTTTTTCACCTTTTTAATTTTTTTATTACTGAAATTTGCATTAAAATTCACATATGATTAAACACTATTCTGATTATTAAAATATTCAAATTAGTGTTTAATTCACATGTGATTTTTTCATGCAAATTTCAGTAATGAAGAAAAAAAAACATTAAAAAAACGTGAAAAACAAGAATTTTTTTTTGTCAAAAGTATATCAAAGTTCCTATCTATAAAAAGATAATTAAATGTTCGTCGTAATGATAAATTTTTTCCGCTTAACTATTAACGATGTGAAAGATATTAATATTTGAGAAAATTATGAAAGTGGATTTTTAAATTGTAGGGATTAATATCATCCATATATCAAATAAAGTTAGGTGAAAATTGATCCCTTGTAAAATAAATTTTGTATGTAAATGATCTTAAAAACTAATTAAGAGCATCAAGTTTTTAAAAAACTAATTAAGAGCATCTTTTCGTTTTAGTTAGAACGTCGACTCATTCCTTTCTTCACCAAAAAAAATCAAATGTTGCTCCACCACACACCTACGTGTGGCAAAGGCAGCAAAGGACTTTATTTGAATCTCAAATTTATCACTTATAAACTACTTTACATTTTGCATACCCACCGATGTGGGAGAAGTTCCACTCGTATTCCCTTTTTAAGCTATTTGCATCAAGTGTGGCTCACTTGGTCATTTTGAGAATCGATGTATAAATTAGAACTTCATATTCGACATATATCAACTTGTCGCAAAGCTCTTTCCGAGGAAAACGCAAACTCACAAACTAATACTACGTAAGTATACGTGTTGTTGTATAATTAAATAAGATATAATCATATGTATTGATCAACCAAATGATGTGATGTACCTCACTGATACATATGTCCTTAAAAGTCATATGAACATTTTCTAGACAGCACGAAAGTGAGCCAAAACGCAGCAGCGCGCAAAAAAAACCACTTTAAACTTCATCCTCTTCGTGTCTGATTAAATGCAACAAGCAACCTAAAGATTGAATCGTACTGTTGGAACATACTTTTGTAGAAACAAGAGGAATACTGAAAAATATAATATTCAAATTCAATGATTACAAAGATTACATTACATTAAATAAAAATGGATTAACTTAATCTAAATACTAAACGGGTGTAAACTAACGAACCAGGCCAATGGGGCCTTTGTTATCTAACAACTTTAACATAGAAATATCTTAAGTTTGGTCATATTGCACTTGTCACCTCCAAAACTCTAACAGGTTAAACATGAATAACTAAAAGCTTATCTATAATGATACATGGTAAATGTTGTCTTGTTTAATTCCTTATATTCAATATGGGTACATATAGTAGATATTGAGATTTAGCTTTTTCTATAACGCAATTTTGTAGATAAAAAGATACAAGTTTTGCATATATAGATTCGCAACAACGTGCTAACCTTAACTCTACTCGTTACACAACAACAATAAATAAGCTCCTTGTGGACTTTCATGTAATCCTTTGCTTTAGGGAACTTTTGGAACTATAACAACGAAAAAAAAAATTTGCCAATGAGATTTTTGTTCACCTGGACATTGTTATACTGATGTGTGTAGAACCAATATTTTGTGTGGGGCTTGCCACGATTGAGAATATGATAACTAATTAAAATGTGCCAAGACTGAAGTTGACCGAGCATATATTTGAAAACTAATATTTGTCTCTCAACTAAGACAAATGGAAAATCTGGAAAAAGAAAATGAAAGTATTAGATTATCCCATGTACGGGTGGAAATGAGCCGAATCGTTCGTGAAAAGCTCGGGATCGAATCGGTAAAAAGATCGAACGAGCCGAGCTTAAACGAGCTCGAGCTCGAGCCTAGGTTGCAGCTCATTTATTAATCGAGCTCGAACCCGAGCTTTACATACAAAGCTCGTTTGGGCTCACGAGCCTAAACTATATTATGATATTTTAAGTATTAAATTTTTTTATACGAGCCGTGCTCGAGCTTTTAAATGAGTTCAAAAAAGATATACTACGAGCCGAGCTCGAGCTCAAATCAAGCTTTCACTTTTCATTTCCAAATCGTATAAACGACCCGAGCTCGAGCCGAGCCCGAGCCTACATAACACACCACGAGCCGAGCTCGAGATTAACTTTTTAAGCTTGAAACGAGCCGAGCTTGAGCTCGAGCTTTTTAAAACTTAAACGAGCCGAGCTCGTAGTATATCTTTTTTGAACTCATTTAAATATATATTTGTTTGATAGGTTACTATTTGTATAGGTTGGATAGGTAATAGGTTACTAATGTGTAACTTAAATTGTAATGTTTCCGTTCAAAAGAAAAATATTGCAAAAACAATACGCTTCGGATCGTGAGGCGAAGTTGGAGCTTGAGATGGCAGCAAGAGTTGAATTAATCAACGCTCAAAAAAGAAACGAGAAGTTGAAAGCTGAAGCACTTTAAGCCCAAAAAAAGGCCGAAGATTCGACGGTTTTGAAAATTAAAACAAAGGATATGGATCCGGAAGACGCGACTATCATCGAGACAGAAAAATAAAGATTCGGGCCGAATATTTTTCCAAAAACTAGATTATTTCTATTTTTAATGTATTGTTTTAATGTGATGTATTTATTTATTTATTTATTTATTTTTTAATATAATGTAATGTCTTTTTAATTTATGTAATGTATTTTGTTTATTAATGAAATTAAAGTTTAGTTATATATATTGTTGATATTAAATGAAAAAAGAAAAAAAATGACGGTATCAAAAAAGTGGTGTTATAGCTAGGGAGGGGTGTGCCATAGAGAAATCTAGTGCCATGGGAAAAAGGTGCTGAAATGGCACTACTTTTTTCACGGCACCATCAACGGCACCACCCACAACACCAACTATACCTGGCCCTCTTAGAAATATATAGGAAACGACTTTAAAAACCGCAAACAAAACATACTTCCGCTACGGGTTTGGGTTTCGTTTAGAAGAAATAACGTGTTCATAGCTGGCCAACCATTTTTATCTAGTGTTTATTTATCTACACATGAGTTCATTAGTTTATACATTCCAATAGTATCGTTATTCACATTTAACATTATATCAAAATCGCACACAAGTTCCTTCATGGCCTACATCAAAATAATATAGCGCGTAAAAAACTAAACATTGAACAAGTATTTACACATAAGTATGTTGAGTCGACAAGAAAATGTTGTCAGGTCACCAAACTTGTTGTCACCGATCCCATCTTGATCGATAGTACTTGTATCGACATGTTATGTAGTCCGTCCATTTCGTATCTCCAATTCTCATATATTAAGATCATATCGTAACGGAAACACATAAAGAAAGCTTGTATTAAACCATTTTCATTATGTAACTAATTCATTTGTTATGTAGGAGACAAGGAAACTACTAAAACAACAATAAAAGAAAGCTGCAAATGAGTTTTTCTGTTAACTTGGACATCATTATACATATGTGTGCATGACATGTACAAATAATAATTTGTTAGGATTTGTAACTTTTGCAAGAGAAATTCCTAACGAGTTAAATGTGTCAAGAAGTTGTTTTAGATAAGATGGTGTTTATGAAGATAATAGTCGATTGAAAATTTTGAACCAAGAAAACAGAAATGATAGTGGAATTTGTCCCACATCGGTGGATGTACAAATATCAGATGGGTTTTTATAGGTAAAACCATTGAATGTTGCATGTAAGTTACCTTACTCATCCGAAAACAAAAGTCACTTTATATTCGGTGACGAATTTGGCTAGTATTTTTAACGAATTCAACTCTTATCTTTTATTAGGAACTTTTTGAAAGAATGTAGAAGAATAATCTGAAAACAGTATCATATTTTATTGTTGTATTATACTAGCAGGGTACCAGCGTGTTGCAGCGGCGGGTACTCTGAAATAAAAATTTTCAATGAATAATGTATTTTAGTTTATTTTGTTCTTTTTAACAATAAATATACGGATATCAAAAATTTCATATAGCCCGTGCCCGTTCGGGCTCAAACCCGGTGGCCCGTGTCTGCTCGGGCTCGAGCCCGTTTGGTCCGCGCTCGTTCGAGCTCAAGCCCATTTGGCCCATTGCCCGTTCGAGCTTGAATATTTGTATAATGTGCTTTATTATTTGTAGCAGTGAACTTTAATGCAGGAATTGTGTTTAATTTGGTTGTACAATATGCTTGATAATTTGTATTTCTTATGTAAGGGTGTTTTAATAACTGTATTAATTGTATTTATTGACTAGTTAAATAATTGACTACATTAAATAGCATTAATGTGTACACCATGCTTCTTGTCTTGTACGTCTGAAAATTATGTGCATTAAAGTGTTGTACATTATGTTTCTTTTCTTGTAAGTAGTAGCCATTATAGTCATTAATAACATTGACCACTTTAATAGCATTAATGTTGTAAGTTTGAAAATAAGTTTGAAAATTACATCATGCTTATTTTCTTGTACACTATGCTTATTTTGTTGTAAATATGAAAATTGGTTGCAGTTATTGTACATTGTGATTAAATGGTTGTAATTTTTGGTGAAGGGGTGTTTTTTATAGCATTAATGTTGTTTGATAGAATTTTGGTCTTAAAATGATACCACGCTTTATTTATTTTTTTTGGGTAAATGAGACAACAATCCCCGGTAAAATATATTATTCCAAAAAATCCATTAAATACAATGGAATGTGTATGAAGTACCACATTAACCTCAAGCGAAAAAGCTTGAACACTCACTAAACTACTTGAGACATGCCCCAAGCACCAAAAAAACAAAAAACTACTATATCAATTGCTCCAATAGGAAAGAACCATCTCACAGTGCATAAAGCCTTAGACTATTAGAATGCCACACAAAACACCTATTGCGAACATTAAACTTCCAAGACACCTTCACAACATGAACCTTCAAAATACTTTGCATGTTGTACCACATATAGCCTAATTATGAACATGTTGCATAAGCGAATTAGGCAGTTGCCACAACTGAAGAAAACGCTGGACATTAGATGACTTCTTAAAGGAACAAGACATCAACTTCAGCCTAACCGTATCCTTAATAAGCCTACAAATCTGATCTTGAGTTCTCATAGTCTTCTTAAAAATTCTATTATTGCGTTCTTGCCATAAAAAATATCAAGAAGCCGCAAAAACAAGTTTAAGAGTAACACTTCTAGCTGATTTCCTATGCGCTAATGGAATAATGAAATCCACAATAGAGTTAAGGGCTGAAGGAATACCAGTAATACTCGTAAGGCTCTTCACACATTCCCACACCTGAAACGAGAAACGACACTCGAAAAATAGATGCTCATGGGTATCCGGCTGTAAATCACACAAAGGGCATTGTAATGAGTTTAAATTAACATCCCAATGCCTTAATGTATCTTGAGTTTTAAGGTTCCGTTTAATAACCAACCATAAATGAATAGCGTGGCGAGGAATCTGATGATTGAACCAAACAACATTAAACCACTCTATCTCATTGTTCCTTGGACGAATGCACTCCCACACAGCAGCTACGGAATAACCAACCTCCATATTCGGACGATTTAACCAAGTAGAACAATCAGCTGCACTCGTCAAATTAGGAACCACTATATTAGCTAGAGGAGGGTATTTAACAAGCCAATCAGTAGGCCAAACCCACGAACCAGCCAAAACAATATCCGACACTCTAGCATCATGACCCAAACCAGCTCTATATATGTCTCTATTCGATATCAGATTAGAGAGAGGGCTCGCAGCGGACCAATTATCAAACCAAGCAAACGTATTTTTTCCATCCCCAATTCGAGACCAAAAGAAAGGACGAACCAATGACCGCACTTGCAAAATCTTTCTCCACCCCCAAGACATATTACCACGAAGCGGGATATACCAAAAAGATCTCCCATTCAGTTTATATAAATGAACCCATTTCACCTATAAAGATTCTCTATTCGTGATAATACTCCAAATATGGGAAGAGATTAACGCCTTATTGAACACTTCCAACCTTCGAATACCCAAGCCTCCTTCTTTTTTGGGCAAACAAACAACTTCCCACGCGACCTTAGCGTTACCTCTTTTCATCTCGCCTTGGCACCATAAGAACCATCTTATAACTTGCTCCAAGTCATGCATAAGACTAGACGGAAGAATGAAAACCGACGCCCAATACACATGCATCGAACCAAGCACCGAACGAATAAGTTGAGTTCTACCCGCAAAAGAAAGGACTTTGTTTTTCCAATCATTGATCCTTTTTTAATCCTTTCCATAAGCTCCGAACAATCACGGTACACAAGCCGAGAAGGAACTAAAGGAACACCTAAGTGTTTAACTGGAAGCGTACCTTCTTCAAACGGGAGAATACTAAGGATTCTGATCTTGACATAATTCAACACATTACAGAAGTAGGCCGTACTTTTAGGTAAGCTAGGAGTTAAACCCGAAACATTTTTGAATTCTTCCAAAGAATCCATAATCACACGGGCTGAATTTTCATCCCCATGAGCAAATAAAAAGAAATCATCAGCGAAACAAAGGTTTATAATATTAAGCTTAGAACAATATCGATGATAGGTAAACCTATTCAACTCACGAGCCCTACGATTCAACATTAGCGTCAACACTTCCATTACTAAAGTAAATAAAGAAGGAGAGATCGGATCACCTTGTCGTAAACCTCTCATACCTTTAAAGAAACCATGAGAGAATCCATTAATGCTAAGAGAGAACAATGTGGTCATGACACATTCCATAATCTATCCTATCATTCGATGATGGAAACCAAAACCCGTAAGAATATCCTTTTAAAACAACCAATCCACTGTATCATACGCTTTTTAAATATCTACCTTGAAAGCATAACGAGCAGGACCCCTATCCAAGTGGTAACTTGGTGTCTTTAAGTAACTCTTTTGAAGTTCTTAATGAGTTTGAAGAAGGTCCTCCTATTAAAAAAACTCTATGGTAGTACTATTGCTGATAATATGCTAAGTGATGATGAGGAGGATATAGAAAATGTGTATGACGAGACTATCCTTAATGCATCAGCAAAAAATGTTTCAAAGGGGGCAAGCACTTCCTCTCTGGAGGTCAATGATGTATAATCTTGCTTCTTGGAATATTAGGGGTATGAACCAAGCCCCTAAACAAAAGGAGGTTCGTCAAGTCATTTTGGAGAACAATTTGTGTTTGTGTGCTATTCTTGAGTCTCATGTGGCTAAAGATAATGTCCATGGTCTGTGTTCTAAGGTATTCAAAAGGTAGAACTGGACTTCTAATAGTTTGTCTTGTATAAAGGGTTCTAGGATCATTATGGGCTGGAATCCGGATATCCTTAATGTTGTTGTGATTGCTTTTGATGATCAGGTCATGCATACGTGCGTGTTGTTTAAAGCTGATAAAAAAGAAGTTTTTTGCTCATTGGTTTATGCTCATAATAACTATATCCACCGTAGGGCTTTATGGAAGAATTTAAAAACTCATAAAGGTTATGTTCGTGGCACATCATGGGTTGTTCTTGGTGATTTCAATGTCTCTTTTTCGGCGGATGAAAAGTCTACGGGATCTTCTTGCATTGATACGAGGATGCGTGATTTTCAAGAATGTGTGGAAGATATTGAGGTGATGGATGTAAATAGTACGGGTTTGAAGTTTACATGGAATCAAAAGCCAAAGGGAGATTCTGGTCTTCTAAAGAAAATCGATCGTATCATGGCAAACCTGGATTTTAGTGCTAATTTTGTGGGGTCTTGTGCGGTGTTCCAGCCGTATAGAACTTCGGATCATGCTCCGGCTGTCCTTCGTATTCCTATGAACTCTATGAAAAGGCCACATGCTTTTAAGTTCTTCAACCTGTTAGTACATAATACTAGGTTTAAAGAGGTGGTTTCTAATGTATGGCAGCAGACTATTAGTGGGTTCTGGATGTTTAAAGTGGTTAAACGTCTTAAATTGCTTAAAAAGCCTCTCCTTAAACTGTTATTCGATCATGGGAACATACATGAGAATGTGAAGAAGTTTAGACATGAGCTTGATGAAGCGCAAAAAGCTTTGGATTCTGACCCGTCTAATGTGGAGTTACGTGAGGAGGAGGCTGCTTATCTTCATGCGTACCAAGATGCTATTCTTATGGAGGAAAGACTTCTTGTTCGAAAAGCAAAGATTGAAATGCGTACCACGCTTTATTTTGTTGTACAATATGTATACTTTGATGTAATTCTGAAAATTTGGTGCATTAAAGTGTTGTAAACCATGCTTAATTTCTTGTATGTCTTAAAATTCAGAGTGAGGTGCCTTCGTGCATTATATGTAGTATAGATAAGCACACAACACACACATAGTTATCATATTAAGAAAAAAAATTTAGAAACCATATCAGATTTTTGTATTGTATCATAAGCAAAACACACTTCATCTTCATATCCTGTATACAACCGACCACTTTTCATGGGATATCTTCATCTTCATATTCATATATAGAAATGACTGAATAGTATACACATACACCATATCTCTCAATTAATGAAGGTGGTCGATATGTACAAGTGAACTGGTCTTGAAAGTTTACGCTAATTGCCTTCATATTATGTTCGGACATGATTCATTCATGGCCATTGACATTAAGATACATAATCCAGATATCATCGTTAAATAAATTTGACTTAAAAGTCATATGATACCTTAAACATCATCCACTTCGTGGCTGATAAAATTCAACGAGCAATGTAAAGATTCAACCGTGCGGGAGGAACATACTTTAACATAGAAATTAATTAAGTCTAATCATATTATACCTCTTGGATTAAAATTGACTAACTATAAAGTTACCTATAATGATACACATCAATTGTTGCCTTGTTTAATTTGTTATATTCAAAATGGGTGCATATAGTAGGTGTTGTGATTTAGGAAAACCAATTATAGAATTGTGTAGTATATGGGTAACTCAAACGTATTAGGTTTGAGCACCGAGATCGTTCCGAACGAGGGTTGAATGAAATTTTCAACTCACGTCGCGATTATCGGGATTTGAATGTTTTAAAAGAGATTTGGGATTTCTATACTATGGTGCAAGGGAAAATAAAAGGAAGCAATAAAGGGAGCTAAATCTATAGTGCAAATATGAAATTACAACTAATTATGCAAATTACACTAAAATGCAAATTACGAATTAAATGAAACGCCAATTAAATGCAAATAACTCTAAACTAAGTCCTAAAAATGATCTAAAATTACTTTTTAACTAAAAATGCAATTTAAAAGTTATCTAAGATTTAAAACTAATTTTTATGATTTTTCTTGAATTTATTTGAATTAAAATCTAATTTTTAATTTTAAAATAGATCTAAATTACTAAAAATTATGAAAATAAGTGGGAAAATTATGAAACTATTTTCCAAATATCTAAAATAACTAAATAGAATTTTCAAAACTGATTTTGTATTTTTCTGTAATTTTTTTCTAATTTATATGAATTAAAAACTGTTTTAAACTAATAAAATGGCTAAAAATTACTATTTAACTAGGAAAATTATGGAAAAATATTTTTTATGCTTTTTATATTTTTCCTAATCTATGAAAAATGAAATTATATTTTTTGGAACCTTTTCTGATTTATTTTTATTAAATGCTAATTAAAAAGTATTAAAAACTAATTAAAAATGGGAAAAAATTAGCAAACCGTGATGAAAAATTATGAGAATTTCAGGAAAATTCTAAAATATGATAAGAAAGCTAGAAAAATGATAAAAGCTATGCTAGTATGCTGGAAATGAAGGCTACTATGAAACTGCTTATAATTAAACTAGCTAAAAATAAGCAACAAGCCACTAGACTGCACTAAAAATTACCAGAACCTTAATAATGCTATAACTACTCAAAATCAACCTAGAAAAACTAGTCTATACCTATGATTAACAAGCTACACTGATCTGATGTGATTAAAACTCAAGTGCCAAACAGGCCTAACCCTCCTACTTTAAGCTAATGTAGAAACTTATTCAAAAAGCTAATGTGAAAAACAGAACTAGGATCCTGTAGTCAACCAAACAAAGAGTGTATGGACCAAAGTTGAGCCAAGAAAAAGCTTATATGAAAAAATTATGAACTCTGCAATAGGCCTGCACGGTCTGAATGCCGAGAGTGTAATGTGCCAGAGCAATTTTGACCTAAAAGACAAGCTGATTAAGTGCTTATAAAAATTTGACTAAAATACACCGTTGGTCCCTAAACTTGGCAATGTGCATCGTTATGGGACAAAACTCGTACCTTTTCATCGCCATAGGTCCAAAACATGGCCATTAAATGCCAGATTAGTCCTTTGACAAAGTCAAAGTCTGAATTGTGTTTTGTAGTCGAGGGTATTTTAGTCCATACACATTTATACTTTTATAACACATTTATATTTTTACCCCTTCATCTTTATATCTTTTATCGCTTTTAGATTGATCTGCATTTCAAAAATAGCTTCAAAGATTAGATTATTTGGCCACATCAAGCACTAGCCCAAACTGGCAATTGACTGTGGTGCAAGGAAAAGGACTCAGCAGCATTTAATAACATCACCGTGGTAGCCTCACTTTGCACCCAGATGTAGCACATGAACCCGCTTTTATCTTTTTCTTTTTTTTCAAAAAAAAAAAGGTGTTATCATTTCGAAACTAGTGGATACCCGCCAAGATAGCGGCGCGATAAGTATAGTTATATGTATTTGCTTACCCGCTTAGTGAATTCGCTTTCACAACACTTCAATGTATATGTGTGTTAGTTGTAAGTGTTTGTTTGGGTTACCCGTAACTTTCCCGTAGCTTTCCGCGACATCATTATTCCCGCATATAGAAATACCCTCGCAATCTCTTACGCGTCAAACACTACCCCAAAGGTATATGATTTTGACGAATCAAGATTATATTGATTGAAATAAATGAAATAAAGGTTAAAGCTGTAAAAATTTGAATTAAAATAAAATAAACCCATTAAAAATATAAAACTAAAAACTCATAAAAATATATCAAAATGGATGTTGAATTAAAGAGCATAAAATTTTAGAAAATATGGTGAAATTAGATTATAAAAAAAATAAGTAGATAAAAAGATATTTTAATTTAAAAATAAAGATGAATTTTTAGTTGAGAAATGATACATGTCATTTTATAATTGGAGCTCTTTATCTTAATTTTTAGTGGTTAGGAGTTAGGCTTGGAGTTTGTTAAGAAGTGACACATGTCATCTCATGATTGGAGCTCCTTATCTTAATTTTTGGTTAGAAAAACTCTTTCCATAATAAGCAAGTAAAAAAGTCTGAATTTTTAAGCCTTCTAATTTTAAAAGGCCTAAATGCATTATAAAGTAGTATAGATAGTTAATAGATAATTTGGACCAAAAGGACTGTGATAGATGTCTTTTTAATTCACCAGTTTAAGTAATCCTAACATGTCTTGCATGATTTGATCACTTGCAATGTCATCAACTCCGAATTGCTGCTTCCCGGTTGGCCAGTCTCCTGATAATTGTTCATATGCAAAGATAGATTAGAAAATAATGTTTCCCAAATGAATCAAGAAAATAGACAAGGTATTATTGATTCTATCCAAATAATAAAATCCATAAGGCTTATATATGTGCGTATTACGTGTTTATATAAATAGAAACAGATTGTTTTTCTAGCCTTTCACACTAGTAAGAACCATTTTATGTGTGTGTTGCAACAATGAACCAGCAGGGGAGATGATGACCATGATGAATGTTGGGGAGATGATGACGAGGATGAAAGATGAAGGGGTAAAATATAAATGTGTTATAAAAGTATAAATGTGTATGGACTAAAATACCCTCGACTATAAAACAAAAATCAGACTTTGACTTTGTCAAAGGACAAATCTGGCATTTAATGGCCATGTTTTGGACCTATGGCGATGAAAAGGCCGAGTTTTGTCCCATAACGATGCACCTTGCCAAGTTTAGGGACCAACGGTGTATTTTAGTCTAAAATTTTCTAAAAATTATACTAATAATATATTTAGAAACACAACCGGCTGAAGTTTAATATCCCAAAATTACAACTGCTTTTGACCAGAAATGAGTTGTTTAAAAATCCACAAAGTCAGCTCATAAACCATTTGAACAACTTTTTGACAGATTTGAGAATTTTGACCAAAATGACTTTTGATCTTGCAAAATAGATTGGAAATGATGTATTAAGCTATAATTAAACTAGTTTAAACTAACCTATGCTAATCTAAGTCTAAATGCAAACTATGGTTGTCTAATTCTAACTGATGCAAAAGTATAAGCAGATTAAAATGAATATTGACTTTTAGTGCTAGTAAGTGCAATAAATAAGAGTACACTTATTAAGCTTAACCACTGAACAAGCTTCTAACAGAGATTTGTGCACTATTCCAAACAACTTTTTATGAAACTAATTCAATAATCTTCCAAGTCTCATACAAATCCCAGCCTAACTACCCCTCAAACCAGATTCACTAACTCAAATTACACCTAGATGAAGCAATAGTGACAACAATTAAACACTAGTATGATCTGATTCTAGTGATGCACTTAGAGAGATTATGCAGAAAATAATAGTAATGGATATAGATGAAATTAACAATTACAAAAGTGATAATAAGCCATACTACACTAGATATAATGCTAATTAAGCTAAACAAACAAGATTCATAAGCTAGAACAGATTTAGAAAGAATTTGGTACTCACATGTGGTCCAGCCACAATGGCTTGCCAAACAAATCAAATAGCCACTATCCTAGTTCTGTTTTACATCCAAATCCAAGCTAATGTCAACCCAAATCCAGATCCATGCCAGCAATTCAGTACCAAATGAGCTATTTATCTGCAGATTGACTTTTGTTGACTGTGGTGGAATTTAAATGTAGCTTTGAGTAAAAACCTAAGTTAAGCACTAAGTAAGCTTTGGATAAGCTTATAAGAGCTTATGATTACAAAAACATAAACTGAGTTAAACCTGAAAACAGACTTAAGATTTTTTTTTTCTGAAGTATTTTTTTATTTTTTTGTGATTTTTTGTTTAGAAGGATTTATAAGATAAACATGATTTGATATAAGCTAAGTAATCAAACAGTGATGAAATTAAGCAATTAAAATCATAAAAACATAGATCAAAAGTGAAATATGAATTAAAGCTAAAATCTATTTTATTAATGAAATTTAAGTACAAAGGGAAATTCAAATACATAAATTAAATTCAAATATTAAAAACAATTTTAACCTAATACAAAACTACTCAGAAACTACACATCCTAATCTGTGAAAATGAAGGACTATTTATAGCGAAGCTTGAGCTTGAGAAGGATCTGGAAGCTATCAGGTGTGCTTCTTTTGGAGCTATTACAACCCTTGGATCATTCCCCTCAATCATCTATCAATCTCATCCTTTGGATAAAACTCTCCACACAGCATCAACCAATCAGGGAAGAGAATGGGTGGAATGATATACGGATTGCCAGCGTGGCATTCCGTGTGTCAGGTGTATCAGACGTGTTAGGACCGAAAGACATAGATTTATGTGGTTTGGAGGTTTAGGTTGGTGGAAGAAGATGAAGATCTTCATCCTTTTTAGAGAGAGAAACTAGAGAGAGGGAGGAGAAAACAAAGGATTTTTATTAAGAAAACACACACTACACCTTTAGCCTAATGCTTCACCTCACCCCTCATGGAGAGTCATGAGGGGTATTTATAGGCTCAACAAACCAATACTTTGCCACTTAAGCAATACTAGTCCCTATGGGCAAAGTATACTACGCATCTAGTCCAATTCACATAGGTGACGTTATCTTTATAAAAAAGCGAGGCTAACAATATCCCTCCAAGATATCGTCACACGTGAATTGTTACAATGAGACCTATAAATACAAAACAATGTAAATTACAGTAGTAATGAACAATGTTGACTTTGTTGAAGTGCGGAGTCTCTGTAGTCTATATACTGAGGCAAACTTGAAGTTCTCCCTTCCGACGATCTCGGCATTTGATCTTTGGCGCTAACGGCACAAATCCTTGTAGCTCTGAACTTCAACCGTAACGGTCTAGTTAGGTTATTACTCCCTCCTAACTAGTGAGCCTTTTCCTTTCTTTTGCTCCCACCTGAACCGACAACACTCTTCCAACATGCAGCGGAGAAAGTATACTCTTGATTGTAGCACAATGGTTGTCGTTCTGGGAACATCATAACAACATAACTCACTTAGTATTGCATCCAAGTTGGTAAAAAGCCCCGATGTACAACACACTACTTCTCCTTCTTCGGTCTTAAGCAAAAATCCCTTCGTAATCCAATCACGGAAGATGAAATAGCAACTTCTCCCTCCTGATGGTTGCGAGCTATCTGAATCATCATAATATTGCGTACATGCCGTATTACCCTTTTTCTTGATGCAATATTAAACCTTAGTTTGAGCAAAATTCCGTGAGAATATGTCGCAAAAATACTCTCAATAAATCTCTCAAACCAACCTGAAATTGAACCTCCTTTGAATTCACCGGTTAATTGTAATGACCACATAAGGAGAAAACCCGATACGACCAACTTGAAAAGGAAGCAAACATCCCAACTTTGTGACTTACTGCTTGTTCTAAATTCTTGATCAATCCACAACTGCGTGTGACACCAAGTACTAAAACTTCCTCAAAGTGATAGTTATACACTGTGAGCACTACAACGTAACTCCTTACATCGTTATAATAACAGTTGTCAATTCAAAATCACTTAAAGTGACAGTAATACCCCAACAAGTTATCTTGAGACTTGCAATCAACCAACAATGTCTCAAAGATAAAGAAGTCCACCCGTGAAACGTCACTTCAATTCCGCATCAATAATACCGTACAAAAACCCCGTAGTCATTTTTTCAAATTTTCGCTCAAGCCGTGAATTTGTATCCTTCCGTGAAAATATTATCATACCAAAAATATCGATACTTAATTCCAAATGATTTCAAAAGTGTGGCTAACTTTGAAATTAACATACAAAAAATCGGACATCATTTTTTTTTATTAAATCCAAACGTTTCATCCCATCATAACAGCTCATATAGTAGATCCATTATCCCAGTCCAAAATTTCCGAGCCCAAGAGAAATATTAGAAAGAGGTCCGTTTTTTCTTTTATTTTCTTGAAGCCCACGATCCATATATGAGTATCCCATCCGGTTATAAGACTTAGGGTCATTTCACATCCCTTGACCTAAACCTAAATATCACATATCATAAAAAAAAAAACGCCTACCAACACTGATATCTCAAACAAAATCATTCATATCACCGACTCCCCAACCCTTCATCCAACTGTCTCCTCTCACCTCATCTTAAACGGAAAAACATCAAGAGAAACAAACAAATAAGCAAACACCCTTCTTTTTGATGAAATATGTGATGAACACATCTTGTTTGCGCTTCAAGATCCTCTAAAGGGTCTCGGGTAGGTTTTATGATTTGTTGTTCATGAAAGAATGAAAGAAAAGAAATAACATAAGTTGTTATATTCTTTCTTTAAATTTCGGATACAAATGAAGAGTAAATATTACTCCACAATTATCTATGATGAATATGGTTCAATTACAACAATCTTAAAAAAATATTTGCAAAAAATATTGACACCAATCTGAGATCGTATATGGTTTACTTTTCTATTTGGGTCTTGTTTGATTGAGCTTTGAGGAGTGATTGTGAGGGTATGGGTTGAGTCTAGATAAGGATTAGTTTGATTTTGGTTTTAGAACTCACGGACTGATGAAGTGATGAGACTGAAGTCGAGTCATTATTTGGTAAATGGTATGTGTTGTGGTCATGGTCTTGTTTACGCATAAATTTTGCATTTCTTCCTTTCTTACTCGTAAAAAAAAACCATACGCGTAGGTTTTTATTCTTATGCGTAATGGTCTTACGCGGAAGACTGCTTATGCGTAACCAGGCTTAGTTATGCATAAACATACGCGTAAAGGTCCTTACGCATAACTTCACAGCTATGCGTAACATTTTTGAAGATGCATATGCGTAGCCTAGTTTTTACGCGTATTCCATACGCGTAAAAGTCCTTATGCCTAGAAAACTAGGGTTTTGACCCAGTTGACTTTTTCTGGCGAGTTATTCCGACCAATATTCCATTCATCTTCAAGAAAACCCAGAAAAGCATAAAAGCTTTTCTTTTTTGACCATGTTTGACCATAAAAAGATGACCAGATGACCATTTTTGTTTCACGTATTTGGTAAAAAAGTCATATGAATGAATGATACAACAAAAGATATTGTAAACATGAATAGACTTGATGACGTTTTTGACCAAAAAAGAGATACCAAAACTTGTTTAGAAACTGTTTACCCATAGTATTCGGAAAAAAAAATTTCCGACCACAAAAAAGTGCATAAAACAGCCTTAAACAAGTAACTAAACCAACATAAATCAACAAAAGATAACCATGGCTCTATACCACTTGTTAGGACCGAAAAACATATAATTTATGTAGTTTGGAGTTATAGGTTGGTGGAAGAAGATGAAGATCTTCATCCTTTTAGAGAGAGAAACTAGAGAGAGGGAGGAGAAAACAAATGATTTTTATTAAGAAAACACATACTACACCTTTAGCCTAATGCTTCACCTCACCCCTCATGGAGAGTCATGAGGGGTATTTATAAGCTCAACAAACCAATACTTTGCCACTTAAACGATACTAGTCCCTATGGGCAAAGTATACTACGAATCTAGTCCAATTCACATAGGTGACGTTATCTTTATAAAAAAGCTAGGCTAACAAGACAAAAATACCTAATTGCCCTTAATTTGTGTACATTGGATCAATTAAGCGTGAGGGCTATTTAGGGTTCTTACCTGGGTTTGTTTTGGGGGTAATTTGGGCGGGTAAAGGGGTAATATTATTTTACTCTATTTGACTTTTTGTTGACCGGGGTAAGGTGGGTATACGGGTATGGATTTGGTATCTCTTTGACATTCGTTGACCGAGTAAAGGTTGGGTGGACTTGGGCTTTTAAATGGGATTGGGCTTTGGGAATTATTTTGGGCTTTAGGAGTAGTAGTAATGGATTAGGACTTAAAATGGATCCAATTATAAACACAAGGACCATTTATGATAATTCTGATTTTCAAGGGACTTTTGTGTAATTTTTGGAAAGTAATCCAAGGGCCTTTTTTGTCAATCTCAAATAAACCAAGGGCTATTTATGACAATTAGAATCTTCAGGGGTGAATTCTGCCAAATTCTGAAACTTGAGAGACTGATTCTGCCATTTCTTTAAAGTTGATCAAATCTTTCATAAATCATCCTCTCAGCATTAAAATCTTTCTCTCTCGTGCTTGGGTTTTTGTCTGATTTGGCTTTCTTTTGCGTGTTTTATCATATCCGTACCTGCACATGCATAAACTCAAGAAACAACAAATATTAGGAATAAACGGCTCTTTCTTGGTTATTTTGGGCCTGATTTGGTAAAGAAAATATATGTGTTTTAGCACATATCATGTTGCTAATTTTTTTTTGGGTAAAGGGATAATACCCGGTGAAATAATAAAGAATGAAATGAGTTTAGGTACATGGAAAAGGTGGTAATGAGCCAACCTTTAAAAAACCTAAATAACAAACTATATTCTTGAACAAGCTCAAAGCATAACAACCACTAAACGACTATAATCTAGAGAACATAAACGATATACAATATGAACCATGTACTCTAGACCTCACAAACAGCTTCCATCAGCCACAATCAGTTATTATATTTGATATATTTCAAGTTCTCCTCATTCGATCAGCCCTTATATTCTTCTTGAACTGAATGGATGCAAGTTTGAGCCTCACCGTATTAACCATCTTCGATACTTGATCAGGTTTTTGTTCGCCTTTACCATGAACTCTACTGTTACGTTCCTGCAAAATGAAATATGAGGATGCAGCCACAATAAGACGACCAACAACGAGTGACATTATTTTGTTTAGCAATAGGTAATAGCCATCCCATAATGTCACTCCATATGGATGAAAAGAACCTCAAGTCAGCCATGTTCATCACTTGCATCCATACTTGCGACGAGAAAACACACTCAAAAAATAAATGATCATGTGAGTCGGGTTGAGTTTTACATAGAGGACATCAAAGCAGGTTCAAGTCGATATCATTACCGACATCCCATTGCCTCATTCTATCTTGAGTAGGAAGACGTTTCCTCATAACAAGCCACATATGAATGGCGTGTCTTGGAATACTATAGCGCGACCACATAAGAGGGAACCAATCAACTTCATCACCTCTAGCACGAACACTATAGCCATGCATTTTGTACCGAAAATGAAGACATAGATCCATCATGCATCCTCCAAACTAAAGTATCAACCTGTTCATGGTCCAATACGGGAGCAGTAACATTATTCAAAGAAGGAAAGGAATCAAACCATGGGTTGGGCCACGTCCAAGAACCATTCTCTACAACATCTCTCACAACTTCTTGTCGATTAAAACCCGCATTGCTTATAGCTCTATTCGACACATGATTCATTAAAGGGCAATCAACAACCACGTATCAAACCACACCGAGGCCTTGCCTCCATTGCTAATTACATGATGTATGGACATATAATAAAGTTTAGCTTTTTCTATAGCGTAACTTTGTAGATAAAAAGATAGAAGTTTTGTAAAGATTTACAACATCATGCAGAACTTAACTCTACTCGTTACAAGACAACAATCACAAAGCTCCTAATGGACTTACATGCACTCGTTTGTTTGACGGAACATTTGGAACTAAACAACAATAAAAGAAATTGTCAATGAGATCTTTGATCACTTGGACATTGTTATACTGATATATGTACAACCAATATTTTGCGGGGGATTGTAACTATTTAGAACTTCGCAACTAACTAAAATGTGTCAAGATTGGAGTTAGTTATTGTGATAAAATATCGTCTCTCTCAAGGTAAAAGCAAATGGAAAATTTGAAAAAAGAAAATAAAAGTATTAGATTATCCCACATTGGTGGATGTACAAATATTGAATGTCTTTTTATAGCTAAAATCATTGAATCTAATTGTTTTGATGTATATCACTTTGGAATACAAAAGCCACTGCAGATTCCAAAGTCGTATACATCAAACCTTTTTAAACAAATGTAGGAACAGATTTTTAAATACCATATCACGACATCAGATTTTAAACAAATGTAGGAACATATTTTTAAATACCATATCACGACATCAGATTTTATTGAGCCTATCGAGCAAGTATTCGAGTAAAATGAAATAACATAATTTTTAACCGAATAGCTACACTGTGTTTTTTCTCTTACTTTAAACACATCCTATGAAAGGAAATAGTAGAGAAAACCAATTACTTTAAACTCTTCATGTAATGTACCGGCCGTGGGCGACCGCTCAAGGCTCAAAATTTTTTAGTCCCCTCAAATTTGTGTTCGATGCATAAAACTTTAAATGTGTCAACATATAAATAAAAAAAGACATTGTCGGGCCTCGATTTAAGGGTTTCTAGCAAAAAAGGTAAAATGGACTAACTTTTATACAATGATGCTTAAGGTTTGACGTTTTACGTAAATAGTTATCGTTGTATTATTTAAAAAGAGACTCAACTTTCATTTGAACTTTATATTGAGGCCTGAAATGATCCATGTGTTAAATTTCATTTTACTATATATATATAGCAACTCATAAATGGGTTCAGCTGAACCTGTGCAAAAGCAAACCATCTTTTAGTACAAATAAACCAAGCGAATATGGGCAAATAAGTAGTCGGTGACAAGCTTGTGTAATTAAGCAGCGATACCACCATTTGGAGCAATGATGAAGTCGAGAACAAATTCTTGTCAATAAAGAAGTAAATCACTCGTAAAGATGGCAATCAAGGATCCGTTTAATAAAATACTTGGCTAAAATATGAGTATATATATAACCTTGAAGAGTTCTTCATAGCGGCGATGATAATAAAATCTATGTTTATCTATGCCCAAATAATCATAAGCATAATCTATATACCATAACATCAAATAAATACTCCATTAATATGACTTCAATAGACACTGATTTTAATAGGTTCCAAAACATCATCGAGACACCCCATAAGTATCACTTAACAGCGAAACTAGGAACCGTAACTAAAAATGCCATTTCATAATGTTGAAACCAAAAGTAGAAATCTAATCTAAGGGATTTGTTTGTTACCTTAGAGAAAAGTTGCCATTTAAAATTTTAAACGTACATAATGTTCATGTAAAAATTTCCTTGAGGGAACTGAAACAACAATAATTAAAGAACTGTAAATGACTTTTCGTTAACTTGGACATGTTATACACATGTATGCGCCATATGCACAACTAATATTTTGTTAGGATTTGTAACTTTTTTATGAGAATTTCGCAGCGGTAAAAAATGTGCCAATATTGAATTTTTTGTAAATGGAGGAATATGTCCCACATAGGTGGATGTACAAAAGGTACATGTGTTTTTATAGCTTAAACCATCGAAATTGCATTGTGCTGTTGTATATATGTTTGCTGCGAAACGAAACGTTAGTTTAGTTTGAGATTACCAATGGTATACGCAAAGGCTTTTTATTCCATTAACATTACATGTTTTAGAGATAATTTTTTCACTCTTTTTTTAAAATAAAATATCTTGCAAGTTATGCATCGTCAAGCCATAGGGATCTCGGAGAGGTTTACAATATATACCGTCGCACAGAGCCTTTATTTTATAAAAAATTGCATTTTTATTAGTTTTACAGATAAAGGCTTTTTATTCCATTAACATTACATGTTTTAGAGATAATTTTTTCACTCTTTTTTTAAAATAAAATATCTTGCAAGTGATGCATCGTCAAGCCATAGGAATCTCGGAGGGTGTACAATATATACCGTCGCACAGAGCCTTTATTTTATAAAAAATTGCATTTTAGAGATAATTTTTATTCCATTAACATTACATGTTTTAGAGATATTTTTTCACTCTTTTTTGTTGCAAAAAAATCTGCAAGGCCGATTAATCACCGATTACGCTACTTGAGCCACCAACCTTGCCGATTTGTGTAAATCACTCAAACAAATCGGTCAGCTGTGGTCAACGGTAGTTAACGATGGTCAAACTTACCGGAAACTTACAAATCTTGCTGGAAATACCCTAAACTGGCCATAAATTAGTTTTAATCACTTATAGTCACTGTTTATATTTATTATAAGATGTTTTTCAAAGAAAATCTTCTTTGGGAATATCAAAACTCTCGGTAAATACGCAAGGCTTGCCAAAAATGCCAATATGATTTATCACCGATTCATTATTTTTGCAACCCTGAACAAATGTAATCACTTATAATCACTAGTTATATCTATTACAAAATATTTTTAGGGAAAATCATTCTGGGGTTACCCCAAACTCATGGAAATACACAAAACTTGCTGAAATTGTGAATCCGATTAATCACCGATTAATCCCGCCTAGACCGATTACAAGCTAAAGGGGGGGTCGACCGCCTCACTACCGATTCGCGATTTTTGCAACCTTGCTTTTTTTTAAATAAAATATCTTGCAAGTGATGCATCGTCAAGCCATAGGGATCTCGGAGGGGTGTACAATATATACCGTCGCACAGAGCCTTTATTTTATAAAAAATTGCATTTTAGAGATAATTTTTATTCCATTAACATTACATGTTTTAGAGATAATTTTTTCACTCTTTTTTTAAAATAAAATATCTTGCAAGTGATCCATCGTCAAGCCATAGGGATCTCGGAGGGGTGTACAATATATACCGTCACACAGAGCCTTTATTTTATAAAAAATTGCATTTTTATTAGTTTTACATATAAAGACATATAATATCAAACATATGTAAGTCATATAATTTATATGCAATTTTTTTAGTTTATAAATGCGATAGGGCCTCTTTTTTGTTATTGCTTAGGGTCACCGAAAACCATGAGACGGCGCCTTCGTCAAGCGAAAAAAATACACCATGGCAAGGATAATTTTCTATCTTTCGTTAGATGTGTACTTCAATATATTTTTGACGAACTTTTTAATAAGCTTTATTCTATTGTTGAAATTTTCAACCGAAAAATCACATGCGATTTATAATTCAATTATGATTTATTATTTTAAAAAGAGTAAAATACACCGTTCGTCATTTTGTTTGTATCAAAAATACAAACCGAGTCCGTAATTGAAACTAAAGGCGTTCAAGGTCCTTACTTGAAGTTTTAGACGCCGGGGTCCTTTTGACTAACGAGCATTAGTCAATTTAACTACCTCACGAACCTTGCACATGAGGTTAGTTTGGTATTTCACCGAGTTATGTTAATTATATAATTATTTTGTTACAAGTTTAAGGACGAATGGTGTGATTTACTCTTAAAATTAACACAATCACCTTATCCACCCTCCTTCTTCATCTCCACTCACCACCACCACCATTACAACCATATATCACCCTCTCATCAAATTTAAACCCATTTATAACACTACTTGAAATTCCAAATCAAAACCAAAACCAAATACACATTCTTATAAAATCCAAACCACAAGCATAATTTTATATGCAATCAAAAACCATTCTATTCTTAACTCGAAAACTTAGAATATATATACGCTAGAATCAGATTTCACCACTTAAAAGTTACTACTAATACGAAGTACATAAAGCAGTATTAAGGGTTTACTTGTGTTACCTAAACATATGAAAAGGATATATACACCTACTCCAACCATAAAAAGCAATAAACTGAATTCAATGCTATTCATAACCATGCATATTGATAAGCTAGAATTAAAGTTTAGCAAGATTAACAAGATTCACGTAGCAAACTCGAGGAGCGTGAAATGCTAGCTGAGAAAACAATTTCCTAACTTACTTGAATCGTAGCTCGTCAACCTCTCTCTAACTAAGGCTTATATCCAGCTTATTTCAAAACTTGTATCATATTATGATATGATTTATCTATACTACTTATAATGCATGGATGACCTTCTATCCTATTTAATTTTTAAGACCACCATTAATGCAACTTTACGCAAATACAACTCACCAAACATAAATTACAAGTATGTTAAGCACAAATAATTGTCATCTTAAAACACTATTTCTTACCCACAATTAATACACCCTTCACTAATAAATACAAATCACTGAGCACAATGTACACACCACAAATGTACAAATCTATACTACTTGGTTTTCATTGATTTCTTTTATTCGGTTTAAACTGAAAAGGGAATAAAGATGAAACACAAAGATGACTCGAACCACCATTTCACCTCACATCTAACAACAACAACAACAACAAACATGTCTATCCTATGTCTCATCCTGCTCAAGAAACCATAATCAACATCCATCTTCAACCAAGACTCAACACGAAATAAAAATTAAACAAGATCTCAGATAAGTTCAAACTTTGTTTGCAATCTTCTTAAGATTTAATTTAAATTTGAACATACCCATCATCGATCTACAAAAAAGAAAAACAAAATAACAAACAACTTACCCGAGACCTTTCACAAATATTGAAGCCGTGATGGTTGCACAAAATCACGGATAACATCTTCTATCCTTAGGGTTAACAACTTTGATTATGGGTTGTATGATGTCATAATGGGCTTATCCCAATATTGTTAAGAGTTCCCATAATATCTAAAACTGCTTTGGGGCTAAAATGTTTAATATTTGAAAATTAGTAAACTTTCTGAATTAGGCTAATTTTTAATATATTATTTGGTTAATGGTAATATTGGGGATGAATGTAATTATGGACTAACGGTGTATTTTGGACTATTTTTACGGGGTTGTTTATTTCAAAATGTTTGAATCTTAAAACTTATAAACTTGGTTTCTATTTATTAATGATCGGTTTTTTCTTGGGTTTTAGATTGAGCAAGTCGGTTTGGTGTTTTGAATTTACATATTTTTTGAACATCATATCCATAAAGCTTAACTTTATATAAATTATGTAATCATTTTAAACAACGAAAAAACGTTGCTTACTAAATATTTACTAGCAGGGTATCCGCACGTTGCAGCGGCGGGTATCCTGAAATAAAAATTTTCGATGAATAATGTATTTTAGTTTATTATGTTCTTTTTAACAATAAATTTAAGAATATCAAGAATTTCAGTATTTGCGTTCGCCGTTCGGGCTCGAACCCGTTGGCTGCGGTCTTCTGCTCGAGCCGTTTGGTCCGCGGCCGTTCGGGCTCAAGCCCATTTGGTCCGTTACCCGTTCGGGCTTGAATATTTGTATAATGTGCTTTATTATTTGTAGTGATGAAATTTAATGCAGGAATTGTGTTTAATTTGGTTGTACAATATGCTTGATAATTTGTATTTCTTATGTAAGGGGTATTTTAATAAGCTGTGATTAATTGTATTTATTGATCAATTAAATAATTGGCTACATTAAATAGCATTAATGTGGTATTTTGTTGTACACTATGCTTCTTGTATTGTATGCGTCCTGAAAATTATTTGCATTAAAGTGTTGTACACTATGTTTATTTTCTTGTAAGTATTAGTCATTATAGTCATTAATAGCATTGACCACTTTAATAGCATTAATTTTGTAAGTCCGAAAATTACATCATGCTTATTTTGTTGTACACTATGCTTATTTTGTTGTAAATCTGAAAATTAGTTGCGACTATTGTACATTGTGTTTAAATAGTTGTAATTTTTGGTAAATGGGTGTTTTTAATCTCTACTACTTATAATACACGGATGCATCTCTCTCTAAAAAATTCAGACTTTCAGACTTGCAACAAATTGAGCATGATGTACAACACTTGAAAGCACATAATTTTCGGACTTACAACCAAATAAGCATAATATACAACATATTAATGCACATACTAAAAAAAGAAAATATCACATTAATGTAGATATTAATGCACATATTAATGTAGATATTAATGCACCTATTAATACAAGTCATTTAGTACCTTTATGATTAACTTTATGATTAACAAGCCATTTGCTCAATACGTTTGGTAACAATGTACGTAGTAGGACATTATGATTAACTTTATGATTAAAAAAAATGTATAGACCTTAAATACTTTTTAATGCGTACGTTATAATTATAATTCATATATAAAGCCTATACAAATACAAACCAAACACAAAGAAAAAATATATGCCTTCTTTTTATCTCCACTACCCTCTTGGTCTCTCTTTTGGCACCCACGGTGGTTGGTCGATTGGCCGAGTCGACCTTAGCGCCACCGAGTCACCACCACTGCAGGTAGTCGGTTGCGTCCCAATTTCACAAACCCGTCGTCCCCTTGACCGAGTAAACACTCCACAAACAAACCAAAATAGTACCTATTCGAGTCAAAACAAAAAGAAAAAAATCAAAAACTCTTCGAACACAACTATCATTATCATTTATATTCTAAATCAACAACCAACAAGTCAACAACATCTATACTACTTATAATGCACAAAGGCACCCCACTCTTAATTTTAAGACGGACAAGAAATTAAGCATGGTTTACAACACTTTAATTTACCCAATTTTCAGAATTACAACAAAGTAAGCATATTGTACAACAAAATAAAGTGTGGTGTCATTTTAAGACCAAAATTCTATCAAACAATATTAATACTATTAAAAATACCCATTCACCAAAAATTACAACCATTTAAGCACAATGTACAATAGATGCAACCAATTTTCAGATTTAGAACAAAATAAGCATAGTGTACAACAAAATAATCATGATTTAATTTTCAAACTTACAAAATTAATGCTATTAAAATGGTCAATGTTATTAATGACTATAATGACTACTACTTACAAGAAAAGAAACATAGTGTACAACACTTTAATGCACATAATTTTCAGACGTGCAAGACAAGAAGCATAGTGTACAACAAAACACCACATTAATGTTATTTAATATAGTCAATTATTTAACTGATCAATAAATACAATTAGTACAGTTATTAAAATACCCCTAACATAAGAAATACAAATTATCAAGTATATTGTACAATCAAATTAAACACAATTCCTTCATTAAATTTTACTACTACAAATAATAAAGCACATTATACAAATATTCAAGCCCGAATGGGCAACGGGCCAAATAGGCTTGAGCCCAAGGCGCTGACCAACGGGCTCGAGCCCGAGCGGAAACCGCAACGGGTTTGAGCCCGAACGGGCACGAGCTATCTGAAATTCTTGATATCAGTAAATTTATTGTTAAAAAGAATATAATAAACTAGAATACGTTATTCATTGAAAAATTTTATTTCGGGTACCCGCCATGCGAACGCTACGGGTACCCTAGTAGCATTAATGTTGTTTGATAGAATTTTTGTCTTAAAATGAAACCACGCTTTATTTTGTTGTACAATATGCTTACTTTGTTGTAATTCTGAAAATTGAGGGCATTAAAGTGTTGTAAACCATGCTGAATTTCTTGTACGTTTGAAAATTAAGAGTGAGGTGTCTTCGTGCATTATAAGTAGTATAGATTATTACAATTGTATAAATAAAAATCATTATCAACGGTTAAAGAGTTAAAATATTCGGCATGAAATTCGTACATTTATTATATAATAATGTACTAAATTAAAATCGTAGTCTCTGGAAATTAAAATACGTAAAGAAATGGTTAAAAAAAACACTTACTTTAGTCACAATATTTAGTCAAAGGGTATCCGGCATTCTTGCGATACCTGCTAGTATTGTTTTAATATCTTGGTAATTTTAATATTTTATTAAGGTTGGTAAGGTAATGTGTCGACAATACTCCCTCTTGCTTAGGCTTTCGAAGTGATTTTCAATCACTTTTCTCTAACCATACTCTCTCTAGAACAATACTAATCATTTTCAATTCCTTTGTATTACTAAACCTTGTGCCGATTGATAATATACGTACACAGTCTGCCAACCTCATAACCCATCAACGAGATAAAATGTGTCGAGATTGAAGTTTTTGTAGATAATAATATATCTCTCAAATTAAAGTTGAGGCAACTAGAAAGATTTAAAGCGGAACTCGTTACTTATCCAATGCTTACTTTGGGATTACGAGTAGCATACGACATTTTTAGATTATTATTATTATTAGAGTAAAATCTTGAGAAATCGTCGTGGGTTTGCCCAGAGATTTCGTCCCTACATTTTCGAAAGTCAGGCAGCCTCGAGAGGACACCTTTTGATCATTTTAGTCCCGCCCAAAGTGAAATCTTGAAATACCCTCGTCTTCATCCCCTTTAAATTTGGGACGAAATCGCAATTTGAACAAACCAAAGGGACCATTTATTTTTTTGAAAATAATTTTTTTTGAAATTTTTTTTTGAAAATATTTTTTTCCGAAAATAATTTTATCGTTTTCAACCGTTTTTCATTCATTTTTAGATTATTGTCCGTTTTTATTCATTTTCTTACGTTTTGTCTATTTTTATTCGTTTTGCCCGTTTTATCCGTTTTTTTTTTCCATTTTGAAAAAGAAATTAAATTCTTGAAAAATTCTAATTTTTTTTTGGAAATTTTTTTTTCAAAATTTTTTTCTTTTTGAATTTTTTTTTTCAAAATGATGAAATATTACAAAAACAAACAAAAAAGTAAGAAAAATAGACAAAATGTAAAAAACACGGAAAAAAATGGAAAAAAATAAATTTTTCCAAGAAATTTGAAAAAAAATTCCAAATTTGCTTAAAAAATTCAAATTTTTTTGAATTTTTTTCAAATTTTTTCAAAATTTTTTTCTTTTTGATTTTTTTTTTCAAAATGATGAAATATTACAAAAACAAACAAAAACGTAAGAAAAATAAACAAAATATAAGAAACACGGACAAAAATGGAAAAAAATAAATTTTTTCGCAAATTTGAAAAAAGAAATTCCAAATTTGCAAAAAAATTCTAATTTTTTTTTCAAATTTTTTCAAAATTTTTTTCTTTTTGAATTTTTTTTTTTTCAAAATGATGAAATATTACAAAAACAAACAAAAACGTAAGAAAAATAGACAAAATGTAAGAAACACGGACAAAAATGAAAAAAAAAAAGATAAAAAAGGGCAAAAACGAATAAAAATAGACAAAACGTAAGAAAAATGGATAAAAACGGACAATAATCTAAAAAAGGTACGAAAAACGGATGAAAACTGATAAAATTATTTTCGAAAAAAAATTATTTTCGAAAAAAAATAAATGATCCCTGTGGTTTGTTCAAATTGCAGATTTCGTCCCTGGAAATTCAAATAGGATGAAGACGAGGGTATTTCAGTCATTTCAATTTGATCAGGGACGAAAATGAATTCAACTTTTCCTCTCAGGGAGGCCGCCTGCACTTTCACTGAAAATGTAGGGACACTGAAATCGCATCAATCTGGCAAACCACAGGGACGATTTCTGCATTTTACTCTTATTATTATTATTATTATTATTATTATTATGGGTAAATGATAAAAAAATGCATCGAACTTGACACTTTTTTATGATTTATGTGTGTAGGCAACTTATTTTTTTCTTATTGTGTGTACTGAACTTGACACTTTTTATGATTGTGTGTAGGCAACTTATTTTGTGACCATTTTACACTTAATTTTTCCAAATTTCGAAGGGTCAAATGGTCATTTTACATGGCAGAATAGTTACAAAATACACATAATGATCGAAATTTGAAAGTTCAGTACATACAATAAGAAAAAAAATATTTGGCTACACACAATCACATAAAGTGTCAAGTTCGATGATTTTTGTCATTTGCCCTTATTATTATTATTGATTATGTAAATTATTTGATGAGAGTTATTTTACTTACAAAAATTTTCTCACATATCGAGGGACTCATCCTCACTCTTTATATAAAAATAAATAAATTGTTGAGATTAAAAACATTTTAATATTTTACATATTATAATTTAAATATCTCTTAAACAATTATTCGTTAAATGAAAATAATTACACCATCACGACGAGCATTTAATTATTTTTCTATAGACGGACACTTTGATACACTTTCAAAAAGAAAAAATCATTTTTCACCTTTTAATTTTTTATTATCGAAATTTGCATTAAATTCACATATGATTAAACACTAATTTGATTATTAAAGTATTCAAATTAGTGTTTAATTCACATGATATTTTTTCATGCAAATTTCAGTAACGAAATAAAAACAAAAAAAATCATTAAAAACGTGAAAAACAAGAAAAAAAATTTTGTCAAAAGTATATCAAAGTTCCTATTTATAAAAAGATAATTAAATGCTAGTCGTAATGATAATTTTTTTTCGCTTAACTATTAACGATGTGAAAGATATTAATATTTGAGAAAATTATGAAAGTGGATTTTTAAATTGTAGGGATTAATATCATCCATATATCAAATAAAGTTAGGTGAAAATTGATCCCTTGTAAAATAAATTTGGTATGTAAATGATCTTAAAAACTAATTAAGAACATCAGTTTTTAAAAACTAAATAAGAGCATCTTTTCGTTTTAGTTAGAACGACGACTCATTCCTTTCTTCACCAAAAAAATCAAATGTTGCTCCACCACACACCTACGTGTGGCAAAGGCAAAGAAAGGACTTTATTTGAATCTCAAATTTATCACTTATAAACTACTTTACATTTTGCATACCCACCGATGTGGGAGAAGTTCCACTAAGTATTCCCTTTTAAGCTATTTGCATCAAGTGTGGCTCACTTGGTCATTTTGAGAATCGATGTATAAATTAGAACTTCATATTCGACATATATCAACTTGTCGCAAAGCTCTTTCCGAGGAAAATGCAAACTCACAAACTAATACTAAGAGACTTATACAAAGCATATACGTGTTGTTGTATAATTGAATAAGATATAGTCATATGTATTGATCAACCAAATGATGTGATGTACCTCATCTTGCATACATATGTCCTTAAAAGTCATATGAACATTTTCTAGACAAAATTTAAAAGCCAAAGCGTAGCGTAAAAAAAAACCACTTTAAACTTCATCCTCTTCGTAAATTAAATGCAACAAGCAACCTAAAGATTGATGATCTTGTTGGATACTTTTGTAGAAACAAGAGAATCACAGAAAAAATATAATATTCAAATTCAATGATTACAAAGATTATTACATTAAATAAAAAAATGGATTAACTTAATCTAAATACTAAATGGTGTAAGTAAACGCAAACCAGGCAATGGGGCCTTTGTTATCTAACAACTTTAACATAGAAATATCTTAAGTTTGGTCATATTGCACTTGTCACCCAAAACTCAACAGGTTAAACATGAATAACTAAAAGCTTATCTATAATGATACATGTTAAATGTTGTCTTGTTTAATTCATATAATATTCATATGGTACATATAGTAGATATTATAATAAAGCTTTTTTCCTAGCGCAATTTTGTAGATAAAAAGATACAAGTTTTGCATATATAGATTACAAAAGCATGCTAATAACTCTACTGGTTACACAACAACAATAAAGCTCCTTGTGGACTTTAATCCTTTGCTTTAGGGGAACTTTGGAACTATAACAACGAAAAAAAAAATTGCCAATGAGATTTTTGTTCACTGGACATTGTTATATCGTGTATTGTAGAACCAATATTTTGTGTGGGGCTTGTACGATTGAGAATAATAACTAATTAAAATGCCAAGTTGACCGAGCATATATTTGAAAACTAATATTTGTCTCTCAACTAAGACAAATGGAAAATCCGGAAAAAGAAAATGAAAGTATTAGATTATCCCATATACGGGTGGAAAGAGCCGAATCGTTCTGAAAGCTGGGATCGGAATGGTAAAAAGTCAACGAGCAGGCTTAAACAAAAGCTCAGAGACCTAGGTTCAGACTCATTTATTAGAGCTTTACATACAAACTGTTTGGGCTCACGAGCCTAAACTATATTATATATTTTAAGTATTAAATTTTTTATGCGAGCCGTGCTCGAGCTAAATGAGTTCAAAAGATATACTACAGGGCGGAAATGATCAGCTCCACTTTTTCATTTCCAAATGTAAAGCGACCGAGGCTCAGCCGAGCTGACCTACATAACACACCAGGCCGACTCGAGATTAACTTTTAAGCTTGACGAGAAGCTTGATTCGATTTTAAAACTTAAACGAGCGAACTCGTGGTATATCTTTGAACTCATTTAAATATATATTTGTTTGATAGGTTACTATTTGTATAGGTTGGATAGGTAATAGGTTACTAATGTGTAACTTAAATTGTAATGTTTCCGTTCAAAAGAAAAATATTGCAAAACAATACGCTCGGATGCGTGAAGTGGTGGAGCTTGAGATGGCAGCAAGAGTTGATTAATCAACGCTCAAAAAAACGAAGTTGAAAGTCGGAAGCACTTTAAGCAAAAAGGCCGAAGATTCAATGGTTTGAAAATTAAAACAAAGGATATGGATCCGAAGACAGACTATCATCGACGGAAAAAATAAAGATTCGGGCGAATATTTTCAAAAAAACTAGATTATTTCTATTTTTAATGTATTGTTTTAATGTGATGTAATTTTTTTTTTTTTTTTTTTTTTTAATGTAGTATCTTTAATTTATGTATTTTGTTTATTAATGAAATTAAAGTTTAGTTATATATATTGTTGATAAATGAAAAAAAAAAAATAATGATTATAAAGTGGTGTTATAGCTAGGGGGGTGTGCCATAGAGAAATCTAGTGCCATGGGAAAAAGGAAATCACTTTTTTAAATGGCACCACTACTTACCACACCATAACTTCCTTATACATGCCCTCTTAGAAATATATAGGAAACGACTTTAAAACCCATAGCAAAACATATACTTCCGCTAGGGTTTGGGTTTTAGTTTAGAAATAACGTGCATAGCTGGCCAACCATTTTTATCTAGTGTTTATTTATCTACACATGAGTTCATTAGTTTATACATTCCAATAGTATCGTTATTCACATTTAACATTATATCAAAATCGCACACAAGTTCCTTCATGGCCTACATCAAAATAATATAGCAGCGTAAAATAAACATTGAACAAGTATTTACAGTATGTTGAGTGACAAGAAAATGTTGTCAGGTCACCAAACTTGTTGTCACCGATCCCATCTTGATCGATAGTACTTGTATCGACATGTTATGTAGTCCGTCATTTGTCTCAATTCTCATATATAAGATCATATCAGCTGGAAACACATAAAAGCTTGTATTAAACCATTTTCATTATGTAACTAATTCATTTGTTATGTCGGAGACAAGGAAACTACTAAAACAACAATAAAAGAAAGTGCAAATGAGTTTTTTTCTGTTAACTGACATCATTATACATATGTGTGCATGACATGTACAAATAATAATTTGTTAGGATTTGTAACTTTTGCAAGAGAAATTCCTAACGAGTTAAATGTGTCAAGAAGTTGTTTTAGATAAGATGGTGTTTATGAAGATAATAGTCGATTGATGAGTGTGTAAATACTCATCATTTTTGGGTCTATCTGACTGCAAACGCCTAAAATGCTAGAAACACATCAAAAATGATCAAAATATCACAAATCAGTGTTTTATGTGTTTTAAATGCAAAACTATCAAAATCTGATGAAAATGAGCAAAGTTTGCAAAATTGCGCTTTAGTCCCCAAGTTTCTAAAATTGTCAAAAATAGTCCCCAGTAAAATTTCATAAAAAAAGTCACCAAAGGCCCTTTTAAAATCATCTTGTCAAATTTAGTCCTTTGGTGAAATATAAAAGTTTGAAAAATTACAAGTTTGGTCCTCAACTTTGAAATTTGCAATTTTGGCCCCGAAAAATTAAAATGGCAAGTTGGTCCTTGTACTTTTGAGATTGTCACTTTAATCCTTGGAGCAACTTTGCGATTTGGCGACCCCGGTCCCTCAAAATTGAAAAGTGCAATTAGGTCCTTGTTATTAAGCCTTAATACCATTTGGACCCTATCAAAACCCATGACCCCTCATATAATACCTTTTGGACCCTCGCTTATTAATAGTCGGTCAATATCCGGTCAAACAAACACCCATAAAACAGTCTTCCCCACCAGTATGCAACAAACACCTCAATCAATCCCCCTCCTGCCTTATCCCTTCCTTGTTTCCTCCACTCACCTAAACTACAAAAACATTAAATGCTCATTCTCCCATTTCACTCAACCCCTACTGGCTAAAAACCACTTTGGCGCCAAAATGATCAAACGGTAATATCGACTCAAGACATCCAATGGACCAAAATGATGGTGGGATCGAAATTAATGGAAGATGTTTGGTATATATAAGGAGCAATGAGAAGCAACAAGAGTAGTAGCTAGTTTTTTTTTATTTTCTTTCTTTAATGTCGTTTTTTTTAGTTAAATGTTTTAGTTTTAGTTAAAATGTTGTAATTCAGGTTCTTGGTATCACATTCATGTTAAATAATCTTTGTAATGTGTTTTGAACATCAATCCAAGTCTTTTATATAGATTCCAAGTTTCAAGTTAACTGTTGAAAATTTTAGTTTCCATCTCATAAACTCAAGCTTCATATAGCTTCTTTTCCATGCTTATACAAGCTCCTCATAGCTTGTTGTAAGCTTAAGTTTAAGTTTCAAACACTTTTGAATTTTGGTCAACCAAAGTTAACTATGAGCTCAAAGTGCAATGGAATTAGATATGGTGGATGCAGAGCTTGAAATGGGTTGATTTTGTGTACTTGGGTTGGTTTTATATAGGTTAGTGGCTCTTGGTTCTGAGTATTGGCAAGCCATAGTGACCCTTTGTAAGTAAATTCAAGTCTCTTTGCATTGTAGATTTGTAGTTAAAATTGGTTCCATTCTGTTTTAGAAGTTGTAATTAGGTTAAGTAAATGTAATTTGATCATTAATTCAAGGTTGCTCAGTGATTAGTTCTATTTATTTGCAAAATCAGTTATAAATCGTGTTTGGATTTCTTGATCTATCTGTCTTAATGGCTTGTTCGGTGTTTGCTTCTTGATTCATGTGCTTTGAGCTCATTTTAGATTTCTTAGTTTGGGTCGCAACACCAAAGTCATCATATAAATCATCTCAAGCATACTTGTTTGTGGATTTTGGATTTGAAATCTACGGATTAGTGTTTAAAAGTGTTAAACCTTGCATTGTGCTTATTCTACCTTATAACATCAACAGTGATAATTTGGATTCAAAGCTCACTTTAGTCAAGTGCTTAAATATCTTCAAAAAAAATGAAAAAATTTGTTTGGGGTGGTTACAAAGGAATTTTCATGAGCTTATTTTTTGGACTTATCAAGTGAACCTTGGCATTTTAGAAACTTGACCTGGTCTTGTTACTCATTAGCATTTTAGTATAATTTTACAATTTTGCAAAGGCCTCCAATCTTCAAGCTTGGCCTTGCGCTACAAGCTGGAATTAACTTGTGAGCTTTTCTAGTAAATGACTTAGGCACAGGGGCTTATTAGAGCTTATCATAGTCTGATTTTTGGTACATTAGGTCTCACCCAGGTCTAGTCCAGGTTCCAAGTGATAGTTTTCAGTTTGAGCTTATTTTTAAGCTTGTGCTTGTGCTTAAAGTTGGTTTTTGGCTGTTTTAACTTATTAGCTCAATCATCAATTCTTATAGTTTGTAATTAAGAGGATATAGCTTGTTGATTTAAGTTGCATTTTGGTTCTTTTAGTATTTCATAACTTCTAGCAGTTGGTGGCTTTTGGATTCCATTTGCTTATTTAAGTGCTTATTTCAATAAGCACTTGCACATCAGTTCCTCCACACTTAGCCCCATGTTTTTCTAATTTTCCTAGCTTCCTAATATTATTTCAGAGTTTTCCTGAAATTTTCATATTTTTCCAAGTTGTTTTGCTATTTTTCTTGATTTAAATTAGTTTTTAAGTATTTTTTAAATAGCATACAAAAAAATTAAGAAAAGCCTCAAAAAAATAATTTTTCATTTTTATTAGGTGTAAGAGAAATATAATTAAGTCATAAATAAGTATAATTTCCATATTGTTCTTCAATATTTAAATACACGTTTTGTTTTCTAGCATTTTATTAGTTTTAATCTAGTTTTTGAATTAAATAAAATACATAAAAAAGTCTAGAAATATATTTTTTTAGTTTTTAAATTAGTTTTTATGCATTTACAAGATTTTCTAAAGGTTTAGTTTATTTTCACTTTATTTCATATTTTTCTTGATTATAAAGCTATTATTAATTTATTAAAAAATAGTTTTTTAATTAATAATATTAAATAAATTCATAAAAATAATTGTTCTTTTTCTATAATTTTCTAATATTATTGGACTTTTAACAAGTCTTTTTCCTAATCCGTAGGTATTATTCTTTTTTTTATTTTTCATCACTTTTTTACTTTTGTACGTTAAAAATATTTTTAAACGGACGCTTTTAAGTTTTAAAACTTTCAGATCACTTTAAAAATAGTGATAGCGTTTATTTAATATCTTTTATCTTTTTTAATTTTCTTAATTTGTATTTAAGTCGCTTTAATTTATAACTTTTTCATTAGTGTAATTATCCATCCAATCCTTCCGATCCTATCCTTAGTGATCATTCTATCGTCGATCAAGTTTTGACACACCATTGAGTCCCCGTGGGACTTAACGCCCGGAATTCATTCTATTCTCCAGGACTTCAGGCATTCGTGCTTAGGCATTTTAAGCTGGTTTACGTCTGCCATTCACAATGTCAGGCTTGAGTGTTTAGCTTGACTGTTCGGCACGCATCAAATTTTGGCGCCGACTGCCAGGGGAGGCTTTTAGCGTTTGTTTAGCCTTTTCGACCCATTCTTGCACATATCCCTTTTTTGTAAAAAGTTTTTTGTCAAGTTATCAGAAAATCCAAAAATATTTTCATTCCTCCTGTTTACATCATGTTTTTCAAAAATACCAAAATATTCATCTTTACCCTCTTACCTTTTGATTCTTCATTTCTTATCCTCTGTTAACCTTTGTTACTTCTATGTCTTATCCTCACCCTCTTGGTTGTCAATGGTGTGGTGGTCCTTATGCGGTGGCAATTGCCCCATTGTAGCGTGGGGAATCTGGAAACGGGTCTGTCTATAACCAAGATCCCTATTCCTACCATGACACGACTAATTTATTCCATCAGCTACCACACTGTGAGACTCAGCAGTTTTACTGTTGTGAGTACTGTGTGGTTCACATTCCGTTCTGATTGTCAATCAGGACACGCTTGTCTATGAGCAGGTTACTGATAACAATTATGACTACAACACATACCACTCACAGCCACATCAGTTTTACTGTTGTGAGTATTGTGGAGGTCCTCCCTCTAGCTCGGATTGTCAAACAAGAATCCTTTCATTGTAACAATTACGACTTTTCGTATCATGACCAACCTCTACAGTACCAGCCTACCCACTTCCTCAAAATATTCTCCTTGATCTTTTGGATTTAGTGAAAGATTTGAAGGAATCTAAACACTCCCAAGATAATCCAAATGAAAAATCCATGGAAGTGTTGTTAGCCGAAGAGCGGGCTGCTAAATTAGATTCCCAAATTGCCTTTGAACAATCTATAGGATCAATTGCAAAAGAAAAAGCAGCCAAATCTAGCTCTCGACTCCGTTTCATTCCTGATGACGATGATGATGAAGATATCCTTGATATCTTACAATTTTATAACGGTTCATCAAGTTCATCAGTTGAAACTCCTTCCATGAAGAATCAGGGAGAAAAGACTATGATGGAATTACTAGCAGAAGAACAAATGGAAAGTATAAAACATATGTATGCTAGTCCTTCTAATCTCCCTCAGTCTGCTGCTATCACACCCGAAGCTCCCACTCACTCTCTGAACATGGGGGATGAGCATCTTGACACTGTTCCTGAAAAGGAATCGGACGAATTTATAAAGTCTAGTGTTGAGAACCTTGTCCCAATCCCGAGAGAGTCACATGGAACTTTTGACCATATGTGTGATTCTTCTTCCCCTCTTGAGTGTTCAAAAGATCATTTTGAAACTTTCTCCGATGTTAGCGAAGATTGTGCTTCCTATGGAAACATGGAGTATGTTGAGGCATCACTCCCACAGTCTGACCCTCTTCTTGAGGAGTTCTCCGATGAACTCACTCACATCAATGATCGTTCACTCACTTCTTATCCCAACAGTCCAATAGAGAATGTTGATCACTTTGTTCCCGAAACATTCAAAGCTACTTTCACCAATCCTCTATTTGAATTCCACTCTGAATTCACTTCACTTTCTGAGAATCCACTCTTTGATACTCAGATTGAGGATAGTGATGAGTCTACAATGGAACAAGAATTCACAAATTCACATCATGTGAATGATTCTCTTCACGAGGGTTCTTTCTCCGGTACCTCTCTCATATCATATCTCCTGCTGGAGTATGATTGCTTGGATGGCAAAAATCATGATCGGGGGAAGAGAATCTCAATTTGCATAGTTATGACAAATCTTCCCACCCTCCCAACCGAGATGCCTTCCAACCCAAAGAGCTCAACCAACAAAATCCAAATAAGTGCAAACTGCAACTAATCCCGAGGAAGAAGATCTAGTTATGATCGTTATCATGATCTTTCTTCTTTTCTTCACCTACTCGGTGACTTCCTCTCTTCTTCACTCCTTCGGAAGTGAGGACACTATCTTTGACCCCGGCATTTTCATTTATCATTTGTGAGCCGGGTCTGTCTTTCTGTATCTCGTCGGTGTGGAACTTTCACGTGCTTCAAATGTTTGTCCAAACATCTTGAATGAAAGTCCGATGGAGATTGTTTCTTCCACTTTGCTTCCCCATGAACCAATTAATTCGGGGTCGAGTCAAGCTAGCGACTCGGGAATCAAAAACAGTAGCATGCCATATGGGTTTTCACCCATATTTCTGACTTCTTTCTATTTTCTACCACCCTAGTGTGGGGGGGGGGGGGGGTTTCCCCACATGTTGTGTATATATGCAAGTAAAAAAAAAAAAAAAAAAAAAAAAAAAAAAAAAAAAAAAAAAAAAAAATCTTCTTCTAAATAATGGCCGTAGTATTTCCCTTTTACGTTCTTTGTTTCGGCATAACCGCGGTACTTTGAATATTGAGGGCAATATTCATTTCTAAGTGTGGGGGGGAATTCTCACGAATTTTATCATGTAATTATGCTGCCTAATTCCCCCGTTTTTGGCCAAAATTTTTTTTGGAGTAAGTGTTTTGCACTTACTCAATTGGTTATCAGTCCGCCTTGTCTAATAAACAAAAGGATTGGCTAATCAAGGAGCAAACGGCTCTTGGTAAAGATTTCTCAAATCCGTTTATATGGCTTGCAATTTGCCCAAATTTGTATGGTTCTCAACTCACCATATCCTAAAAAGTGAAGAGTTGGCTAGCCCGCAGGTTTATGGCTTGTGGTAAAGGCAGTGGAAAATCCATAATTGGTAATCAGCTCACCAAAGATAATTTTGATAATTTATCTAAGAGTTGGCTAGTCCAGAAGGGTATGGCTTCTGGTAAAGACACATCAAATCCGTTATACAGCTGGTGGTTTGCTCAAAATCACATGGTTATCAGTGTACCATGGTTCTTGCTTGAACTGAAACATTTGGCTACTCCAGAAGTGATGGCTTTTGGTAAAGAGATGAAATCCATTAAGTTTTCTCAAAAGATTGCTAGGGACTAGCAATAGTTTAGTGTGGGGGATTGATGAGTGTGTAAATACTCATCATTTTTGGGTCTATCTGAACTGCAAAACGTCTAATGCTCAGAAACACATCAAAATGATCAAAATATCACAAATCAGTGTTTTATGTGTTTTAAATGCAAAACTATCAAAATCTGATGAAAAATGAGCAAAGTTTGCAAAATTGGCAGTTTCATTCCCCCAAGTTTCTAAAATTGTCAAAAATAGTCCCTGAGTCAAAATTTCATAAGAAAAGTCACCAAAGGCCCTTTTAAAATCATAACTTGTCAAATTTAGTCCTTTGGTGAAAAATATAAAAAGTTTGAGAAAATTACAAGTTTGGTCCTCCAACTTTGAAATTTGGCAATTTTGGCCCCTGGAAAATTGGAAAATGGCAAGTTGGTCCTTGTACTTTTTGAGATTGTCACTTTTAATCCTTGGAGCAACTTTGCAGATTTGGCAGCCCTGGTCCCTCAAAATTCAGAAAGTGCAATTAGGTCCTTGTTATTATTAAGCCTTAATACCATTTTGGACCCTATCAAAACCCATATGACCCCCTGTCATATTACCTTTTGGACCCCTGGCTTATTAATAGTCCCGGTCAATATCTGGTCAAACAAACACATACCCGCCAAGACAGTCTTCTTCCCACCCACTGTCTGCAACAAACACCTCAATCCATCCCCCCTCCTCACCTTATCCCTTCCTTGTTTCCTCCACCTCACCTAAACTACAAAAACCATTAAATGCTCATTCTCCCATTTCACTCAACCCCTACACCTGGCTAAAACCACTTTGGCGCCAAAATGATCAAACGGCCAATATCGACTCAAGACATCCAATGGACCAAAATGATGGTGGGATCAAGTCAGAGACATGTGGGAAGATGTTTGGTATATATAAGGAGCAATGAGAAGCAACAAAGAGCTAGCTAGTTTTTTTTTATTTTCTTTCTTTAATGTCGTTTTTTTTAGTTAAATGTTTTAGTTTTAGTTAAAATGTTGTAATTCCAGTTTCTTGGTATCACATTCATGTTAAATAATCTTTGTAATGTGTTTTGAACATCAATCCAAGTCTTTTATATAGATTCTAAGTTTCAAGTTAACTGTTGAAAATTTTAGTTTCCATCTCATAAACTCAAGCTTCATATAGCTTCTTTTCAAGTCCATAATAGCTTATACAAGCTCCTCATAGCTTGTTGTAAGCTTAAGTTTAAGTTTCAAACACTTTTGAATTTTGGTCAACCAAAGTTAACTATGAGCTCAAAGTGCAATGGAATTAGATATGGTGGATGCAGAGCTTGAAATGGGTTGATTTTGTGTACTTGGGTTGGTTTATATATAGGTTAGTGGCTCTTGGTTCACAGTATTGGCAAGCCATAGTGGTTTTGGACCCTTTGTAAGTAAATTCCAAGTCTCTTTGCATTGTCTGAATTTGTAGTTAAAATTGGTTCCATTCTGTTTTAGAAGTTGTAATTAGGTTAAGTAAATGTAATTTGATCATTAATTCAAGGTTGCTCAGTGATTAGTTCTATTTATTTGCAAAATCAGTTGATAAATAGGTGTTTGGATTTACTGATCTATCTGTCTTAATGGCTTGTTCAGTGTTTGCTTCTTGTTGATTCATGTGTCTTAAGCTCATTTGAGCACATTTCAGTCTTAGTTTGGGTCTGCAACACCACAAAAGTCAAAAATCATATAAATCTGTCTCAACTGCTTACTGTTGTGGATTTTGGATTTGAAATCTCTGGATTAGTGTTTAAAAGTGTTAAACATAGCTTGCATTGTGCTTATTCTACCTTATAACATCAACTTCAGTCAATAATTTGGATTCAAAGCTCACTTTAGTCAAAGTTCTTAAATATCTTCAAAAGTCAAAAATAGCAAAAATCTGTTTTGGGGTCAGTTACAAGGAATTTTCATGAGCTTATTTTTTGGACTTATCAAGTGAATCTTGGCATTTTAGAAACTTGACCTGGTCTTGTTACTTATTAGCATTTTAGTATAATTTTACAATTTTTGCAAAGGCCTCAAACAAGCTCTTCTTTCAAGCCCCAACTGCCCTGCACCACAAGCTCAGTTAACACTGAGCTTTTCTCAGAAATTGCAGCTTAGGCACAGGGCTTATTAGAGCTTATCATAGTCTGATTTTTGGTACATTTGGTCTCACCCAGGTCTAGTCTAGGTTCCAAGTTGTAGTTTTCAGTTTGAGCTTATTTTTAAGCTTGTGCTTGTGCTTAAAGTTGGTACCTGAAACCTGTTTTAGCTTATTAGCTCAATCATCAATTCTGTGCTAGTTTGTAATTAAGAGGATATAGCTTGTTGATTTAAGTTGCATTTTGGTTCTTTTAGTATTTCATAACTTCTGTAAACAGTTGGTGGCTTTTGGACTCCATTTGCTTATTTAAGTGCTTATTTCAATAAGCACTTGCACATCAGTTTCTATTTCCTCCACATAGCCCCATGTTTTTCTAATTTTCCTAGCTTCCTAATATTATTTCAGAGTTTTCCTGAAATTTTCATATTTTTCTAAGTTGTTTTGCTATTTTTCTTGATTTAAATTAGTTTTTAAGTATTTTTAAATAGCATTTAATACAAAAAATTAAGAAAAGCCTCAAAAAAATAATTTTTCATTTTTATTAGGTTAAGATAAATATATAAGTCATAAAAAGTATTTTTCCATAATTTTCTTAGTTTAAAAAGTATTTTCTAGCATTTTAATTAGTTTTAAATAGTTTTAAATTAATAATAAATACATAAAAAGTCTAAAAAATATATTTTTAGTTTTAAAATTAGTTTTATGATATTTTAGATTTTTCTAAAGTCTTAATTTTATTTTTCTAGCTTTATTTCATATTTTCTTGTATTATAAGCTATTATTTATTAGTTAAAAATAGTTTTTAATTAATAATAATTAAATAAATAGTCATAAAAATAATTTTCTTTTTCTAATAATTTTCTAATATTATTAGGATTGTAAAAATGTATTTTTCATATCCGTAGGTATTTTCTTTTTTTTATTTTCACGTTTTATTTTGTACGTTTACGTATTTTTAAACGTACGTTTTAAGTTTTAAACGTTCATCACTTTAAAAATAGTGATAGCGTTTATTTAATATCTTTTATCTTTTTAATTTTCTTAATTTGTATTTAAGTCGCTTTAATTTATAACTTTTTCAGTAGTGCAATTATCCATCCAAATCCTTTCCGATCACTATCCTTAGTGATCATTCTATCGTCTGATCAAGTTTTGACACACCATTGAGTCTCCGTGGGACTTAACGACCCGGGAATCCTCTGTATTCTCTGATCTTCATTTGCATTCGTGTTTGAGCTGTTTTAAGCTTCTTACGGTCGGCCATTCACAAGTGTCAAGGTTTGTTGTTAGCTAGATGGTGTTTTCAGAAGATAATCATCGATTGAAAATTTTGAACCAAGAAAACAGAAATGATAGTGGAATTTGTCCCACATCGGTGGATGTACAAATATCAGATGGGTTTTTATAGGTAAAACCATTGAATGTTGCATGTAAGTTACCTTACTCATCCGAAAACAAAAGTCACTTTATATTCGGTGACGAATTTGGCTAGTATTTTTAACGAATTCAACTCTTATCTTTTATTAGGAACTTTTTGAAAGAATGTAGAAGAATAATCTGAAAACAGTATCATATTTTATTGTTGTATTATACTAGCAGGGTACCAGCGTGTTGCAGCGGCGGTACTCGAAATAAAAATTTTCAATGAATAATGTATTTTAGTTTATTTTTTCTTCTTTTAACAATAAATATACGGATATCAAAAATTTCATATAGCCCGTGCCCGTTCGGGCTCAAACCCGGTGGCCCGTGTCTGCTCGGGCTCGAGCCCGTTTGGTCCGCGCTCGTTCGAGCTCAAGCCCATTTGGCCCATTGCCCGTTCGAGCTTGAATATTTGTATAATGTGCTTTATTATTTGTAGCAGTGAACTTTAATGCAGGAATTGTGTTTAATTTGGTTGTACAATATGTTTGATAATTTGTATTTCTTATGTAAGGGTGTTTTAATAACTGTATTAATTGTATTTATTGACTAGTTAAATAATTGACTACATTAAATAGCATTAATGTGTACACCATGCTTCTTGTCTTGTACGTCTGAAAATTATGTGCATTAAAGTGTTGTACATTATGTTTCTTTTCTTGTAAGTAGTAGCCATTATAGTCATTAATAACATTGACCACTTTAATAGCATTAATGTTGTAAGTTTGAAAATAAGTTTGAAAATTACATCATGCTTATTTTCTTGTACACTATGCTTATTTTGTTGTAAATATGAAAATTGGTTGCAGTTATTGTACATTGTGATTAAATGGTTGTAATTTTTGGTGAAGGGGTGTTTTTTATAGCATTAATGTTGTTTGATAGAATTTTGGTCTTAAAATGATACCACGCTTTATTTATTTTTTTTGGGTAAATGAGACAACAATCCCCGGTAAAATATATTATTCCAAAAAATCCATTAAATACAATGGAATGTGTATGAAGTACCACATTAACCTCAAGCGAAAAAGCTTGAACACTCACTAAACTACTTGAGACATGCCCCAAGCAGGAAAAAAAACAAAAAACTACTATATCAATTGCTCCAATAGGAAAGAACCATCTCACAGTGCATAAAGCCTTAGACTATTAGAATGCCACACAAAACACCTATTGCGAACATTAAACTTCCAAGACACCTTCACAACATGAACCTTCAAAATACTTTGCATGTTGTACCACATATAGCCTAATTATGAACATGTTGCATAAGCGAATTAGGCAGTTGCCACAACTGAAGAAAACGCTGGACATTAGATGACTTCTTAAAGGAACAAGACATCAACTTCAGCCTAACCGTATCCTTAATAAGCCTACAAATCTGATCTTGAGTTCTCATAGTCTTCTTAAAAATTCTATTATTGCGTTCTTGCCATAAAAAATATCAAGAAGCCGCAAAAACAAGTTTAAGAGTAACACTTCTAGCTGATTTCCTATGCGCTAATGGAATAATGAAATCCACAATAGAGTTAAGGGCTGAAGGAATACCAGTAATACTCGTAAGGCTCTTCACACATTCCCACACCTGAAACGAGAAACGACACTCGAAAAATAGATGCTCATGGGTATCCGGCTGTAAATCACACAAAGGGCATTGTAATGAGTTTAAATTAACATCCCAATGCCTTAATGTATCTTGAGTTTTAAGGTTCCGTTTAATAACCAACCATAAATGAATAGCGTGGCGAGGAATCTGATGATTGAACCAAACAACATTAAACCACTCTATCTCATTGTTCCTTGGACGAATGCACTCCCACACAGCAGCTACGGAATAACCAACCTCCATATTCGGACGATTTAACCAAGTAGAACAATCAGCTGCACTCGTCAAATTAGGAACCACTATATTAGCTAGAGGAGGGTATTTAACAAGCCAATCAGTAGGCCAAACCCACGAACCAGCCAAAACAATATCCGACACTCTAGCATCATGACCCAAACCAGCTCTATATATGTCTCTATTCGATATCAGATTAGAGAGAGGGCTCGCAGCGGACCAATTATCAAACCAAGCAAACGTATTTTTTCCATCCCCAATTCGAGACCAAAAGAAAGGACGAACCAATGACCGCACTTGCAAAATCTTTCTCCACCCCCAAGACATATTACCACGAAGCGGGATATACCAAAAAGATCTCCCATTCAGTTTATATAAATGAACCCATTTCACCTATAAAGATTCTCTATTCGTGATAATACTCCAAATATGGGAAGAGATTAACGCCTTATTGAACACTTCCAACCTTCGAATACCCAAGCCTCCTTCTTTTTTGGGCAAACAAACAACTTCCCACGCGACCTTAGCTTTACCTCTTTTCATCTCGCCTTGGCACCATAAGAACCATCTTATAACTTGCTCCAAGTCATGCATAAGACTAGACGGAAGAATGAAAACCGACGCCCAATACACATGCATCGAACCAAGCACCGAACGAATAAGTTGAGTTCTACCCCAAAAAAGAAAGGACTTTGTTTTTCCAATCATTGATCCTTTTTTAATCCTTTCCATAAGCTCCGAACAATCACGGTACACAAGCCGAGAAGGAACTAAAGGAACACCTAAGTGTTTAACTGGAAGCGTACCTTCTTCAAACGGGAGAATACTAAGGATTCTGATCTTGACATAATTCAACACATTACAGAAGTAGGCCGTACTTTTAGGTAAGCTAGGAGTTAAACCCGAAACATTTTTGAATTCTTCCAAAGAATCCATAATCACACGGGCTGAATTTTCATCCCCATGAGCAAATAAAAAGAAATCATCAGCGAAACAAAGGTTTATAATATTAAGCTTAAAACAATATCGATGATAGGTAAACCTATTCGACTCACGAGCCCTACGATTCAACATTAGCGTCAACACTTCCATTACTAAAGTAAATAAAGAAGGAGAGATCGGATCACCTTGTCGTAAACCTCTCATACCTTTAAAGAAACCATGAGAGAATCCATTAATGCTAAGAGAGAACAATGTGGTCATGACACATTCCATAATCTATCCTATCATTCGATGATGGAAACCAAAACCCGTAAGAATATCCTTTTAAAACAACCAATCCACTGTATCATACGCTTTTTAAATATCTACCTTGAAAGCATAACGAGCAGGACCCCTATCCAAGTGGTAACTTGGTGTCTTTAAGTAACTCTTTTGAAGTTCTTAATGAGTTTGAAGAAGGTCCTCCTATTAAAAAAACTCTATGGTAGTACTATTGCTGATAATATGCTAAGTGATGATGAGGAGGATATAGAAAATGTGTATGACGAGACTATCCTTAATGCATCAGCAAAAAATGTTTCAAAGGGGGCAAGCACTTCCTCTCTGGAGGTCAATGATGTATAATCTTGCTTCTTGGAATATTAGGGGTATGAACCAAGCCCCTAAACAAAAGGAGGTTCGTCAAGTCATTTTGGAGAACAATTTGTGTTTGTGTGCTATTCTTGAGTCTCATGTGGCTAAAGATAATGTCCATGGTCTGTGTTCTAAGGTATTCAAAAGGTAGAACTGGACTTCTAATAGTTTGTCTTGTATAAAGGGTTCTAGGATCATTATGGGCTGGAATCCGGATATCCTTAATGTTGTTGTGATTGCTTTTGATGATCAGGTCATGCATACGTGCGTGTTGTTTAAAGCTGATAAAAAAGAAGTTTTTTGCTCATTGGTTTATGCTCATAATAACTATATCCACCGTAGGGCTTTATGGAAGAATTTAAAAACTCATAAAGGTTATGTTCGTGGCACATCATGGGTTGTTCTTGGTGATTTCAATGTCTCTTTTTCGGCGGATGAAAAGTCTACGGGATCTTCTTGCATTGATACGGGGATGCGTGATTTTCAAGAATGTGTGGAAGATATTGAGGTGATGGATGTAAATAGTACGGGTTTGAAGTTTACATGGAATCAAAAGCCAAAGGGAGATTCTGGTCTTCTAAAGAAAATCGATCGTATCATGGCAAACCTGGATTTTAGTGCTAATTTTGTGGGGTCTTGTGCGGTGTTCCAGCCGTATAGAACTTCGGATCATGCTCCGGCTGTCCTTCGTATTCCTATGAACTCTATGAAAAGGCCACATGCTTTTAAGTTCTTCAACCTGTTAGTACATAATACTAGGTTTAAAGAGGTGGTTTCTAATGTATGGCAGCAGACTATTAGTGGGTTCTGGATGTTTAAAGTGGTTAAACGTCTTAAATTGCTTAAAAAGCCTCTCCTTAAACTGTTATTCGATCATGGGAACATACATGAGAATGTGAAGAAGTTTAGACATGAGCTTGATGAAGCGCAAAAAGCTTTGGATTCTGACCCGTCTAATGTGGAGTTACGTGAGGAGGAGGCTGCTTATCTTCATGCGTACCAAGATGCTATTCTTATGGAGGAAAGACTTCTTGTTCGAAAAGCAAAGATTGAAATGCGTACCACGCTTTATTTTGTTGTACAATATGTATACTTTGATGTAATTCTGAAAATTTGGTGCATTAAAGTGTTGTAAACCATGCTTAATTTCTTGTATGTCTTAAAATTCAGAGTGAGGTGCCTTCGTGCATTATATGTAGTATAGATAAGCACACAACACACACATAGTTATCATATTAAGAAAAAAAATTTAGAAACCATATCAGATTTTTGTATTGTATCATAAGCAAAACACACTTCATCTTCATATCCTGTATACAACCGACCACTTTTCATGGGATATCTTCATCTTCATATTCATATATAGAAATGACTGAATAGTATACACATACACCATATCTCTCAATTAATGAAGGTGGTCGATATGTACAAGTGAACTGGTCTTGAAAGTTTACGCTAATTGCCTTCATATTATGTTCGGACATGATTCATTCATGGCCATTGACATTAAGATACATAATCCAGATATCATCGTTAAATAAATTTGACTTAAAAGTCATATGATACCTTAAACATCATCCACTTCGTGGCTGATAAAATTCAACGAGCAATGTAAAGATTCAACCGTGCGGGAGGAACATACTTTAACATAGAAATTAATTAAGTCTAATCATATTATACCTCTTGGATTAAAATTGACTAACTATAAAGTTACCTATAATGATACACATCAATTGTTGCCTTGTTTAATTTGTTATATTCAAAATGGGTGCATATAGTAGGTGTTGTGATTTAGGAAAACCAATTATAGAATTGTGTAGTATATGGGTAACTCAAACGTATTAGGTTTGAGCACCGAGATCGTTCCGAACGAGGGTTGAATGAAATTTTCAACTCACGTCGCGATTATCGGGATTTGAATGTTTTAAAAGAGATTTGGGATTTCTATACTATGGTGCAAGGGAAAATAAAAGGAAGCAATAAAGGGAGCTAAATCTATAGTGCAAATATGAAATTACAACTAATTATGCAAATTACACTAAAATGCAAATTACGAATTAAATGAAACGCGAATTAAATGCAAATAACTCTAAACTAAGTCCTAAAAATGATCTAAAATTACTATTTAACTAAAAATGCAATTTAAAAGTTATCTAACATTTAAAACTAATTTTTATGATTTTTCTTGAATTTATTTGAATTAAAATCTAATTTTTAATTTTAAAATAGATCTAAATTACTAAAAATTATGAAAATAAGTGGGAAAATTATGAAACTATTTTCCAAATATCTAAAATAACTAAATAGAATTTTCAAAACTGATTTTGTATTTTTCTGTAATTTTTTTCTAATTTATATGAATTAAAAACTATTTTAAACTAATAAAATGGCTAAAAATTACTATTTAACTAGGAAAATTATGGAAAAATATTTTTTATGCTTTTTATATTTTTCCTAATCTATGAAAAATGAAATTATATTTTTTGGAACCTTTTCTGATTTATTTTCATTAAATGCTAATTAAAAAGTATTAAAAACTAATTAAAAATGGGAAAAAATTAGCAAACCGTGATGAAAAATTATGAGAATTTCAGGAAAATTCTAAAATATGATAAGAAAGCTAGAAAAATGATAAAAGCTATGCTAATATGATGGAAATGAAGGCTACTATGAGCTGCTTATAATTAAACTAGCTAAAAATAAGCAACAAGCCACTAGACTGCACTAAAAATTACCAGAACCTTAATAATGCTATAACTACTCAAAATCAACCTAGAAAAACTAGTCTATACCTATGATTAACAAGCTACACTGATCTGATGTGATTAAAACTCAAGTGCCAAACAGGCCTAACCCTCCTACTTTAAGCTAATGTAGAAACTTATTCAAAAAGCTAATGTGAAAAACAGAACTAGGATCCTGTAGTCAACCAAACAAAGAGTGTATGGACCAAAGTTGAGCCAAGAAAAAGCTTATATGAAAAAATTATGAACTCTGCAATAGGCCTGTGCACAGTCAGTGAATGCTGAGAGTGTGCACAGAGCAATTTTGACCTAAAAGACAAGCTGATTAAGTGCTTATAAAAATTTGACTAAAATACACCGTTGGTCCCTAAACTTGGCAATGTGCATCGTTATGGGACAAAACTCGGCCTTTTCATCGCCATAGGTCTAAAACATGGCCATTAAATGCCAGATTAGTCCTTTGACAAAGTCAAAGTCTGAATTGTGTTTTGTAGTCGAGGGTATTTTAGTCCATACACATTTATACTTTTATAACACATTTATATTTTACCCCTTCATCTTTATATCTTTTTATCAGCTTTAGATTGGATCTGCATTTCAAAAATAGCTTCAAAGATTAGATTATTTGGCCACATCAAGCACTAGCCCAAACTGGCAATTGACTGTGGTGCAAGGAAAAGGACTCAGCAGCATTTAATAACATCACCGTGGTAGCCTCACTTTGCACCCAGATGTAGCACATGAACCCGCTTTTATCTTTTCTTTTTTTTTTTCAAAAAAAAAAAGGTGTTATCATTTCTGAAACTAGTCGGATACCCGTGCACAGCGGCGGCGATAAGTATAGTTATATGTATTTGCTTACCCGTTTAGTGAATTCGTTTCACAACACTTCGAATGTATATGTGTTAGTTGTAAGTGTTTGTTTGGGTTACCCGTAACTTTCCCGTAGCTTTCCCGTGACATCATTATTCACGCATATAAAAATACCCTCGCAATCTCTTACCCGTCAAACACTCCCCCAAAAGTATATGATTTTGACGAATCAAGATTATATTAATTGAAATAAAAGTTAAAGTTGTAAAAATTTGAGTTAAAACAAAATAAACCCACTAAAAATATAAAAACTAAAAACTTATAAAAATGTATCAAAATGGATGTTGAATTAAAGAGCATAAAATTTTAGAAAATATGGTGAAATTAGATTATAAAAAAAATAAGTAGATAAAAAGATATTTCAATTTAAAAATATAGATGAATTTTTAGTTGAGAAGTGACACATGTCATTTTACAATTGGAGCTCCTTATCTTAATTTTTAGTGGTTAGGAGTTAGGCTTGGAGTTTGTTAGAAGTTAGGCTTGTAGTTTGTTAAGAAGTGACACGTGTCATCTCATGATTGGAGCTCCTTATCTTAATTTTTGGTTAGGAGTTAGGCTTGGAATTCTTTCCATAATAAGCAAGTAAAAAAGTCTAAATTTTTAAGCCTTCTAATTTTAGAATGCCTAAATGCATTATAAAGTAGTATAAATTATGTATTTTCCGCATATGCAAAGTTTCTAACACTATGAGCAATATAATCTCTTGGGTTACCAAAGACCAACGGAACATTCTTAAGCTAAAATAACCTTTACATATGATTGTAGTAACAAGATATTACTTGATCAACCAGAGGAGACCAATAACTAAGATAATCAGATTAACAAAGTAAATTCAAAATCTAACTTTGTGGCGAGTTTTTGACTCGGTTTTCTAAACTTGAAGATGCTTTTGGACAAATGGCTGCAACCATTTCTCAAACTGGGTAAATTTCCACCTTTGTTGATTTATAAGATGTATTGTATAGTTGATGCTATCAGCAAATTTAGAAGTAACTACCATTCATCTACTAGTTTCTCTTAGAACATGAAACATGTGAGACAGTAGTAGGAAAAACATACGGAAACTATAGTTACAACTCATCTCTTTTAGAGGAAAAAAGAACTATAGTAGAGCGGTAGAAGACAAGTAATCAACGTGAATACAAATTTAACATCCAAATAAAACTCATAAAACAATCTCGTTCATTGTAGACCACAAAAGTTAAATATCAAAAGCTAGTATGAGCATTAATCTGAGCAACTCATATCATAACTGAACATAATATATAACTAGCCGGGTACCCGCGCACAGCGGCGGCGATAAGTATAGTTATATGTGTTTGCTTACCCGTTTAGTGAATTCGTTTCACAACACTTCGAATGTATATGTGTTAATTGCAAGTGTTTGTTTGGGTTACCCGTAACTTTCCCGTAGCTTTCCCGCGACATCATTATTCCCGCATATAGAAATACCCTCGCAATCTCTTACGCGTCAAACACTACCCCAAAGGTATATGATTTTGACGAATCAAGATTATATTGATTGAAATAAATGAAATAAAGGTTAAAGCTGTAAAAATTTGAATTAAAATAAAATAAACCCATTAAAAATATAAAAACTAAAAACTCATAAAAATATATCAAAATGGATGTTGAATTAAAGAGCATAAAATTTTAGAAAATATGGTGAAATTAGATTATAAAAAAAATAAGTAGATAAAAAGATATTTTAATTTAAAAATAAAGATGAATTTTTAGTTGAGAAATGATACATGTCATTTTATAATTGGAGCTCTTTATCTTAATTTTTAGTGGTTAGGAGTTAGGCTTGGAGTTTGTTAAGAAGTGACACATGTCATCTCATGATTGGAGCTCCTTATCTTAATTTTTTGTTAGAAAAACTCTTTCCATAATAAGCAAGTAAAAAAGTCTGAATTTTTAAGCCTTCTAATTTTAAAAGGCCTAAATGCATTATAAAGTAGTATAGATAGTTAATAGATAATTTGGACCAAAAGGACTGTGATAGATGTCTTTTTAATTCACCAGTTTAAGTAATCCTAACATGTCTTGCATGATTTGATCACTTGCAATGTCATCAACTCCGAATTGCTGCTTCCCGGTTGGCCAGTCTCCTGATAATTGTTCATATGCAAAGATAGATTAGAAAATAATGTTTCCCAAATGAATCAAGAAAATAGACAAGGTATTATTGATTCTATCCAAATAATAAAATCCATAAGGCTTATATATGTGCGTATTACGTGTTTATATAAATAGAAACAGATTGTTTTTCTAGCCTTTCACACTAGTAAGAACCATTTTATGTGTGTGTTGCAACAATGAACCAGCAGGGGAGATGATGACCATGATGAATGTTGGGGAGATGATGACGAGGATGAAAGATGAAGGGGTAAAATATAAATGTGTTATAAAAGTATAAATGTGTATGGACTAAAATACCCTCAACTACAAAACAAAAATCAGACTTTGACTTTGTCAAATGACTAATCTGGCATTTAATGGCCATGTTTTGGACCTATGGCGATGAAAAGGCCCAGTTTTGTCCCATAACGATGCACCTTGCCAAGTTTAGGGACAAACGGTGTATTTTAGTCTAAAATTTTCTAAAAATTATACTAATAATATATTTAGAAACACAACCAGCTGAAGTTTAATATCCCAAAATTACAACTGCTTTTTGACCAGAAATGAGTTGTTATAAAAATCCACAAAGTCAGCTCATAAACCATTTGAACAACTTTTTGACAGATTTGAGAATTTTGACCAAAATGACTTTTGATCTTGCAAAATAGATTGGAAATGATGTATTAAGCTATAATTAAACTAGTTTAAACTAACCTATGCTAATCTAAGTCTAAATGCAAACTATGGTTGTCTAATTCTAACTGATGCAAAAGTATAAGCAGATTAAAATGAATATTGACTTTTAGTGCTAGTAAGTGCAATAAATAAGAGTACACTTATTAAGCTTAACCACTGAACAAGCTTCTAACAGAGATTTGTGCACTATTCCAAACAACTTTTTATGAAACTAATTCAATAATCTTCCAAGTCTCATACAAATCCCAGCCTAACTACCCCTCAAACCAGATTCACTAACTCAAATTACACCTAGATGAAGCAATAGTGACAACAATTAAACACTAGTATGATCTGATTCTAGTGATGCACTTAGAGAGATTATGCAGAAAATTATAGTAATGGATATAGATGAAATTAACAATTACAAAACTGATAATAAGCTATACTACACTAGATATAATGCTAATTAAGCTAAACAAACAAGATTCATAAGCTAGAACAGATTTAGAAAGAATTTGGTACTCACATGTGGTCCAGCCACAATGGCTTGCCAAACAAATCAAATAGCCACTATCCTAGTTCTGTTTTACATCCAAATCCAAGCTAATGTCAACCCAAATCCAGATCCATGCCAGCAATATACCAAATGAGCTATTTATCTGCAGATTGACTTTTGTTGACTGTGGTGGAATTTAAATGTAGCTCTGAGTAAAAACCTAAGTTAAGCACTAAGTAAGCTTTGGATAAGCTTATAAGAGCTTATGATTACAAAAACATAAACTGAGTTAAACCTGAAAACAGACTTAAGATTTTTTTTTTCTGAAGTATTTTTTTATTTTTTTGTGATTTTTTGTTTAGAAGGATTTATAAGATAAACATGATTTGATATAAGCTAAGTAATCAAACAGTGATGAAATTAAGCAATTAAAATCATAAAAACATAGATCAAAAGTGAAATATGAATTAAAGCTAAAATCTATTTTATTAATGAAATTTAAGTACAAAGGGAAATTCAAATACATAAATTAAATTCAAATATTAAAAACAATTTTAACCTAATACAAAACTACTCAGAAACTACACATCCTAATCTGTGAAAATGAAGGACTATTTATAGCGAAGCTTGAGCTTGAGAAGGATCTGGAAGCTATCAGGTGTGCTTCTTTTGGAGCTATTACAACCCTTGGATCATTCCCCTCAATCATCTATCAATCTCATCCTTTGGATAAAACTCTCCACACAGCATCAACCAATCAGGGAAGAGAATGGGTGGAATGATATCGGATTGCCAGGTGGCATTCCGTGTGTCAGGTGTATCAGACGTGTTAGGACCGAAAGACATAGATTTATGTGGTTTGGAGGTTTAGGTTGGTGGAAGAAGATGAAGATCTTCATCCTTTTTAGAGAGAAACTAGAGAGAGGGAGGAGAAAACAAAGGATTTTTATTAAGAAAACACACACTACACCTTTAGCCTAATGCTTCACCTCACCCCTCATGGAGAGTCATGAGGGGTATTTATAGGCTCAACAAACCAATACTTTGCCACTTAAAAGATACTAGTCCCTATGGGCAAAGTATACTACGCATCTAGTCCAATTCACATAGGTGACGTTATCTTTATAAAAAAGCGAGGCTAACAATATCCCTCCAAGATATCGTCACACGTGAATTGTTACAATGAGACCTATAAATACAAAACAATGTAAATTACAGTAGTAATGAACAATGTTGACTTTGTTGAAGTGCGGAGTCTCTGTAGTCTATATACTGAGGCAAACTTGAAGTTCTCCCTTCCGACGATCTCGGAATTTGATCTTTGGCGCTAACGGCACAAATCCTTGTAGCTCTGAACTTCAACCGTAACGGTCTAGTTAGGTTATTACTCCCTCCTAACTAGTGAGCCTTTTCCTTTCTTTTGCTCCCACCTAAACCGACAACACTCTTCCAACACGCAGCGGAGAAAGTATACTCTTGATTGTAGCACAATGGTTGTCGTTCTGGGAACATCATAACAACATAACTCACTTAGTATTGCATCCAAGTTGGTAAAAAGCCCCGATGTACAACACACTACTTCTCCTTCTTCGGTCTTAAGCAAAAATCCCTTCGTAATCCAATCACGGAAGATGAAATAGCAACTTCTCCCTCCTGATGGTTGCGAGCTATCGGAATCATCATAATGTTGCGTACATGCCGTATTACTTTTTTCTTGATGCAATATTAAACCTTAATTTGAAAAAAATTCCGTGAGAATATGTCGCAAAAATACTCTCAATAATTTTCTCAAACCAACCTGAAATTGAACCTCCTTTGAATTCACCGGTTAATTGTAATGACCACATAAGGAGAAAACCCGATACGACCAACTTGAAAAGGAAGCAAACATCCCAACTTTGTGACTTACTGCTTGTTCTAAATTCTTGATCAATCCACAACTGCGTGTGACACCAAGTACTAAAACTTCCTCAAAGTGATAGTTATACACTGTGAGCACTACAACGTAACTCCTTACATCTGTTATAACCAGATTGTCAATTCAAAATCACTTAAAGAGACAGTAATACCCCAACAAGTTATCTTGAGACTTGCAATCAACCAACAATGTCTCAAAGATAATGAAGTTCACCCGTGAAACGTCACTTCAATTCCGCATCAATAATACCATACAAAAACCCCGTAGTCATTTTTTTCAAATTATCGCTCAAGCCGTGAATTTGTATCCTTCCGTGAAAATATTATCATACCAAAAATATCGATACTTAATTCCAAATGATTTCAAAAGTGTGGCTAACTTTGAAATTAACATACAAAAAATCGGACATCATTTTTTTTTATTAAATCCAAACGTTTCATCCCATCATAACAGCTCATATAGTAGATCCATTATCCCAGTCCAAAATTTCCGAGCCCAAGAGAAATATTAGAAAGAGGTCCGTTTTTTCTTTTATTTTCTTGAAGCCCACGATCCATATATGAGTATCCCATCCGGTTATAAGACTTAGGATCATTTCACATCCCTTGACCTAAACCTAAATATCACATATCATAAAAAAAAAAACGCCTACCAACACTGATATCTCAAACAAAATCATTCATATCACCGACTCCCCAACCCTTCATCCAACTGTCTCCTCTCACCTCATCTTAAACGGAAAAACATCAAGAGAAACAAACAAATAAGCAAACACCCTTCTTTTTGATGAAATATGTGATGAACACATCTTGTTTGCGCTTCAAGATCCTCTAAAGGGTCTCGGGTAGGTTTTATGATTTGTTGTTCATGAAAGAATGAAAGAAAAGAAATAACATAAGTTGTTATATTCTTTCTTTAAATTTCGGATAAAAATGAAGAGTAAATATTACTCCACAATTATCTATGATGAATATGGTTCAATTACAACAATCTTAAAAAAAGATTTGCAAAAAATATTGACACCAATCTGAGATCGTATATGGTTTACTTTTCTATTTGGGTCTTGTTTGATTGAGCTTTGAGGAGTGATTGTGAGGGTATGGGTTGAGTCTAGATAAGGATTAGTTTGATTTTGGTTTTAGAACTCACGGACTGATGAAGTGATGAGACTGAAGTCGAGTCATTGTTTGGTAAATGGTATGTGTTGTGGTCATGGTCTTGTTTACACATAAATTTTGCATTTCTTCCTTTCTTACTCGTAAAAAAAAACCATACGCGTAGGTTTTTATTCTTATGCGTAATGGTCTTACGCGGAAGACTGCTTATGCGTAACCAGGCTTAGTTATGCGTAAACATACGCGTAAAGGTCCTTACGCATAACTTCACAGTTATGCGTAACATTTTTGAAGATGCATATGCGTAGCCTAGTTTTTACGCGTATTCCATACGCGTAAAAGTCCTTATGCCTAGAAAACTAGGGTTTTGACCCAGTTGACTTTTTCTGGCGAGTTATTCCGACCAATATTCCATTCATCTTCAAGAAAACCCAGAAAAGCATAAAAGCTTTTCTTTTTTGACCATGTTTGACCATAAAAAGATGACCAGATGACCATTTTTGTTTCACGTATTTGGTAAAAAAGTCATATGAATGAATGATACAACAAAAGATATTGTAAACATGAATAGACTTGATGACGTTTTTGACCAAAAAAGAGATACCAAAACTTGTTTAGAAACTGTTTACCCATAGTATTCGGAAAAAAAAATTTCCGACCACAAAAAAGTGCATAAAACAGCCTTAAACAAGTAACTAAACCAACATAAATCAACAAAAGATAACCATGGCTCTATACCACTTGTTAGGACCGAAAAACATATAATTTATGTAGTTTGGAGGTCTAGGTTGGTGGAAGAAGATGAAGATCTTCATCCTTTTTAGAGAGAGAAACTAGAGAGAGGGAAGAGAAAACAAAGGATTTTTATTAAGAAAACACATACTACACCTTTAGCCTAATGCTTCACCTCACCCCTCATGGAGAGTCATGAGGGGTATTTATAAGCTCAACAAACCAATACTTTGCCACTTAAACGATACTAGTCCCTATGGGCAAAGTATACTACGAATCTAGTCCAATTCACATAGGTGACATTATCTTTATAAAAAAGCTAGGCTAACAAGACGAAAATACCTAATTTCCCTTAATTTGTGTACATTGGATCAATTAAGCGTGAGGGCTATTTAGGGTTCTTACCTGGGTTTGTTTTGGGGGTAATTTGGGCGGGTAAAGGGGTAATATTATTTTACTCTATTTGACTTTTTGTTGACCGGGGTAAGGTGGGTATACGGGTATGGATTTGGTATCTCTTTGACATTCGTTGACCGAGTAAAGGTTGGGTGGACTTGGGCTTTTAAATGGGATTGGGCTTTGGGAATTATTTTGGGCTTTAGGAGTAGTAGTAATGGATTAGGACTTAAAATGGATCCAATTATAAACACAAGGACCATTTATGATAATTCTGATTTTCAAGGGACTTTTGTGTAATTTTTGGAAAGTAATCCAAGGGCCTTTTTTGTCAATCTCAAATAAACCAAGGGCTATTTATGACAATTCTGAATCTTCAGGGGTGAATTCTGCCAAATTCTGAAACTTGAGAGACTGATTCTGCCATTTCTTTAAAGTTGATCAAATCTTTCATAAATCATCCTCCCAGCATAAAAATCTTCACAAATGCTCACTTCTGACCATCCGGCTCAGCTTTAGCACTCTTTCTCTCTCGTGCTCGGGTTTTTGTCTGATTTGGCTTTCTTTTGCGTGTTTTGTCATATCCGTACCTGCACATGCATAAACTCAAGAAACAACAAATATTAGGAATAAACGGCTCTTTCTTGGTTATTTTGGGCCTGATTTGGTAAAGAAAATATATGTGTTTTAGCACATATCATGTTGCTAATTTTTTTTTGGGTAAAGGGATAATACCCGGTGAAATAATAAAGAATGAAATGAGTTTAGGTACATGGAAAAGGTGGTAATGAGCCAACCTTTAAAAACCTAAATAACAAACTATATTCTTGAACAAGCTCAAAGCATAACAACCACTAAACGACTATAATCTAGAGAACATAAACGATATACAATATGAACCATGTACTCTAGACCTCACAAATAGCTTTCATCAGCCTCCATCAGTTATTATATTTGATATATTTCAAGTTCTCCTCATTCGATCAGCCCTTATATTCTTCTTGAACTGAATGGATGCAAGTTTGAGCCTCACCGTATTAACCATCTTCGATACTTGATCAGGTTTTTGTTCGCCTTTACCATGAACTCTACTGTTACGTTCCTGCAAAATGAAATATGAGGATGCAGCCACAATAAGACGACCAACAACAGGCGTGACATTATTTTGTTTAGCAATAGGTAATAGCCATCCCATAATGTCACTCCATATGGATGAAAAGAACCTCAAGTTAGCCATGTTCATCACTTGCATCCATACTTGCGACGAGAAAACACACTCAAAAAATAAATGATCATGTGAGTCGGGTTGAGTTTTACATGGAGGACATCAAAGCAGGTTCAAGTCGATATCATTACCGACATCCCATTGCCTCATTCTATCTTGAGTAGGAAGACGTTTCCTCATAACAAGCCACATATGAATGGCGTGTCTTGGAATGCTATAGCGCGACCACATAAGAGGGAACCAATCAACTTCATCACCTCTAGCACGAACACAGTGCCATGCATTTTGTACCGAAAATGAAGACATAGATCCATCATGCATCCTCCAAACTAAAGTATCAACCTGTTCATGGTCCAATACGGGAGCAGTAACATTATTCAAAGAAGGAAAGGAATCAAACCATGGGTTGGGCCACGTCCAAGAACCATTCTCTACAACATCTCTCACAACTTCTTGTCGATTAAAACCCGCATTGCTTATAGCTCTATTCGACACATGATTCATTAAAGGGCAATCAACAACCCACATATCAAACCACACCGAGGCCTTGCCTCCATTGCTAATTACATGATGTATGGACATATAATAAAGTTTAGCTTTTTCTATAGCGTAACTTTGTAGATAAAAAGATAGAAGTTTTGTAAAGATTTACAACATCATGCAGAACTTAACTCTACTCGTTACAAGACAACAATCACAAAGCTCCTAATGGACTTACATGCACTCGTTTGTTTGACGGAACATTTGGAACTAAACAACAATAAAAGAAATTGTCAATGAGATCTTTGATCACTTGGACATTGTTATACTGATATATGTACAACCAATATTTTTCGGGGGATTGTAACTATTTAGAACTTCGCAACTAACTAAAATGTGTCAAGATTGGAGTTAGTTATTGTGATAAAATATCGTCTCTCTCAAGGTAAAAGCAAATGGAAAATTTGAAAAAAGAAAATAAAAGTATTAGATTATCCCACATTGGTGGATGTACAAATATTGAATGTCTTTTTATAGCTAAAATCATTGAAACTAATTGTCTTGATGTATATCACTTTGGAATACAAAAGCCACTGCAGATTCCAAAGTCGTATACATCAGCCTTTTTAAACAAATGTAGGAACAGATTTTTAAATACCATATCATGACATCAGATTTTAAACAAATGTAGGAACATATTTTTAAATACCATATCACGACATCAGATTTTATTGAGCCTATCGAGCAAGTATTCGAGTAAAATGAAATAACATAATTTTTAACCGAATAGCTACACCTGTGTTTTTTTCTCTTACTTTAAACACATCCTATGAAAGGAAATAGTAGAGAAAACCAATTACTTTAAACTCTTCATGTAATGTACCGGCCGTGGGCGACCGCTCAAGGCTCAAAATTTTCTAGTCCCCTCAAATTTGTGTTCGATGCATAAAACTTTAAATGTGTCAACATATAAATAAAAAAAGACATTGTCGGGCCTCGATTTAAGGGTTTCTAGCAAAAAAGGTAAAATGGACTAACTTTTATACAATGATGCTTAAGGTTTGACGTTTTACGTAAATAGTTATCGTTGTATTATTTAAAAAGAGACTCAACTTTCATTTGAACTTTATATTGAGGCCTGAAATGATCCATGTGTTAAATTTCATTTTACTATATATATATAGCAACTCATAAATGGGTTCAGCTGAACCTGTGCAAAAGCAAACCATCTTTTAGTACAAATAAACCAAGCGAATATGGGCAAATAAGTAGTCGGTGACAAGCTTGTGTAATTAAGCAGCGATACCACCATTTGGAGCAATGATGAAGTCGGGAACAAATTCTTGTCAATAAAGAAGTAAATCACTCGTAAAGATGGCAATCAAAGATCCGTTTAATAAAATACTTGGCTAAAATATGAGTATATATATAACCTTGGAGAGTTCTTCATAGCGGCGATGATAATAAAATCTATGTTTATCTATGCCCAAATAATCATAAGCATAATCTATATACCATAACATCAAATAAATACTCCATTAATATGACTTCAGTAGACAATGATTTTAATAGGTTCCAAAACGCCATCCAGATCGACACCCCCATAAGTATCACTTAACAGTGAAACTAGGAACCGTAACTAAAAATGCCATTTCATAATGTTGAAACCAAAAGTAGAAATCTAATCTAAGGGATTTGTTTGTTACCTTAAAGAAAAGTTGCCATTTAAAATTTTAAACGTACATAATGTTCATGTAAAAATTTCCTTGAGGGAACTAAAACAACAATAATTAAAGAACTGTAAATGACTTTTCGTTAACTTGGACATGTTATACACATGTATGCACCATATGCACAACTAATATTTTGTTAGGATTTGTAACTTTTTTATGAGAATTTCACAGCGGTAAAAAATGTGCCAAGATTGAATTTTTTGTAAATGGAGGAATATGTCCCACATAGGTGGATGTACAAAAGGTACATGTGTTTTTATAGCTTAAACCATCGAAATTGCATTGTGCTGTTGTATATATATTTGCTGCGAAACGAAACGTTAGTTTAGTTTGAGATTACCAATGGTATACGCAAAGGCTTTTTATTCCATTAACATTACATGTTTTAGAGATAATTTTTTCACTCTTTTTTTAAAATAAAATATCTTGCAAGTTATGCATCGTCAAGCCATAGGGATCTCGGAGAGGTTTACAATATATACCGTCGCACAGAGCCTTTATTTTATAAAAAATTGCATTTTTATTAGTTTTACAGATAAAGGCTTTTTATTCCATTAACATTACATGTTTTAGAGATAATTTTTTCACTCTTTTTTTAAAATAAAATATCTTGCAAGTGATGCATCGTCAAGCCATAGGGATCTCGGAGGGGTGTACAATATATACCGTCGCACAGAGCCTTTATTTTATAAAAAATTGCATTTTAGAGATAATTTTTATTCCATTAACATTAGAGATATTTTTTTCACTCTTTTTTTCAGTGTTGCAAAAAAAATCTGCAAGGCCGATTAATCACCGATTACGCGCTACTGAGCCACCAACCTTGCCGATTTGTGTAAATCACTCAAACAAATCGGTCAGCTGTGGTCAACGGTAGTTAACGATGGTCAAACTTACCGGAAACTTACAAATCTTGCTGGAAATACCCTAAACTGGCCATAAATTAGTTTTAATCACTTATAGTCACTGTTTATATTTATTATAAGATGTTTTTCAAAGAAAATCTTGCTGGGAATATCAAAACTCGCGGTAAATACGCAAGGCTTGCCAAAAATGCCAATATGATTTATCACCGATTCATTATTTTTGCAACCCTGAACAAATGTAATCACTTATAATCACTAGTTATATCTATTATAAGATATTTTTAAGGAAAATCATTCCAGGGTTACCCCAAACTCACCGGAAATACACAAAACTTGCTGAAATTGCGAATCCGATTAATCAGCGATTAATCCCGCCTAGACCGATTACAAGCTACAGGGGGGTCGACCGCCTCACTACCGATTCGCGATTTTTGCAACCTTGCTTTTTTTTAAATAAAATATCTTGCAAGTGATGCATCGTCAAGCCATAGGGATCTCGGAGGGGTGTACAATATATACCGTCGCACAGAGCCTTTATTTTATAAAAAATTGCATTTTAGAGATAATTTTTATTCCATTAACATTACATGTTTTAGAGATAATTTTTTCACTCTTTCTTTAAAATAAAATATCTTGCAAGTGATCCATCGTCAAGCCATAGGGATCTCGGAGGGGTGTACAATATATACCGTCACACAGAGCCTTTATTTTATAAAAAATTGCATTTTTATTAGTTTTACATATAAAGACATATAATATCAAACATATGTAAGTCATATAATTTATATGCAATTTTTTTAGTTTATAAATGCGATAGGGCCTCTTTTTTGTTATTGCTTAGGGTCACCGAAAACCATGAGACGGCGCTACGTCAAGCGAAAAAAAATACACCATGGCAAGGATAATTTTCTATCTTTCGTTAGATGTGTACTTCAATATATTTTTGACGAACTTTTTAATAAGCTTTATTCTATTGTTGAAATTTTCGCCCTGAAAAATCACATTCGATTTATAATTCAATTATGATTTATTATTTTAAAAAGAGTAAAATACACCGTTCGTCATTTTGTTTGTATCAAAAATACAAACCGAGTCCGTAATTGAAACTAAAGGCGTTCAAGGTCCTTACTTCGAAGTTTTCAGGACGCCGGGGTCCTTTTGACTAACGAGCATTAGTCAATTTAACTACCTCACGAACCTTGCACATGAGGTTAGTTTGGTATTTCACCGAGTTATGTTAATTATATAATTATTTTGTTACAAGTTTAAGGACGAATGGTGTGATTTACTCTTAAAATTAACACAATCACCTTATCCACCCTCCTTCTTCATCTCCACTCACCACCACCACCATTACAACCATATATCACCCTCTCATCAAATTTAAACCCATTTATAACACTACTTGAAATTCCAAATCAAAACCAAAACCAAATACACATTCTTATAAAATCCAAACCACAAGCATAATTTTATATGCAATCAAAAACCATTCTATTCTTAACTCGAAAACTTAGAATATATATACGCTAGAATCAGATTTCACCAGTTAAAAGTTACTACTAATACGAAGTACATAAAGCAGTATTAAGGGTTTACTTGTGTTACCTAAACATATGAAAAGGATATATACACCTACTCCAACCATAAAAAGCAATAAACTGAATTCAATGCTATTCATAACCATGCATATTGATAAGCTAGAATTAAAGTTTAGCAAGATTAACAAGATTCACGTAGCAAACTCGAGGAGCGTGAAATGCTAGCTGAGAAAACAATTTCCTAACTTACTTGAATCGTAGCTCGTCAACCTCTCTCTAACTAAGGCTTATATCCAGCTTATTTCAAAACTTGTATCATATTATGATATGATTTATCTATACTACTTATAATGCATGGATGACCTTCTATCCTATTTAATTTTTAAGACCACCATTAATGCAACTTTACGCAAATACAACTCACCAAACATAAATTACAAGTATGTTAAGCACAAATAATTGTCATCTTAAAACACTATTTCTTACCCACAATTAATACACCCTTCACTAATAAATACAAATCACTGAGCACAATGTACACACCACAAATGTACAAATCTATACTACTTGGTTTTCATTGATTTCTTTTATTCGGTTTAAACTGAAAAGGGAATAAAGATGAAACACAAAGATGACTCGAACCACCATTTCACCTCACATCTAACAACAACAACAACAACAAACATGTCTATCCTATGTCTCATCCTGCTCAAGAAACCATAATCAACATCCATCTTCAACCAAGACTCAACACGAAATAAAAATTAAACAAGATCTCAGATAAGTTCAAACTTTGTTTGCAATCTTCTTAAGATTTAATTTAAATTTGAACATACCCATCATCGATCTACAAAAAAGAAAAACAAAATAACAAACAACTTACCCGAGACCTTTCACAAATATTGAAGCCAAGTACGAGAGTACCTTGGGTATGCATTTGTGTTCGTGAAACACAATCAAGAAAAGGGTTCATGTCTCTTGCTTTGTGTGTTCGTATAACAGAAAAAAAAGGGTTTTGTTATGTCTTTTGTTTGTGAGTTATAAGGGTGATGGATAGATTATTAAGACAAGTATTATTTTTTGGAAGATATATGTTTGGTGCTTGTTTGTGCGTTTTGGTTGCAAGAAGAGAGAAGAATGGAGCGTCTTGTGTGTGACTGCACAAGAAATATGTAAGAAGTGATGGTTGCACAAAATCACGGATAACATCTTCTATCCTTAGGGTTAACAACTTTGATTATGGGTTGTATGATGTCATAATGGGCTTATCCCAATATTGTTAAGAGTTCCCATAATATCTAAAAACTGTTGGGGCTAAAATGTTTATTATTTGAAAATTAGTAAACTTTTTGAATTAGGCTAATTTTTAATATATTATTTGGTTAATGGTAATATTGGGGATGAATGCAATTATGGACTAACGGTGTATTTTGGACTATTTTTACGGGGTTGTTTATTTCAAAATGTTTGAATCTTAAAACTTATAAACTTGGTTTCTATTTATTAATGATCGGTTTTTGCGGTTTTAGATTGAGCAAGTCGGTTTGGTGTTTTGAATTTACATATTTTTTGAACATCATATCCATAAAGCTTAACTTTATATAAATTATGTAATCATTTTAAACAACGAAAAAACGTTGCTTACTAAATATTTACTAGCAGGGTATCCGCACGTTGCAGCGGCGGGTATCCTGAAATAAAAATTTTCGATGAATAATGTATTTTAGTTTATTATGTTCTTTTTAACAATAAATTTAAGAATATCAAGAATTTCGTATTGCCTGTGCCCGTTCGGGCTCGAACCCGTTGGCCCGTGTCTTCTCGGGCTCGAGCCGTTTGGTCCGCGGCCGTTCGGGCTCAAGCCCATTTGGTCCGTTACCCGTTCGGGCTTGAATATTTGTATAATGTGCTTTATTATTTGTAGTGATGAAATTTAATGCAGGAATTGTGTTTAATTTGGTTGTACAATATGCTTGATAATTTGTATTTCTTATGTAAGGGGTATTTTAATAACTGTATTAATTGTATTTATTGATCAATTAAATAATTGGCTACATTAAATAGCATTAATGTGGTATTTTGTTGTACACTATTCTTCTTGTATTGTACGTCTGAAAATTATTTGCATTAAAGTGTTGTACACTATGTTTCTTTTCTTGTAAGTAATAGTCATTATAGTCATTAATAGCATTGACCACTTTAATAGCTTTAATTTTGTAAGTCTGAAAATTACATTCATGCTTATTTTGTTGTACACTATGCTTATTTTGTTGTAAATCTGAAAATTGGTTGCAGCTATTGTACATTGTGTTTAAATAGTTGTAATTTTTGGTAAATGGGTGTTTTTAATCTCTACTACTTATAATACACGGATGCATCTCTCTCCTAAAAAAAAATTCAGACTTTCAGACTTGCAACAAATTGAGCATGATGTACAACACTTGAAAGCACATAATTTTCAGACTTACAACCAAATAAGCATAGTATACAACACATTAACGCACATATTAAAAAAAGAAAACAACACATTAATGTAGATATTAATGCACATATTAATGTAGATATTAATGCACATATTAATACAAGCCATTCAGTACCTTTATGATTAACTTTATGATTAACAAGCCATTTGCTCAATACGTTTGGTAACAATGTACGTAGTAGGACATTATGATTAACTTTATGATTAAAAAAAATGTATAGACCTTAAATACTTTTTAATGCGTACGTTATAATTATAATTCATATATAAAGCCTATACAAATACAAACCAAACACAAAGAAAAAAATATACTGCCTTCTTTTTATCTCCCTTACCCCTCTTGGTCTCTCTTTCTCTGGCTACCCACGGTGGTTGGTCGACTGGCCGAGTCGACCTTGCGCCGACCGAGTCACCACCACTGCAGGTAGTCGGTTGCGTCCCAATTTCACAAACCCGTCGTCCCCTTGACCGAGTAAACACTCCACAAACAAACCAAAATAGTACCTATTCGAGTCAAAACAAAAAGAAAAAAAAAATCCAAAAAACTCTTCGAACACAACTATCATTATCATTTATATTCTAAATCAACAACCAACAAGTCAACAACATCTATACTACTTATAATGCACAAAGGCACCCCACTCTTAATTTTAAGACGGACAAGAAATTAAGCATGGTTTACAACACTTTAATTTACCCAATTTTCAGAATTACAACAAAGTAAGCATATTGTACAACAAAATAAAGTGTGGTGTCATTTTAAGACCAAAATTCTATCAAACAATATTAATACTATTAAAAATACCGATTCACCAGAAATTACAACCATTTAAGCACAATGTACAATAGATGCAACCAATTTTCAGATTTAGAACAAAATAAGCATAGTGTACAACAAAATAATCATGATGTAATTTTCAAACTTACAAAATTAATGCTATTAAAATGGTCAATGTTATTAATGACTATAATGACTACTACTTACAAGAAAAGAAACATAGTGTACAACACTTTAATGCACATAATTTTCAGACGTGCAAGACAAGAAGCATAGTGTACAACAAAACACCACATTAATGTTATTTAATATAGTTAATTATTTAACTGATCAATAAATACAATTAGTACAGTTATTAAAATACCCCTAACATAAGAAATATAAATTATCAAGTATATTGTACAACCAAATTAAACACAATTCCTGCATTAAATTTCACTACTACAAATAATAAAGCACATTATACAAATATTCAAGCCCGAACGAGCAACGGGCCAAATGGGCTTGAGCCCGAAGGGGCGCTGACCAAACGGGCTCGAGCCCGAGCAGACACGGGCCAACGGGTTTGAGCCCGAACGGGCACGGGCTATACGAAATTCTTGATATCAGTAAATTTATTGTTAAAAAGAATATAATAAACTAGAATACATTATTCATTGAAAAATTTTATTTCAGGGTACCCGCCGCTGCAACGCGCGGGTACCCTGCTAGTAGCATTAATGTCGTTTGATAGAATTTTTGTCTTAAAATGACACCACGCTTTATTTTGTTGTACAATATGCTTACTTTGTTGTAATTCTGAAAATTGAGGGCATTAAAGTGTTGTAAACCATGCTGAATTTCTTGTACGTTTGAAAATTAAGAGTGAGGTGTCTTCGTGCATTATAAGTAGTATAGATTATTACAATTGTATAAATAAAAATCATTATCAACGGTTAAAGAGTTAAAATATTCGGCATGAAATTCGTACATTTATTATATAATAATGTACTAAATTAAAATACGTAGTCTACTGGAAATTAAAATACGTAAAGAAATGGTTAAAAAAAACACTTACTTTAGTCACAATATTTAGTCAAAGGGTATCCGACACCGCATTGCGCGAGTACCTGCTAGTATTGTTTTAATATCTTGGTAATTTTAATATTTTATTAAGGTTGGTAAGGTAATGTGTCGACAATACTCCCTCTTGCTTAGGCTTTCGAAGTGATTTTCAATCACTTTTCTCTAACCATACTCTCTCTAGAACAATACTAATCATTTTCAATTCCTTTGTATTACTAAACCTTGTGACCCATTGATAATATACGTACACAGTCTGCCAACCTCATAACCCATCAACGAGATAAAATGTGTCGAGATTGAAGTTTTTGTAGATAATAATATATCTCTCAAATTAAAGTTGAGGCAACTAGAAAGATTTAAAGCGGAACTCGTTACTTATCCAATGCTTACTTTGGGATTCTGAGTAGCATACGACACATTTTTAGATTATTATTATTATTAGAGTAAAATGCAGAAATCGTCCCTGTGGTTTGCCCAGATTGCAGATTTCGTCCCTACATTTTCGAAAGTGCAGGCGGCCTCCCTGAGAGGACACCATTTTGATCATTTTAGTCCCTGCCCAAAGTGAAATGACTGAAATACCCTCGTCTTCATCCCTTTAAATTTCCAGGGACGAAATCTGCAATTTGAACAAACCACAGGGACCATTTATTTTTTTTCGAAAATAATTTTTTTTCGAAAATATTTTTTTTCCGAAAATAATTTTATCAGTTTTCATCCGTTTTTCGTACATTTTTTTAGATTATTGTCCGTTTTTTATTCATTTTTCTTACGTTTTGTCTATTTTTATTCGTTTTTGCCCGTTTTTATCCGTTTTTTTTCCATTTTTGAAAAAAGAAATTCCAAATTTGCGAAAAAATTCTAATTTTTTTTTTGGAAATCGTTTTTTCAAAATTTTTCAAATTTTTTTTCTTTTTGAATTTTTTTTTTCAAAATGATGAAATATTACAAAAACAAACAAAAAAGTAAGAAAAATAGACAAAATGTAAGAAACACGGACAAAAATGGAAAAAAAATTAGAATTTTTTCGCAAATTTGAAAAAAGAAATTCCAAATTTGCGAAAAAATTCTAATTTTTTTTTTGGAATTTTTTTTTTCAAATTTTTTCAAAATTTTTTTCTTTTTGATTTTTTTTTCAAAATGATGAAATATTACAAAAACAAACAAAAACGTAAGAAAAATAAACAAAATATAAGAAACACGGACAAAAATGGAAAAAAATAAATTTTTTCGCAAATTTGAAAAAAGAAATTCCAAATTTGCGAAAAAATTCTAATTTTTTTTTGGAAATTTTTTTTTCAAATTTTTTCAAAAATTTTTTCTTTTTGATTTTTTTTTTCTTTTTCAAAATGATGAAATATTACAAAAACAAACAAAAACGTAAGAAAAATAGACAAAATGTAAGAAACACGGACAAAAATGAAAAAAAAAGATAAAAACGGGCAAAAACGAATAAAAATAGACAAAACGTAAGAAAAATGGATAAA
>OU343216.1:59500770-59525819 GCA_910596185.1 Chrysanthemum makinoi
CTTAAATAGACGTATCACTTGGCTTATAGTGGTTCTTTTGTTTTTTCTGTTTTCTGAATTAACTACATACTTATATTATACATATAATATGAAGATGAAACTCTGCAAAATAGAAATAAGCGAGTGTGGAGCTTATTAGCTTAAAAACAGTTAAGCATTGCTTACTGTTGGACTTTAAAACTTGAATGAGCTTCTAATAAGCCCACAGTGGACAAAAGGAAGATAAAGGTTTATACATGTAATATACAGGTTAATAGAAAATGAAACTTTATAAACATGTGGAATAAGCTGTTTCACAGCTTATGACCACTTCAGTTAAGCATTGAGCTTACAGTTGGATCATAAGCTTGAAACAAGCTAGAAAAAGGCTTATAAAAGGAAAAATAAGAAAAAGAGATGTGTGTACAAGTAATATAGACAAGTATAAACAAGCTGATGCACTGGCATTCACCTATAAGCTTGTGATAAGCTAATAAGCTACTCCAATACACTGCAGTACCAAACACACCTGCTTACCTTTTTAATGACAAATTAAGCTAAGGTTATAAGCTAAAAATGGCAAAATAGGAATTGGAGAAGCAAGCTAGGCTGGTGAGGATTTCAAAATACCAAAACTCAACCTGTGGGGATCACAGATGAGCTTTTTAGAGCTATAAGTAATGGTGCAAGTCCAAACAGTTGGACTGTTGTGAGTGGGCAAACTATAAGCTCTAAAGACTTGTCAAATAAGCTCATAAGAGCTCAACCAGCACTAGGACATTTGAGTATGATTGGATAGCCTTACAAGAAGCCAAAAATCACAAGCTCAAGCTAAGCTGGGAACTTTTCATGAACTAGAGAAAATCAACTCAACTTCCACTGTTTGCTCAGTGGAAGGAGTAAATGGGACAAAATAAGTGAGAGTGGGATTAAGCTATGTCAAATAAGCTAATAAGGAAACATAAGCATGACATATAACAACTAGGCCATAAAGGCTACACACAAAGAAACCGTTTGTTAAGTTGGGAAGGAGAGTCAAATCCACAAGCTTTCATAAGCTTAACTTGACACCTAAACTGTGGGCGCAGGCATGTTTACGTATTAAGGACTGAAAATAAGCTAGAAAATAAGCACTTAAAAAGTCGAAGAGATAAACTAATATTTTACTAATTAAGTTTAGCATGTAATTTTAACATCCCAAAAGGATTAAAGCTAAAACTTAATACTGAATCCTACACAAAATTATATATTTTATTCAAAAACGACTATATGAAAATTTTGACTTTTTAAGTTTATGATCAAAGTTGACTTTGATCAACTTTGATCTGAATTTAATGACTGAATAAGCTATATTATGATACAAGAACATGAAATAAACAAGAATAATCAACATTTAAACAGATATGTAGGTTTGTGGGTCAAGACAACCTCATAGTACTCATGTGGAGAGGATCAAGTGTCAATTTGACTCTCCACATGCTATACCACTTAGTTGAAACCATCACTGAGCTATATTGGAAATGTAAGCACATAATCCAACAAGAAAAACACCATACATGGCCTATAACACAGATCAATCATCTAAACCAAACAACCCTTAAATGAGAAATAATTGAGATTTTGAGAGCTTAAAACTGTGTATATCAATCTCATCCAATCCAGAGAATCCAAAGTGTCAAAATGGATCTTTTTCAGCATACACAAGTAGTCACACAAGCTTATGCCTATGATTATCAAAAATGGACATATTGACAGTTAATAAGCAAAATCAAACCACAAAGCAATCCAAAACATACCAACCTATTATTAAGCTATAATAACATTAACTAATAACATATAAACACAGAAACATGATAATTAAAACAGATAGATAACTTAAGCATAAAAAGCAAAAATTGTAAAAAGTGGACTTACAAGGTGAATCAACTGAGACTTTGGAAACCAAGGACCAAACCATAACCTATAACCTCCCATGAGGCACTACTACCATGGTCATCCATAATTTGCCATGCTCCAAGCAGAATCACCCAAGAACTCATGATTTTTGATTTTCCATTGTATTTTCTCTATTTTTAGTGATTTTTGGTTTTAAAGACTATGGTGATTTAATGTATCTAAAAGCTTAAACAAGCTTTGTCAGGAGCTTATGTGACCTAAAGAGTCCATTAAACAACAATAATCAACATGAAAGTAAATGACATGAAATTTAAAGGAATTTATGAAGAACATGAAATTTAAAAGATAACTTGTATTAAACTGAACACAGAGTTCCATTACACTAATGAAAGTTTAAAATAACAATTACACTAAGAAAACATTAAAGATTTACTCTACGAAAGCAAGTTTAAAATTTAAGTTACACTAGTGACAATTGGCTAATCCAAAAGTAGTTGTTCTTCTGTCTTTTCTTCCTCTTTTATAGTCTCAGCACCCTTGGTGATCACTCAAAAGTCCTCTCTTTCAATCTGAGCCTTTGAATTAGTCCATTGATCTCACCGTTAAAAACACTTTTGGCGCCAGTGTACACGTGGATTTGAGGCGCCTCGAGAACAATTAAGGAATGTGGAGTTATGTGGAGGCAGGGGACAATTGAGATAGGTTGGAGAAGCTTTTGGGTCAAGCAGAGGAAAACAGGGGAGATGGGTGAAAAAGTGGTGGAGATGCATTTATTATGGAGTGGGTTGATGTTTAGATGGTGTGGGGTAGGGTGTGAGCTGGTATAGCAGTGGAGGGAAGTGGGCATAAAACCACCTCAGTATGTGTGACTAAGTGGTTGGGAGAAGATGAACAGGGAAGCTGTATTTCTATTTTAAAAATTGGGCGGGTTAGATATTTGGGCTACCGGGTTTAGTTTGGATTTGAGTTTGGATAATATAGGGTCCGTTTGGTTTAAATAAGCACAAGGACCATTTATGTAATATTCAAATGAAGGACCTAACTTGCAACTTATCAAAAGGGCTAAACCTGCAATATATGATAAACCAAGGACCATACATGTATTTATTTCCCATTTTAAACTTCCAAGGACCAAAACTGTCACTTTTGTAACTTGAGGGACCAAATATGTAATTTTCCAAAAGTTTACCATAAGGACCAATTTTGTCATTTATTAATAGTACAAGGTTAATATTTGATAATTTTCATTTTTTAAATTAACCAAGGACTATATTTGACATTTTTCAAACTTTAGGGACTAAAGTTGTCATTTTACAAATTTTAAACTTTAAAGGGTTTATTTTGACAACTTTTGAATCTCATGGACCTTAAATGACTTTTTATAAGTTTTGGAATGACCAGGGACTAGATTTGACAACTTTTGAAACTGGGGGACTAAACGCCAATTATGCAAACTTGATAATGCTTTTCACCGATTTTGATGTTTTTGCATTTAAAACATATAAAACACTTGTTTGTGATATTTTGATCATTTTGAAGCATTTCTGAGTGTTTTCAGATGTTTTTGCAGTTTAAAAGGTATGAAAATGATGAGTATTTAGACACTCATCAACCTCCATTGTTTCCCCGATCATGTCGTGGAAAATTGCCATCATACATCGTTGGAACGTGCCAGAGCCGCCATAGGCCAAAAGGCATGTCCCAGAGGCAAAAGTTCCGGATAAGGTGAATGTGGTCTTTTCTTGATCCGATCAATGGGGATTTGAAATAACCAGAGAAACCATCAAGGAAACAATAGTATTCGTCCCCGCTAATCTCTCAAGCATCCGGTCTATGAAGGGTAGAGGAAAATGGTCTTACGGTGGCTTCGTTTAAATTTCGATAGTCAATGCACACACGCCATCCCGTAACCAATCGAGTTGGAATTAACTCGTTTTCTTCATTTGTGACAATAGTTATGCCACCCTTTTTGGAACACGTGAATTGGGCTAACCAAGGACTATGTGAGATCGGTAATCAACCGCATCAAGAAGTTTGAGAACTTCTTGTTTGATAACCTCATGAATCTTAGGATTCACCCTTCTCTGATGTTGGACTGTTGGTTTGAAGTCATCCTCCATTAAGATTTTGTGAGTACAAAACTCATGGTTGATACCCTTAATGTCGGAGAGTTTCCAAGCAATTGCTTATGTGACCAAGACCTTTTATGAGCGTCTTTTCCTCCTAGTTAAGTCTTTTAGTATTACGGTAATTTATCATCACCCTCCAAGAATGCATACTCAAGATGATGAGGTAGGTCCTTAAGTTCAACCTCGAAATTCTTCAAGAGATGTTTGAACCGACTTGATTTCAATCGTGATGTCTTTCGAGGAGTGAAGGTAATGGATCTTCATTTAACAATTGCTCAAGATAAAGGATATTTCCCTCCGAATCATAAACACCATCAATTCCTGGCGGAATTGATTCATCACTAGCAAGAAACTCATCGATCTCTTCCAGAAGGAAGTCACCTCCCTCAAACGGAGTGAGAGGGGAAGAGTCGCAATGATTGGTTGAGAATATGTGGTGGAATCCCCACTCACAGAATTATGAAAATAACCAAGAAATTCTTGAGAGTACTGCTAATATCAATTAAATCGATTCGATTAACCGATTCAAAGATCATAATTTGAGGAGTACCGAAGTTTGATCAAGGTTGAAGTATTGAAGCCATTACCCACACGTAATGTGATTTCTTGCTCAAATACATCAATGCGAGAGCACGTCCGCTCGAATCCTCGCCCAACAATGAGGGGAACCCGAGGATCGGCATCGAAATCAACAACCACAAAGTCACTGAAAATGGAACTTTCCTACTTTCACGAATACATCCTCGGCGATGCCAAGAGGGACGCCGATATAGAACGATCCGCAAGCTCGAGAGTCATGCAGTAGGAATAAGTTCGAAGAGAAAGTTTCTTCCATATGAATAAGGCATCGATTGATGCTTGCACCAAGATCGGCGAGGGCAAAGCATTCAATCATTCCTGGAAAACACAAGGTAGAAGAAATTTTCCAGATCTCCCAAGCTTCTCGAAGCTTCTTTAACAGCACTGCTGAGCGCCTCGCTCAAAGGAGTCTTAGCCATTTCAAACAGCTTTTCCTTATTGCTCAACATGTGTTTGAGAGTTGATGCAAACTTGGGCATCAAGATGATGGCATCCCAAAGCTTATGTCAAAATGAAGCTCTTGAAAATTTGAAAGAATTTTTCCATTTGATGGTCGGCTTTTTCGCTGAGCTTTTGCTCATTTAAACGTGATGGGTAAGGAATAGAAGTTTTGATTTGGGTTGTCAACCGAGGTTCAAAACAACCTGTGTTTGGTTCGGGGTTTTGGGACAACTTGAGAATGGACATTGCTGGTACCTCCGTTATTAGTAGGAAGTTCCTTGTCCTTTGTCGCCTCAGTTCTTTCACTACCTTCGGGAGAAAAGAAGAAGAGGTAGTAGGAATAGCGGGTCCATCATATGAAGTACCACTTCTGGTTGTGATCGCCAGCATCGCCCGGATTAGCGATCGTTGCTAGGTAAAGTACCGGAGCCGAGGGTCATCATTTAAAGACTTCTTAATGTCGTAAATGGCTAACCAACATATTCTTTTTCTTCGATTTCTGAATTGCTTCAACAACTCATCGATGATGATCCAGGTTGGAACAATGGCTTGATTTTGCACAGGAAAATTACGGCCTCTATTGTTTGGATTAGGACATTGATTTTGAAAATTTCCTTGATTATGCCATGAAAGTACCCGAGGGTTGAAATTTCCGACCTTGGTTTCTATTAAAATTTCCTTGGTGTTGGAAGTTTTGATTTTGATTTTGAAACCGTTATTTTGACTAAAATTACCTTGGTTTTGAAACCTTGATTTGGTCTATTCTCGATTTTGATTACGGTTTTGGTTTTGTTGAAACCGGTGGTCCAGGTAATGATTAGGACTGGTTCGGTCCAGAGCACGATATTGGTTGCCTCTGGATTAGAAATCCCCCCACGTTGCTTCAAAAGGTTACCATCTAGGCCATACACAGATAATAGGCATAGGGCCACCACAAGTAACAATGACTTCCACTTTCTTAACTTCGCCAGGAGGTGAAGTTTGTGGAAAAAGAAACTTTTGGTTGGAGAGAACCAAAGCTTGAATAGCTTCCGTGAGTTTGTCAATCTTAGCATCGATGCTAGATGACTCACGGTGATGAAGAAGAAGGACCAACACCGACTTGGGAAACAACCGTTTGCTTCGTGCGTGCGGACTTTAGATTTGTTTTCAATTATCTTCAAAGCTTCTTTACGCTTTGCTCAAGAAATTTCTCCAAATGAGGAATTGAGAGAATATTGATCAGATTGACTCACTCCATTGTAGAAAGTATCGAGTTGCATCAACTGGAGAAACCGAAGTGAGGACATTTGCGAGCAATTCCTAAAACGATCCCACGATTCACTGAAAGGTTCATCAAACTTTTGTGTGAATTTGATGATTTCATTTTTAAGACTCGTGGTTTTAGAAGGTGGATAGAACTCGTTAACAAATTTCTTCACCGTGTCTTCCCATGTTTCGATTGATTTAGGGGTTGTTTTTCAAGCCAAACCGGGCTTCCCCTCGGGAAAATGGGAACGAAGAAGCTTGACAAGCATCTGTAGGGACAGTCTTGTATTTGATGGTAGATGCAATCTTGTTAAACCATCGAATATGAGCATGAGGATCATCCTACCAAAACCATAGAATTGACTTGAGGTTACAAGATTCAAGAACCCGATTTTGAGTTCAAAATTTTCAGCCACAATGGCTGGGATAACAATAGCATCTCCATACCCGTCGATGGTGCCTGGAGAAGCTCACACATAGACGTTCTTCCGCCATGATACCGAAGTAGTGTGAAAGCGATTCGGATCTCAGATCCGACCGATGGGGCGAAAGTTACTCGACACTTCTGGAATCCGACAAGCTCACGAAATGGGCTTACAGACCTAGAAGAAGCGAAGTGCAAGATACACTAGAGTTAACTCTAAGAATCTCAGAAAGGAAGGAATTATGAAAAGGAATTATGAAAAAATGGGGTAAGAAGAATCTTTTTGGGTTTTTTGGTTTTGAAAAGTAGATATAACAACAAATCCAATTAAAACAATATCGAGGCAAAACAACAAAGTGAACTAAAACCAATAATCACAAGATGAATGGCTTCTTTGAAAAGGTACACCACTCACAAGGACACAAAGGCAAGTTTTAATCTTTGGTTCGGGAACTTATTATGGTCGTATTCCCCGTTAGGTAGTACACGCCTTGGTTTGCGGTGGTATTTTTTTTTATGTTGTTATTATTAAACAAAGAAAACGACAAATCTTTTTGTATTTTTATATTTGATATATATATAGAAACAAAAGAAAAATATTTTTGTGTTTTATACGCTTTGGATGTTTTGGGTTTTTGATTTTTTTATAAGAAAATATATATATAGATATAGATGGATGGTATGAACAAAGAGTGAATATTCAAATCACTAATCTGCTAAACGTAGGATAATTAGCACAACTCCTGCAACGGCGCCAAATTTGATCGGTCCCGAACCGCCAAGTTATCTCACACAAGCTAGCCACTTGTGAATGGCAACCGTGAAGAAACTTAAAACGTCGAGACACCAATGCAATGGATCAGAGAGTATAGTGTTTCCTCAGGTCGTTATGTCCCAACGGTACCGCATGAGAATAGTCAAACGTATAGTGATCGAGAGGATTTGAACGGAAAAAGAGATATGATTAATTATACCTAAAGAAAAAAAGTTAATAAATTACAGGGGCTTAAATGCAAATTAAAGAAAATTAAAAAGATAAACTATATTAAATAAACGCTATCACTATTTTAAAATTATTTTTTTGATTTTTCTTTTATAAATTTAACTTAAAAACTACGTGACGTACACAAGAAAATGTGAAACTGAAGCAATATTAATCCTAAAAATATGAAAATGACATTTTTACAAACCTAATGACAAGAGAAAATTTTTAGAAAAAGAAAATTATTTTATAACTATTTATCTAATTATTATTAATTAAAAACTATTTTTACTTATTCAATAATACCCTAAAATACAAGAAAATATGAAATGAAGCTAGAAAAATGAAATTATGACTTAGAAAAATCTAAAATAACTAAAGAGAATTTTCAAAACTATTTTTATATTTTTCTGATTATTTTTCTATTTTCTATGAATTAAAAACTTATTTGAAATTACTTAAATTGCTAAAAATTACAAATTAAACTATGAAAAATATGGAAAAATAATTTTTTGACTTTTTATATTTATCTTAACCTAGGAAAATTGAAAACTTATTTTTTTGAAACTTTTCTGATTTAATTGTATTAAAGGCTAATTAAAATTACCTAAAAACTGTTTTAAATGAAGAAATAGCAAAACAAAGGATGAAAAATTATGAAAATTTCAGGAAAACTCTAAAATAATATTATAATTCTAAGAAAAAGATGAAAACAGTGGCTTATGTGAAGGAATATGAAACTGCAGTGCAAGTGCTTATAAATAAGCACTTGAAATAAGCCAAAGGGTACCAACTGAGCACCAAACCTTCACAAAAGCTATAATAAGCTATAAATACTCAAAAGAAACCAAATACAACTGACCTTAACCTCTGAAATACAAACTTAAACAGATTTGATGTTTTAGACTTAAATGCCAAAAGCAGTTTTAGCCACTACTTTGTGGCTTAAAAATAAGCTACTGGATAAGCAAGAAACTAAAAACCAAAGGTTGGGGCCTAAAGTAGACCTGGTTAGCTACTTGTAAACCAAAGATCAGACTTGGACAAGCTCTTATGAGCTTGTGCCAAGCTCTGCACAAAGCCTGTACCGTAATCGTGATATGCCCTGCCACAGGCATAAGCCCTTTTGACAAGTCGTTTTGGGGATTATAAAATACTAAAAATCTACAAAATCATAATAGAAACTAGACCGTTGAAGTTTTTAAGTAAGTTTCATCGATTTGGACTTTTTGAATCAATGAAAATCATCTCCATTGGGTGAAAATCGAGATTTTTTTTGACTTTTGAAGCAGTTATGAAACTTCGACTTATTTGAGATTTGATTCAAATTTATTGACTGGTTTTGATGTTAAATGTTATACTGAATCTATATTAAGCTATTTTAACTGTTATCTAAACACAAAACAAGCTTTTGCTCTTTCAAAATTTCAAAGCTTGTGAACTTAAGACATGTTAAAAGTGATTTTGACTTCTAGAAGCTAAGCAGATGTAATATTTTGAGGAATGATTCAAATAGACTATATTAAGACTCCAGTAGATGATATCAAGCAAAACAAGAGCTCAAGCTCAAATAAACAATCGATCCAAACACTGATTTAGAAAATGTTTTGAAGATTTAAACTAAATTAATGATTTAGTTCATTCTACCACTTAAACTAAATCTAGTATCCTAATTACCACTAATTAAACATGTCTAAACTATTTAATGACCACAGATTCAAATATAAGCACAATATGCAAACTTAGTTAAAAATGAAAATGAGAATAACACTCACAAGTGTCCAAATTATATTGTAGCCTTAAACCAAACCCAATACCACTATTCTAAGCCATTTCAAACCCATTCCAAGCTCTCAAGAACAACCAATAACCATTTCCATGCCCATTTTGCTTGACTTTTGTTGACCAACATGATATTTTGCTTAAAACTGATTTATAAGCTTACAAAAAGCTATGGACAGCTCAAATAAGCTTATTTGGATTTAAAACTAAGCTACTAGAAGCCTGAAATTAAGTACATGAAATGTTAATACAACTTGAATTGACACTTCAAAACAGATTATAATGATCAAACAACTTGAGTTCAATACAAGAAAGCTTTAAGTTACAAATTTTGAGACTAGCTAAGACAAGTTTAATAAAAACGACATACATGAATGTTTAAAACTAACTACTCTCTTCTCTGTTGCTTCTCTTCTTCTTTTTATACACCAAATGGCTTCTACGTGTCCTCTGAGCAAATCCCATCTGAAATCTTGGCCATTGGATGAGTTGGATGGATTTTGGCCGTTTGATCAAAATTGGCGGGAAAAGCTGTTTTGACCACGGGTTCTGAATTTTAAAAACTGTATTAATGTGGTGTGATAAGTTGGTAGATATGATGATGAGGGGGGAGGGATAAGGTGAGAGGTGATGGGAGATGCCTGAGTTGCAGGCAAGTGGTTGGGAAAGGGATAAGCCAGTGGGAGGGAAAAGGTGGTTTGACTGGGTGTTGACCAGGGGTCCAAAAAGGAGGGGTCAAAGGTTTTGACAGGGGGCTCAATTGGTTTTGGCAGGGGACCAAAATGGTTTTGACAAGGGTTGGTTTGTTTTAAATGACAAGGACCAAGCTGCAATTCTTCTAAACTTGAGGGACCATTTCTGCCAATTTATCAAAAACTGTTTCAAGTGGCCACTTTTGACAAGTTTCAATAGTACAAGGACTATTGTTGACATTTTCAAACTTCTAAGGACCAAACTTGACATTTTTGAAACTTTAGGGACCTAAGTTGTAATTTTGCAAATTTAAATCTCAAGGACCAATTTTGACAACTCATGAATCCCTAGGGACTTGAAATGATATTTTTCTTTATTTTGATTTACTGCGGACTGTTTGACAACTTTTGAAATTGGGGACTAAAACCGCCAATTATGCAAACTTGATAACGTTTTCACCGATTTTGATATTTTTGCTTCTAAAACACATAAAACACTTATTTGTGATATTTTTATCATTTTGATGCATTTCTGAGTGTTTTCAGATGTTTTTGCAGTTTAATTGGTACAAAAATGATGAGTATTTAGACACTCATCAGGTATAAAAATCATAATGCCATGGAAAGCATGTATCATCTACCCAGAAAAAGAATTCCCTCTAATTCCTAAGCGAATCTAGTTTATCAGTATAACACTGAAGTCTTCCAGCGCGCTTAGCAAAGGATACCCACCCATGTGCCCATGTCGTGTGATAAAAGGCACGGAATAGGTGGATGGTTGGGTTAATCGCCAGAAATCCACACCTCAAAGTTTGTAATTTTAGCCGCACCGATGCAGTGCAACTGGGATATGTGTAGATTATAATAATTTAATACATCGCACAGAAAGCGATTGGGGTACACGTTGATTCAGCACGAAGAAACGTGTATATACTCCCACTTTCCTTCTGAAGTCCGAAATGATGCCCGCAAGATCGGAACAACCTGGATGCACGTCAAGGGGTATAAAGTAATTAGAGGTGAACTCCAAAATTTCGCCTCTGTGAGGTCGAGGTGAAGTCGGAAAATTGCTTGACCATGGTATCGTTTCTTGAAAAAAAGACGCTACGGCTACCTTTGGTATAGGTTTTTTTTCTGCGTATGTATGGATTCTTAACAATGGCGGGTTGAATACTTTTCACTGTGAGAAAACACAAAGAAGTGGGTAGCAGCTATATAGTTTATTAATTCACACGATGAGCGACACGTGGATCCCACTATCACTAATTGTGTGGCAAAGATCAACTGATGTGACTCTATCAGTTACTTTCCGAATAACGAGGCCCATTTTTCAAAAATACTGTCTTAATACAATGTATCGGCGGATATTATTTGGCTTTCTTTTCACGCTTTGTAAGTTTTTCTTTGATTGTTTGTTATTAGTCTAGCATCCGCAGCAGTCACTGCGCATACTAGACTGGGGGGACATGATGACGTATTGATGAGTGTGTAAATACTCATCATTTTTGGCGTATTGATGAGTGTGTAAATACTCATCATTTTTGGCTAACTGAATCGCAAAACGTTAAAAATGCCGAAATGCATCAAAATACTTAAAATATTCCAAAATTGCATTTTATATGTTTCAGATGCAAAATGTTTAAAATCGGATGAAAAATGAGCTAAGTTTGCATAATTGGCGTTCAGCCCCCAAGTTTCAAAAGTTGTCAAGAATAGTCCCTGAGCACTTATTTCAAAAGTAAAATCACCAAAGGTCCTTTTTAAAATCATAAGTTGTCAAAATTAGTCCTTTGGTGAAAAATGTCAAAGGTTTTGAGAAATTACAAGTTTGGTCCTCCAAGTTTCAAAATTGTCAAAAATAGTCCTTGGAAATTTGAAAATGTCTATTATGGTCCTTGTACTATTGAAACTTGTCACTTTTGATCCCTTGAAACAACTTTGGAAGAATGGCAGATTTGGTCCTTCAAGTTTGGGAAAATTCGTTGTCCTTATGTTATTAAAAACAAACCAACCCCTATCAAAACCCATTGACCCTGTCAAACAATTGACCCCCCTGCCTGTTTGACCCCCCCTCTATTTATTAAGCCCCGGTCAAATCCCGGTCAAACAAACACTCCCGCCAAGTCTTTTCCTCACCAAACATGCCTCAACACTCAACCATTCCATCCCTCCAGCTCTTTCCCCACTCACCATGTTCCCCCCACCCACCAAACTCCAAAATGCATTTAATGCATCCTCCCCTTGCACTCAACCCCCACTGGCATATACACATTTTGGCCAAAAATCAATCAAACGCCAAGATCTCAAGCCATCAAAAGGACCAAAATGCAAGGATTCACTGCATCGGGAGAGAGAGAAGCAGTTTGTGTATAAAAGGAAGCAAGAGATAGAGAGAAGAGTGTGGTACTTAGTTTATTTTTCAAATGTATGTCGTTTTAAGCTTTCTATGTCTTAAATAGCTTCGTTGTAAATCCAAGTGTAGTTGTAAGAAACTAAGTTATTTCAGTGTATTCAAACTATTTTCAAGTATCAATTCAAGTTGCATTACCATTTCATGTTTACATGTTACTGTTGAAAAATTCAATTTCAAACTCTTATGTCCAAGCTTCTAATAGCTTAATTTTAAGTTCAAATAAGCTTATTTAAGCTTCTTATAGCTTTTAGTAAGCCTATCACTCAAGTTCAAATAACTTTGGTATTGGGTCAACAAAAGTCAAACCTGGTCTCAAATGGAAATGATATATGGGTGATGCAGAATTGGATATGGGGTGAAATTGAGTTAGTTTATGGTTTGGAATAGGTTAGTGGTTCTTGTGTTCTTTGGCAAGCCATAGTGGCTAGGACCAAATGTAAGTCAATTCCAAATTTATTGCATAATCTGTATTTGTAGTCATCAATAGTTTAGACTTGTCTATTTAGTGGTAATTAGGATAACTTAACTCAGTTTAGTCAATAATACAAGCTAGTTCAGTAGTTGGCTTAATTTAACTTGCAAATCAGTGATTTAAAGTGTTGTTTGGATTTATATAGCAAATCTGTTAGAGGTTTGTCCAGTGGTTGAGACTTGTTGCAGTGCTTGTTAAGATCTATTGTACTCATTCTAGTCATAACATTGCATCTGTTCTAGCTCCAAGTCAAAATGGCATATGATCTGTCCTAGTTTCTTAACTGTTGGGATTTTCTTAAATCAAAAAAACTTGTTTTGTGTTTAAAATACATAGAGATAGCTTGCATTAGGTTTAATTCATCATAATACATCACATCATCCACAAATTGTCTCAAATCTCATAAAGTCAAATTTACAAACTGCTTCAAAAGTCAAAACTTGAAAAGTCGGCCACCCAACTGGGTGATTTTTCATGGATTCAATTTTGGGCCAAATCAAGTGAAATTGTGGGTTTTTAAACTTCAACTGGTCTAGTTTCTTAATATCATTTTTGTAGATTTTTGTAATTTTCTACAAGCCTCAAACAAACTTGTCAATATGGTCATAAGTCTGTGCACACCAAGATACCGAGTGTGCAATGTGTTTTGTGCAGGGCTTGTAACAAGCTCATCGAGCTTCTCAACGGTTTTTGGTTTATAGATAGCTAGCCAGGTCTTCTTTAAGTTCCAACTTTTGTTTTTTAGTTTTAGCTTATTGGGTAGCTTGGCTAGCTTCAAAGTGCATAGAACCTGATTTTGGCACTTAAGCCAAATCATTCAAATCTGTTTAAGTTGCACTTTAGAGGTTTAGGTCAGTTGTGACTAGTTGCTTTTGAGTAGTTATAACATATTATAGCTTCTGTGTTAGTTTGGTGCTCATTTGTAGCTTTTGGCTTATTTGGAAGTGCATTTTAAGCACTTGCATCATAGCTTCATTCCTTCACACAAACCCACTGTTTTATATTTTTTTCTTAGATTCATAATATTAATTTAGACTTTTCCTGAATTTTTCAGATTTTTCTAGTTCAGTTTGCTATTTTTCTTCATTTAAATCAGCTTTTAGTTTTTTAATTAGCATTTAATACAATTAAATCAAAAACTTCAAAAAATAAGTTTTCATTTTTCCTAGGTTAAGATAAATATAAAAAGTCCAAAAAAATATTTTTCCAGATTTTTCTTAGTTAAATTTGTAATTTTTAGCAATTTAATTAGTTTTAAATAGTTTTAATTCATAGAAAATAGAAAAATAACCAGAAAAATATAAAATTAGCTTTGAAAATTCTCTTTAGTTATTTTAGATTTTTCTAAGTCATAATTTCATTTTTCTAACTTTATTTCATATTTTCTTGTATTCTTGGGTATTATTAAATAAGTAAAAATAGTTTTTAATTAATAATAATTAGATAAATAGTTTTAAAAATAATTTTCTTTTTCTAAAAATTTTCTCTTATCATTAGGTTTGTAAAAATGTCATTTTCATATTTTTAGGATTAATATTGTTTAAGTTTCACATTTTCTTTTATACGTCACGTAGTTTTAAGTTAAATTTTATAAAAGAAAAATCAAAAACATCATTTTACAAATAGTGATAGCGTTTATTTAATATAATTTATCTTTTTAATTTTCTTTAATTTGCATTTAAGCCTCTGTAGTTTATATACTTTTTCTTTAGGTATAATCAATCACAATCCTTTTCCGCTCCTCTCTCGATCACTATTCGTTTGATTATTCTCGCACGTACCGTTGGGACATAACCACTGAAACACTATACCTCCTGGACTTCATTGCATTTGGTTCCGATGTTTAAGTTTACGGTTGGCCATTCACAAGTGGCTAGCTCTGTGATAAAACTTGACCGTCTTGGACCGATCAAATTTTGGCGCCGCCGCCGAGCCGCGGCTAATTATCCTACGCTTAGCAGATTAGTGATTTGAATATTCACTCCTTGTTTATACCATCTATATCTATATATATTTTTTCTTAAAAAAATCCAAAACCCAAAAACACTCAAAACGATAAAACACAAAAATATTTTCTTTTGTTTCTATATATATATCAAAGATAAAAATACAAAAAGATTTGTCGTTTTGTTTGTTTAATAATAACAACATAAAAAATTACCACCGCAAACCAAGGCAGTGTACTACCTAATTGGGGGTACGACCATAATAAGTTCCCGAACCAAAGATTAAAACTTGCCTTTGTGTCCTTGTGAGTGGTGTACCTTTTTCAAAGAAGCCATTCATCTTGTGATTATTGGTTTAAGTTCATTGTTGTTTTGCCTCGATATTGTTTTAATTGGATTTGTTGTTATATCTACTTATCAAAACCAGAAAACCCAAAAGATTCTTCTTACCCCATTTTCATAATTCACTTTCATAATTCCCTTCCTTAACTCTGAGATCTCTTAGAGTTAACTCTAGTGTATGCGCGACTCGCTTTCTAGATCGTGAGCCCATTTCGTGAGCTTGTCAAGATTCCAAGAAGGCGTGTCCGTAGACGCTCGCTTTCCCATCGGTCCGATCTGAGATCCTGGACACTACTTCCGTTATCATGGCGAAGAACGTCCTATGTGTGAGCTTCTCCGGCACCCATCGACGGGTATGGAGATGTTATTATCCCAACCATTGTGGTGGTGAAATTTTGAACTCAAAACCGTTATGAATCTTGTAACCTCAAGTCAATTCTATGGTTTTGAGCAGGATGATCCTCATGCTCATATTCGATGGTTTAACAAGATTGCATCTACCATCAAATACAAGAATGTCCCAACGATGCCGTCAAACTTCTTCTCTTCCCATTTTCCCTAGAGGGACAAGCCCGGATTTGGCTTGAAAAACAACCCCCTAAATCAATTGAAACTTGGGAAGATTTGGTGAAGAAATTTGTGAACGAGTTTTATCCACCTTCCAAGACCACGAGTCTTAAAAATGAAATCATCAAGTTCACACAAAAGTTTGATGAATCCTTCAGTGAATCATGGGATCGTTTTAAGGAGTTGCTTCGCAAATGTCCTCACCACGGTTTCTCCGAGTTGATGCAACTCGATACTTTCTATAATGGAGTGAGTCAATCTGATCAAGATTCTCTCAATTCTCCTACGGAGGAAATTTTAAGCAAATGTCAAAGAAGCTTTAGCGATCATTGAAAACAAGTCTAAAGTCCGCGACCGCATCGGCGGTTGTTTCCCAAGTCATTGTTGGTCCTTCTACTTCATCGCCCGTGAGTCAATCTAGCACCGATGCTAAGATTGAAAATCACTAGCAATTCAAGCTTTGGTTCTCCAACCAAAAGAAAGTCTTTTCCACAAACTTCACCTCCCCTGAAGTTAAGAAAGTGGAAGTCTGTGTTACTTGCGCTGGCCCCCATGCTTATTACAACTGTATGGCCACCGATGGTAACCCTTTTGAAGCTAAAATGTGGGCGGGATTTCTAATCCAGAGGCAACCAATACCGTTCTATAGACCCGAACCACCGCCCTAACCACTACCTGGACCACCCGTTTCAACCAAAACCATAATCAAAATCAGAATAGAATAAACCAAGGTTTTCAAAACCAAGGTAATTTTAGTCAAAATAACTGTTTTCAAAATCAAAATCAAAATTTCCAAAACCAAGGAAATTTATATAGAAACCAAGGTCGGGAAATTTCAACCCAGGGTATTTTCATGGCAATAATCAAGGAAATTTCCCAAATCAAGGCCCTAATCCAAACAATAGAGGCCGAATTTTCCTGGCAAACTCAAGCAATTGTTCGAACTGGACCATCATCTGATGAGTTGTTGAAGCAATTCATGAAATCCCAAGAGGAAATGAATAGGTTGTTGGTTAGCCGATTTCGACATTAAGAAGTCTTTAAATGATCGACCCTCGGCTCGTACTTTACCTAGCAACACGATCGCTAATCCGAGGGCGATGCAAAGGCGATCACAACCAGAAGTGGTGCTTCATATGATGGACCCGCTATTCCTACTACCTCTTCTTCTTCTCCCCCGAAGGTAGTGGAAAGTGAACCCGAGGCTTAAAGGACAAGTGCAACCTACTAGCTCACAAAGTACAAGACATGTCCATCCTCAAGTTGTCCCAAACCCAAAACCAAACCTGGAGTTGTTTTTGAACCTGACAACCCCAAATCCAAAACTTCTATTCTTACCCCTCACGTTTAAATGAGCAAAACTCAAAAGCTAGTCATCAAATGGAAAAATTCTTTCAAATTTTCTAAGAACTTCATTTTGACATAAGCTTTATGGATATCATGTGATGCCCAAGTTTGAATCAACTCTCAAACACATGTTAAGCAACAAGGAAAAACTGTTTGAAATGGCTAAGACTCCTTTGAACGAGAACTGCTCAGTAGTTCTGTTAAAGAAGCTTCCCGAGAAGCTTGGAGATCCTGGAAAATTTCTTCTCCTTGTGTGTGACTTTCCAGGAATGATTGAATGCTTTGCCCTTGCCGATCTTGGTGAAAGCATCAATCTGATGCCTTATTCAGTATGGAAGAAACTTTCTTCCGAACTTATTCCTACCTGCATGACTCTTGAGCTTGCAGATCGTTCTATATCGCGTCCTCTTAGCATCGCCGAGGATGTATTCGTGAAAGTAGGAAAGTTCCATTTTCCGGCTGACTTCGTGGTTGTTGATTTCGATGCCGATCATCGGGTTCCCCTCATTGTTGGACGAGGATTCCTGAGAACGGGCGTGTCCATTGATGTATTTGAGCAAGAAATCACGTTACGTGTGGGTAACGAAGCTGTCACCTTTAACCTTGATCAAACTTCGAGATACTCCTCAAATTATGATGCTGAATCGGTTAATCGAATCGATTTAATTGATATTGCTTCAGAGGAGTACTTTCAAGAGTTTCTTGGTTATCTTCATAATTCCTTGAGTGGGGATTCCACCACATCTTCTCAACCAATCATTGCCGACTCTTCCCCCTCTCTCACTCCATTTGAGGGAGGTGACTTCTTTCTGGAAGAGATCGATGAGTTTCTTGCTAGTGATGAATCAATTCCGCCTGGAATTGATGGTGTCTATGATTCGGAGGGAGATATCCTTTATCTCGAGCAATTGTTAAATGAAGATCCATTACCTTCACTCCCTCCGAAAGAGATCACAAATGAGGAAATCAAATCAGTACAAACATCTACTGAAGAATTTCCCGAGGTTGAACTTAAGGACTTACCTCCTCATCTCGAGTATGCATTCTTGGAGGGTGATGATAAATTACCCGTCATTATTGCTAAAGACTTGACTGAGGAGGAGAAGACTGCTCTTATAAAGGTCTTGAAGTCACACAAGCAAGCAATTGCTTGGAAACTCTCCGACATTAAGGGTATCAACCCTGCGTTTTGTACTCACAAAATCTTAATGGAGGATGACTTCAAACCAGCAGTCCAACATCAGAGAAGGGTGAATCCTAAGATTCATGAGGTTCTCAAACTTCTTGATGCCGGTTTAATCTACCCGATCTCTGATAGTCCTTGGGTCAGTCCCATTCATTGTGTTCCAAAAAAGGGTGGCATAACTGTTGTCACAAATGAAGAAAACGAGTTAATTCCAACTCGATTGGTTACGGGATGGCGTGTGTGTATTGACTATTGCAAGTTAAACGAAGCCACCCGTAAAGACCATTTTCCTCTACCCTTCATGGACCAAATGCTTGAGAGATTAGCAGGGAACGAGTACTATTGTTTCCTTGATGGTTTCTCGGGTTATTTTCAGATCCCCATTGATCCGCTGGATCAAGAAAAGACCACATTCACCTGCCCATACGGAACTTTTGCCTACAGACGTATGCCTTTTGGCCTATGTAACGCTCCTGGCACATTCCAACGATGTATGATGGCAATTTTCCACGACATGATCGGGGAAACAATGGAGGTGTTTATGGATGACTTCTCGGTCATTGGGGACTCATTTCAAACATGTCTCTCCCATTTAGAAAGAATGCTAAAACGGTGTGAAGACACCAATCTTTGTCTAAATTGGGAGAAGAGCCACTTTATGGTCAAAGAAGGCATAGTCCTTGGCCATAAGATTTCCAAAAGCGGGATTGAGGTTGATAGAGCAAAAGTTGATGTTATTGCCAAATTGCCTCATCCTACTACCGTCAAAGGTATTAGGAGTTTTCTAGGTCATGCCGAGTTTTATCGTAGATTCATACAAGATTTTTCTAAAATCGCTCGGCCTATGACCCATCTTCTTGAGAAGGATGCTCCTTTTATCTTCTCACCTGAGTGCATCGAAGCTTTTGAAACATTAAAGAAAAAGCTTACGGAAGCACCCATTCTAGTGGCCCCCGACTGGGATTTACCCTTTGAACTCATGTGCGATGCAAGTGATTTTGCTATCGGTGCAGTTTTGGGGCAACGAAAAACCAAGCATTTTCAGCCTATCCACTACGCAAGTAAAACTATGACTGAAGCTCAAACCCATTACACCACTACGGAAAAAGAATTATTAGCTGTGGTGTATGCATTTGAGAAGTTTCGGCCATACCTTATCTTGACCAAATGCGTGGTGTATACGGATCACTCGGCTCGAAAAAACTCAAATATCTCTTTGCTAAACAAGATGCAAAGCCGAGATTGCTCCGTTGGGTTCTCCTCCTACAAGAATTTGATATCATTATACGTGATAAAAAAGGAGCTGAGAACCTGGCTGCTGATCATCTGTCCCGTCTAGAAAACCCTCACCAGGATGTGTTCGAGAAAAAGGAAATAAATGAAACATTTCCTATCGAAACACTCAATGTGGTTTCTTTTCGTGGAGACTCTTCTACCCCATGGTTTGCTGACTTTGCAAATTACCATGCGGGTAACTTTGTGGTGAAAGGGATGTCGTCCCAACAGAAAAACAAATTCTTTAAAGATGTAAAACATTACTTCTGGGACGACCCCTACTTGTTCAAAATTTGCGCGGATCAAGTCATCAGGCGATGTGTGTATGGTCAGGAAGCCAATGACATTCTCAAAGCTTGCCATTCTGGACCTACTGGGGGACATCATAGCCCCAACTACACTGCCAAGAAGGTGTTTGATTCCGGATTCTATTGGCCCACGATTTACAAGGATGCCCTCGAATTTGTCAAAACCTGTGACGCTTGTCAACGTCACGGGAATATCTCACAAAGAAATGAAATGCCGCAAAACGCCATTCAAGTGTGTGAGATTTTTGACATCTGGGGCATTGACTTTATGGGGCCATTTCCATCATCTCGCGGTAATAAATACATACCGTTGCCGTTGACTATTTGTCAAAATGGTTTGAAGCGAAAGCTTTGCCCACCAACGATGCCCTTGGGTTGTTGTGAAATTCTTAAAATCTCTTTTGCTAGGTTTGGAACTCCACGAGCTATAATCAGTGATCGTGGTACGCATTTCTGCAATGACCAGTTTGATAGAGTCATGCAAAAGTATGGTGTAACTCGCCGTCTCTCTACTGCGTACCACCCCTAAACAAGTGGGCAAGTGGAAGTTTCCAACCGAGGGATTAAAAGAATTCTTGAAAGGACAGTAGGCGAAAACCGTGCCTCTTGGTCGGATAAGCTAGACGACGCACTCTGGGCCTTCTGTACAGCTTATAAAACACCCATCGGGTGTACTCCATACAAGCTTGTATACGGGAAGGCGTGTCATCTGCCGGTTGAGCTTGAGCACAAGGCCTACTGGGCCTTGAAGCATGCCAACTTCGATATTCAGACAGCTGGTGATCACCGAAAAGTTCAAATGAATGAATTAAATGAACTCCGTGATCAAGCATACGAGAACTCTTTGATCTACAAAGAAAAGACAAAGAAGATTCATGACTCAAAAATCAAAAACCGCGTTTTCAACGTCGGTGATCGAGTCCTTCTTTTCAACTCAAGATTGAAGATTTTCTCGGGAAAACTAAAATCCCGCTGGTCTGGACCATTTACCATCACTAAAGTATTTCCATATGGAACCATTGAGTTATCTCAACCCGATGGTCCAAACTTTAAAGTGAATGGTCATCGATTGAAGCATTATTTTGGAGAGGACATTCCTCCTGTGGTTGTCCCGGATTTACAAACTTTCCCCATGAACCAATGAATGCGGGGATCGAGTCAAGCTAGCGACTCGGGAATCAAAAACAGTAGCATGCCATATGGGTTTTCACCCATATTTCTGACTTCTTTCTATTTTCTACCACCCTAGTGTGAGGGAGTTGCCCCACATGTTGTGTAAATATATAAGTTTCAAAAAAAAAAAAAAAAAAAAATCTTTCAAAATAATGGCCGTAGTATTTCCCTTTTACGTTCTCAGTTTCTGCATAACCGCCGGTACTTTGAATATTGAGGGCAATATTCATTTCTAGTGTGGGGGGGAATTCTCACGAATTTTATCATGTAATTATACCGCATAATTCCCCCATTTTTGGCCAAAATTTTTTTTTTTTAGTAAGTGTTCTGCACTTACTCAACTTATGGTTATCAGTCCGCCATGTCTAATAAACAAAGGGATTGGCTAATCCAGGAGCAAACGGCTCTTGGTAAAGATATCTCAAATCCGTTGACGGCTTGCAATTTGCCCAAAATTGTATGGTATTCAGCTCACCATATCCTTAAAAGTGAAGAGTTGGCTAGCCCGCAAGTTTATGGCTTGTGGTAAAGGCAGTGGAAAAACCATAATTGGTAATCAGCTCACCAAAGATAATATTGATAATTTATCTAAGAGTTGGCTAGTCCAGAAGCAAACGGCTTCTGGTAAAGACAAATCAAATCCGTTGGAAGCTGGTAATTTGCTCAAAATCACACGGTTATCAGTGTACCATGGTTCTTACTTGAACTGAAACATTTGGCTACTCCAAAAGTAATGGCTTTTGGTAAAGAGATTCAAATCCATTAAGTTTTTCTCAAAAGATTGCTAGGGACTAGCAATAGTTTAGTGTGGGGGATTGATGAGTGAGTAAATACTCATCATTTTTGGCTAAATCTGAATTGCAAACGTTTAAAATGCTCAAAAATGCTTCAAAATACTGAAAATATTCCAAAATTGCATTTTATATGTTTCAGATGCAAAATGTTTAAAATCAGGTGAAAAATGAGCTAAGTTTGCATAATTGGCAGTTTCAGTCCCCCAAGTTTCAAAAGTTGTCAAGAATAGTCCCTGAGCACTTATTTCAAAAGTAAAATCACCAAAGGTCCTTTTTAAAATCATAAGTTGTCAAAATTAGTCCTTTGGTGAAAAATGTCAAAAGTTTTGAGAAATTACAAGTTTGGTCCTCCAAGTTTCAAAATTGTCAAAAATAGTCCTTGGAAATTTGAAAATGTCTATTATGGTCCTTGTACTATTGAAACTTGTCACTTTTGATCCCTTGAAACAACTTTGGAAGAATGGCAGATTTGGTCCTTCAAGTTTGGGAAAATTCAGTTTTGGTCCTTATGTTATTAAAACAAACCAACCCCTATCAAAACCCATTGGACCCCTGTCAAACAATTGACCCCCCTGCCTGTTTTGACCCCCCTTCAATATATTAAGCCCTGGTCAAATCCCCGGTCAAACAAACACTCCCGCCAAGTCTTCTCCTTCACCAAACATGCCTGCAACACTCCACCATTCCATCCCTCCAGCTCTTCCCCCACTCACCATGTTCCCCCCACCTCCACCAAACTCCAAAATGCATTTAATGCATCCCTCCCCCCTTGCACTCAACCCCCACTGGCATATACACATTTTGGCGCCAAAAATCAATCAAACGGCCAAGATTATCTCAAGCCATCAAAAGGACCAAAATGCAAGTGGGATTCACTCAGATTGGAGAGAGAAGCAGTTTGGTGTATAAAAGGAAGCAAGAGATAGAGAGAAGGGTGTGGTACTTAGTTTATTTTTCAAATGTATGTCGTTTTAAGCTTTTTATGTCTTAAATAGCTTCTCAGTTGTAATTCCAAGTGTAGTTGTAACAAACTAAGTTATTTCAGTGTATTCAAACTATTTTCAAGTATCAATTCAAGTTGCATTACCATTTCATGTTTACATGTTTACTGTTGAAAAATTCAATTTCAAACTCTTATGTCCAAGCTTCTAATAGCTTAATTTTAAGTTCAAATAAGCTTATTTAAGCTTCTTATGGCTTTTAGTAAGCCTATCACTCAAGTTCAAATAACTTTGGTATTGGGTCAGCGAAAGTCAAACTGGTCTCAAATGGAAATGGAAATGATATATGGGTGATGCAGAATTGGATATGGGGTGAAATTGAGTTAGTTTATGGTTTGGAATAGGTTAGTGGTTCTTGTGTTCTTTGGCAAGCCATAGTGGCTAGGACTAAATGTAAGTCAATTCCAAATTTATTGCATAATCTGTATTTGTAGTCATCAATAGTTTAGACTTGTCTATTTAGTGGTAATTAGGATAACTTAACTCAGTTTAGTCAATAATACAAGCTAGTTCAGTAGTTGGCTTAATTTAACTTGCAAATCAGTGATTTAAAGTGTTGTTTGGATTATATAGCAAATCTGTGTTAGAGGTTTGTCCAGTGGTTGAGACTTGTTGTTTCAGGCTTGTTAAGCTCTATTGTACTCATTCTAGTCATAACATTGCATCTGTTCTAGCTCCAAGTCAAAATGGCATATGATCTGTCCTAGTTTCTTAACTGTTGGGATTTTGTAAAATCAAAAACTTGTTTTGTGTTTAAAATACATAGACATAGCTTGCATTAGGTTTAATTCATCATAATACATCACATTCAGTCCACAAATTGGTCTCAAAGTTCATAAAAGTCAAATTATCAAAACTGTTTCAAAAGTTAAAACTTGGAAAAGTCAGTTTTCACCCAACTTGGGTGATTTTTCATGGATTCAACTTTGGGCCAAATTAAGTGAAATTGTGGGTTTTTAAACTTCAGTTGGTCTAGTTTCTTAATATCATTTTTGTAGATTTTTGTAATTTTCTACAAGCCTCAAAACAGCTTGTCAATATGGTCATAAGTCCCCTGTGCACACACTCAGTATACTGAGTGCGCACAGGTTTTGTGCAGGGCTTGTAACAAGCTCATCAGAGCTTCTCTTGGTCTGGTTTTTGGTTTATAGATAGCTAGCCAGGTCTTCTTTAAGTTCCAACTTCTGTTTTTTAGTTTTAGCTTATTGGGTAGCTTGTGCTTAGGCTTCAAAGTAGGCATAGAAACTGATTTTGGCACTTAAGCCAAATCATTCAAATATGTTTAAATTGCACTTTAGAGGTTTAGGTCAGTTGTGACTAGTTGCTTTTGAGTAGTTATAACATATTATAGCTTCTGTGTTAGTTTGGTGCTCATTTGTAGCTTTTGGCTTATTTGGAGTGCTTATTTTTAAGCACTTGTGACTGCAGTTTCATATTCCTTCACACAAGCCACTGTTTTTATATTTTTATTAGATTCATAATATTAATTTAGACTTTTCCTGAATTTTTCAGATTTTTCTAGTTCAGTTTGCTATTTTTCTTCATTTAAATCAGTTTTTAGTACTTTTTAATTAGCATTTAATACAATTAAATCAGAAAAACTTCAAAAAAGTAAGTTTTCATTTTTCCTAGGTTAAGATAAATATAAAAAGTCAAAAAATATTTTCCGATTTTTCTTAGTTAACTTTGTAATTTTTAGCAATTTAATTAGTTTTAAATAGTTTTTAATTCATAGAAAATAGAAAAATAATCAGAAAAATATAAAATTAGTTTTGAAAATTCTAGACTATTATTAAATAAGTAAAAATAGTTTTTAATTAATAATAATTAGATAAATAGTTTAAAAAATAATTTTCTTTTTCTAAAAATTTTCTCTTATCATTAGGTTTGTAAAAATGTTATTTTCATATTTTTAGGATTAATATTGTTTAAGTTTCACATTTTCTTTTATACGTCACGTAGTTTTAAGTTAAATTTTATAAAAGAAAAATCAAAAACATCATTTTACAAATAGTGATAGCGTTTATTTAATATAATTTATCTTTTTAATTTTCTTTAATTTGCATTTAAGCC
>OU343216.1:59525919-59557688 GCA_910596185.1 Chrysanthemum makinoi
TTTTTCATACATCTTATATGTAAGCAACGCAGCTCTAAATGGAATTCTGTAATCGACTTTTGTGAATTTAATCTCGTGGATTTATAGTGATGATTCAATAAAAGATGCACATCTTATTTTTAGTTGTAACAAAGATAAATGTATCTTAAAGAGTTGTAATGGCTCAAGAAGTTTATTCATACAATATATATGGACAATTTGTAACTGAAACACTAAAATGCAAATAACTCATAAAATATAGTGTTTTATTGCTCAAAAGTTCAGAACCGACAAAGTTACCTACCACATCGTGCACCTATGCTCAGTTTCGATTTGACGGTCATTCGGCCAAAACGGAGCCCCAGAGCTCAAGTTATGCCAATTTTAGCGAGGCTTTTGTCGCTGATATTGCCCTCCAAACATAATAGCCCTGCTCATCAACACTTGGGCCTACATCATTTTCACTTTGATGATTCATAAAAGTTGCAAAAGTATTTTTTCCGTTATAATTATACATAACTTTATGTTGAAGAGTTGGAATGGTTGAGGGAGTCTATTCATAAACAATATAAGGAGCTTTTTGCAATCTAGAAGCTCTAACTTGAAGTTCCATAATTATTATTTTTTGTTAATTCAATATCCAAGTTTCATTGTGATGACTCAATAAAAGATGGAATGTTCTATTATTCAGATCTGACTATATCTTGAAGAGTTTCAATGATTCAAGGAGTCTTTTCACACATAAGTGGGCAATCTATAAGCTCTAACTCGATTTCCGAATGACTTTTTGTGAATTTAATCTCGTGTTTTATAGTGATGATTCAATAAAAGATGCAACATCTTATTTTTTTAGTTGTAACAAACATAAATGTATCTTAAAGAGTTGTAATGGCTCACAGTTTATTCATACGGACAATTTGTAACTGGAAAAATTAAAATGCAAATAACTCATAAAATATAGTGTTTCTATGCTCCTCAAAGTTCTCAAACCGACAAAGTCGCTTTACCACAACGTGTTCCTCACACAAGCTTCTTGACGACCTCATTCACCTAAACGCGGAGCCCCGTAGCTCAAGTTATGCCCATTTTAGTGAGGCCCTTTTGTCACGCATATTGGCCCTCCGTAAACATATAATAGCATGTTCATCAACACTTGGGCTACATCAGCTTTCACTTTGATGATTCAATAAAAGTTGCAAAGACTTTTTCCCTGTTATAACGCATATAACTTTATGTTGAAGAGCTGGAATGGTTGAGGGAGTCTCTTCATAAACAATATAAGGAGCTTTTTGCAATCTGTAAGCTCTAACTTGAGTTCCATAATTATTATATTTTTGTTAATTCAATATCCAAGTTTCATTGTGATGACTCAATAAAAGATGGAATGTTCTATTATTCGACATATATCTTGAAGAGTTGCAATGATTCAAGGAGTCTCTTTCATACACTATATGGGCAATCTAGAAGCTCTAACTGGATTTCCTAATGACTTTTTGTGAATTTAATTCCGTGTTTTATAGTGATGATTCAATAAAAGATGCAACATCTTATTTTTTAGTTGTAACAAACATAAATGTATCTTAAAGAGTTGTAATGGCTCAAGAAGTTTATTCATACAATATATAAGGACAATTTGTAACTGGAAACACTAAAATGCAAATAACTATAAATATAGTAGTGTGGTTTCAAAGTTCTCAAACCGACAAAGTCAGTTACCAAAATGTGCTCCTGTTCCAAGTTCCTCGATTTGACTGGTCATTCGCCTAAAACGGAGCCCCGTAACTCAAGTTATGCCCATTTTAGTGAGGACCCCTTTGTCACGCCGATATTGGCCCTCCGTAAACATAATAGCTGCCATCAACACTTGTGCCCACATCGGTTTCACTTTGATGATTCAATAAAAGTTGCAAATGCCTTTTTCTTGTTATAATGACATAACTTTATGTTGAAGTGTTGGAATGGTTGAGGGAGTTCTTCATAAACAATAAAAGGAGCTTTTTGCAATCTAGAAGCTCTAACTTGAGTTTCATAATTATTATTTTTTTGTTAATTCAATATCCAAGTTTCATTGTGATGACTCAATAAAAGATGGAATGTTCTATTATTCGGATACGACTATATCTTGAAGAGTTGCAATGCTTCAAGGAGTCTTTTCATACACTATATAGGGGCAATCTGAAGCTCTAACCTGATTTCGAATGACTTTTTGTGAATTTAATCTCCGTGTTTTATAGTGATGATTCAATAAAAGATGCAACATCTTATCTTTTAGTTGTAACAAACATAAATGTATCTTAAAGAGTTGTAATGGCTCAAGAAGTTTATTCATACAATATATAAGGACAATTTGTAACTGGAAACACTAAAATGCAAATAACTCATAAAATATAGTGTTTCTTATTCAAAGTTCTGTAAACCGAAGTGCGTAACCACGTGCTCCCTCGTTCAAGTTTCGATTTGATCTAATACCTAAAACAGAAAAGCCCAGAGCTCAAGTTATGCCCATTTTAGTGAGGACCCCTTTTGTCACGCCATATGGCCCTCCAAAACATAATAGCTGTTCATCAACACTTGTGCCTACATCAATTTCACTTTGATGATTCAATAAAAGTTAAAATGTTTTTTTCTGTTATAACGCAGACAATAACTTTATGTTGGAAGAGTTGGAATGGTTGAGGGAGTCTCTTCATAAACAATATAAGGAGATTTTGCAATCTAGAAGCTGTAACTTGAGTTCCATAATTATTAGTTTTTTGTTAATTCAATATCCAAGTTTCATTGTGATGACTCAATAAAAGATGGAATGTTCTATTATTGAATATGATATATCTTGAAGATGTAATGCTTCAAGGAGTCTTTCATACAATATATAAGGGCAATCTAAGCTCTAATGGATTTTAATGACTTTTTTGTGAATTTAATCTCCAGGTTTTATAGTGATGATTCAATAAAAGATGCAACATCTTATTTTTTAGTTGTAACAAACATAAATGTATCTTAAAGAGTTGTAATGGCTCAAGAAGTTTATTCATACAATATATAAGGGACAATTTGTAATCTTGAAACAATAAAATGCAAATAACTCATAAAATATAGTGTTTTAGGGCTCAATAGTTCTGTAAACCGACAAAGTTAGTTTACCACAACGTGCTCCTCGTTCCAAGCTTCGATTTGACTGGTCATTCGCCTAAAACGGAGCCCCGTAGCTCAAGTTATGCCCATTTTAGTGAGACCCCTTTTGTCACGAGATATTCTCCCGTAAACATAATAGCCTGTTCATCAACACTTGGGCCCACATCAATTTCACTTTGATGATTCAATTAAAGTTGCAATGTAGTCTTTTTTCCTGTTATACATAACTTTATGTTGAATAGTTGGAATGGTTGAGGGAGTCTCTTCATAAACAATATAAGGAGCTTTTTGCAATCTAGAAGCTCTAACTTGAGTTCCATAATTATTATTTTTTTGTTAATTCAATATCCAAGTTTCATTGTGATGACTCAAAAAAAGATGGAATGTTCTATTATTCAGATACGACTATATCTTGAAGAGTTAAATGATTCAAGAGTCTTTTCATACACTATATAAGGGCAATCTAGAAGCTCTAACGGATTTCCATGACTTTTTGTGAATTTAATCTTATAGTGTTTTATAGTGATGATCAAAAGATACAATAAATGTATCTTAAAGAGTTGTAATGGCTCAAGAAGTTTATTCATACAATATATAAGGGACAATTTGTAATCTGGAAACACTAAAATATAACTCAAATATATAGTGTTCAGGCTCGAAAGTTCAGAACCAAGTCATTTACCACAACGCGTCCTCTTCAAGCTTTCGATTTGACGGTCATTCGCCTAAAACGGAGCCCCCGAGCAAGTTATGCCCATTTTAGTGAGGCCCTTTGTCACGCGATATTGGCCCTCCCGTAAACATAATAGCTGTCATCAAGACTGGGCCCACATCAGTTTCACTTTGATGATTCAATAAAAGTTTAAAGTCTTTTTCCTGTTATAAATGACATAACTTTATGTTGAAGAGTTGGAATGGTTGAGAGAGTCTCTTCATAAACAATATAAGGAGCTTTTTGCAATCTAGAAGCTCTAACTTGAGTTCCATAATTATTATTTTTTGTTAATTCAATATCCAAGTTTCATTGTGATGACTCAATAAAAGATGGAATGTTCTATTATTCAGATACGACTATATCTTGAAGAGTTGCAATGATTCAAGGAGTCTTTTCATACACTATATAAGGGGCAATCTAGAAGCTCTAACCTGGATTTTAATGACTTTTTGTGAATTTAATCTCCAGGTTTTATAGTGATGATTCAATAAAAGATGCAACATCTTATTTTTTAGTTGTAACAAACATAAATGTATCTTAAAGATTTGTAATGGCTCAAGAAGTTTATTCATACAATATATAAGGACAATTTGTAACTGAAAACAATAAAATGCAAATAACTCATAAAATATAGTGTTTCGTGGCTCAAAGTTCGTAAACCGACAAAGTAAGTTTACCACAATGTGCTCCTCATTCCAAGCTTCGATTTGATGGTCATTCGCCAAACGAGCCCCGTAACCAGTTATGCCCATTTTAGTGAGACCCTTTGTCACGCTGATATTGGCCTCCGAAACATAAAAGCCTGTTCATCAACACTTGGGCCCACATCAGTTTCACTTTGATGATTCAATAAAAGTTGCAATGCCTTTTTTTTCCTGTTATAACTGACATAACTTTATGTTGAAGAGTTGGAATGGAGAGTTCTCTTCAAACAACAATATAAGGAGCTTTTTTCAATCTAGAAGCTCTAACTTGAGTTCCATAATTATTATTTTTTTGTTAATTCAATATCCAAGTTTCATTGTGATGACTCAATAAAAGATGGAATGTTCTATTATTAGAATACGACTATATCTTGAAGAGTTGCAATGCTTCAAGGAGTCTTTTCATACAATATATAAGGGGCAATCTAGAAGCTCTAACTGGATTTCCAGAATGACTTTTTTGTGAATTTAATCTCCATGTTTTATAGTGATGATTCAATAAAAGATGCAACATCTTATTTTTAAGTTGTAACAAACATAAATGTATCTTAAAGAGTTGTAATGGCTCAAGAAGTTTATTCATACAATATATAAAGGACAATTTGTAAATGGAAACACTAAAATGCAAATAACTCATAAATATAGTGTTTCAGGCTCTAAAGTTCTGTAAACCGACAAAGTCCTGTTTACCACAACGTCTCTCGCTCCAAGCTCGTTTTAAATGGTCATTCGCCTAAAACGGAGCCCCAGAGCTCAAGTTATGCCCATTTTAGTGAGACCTTTGTCAGTGACATATTGCCCTCTAGAAATAATAGCCCTGTTCATCAACACTGGGCCCACATCAATTTCACTTTGATGATTCAATAAAAGTTGCAACATGATTTTTTTCCCTGTATAAAGACATAACTTTATGTTGAAGAGTTGGAATGGTTGAGGAGTCTCTTCATAAACAATATAATATTTTGCAATCTAGAAGCTCTAACTTAAGTTCCATAATTATTATTTTTGTTCAATATCCAAGTTTCATTGTGATGACTCAATAAAAAAGATGGAATCTATTATTCGATACCATATACTGAAGAAAGTTTCAATGATTCAAGGAGTCTTTTCATACACTAAGGCAATCTAGAGCTCTAACCGATTTCCGAATGACTTTTTTGAATTTAATCTGTGTTTTATAGTGATGATTCAATAAAAGTTGCAACATCTTATTTTTTAGTTGTAACAAACATAAATGTATCTTAAAGAGTTGTAATGGCTCAAGAAGTTTATTCATACAATATATAAGGGACAATTTGTAATCTGGAAAATTAAAATGCAAATAACTCATAAAATATAGGGTTTCAAGGCTCGAAAGTTCTGTAAACTGACAAAGTCGTTTAGCACAACGTGCTCCTCGTTCCAAGCTTCGATTTGACTGGTCATTCACCTAAAACGGAGCCCCGTAGCTCAAGTTATGCCCATTTTAGTGAGGCCCCTTTTGTCACGCGATATTGGCCCTCCAAACATAATAGCATGTGCATCAACACTTGGGCCCACATCAGTTTCACTTTGATGATTCAATAAAAGTTGCAATGCTTTTTTCCGTTATACAGACATAACTTTATATTGAAGAGTTGGAATGGTTGAGGGAGTCTCTTCATAAACAATATAAGGAGCTTTTTGCAATCTAGAAGCTCTAACTTGAGTTCCATAATTATTATTTTTTTTGTTTATTCAATATCCAAGTTTCATTGTGATGACTCAATAAAAGATGGAATGTTCTATTATTCAGATACGACTATATCTTGAAGAGTTGCAATGCTTCAAGGAGTCTTTTCATACACTATATAAGGGGCAATCTAGAAGCTCTAACTGATTTCCGAATGACTTTTTGTGAATTTAATCTCGTGTTTTATAGTGATGATTCAATAAAAGATGCAACATCTTATCTTTTAGTTGTAACAAACATAAATGTATCTTAAAGAGTTGTAATGGCTCAAGTAGTTTATTCATACAATATATAAGGGACAATTTGTAATCTGGAAAATTAAAATGCAAATAACTCATAAAATATAGGGTTTCAAGGCTCGAAAGTTCTGTAAACTGACAAAGTCGTTTACCACAACGTGCTCCTCGTTCCAAGCTTCGATTTGACTTGTCATTCACCTAAAACGGAGCCCCGTAGCTCAAGTTATGCCCATTTTAGTGAGGCCCCTTTTGTCACGCGATGTTGGCCCTCCAGAAACATAATAGCATGTTCATCAACACTTGGGCCCACATCAGTTTCACTTTGATGATTCAATAAAAGTTGCAAATGTGACTTTTTCCTGTATACAGACACATAACTTTATGTTGAATAGTTGGAATGGTTGAGGGAGTCTCTTCATAAACAATATAAGGAGCTTTTTTCAATCTAGAAGCTCTAACTTGAGTTCCATAATTATTATTTTTTTGTTTATTCAATATCCAAGTTTCATTGTGATGACTCAATAAAAGATGGAATGTTCTATTATTCGATACCACTATATCTTGAAGAGTTGCAATGTTCAAGGAGTCTTTTCATACTATATAAGGCAATCTAGAAGCTCTAACCGATTTGAATGACTTTTTTGTGAATTTAATCTCCATGTTTTATAGTGATGATTCAATAAAAGATGCAACATCTTATTTTTTAGTTGTAACAAACATAAATGTATCTTAAAGAGTTGTAATGGCTCAAGAAGTTTATTCATACAATATATAAGGGACAATTTGTAACTGAAATAATAAAATGAAAATAACTCATAAAATATAGTTTTTTGGGCTCGAAAGTTCTGTAAACCGACAAAGTGTTTACAACGTGCTCCTCATTCCAAGCTCGATTTGACTGTCATTCGCCTAAAACGAGCCCCGTGAATCAAGCCCATTTTAGAGGACCCTTTTGTCACGCGATATTGGCCCTCCGTAAACATAAAAGTGTTCATCAACACTTGGGCCCACATCAGTCACTTTGATGATTCAATAAAAGTTGCAAAGTGTTTTTTTCCGTTATAATGCACATAACTTTATGTTGAAGAGTTGGAATGGTTGAGGAGTCTCATAAACAATATAAGAAGCTTTTTGCAATCTAGAAGCTCTAACTTGAGTTCCATAATTATTATTTTTTTGTTAATTCTATATCCAAGTTTCATTGTGATGACTCAATAAAAGATGGAATGTTCTTTTATTAGAATACGACTATATCTTGAAGAGTTGCAATGCTTCAAGGAGTCTTTTCATACACTATATAAGGGGCAATCTAGAAGCTCTAACTGGATTTCCAGAATGATTTTTTTGTGAATTTAATCTCCAGGTTTTATAGTGATGATTCAATAAAAGATGCAACATCTTATTTTTTAGTTGTAACAAACATAAATGTATCTTAAAGAGTTGTAATGGCTCAAGAAGTTTATTCATACAATATATAAGGGACAATTTGTAATCTGGAAACAATAAAATGCAAATAACTCATAAAATATAGTGTTTCAGGGCTCGAAAGTTCTGTAAACCGACAAAGTCTGTTTACCACAACGTGCTCTGCTCCAAGCTTCGCTTTGGTCATTCGCCTAAAACGGAGCCCCGTAGCTCAAGTTATGCCCATTTTACTGAGACCCCTTTTGTCACGCGATATTGGCCCTCTAGAAACATAATAGCCTGTTCATCAACACTTGGGCCCACATCAATTTCACTTTGATGATTCAATAAAAGTTGCAACAGACTTTTTCCGTTATAAATGCATAACTTTATGTTGAAGAGCTGGAATGGTTGAGGGAGTCTCTTCATAAACAATATAAGGAGCTTTTTGCAATCTAGAAGCTCTAACTTAAGTTCTATAATTATTATTTTTTTGTTAATTCAATATCCAAGTTTCATTGTGATGACTCAATAAAAGATGGAATGTTCTATTATTCAGATACGACTATATCTTGAAGAGTTTCAATGATTCAAGGAGTCTTTTCATACACTATATAAGGGGCAATCTATAAGCTCTAACTGGATTTCCAGAATGACTTTTTTGTGAATTTAATCTCCAGGTTTTATAGTGATGATTCAATAAAAGATGCAACATCTTATTTTTTAGTTGTAACAAACATAAATGTATCTTAAAGAGTTGTAATGGCTCAAGAAGTTTATTCATACAATATATAAGGGACAATTTGTAATCTGGAAACACTAAAATGCAAATAACTCATAAAATATAGTATTTTAGGGCTCGAAAGTTCTGTAAACCGAAAAAGTCAGTTTACCACAACGTGCTCCTCGTTCCAAGCTTCGATTTGACTGGTCATTCGCCTAAAACGGAGCCCCAGCTCAAGTTATGCCCATTTTAGTGAGGCCCTTTGTATATTGGCCCTCCGAAACATAATAGCATGTTCATCAACACTTGGGCCCACACTTCACTTTGATGATTCAATAAAAGTTGCAAAGTCTTTTTTCCGTTATAATGCATATAACTTTATGTTGAAGAGCTGGAATGGTTGAGGGAGTCTATTCATAAACAATATAAGGAGCTTTTTGCAATCTAGAAGCTCTAACTTGAGTTCCATAATTATTATTTTTATGTTAATTCAATATCCAAGTTTCATTGTGATGATTCAATAAAAGATGGAATGTTCTATTATTCAGATACGACTATATCTTGAAGAGTAGCAATGCTTCAAGGAGTCTTTTCATGCACTATATAAGGGGCAATCTAGAAGCTCTAACTGGATTCCGAATGACTTTTTGTGAATTTAATCTCCATGTTTTATAGTGATGATTCAATAAAAGATGCAACATCTTATTTTTTAGTTGTAACAAACATAAATGTATCTTAAAGAGTTGTAATGGCTCAAGTAGTTTATTCATACAATATATAAGGGACAATTTGTAATTGGAAAAACTAAAATGCAAATAACTCATAAAATATAGTTTCAAGGCTCAAAGTTCTGTAAACCGACAAAGTCATTACCACAACGCTCCCTGCTCCAAGCTTCGATTTGATTGGTCATTCGCCTAAAACGGAGCCCCGTAGCTCAAGTTATGCCCATTTTAGTGAGGCCCCTTTTGTCACGCGATATTGGCCCTCCAGAAACATAATAGCATGTTCATCAACACTTGGGCCCACATCAGTTTCACTTTGATGATTCAATAAAAGGTGAATGAGACTTTTTTCCTGTTATAACAGACATAACTTTATGTTGAAGAGTTGGAATGGTTGAGGGAGTCTCTTCATAAACAATATAAGGAGCTTTTTGCAATCTAGAAGCTCTAACTTGAGTTCCATAATTATTATTTTTTTGTTTATTCAATATCCAAGTTTCATTGTGATGACTCAATAAAAGATGGAATGTTCTATTATTCAGATACGACTATATCTTGAAGAGTTGCAATGCTTCAAGGAGTCTTTTCATACACTATATAAGGGGCAATCTAGAAGCTCTAACTGGATTTCCAGAATGACTTTTTTGTGAATTTAATCTCCAGGTTTTATAGTGATGATTCAATAAAAGATGCAACATCTTATTTTTTAGTTGTAACAAACATAAATGTATCTTAAAGAGTTGTAATGGCTCAAGAAGTTTATTCATACAATATATAAGGGACAATTTGTAATCTGGAAACACTAAAATGCAAATAACTCATAAAATATAGTGTTTTATTGCTCGAAAGTTCTGTAAACCCAAAAAGTCGGTTTACCACAACGTGCTCCTAATTCCAAGCTTCGATTTGACTCGTCATTCGCCTAAAACGGAGCCCCGTAGCTCAAGTTATGCCCGTTTTAGTGAGGCCCCTTTTGTCACGCGATATTGGCCCTCCAGAAACATAATAGCCTGTTCATCAACACTTGGGCCCACATAAATTTCACTTTGATAATTCAATAAAAGTTGCAACAGTCTTTTTTCCTGTTATAATAGACATAACTTTATGTTGAAGAGTTGGAATGGTTGAGGGAGTCTCTTCATAAACAATATAAGGAGCTTTTTGCAATCTAGAAGCTCTAACTTGAGTTCCATAATTATTATTTTTTTGTTTATTCAATATCCAAGTTTCATTGTGATGACTCAATAAAAGATGGAATGTTCTATTATTAGATACACTATATTGAAGAGTTGCAATGATTCAAAGAGTCTTTTCATACACTATATAAGGGGCAATCTAGAAGCTCTAACCGATTTGAATGACTTTTGTGAATTTAATCTTTAGGTTTTATAGTGATGATTCAATAAAAGATGCAACATCTTATTTTTTAGTTGTAACAAACATAAATGTATCTTAAAGAGTTGTAATGGCTCAAGAAGTTTATTCATACAATATATAAGGGACAATTTGTAATCTGGAAACAATAAAATGCAAATAACTCATAAAATATAGTGTTTCAGGGCTCGAAAGTTCTGAACCAAAGTCATTTACCACAACGTGCTCCTCGTTCCAAGCTTCGATTTGACTGGTCATTCGCCTAAAACGGAGCCCCGTAGCTCAAGTTATGCCCATTTTAGTGAGGCCCTTTTGTCACGCGATATTGGTCCTCCAGAAACATAATAGCCTGTTCATCAACACTTGGGCCCACATCAATTTCACTTTGATGATTCAATTAAAGTTGCAACAGTCTTTTCCTCTGTTATACAGACATAACTTTATGTTGAAGAGTTGGAATGGTTGAGAGAGTCTCTTCATAAACAATATAAGGAGCTTTTTGCAATCTAGAAGCTCTAACTTGAGTTCCATAATTATTATTTTGTTATTCAATATCCAAGTTTAATTGTGATGACTCAATAAAAGATGGAATGTTCTATTATTCAGATACGACTATATCTTGAAGAGTTGCAATGATTCAAGGAGTCTTTTCATACACTATATAAGGGGCAATCTAGAAGCTCTAACTGGATTTCCGGAATGACTTTTTGTGAATTTAATCTCCAGGTTTTATAGTGATGATTCAATAAAAGATGCAACATCTTATTTTTAAGTTGTAACAAACATAAATGTATCTTAAAGAGTTGTAATGGCTCAAGAAGTTTATTCATATATAAGGGACAATTTGTAATCTGGAAACACTAAAATGAAAATAACTCACAAAATATAGTGTTTTATTGCTCGAAAGTTCTGAACCGAAAAGTCGGTTTACCACAACGTGCTCCTCGTTCCAAGCTTCGATTTGACTGCATTCATTTAAAACGGAGCCCCGTAGCTCAAGTTATGCCCATTTTAGGAGGCCCTTTGTCACGCGATATTGGCCCTCCAGAAACATAATAGCCTGTTCATCAACACTTGGGCCCACATCAATTTCACTTTGATGATTCAATTAAAGTTGCAACAGTCTTTTTTCTTGTTATAACGAACATAACTTTATGTTGAAGAGTTGGAATGGTTGAGGGAGTCTCTTCATAAACAATATAAGGAGCTTTTTCCAATCTAGAAGCTCTAACTTGAGTTCCATAATTATTATTTTTTTTTTATTCAATATCCAAGTTTCATTGTGATGACTCAATAAAAGATGGAATGTTCTATTATTAGATACGCATATATCTTGAAGAGTTTCAATGATTCAAGGAGTCTTTTCATACACTATATAAGGGGCAATCTAGAAGCTCTAACTGATTTTAATGACTTTTGTGAATTTAATCTCCATGTTTTATAGTGATGATTCAATAAAAGATGCAACATCTTATTTTTTAGTTGTAACAAACATAAATGTATCTTAAAGAGTTGTAATGGCTCAAGAAGTTTATTCATACAATATATAAGGGACAATTTGTAATCTGGAAACACTAAAATGCAAATAACTCATAAAATATAGTGTTTCAAGGCTCGAAAGTTCTCAAACCGACAAAGTCATTTACCACACCTCGCTCCAAGCTTTGATTTGACTGGTCATTCACCTAAAACGGAGCCTCAGAAGAGTTATGCCCATTTTAGTGAGGCCTTTTGTCACGCGATATTGGCCCTCCGAAACATAATAGCGTTCATCAACACTGGGCCCACATCGTTTCACTTTGATGATTCAATAAAAGTTGCAAAGACTTTTTCCCTGTTATACGCACATAACTTTATGTTGAAGAGTTGGAATGGTTCAGGGAGTCCCTTCATAAACAATATAAGGAGCTTTTGCAATCTAAGCTCTAACTTGAGTTCCATAATTATTTTTTTTTGTTTATTCAATATCCAAGTTTCATTGTGATGACTCAATAAAAGATGGAATGTTCTATTATTCAGATATGACTATATCTTGAAGAGTTGCAATGCTTCAAGGAGTCTTTTCATACACATATAAGGGGCAATCAGCTCTAACTGGATTTCCGAATGACTTTTTGTGAATTTAATCTCCATGTTTTATAGTGATGATTCAATTAAAGATGCAACATCTTATTTTTTAGTTGTAACAAACATAAATGTATCTTAAAGAGTTGTAATGGCTCAAGAAGTTTATTCATACAATATATAAGGGACAATTTGTAACTGAAACACTAAAATGCAAATAACTCATAAAATATAGTGTTTTATTGCTCTAGAAATCGTAAACCAAAAAAGTCATTTACCACAACGGCTCCTCGTTCAAGCTTCGATTTGATGGTCATTCGCCTAAAACGGAGCCCCGTAGCTCAAGTTATGCCCATTTTAGTGAGGCCCCTTGTCACGCCATATTGGCCCTCCGAAACATAATAGCCTGTTCATCAACACTTGGGCCCACAGCTTTACTTTGATGATTCAATAAAAGTCTGCAAAAGTCTTTTTCTGTTATAAAGCATAACTTTATGTTGAAGAGTTGGAATGGTTGAGGGAGTCTCTTCATAAACAATATAAAGAGCTTTTTGCAATCTAGAAGCTCTAACTTGAGTTCCATAATTATTATTTTTATGTTAATTCAATATCTAAGTTTCATTGTGATGACTCAATAAAAGATGGAATGTTCTACTATTCAGATACGACTATATCTTGAAGAGTTGCAATGATTCAAGGAGTCTTTTCATACACTATATAAGGGGCAATCTAGAAGCTCTAACGGATTTTAATGACTTTTTGTGAATTTAATCTCCAGGTTTTATAGTGATGATTCAATAAAAGATGCAACATCTTATTTTTAAGTTGTAACAAACATAAATGTATCTTAAAGAGTTGTAATGGCTCAAGAAATTTATTCATACAATATATAAGGGACAATTTGTAATCTGGAAACACTAAAATGCAAATAACTCATAAAATATAGTTTTATTGCTCAAAGTTCTGTAAACCGAAAAAGTCATTTACCACAACGCTCCTGTTCCAAGCTTCGATTTGACTGGTCATTTCTAAAACGGATCCCGTAGCTCAAGTTATGCCCATTTTAGTGAGTGCACCCCTTTGTCGCGATATTGGCCTCCGTAAACATAATTACCTTCACTGTTATCAAAACTTGGGTCTACATCGGGCTTCACTTTGATGATTCAATAAAAGTTACAATAAATTTTCCAGTCATAATGTATCAACTTTACATAAGTTGAAGAGTTGAAATTGGTCAAGATCTTTCATATAAACAATATAAGGAGCTTTTGCAAATAACTATAAAATATATTGTTTTGACACAAAGTTCTCAGGAAACCAAAAAAAGTCATTTACCACAACGCTCCTTTGCTCCAAGTTTTCATTTGACCGGTCATTCTATTTCAAAACGGCTTCCCGTAGCTCAAGTTATGCCCATTTTAGTGAGGCCCTTTTGTCACGATATTGGCCCTCCAAAAAATAGCATGTTCATCAACACTTGGGCCCACATCAATTTCACTTTGATGATTCAATTAAAGTTGCAACAGTCTTTTTTCCTGTTATAACGAACATAACTTTATGTTGAAGAGTTGGAATGGTTGAGAGAGTCTCTTCATAAACAATATAAGGAGCTTTTTGCAATCTAGAAGCTCTAACTTGAGTTCCATAATTATTATTTTTTGTTAATTCAATATCCAAGTTTCATTGTGATGACTCAATAAAAGATGGAATGTTCTATTATTGATACTATATATCTTGAAGAGTTTCAATGATTCAAGGAGTCTTTTCATACACTATATAAGGGGCAATCTAGAAGCTCTAAGTGATTTTAATGACTTTTGTGAATTTAATCTCGTGTTTTATAGTGATGATTCAATAAAAGATGCAACATCTTATTTTTTAGTTGTAACAAACATAAATGTATCTTAAAGAGTTGTAATGGCTCAAGAAGTTTATTCATACAATATATAAGGGACTGTAACTGGAAACACTAAAATGCAAATAACTCATAAAATATAGTGTTTTATTGCTCGAAAGTTCTGAAACCGAAAAAGTCTTTACCACAACGTGCTCCTCATTCCAAGCTTCGATTTGACTGGTCATTCTAAAAACGGAGCCCCGTAGCTCACGTTATGCCCATTTTAGTGAGGCCCCTTTGTCACGCGATATTGGCCCTCCGAAACATAATAGCCTGTTCATCAAACTTGGGCCCACATCATTTCACTTTGATGATTCAATAAAAGTTGCAAGCTTTTTTTTCCTTATAAATGACATAACTTTATGTTGAAGAGTTGGAATGGTTGAGGGAGTCTCTTCATAAACAATATAAGGACCTTTTTGCAATCTAGAAGCTCTAACTTGAGTTCCATAATTATTATTTTTTGTTAATTCAATATCCAAGTTTCATTGTGATGACTCAATAAAAGATGGAATGTTCTATTATTCAGATACGACTATATCTTGAAGAGTTACAATGATTCAAGGAGTCTTTTCATACACTATAGGGGCAATCTAAGCTCTAACCGATTTTAATGACTTTTGTGAATTTAATCTCCGTGTTTTATAGTGATGATTCAATAAAAGATGCAACATCTTATCTTTTAGTTGTAACAAACATAAATGTATCTTAAAGAGTTGTAATGGCTCAAGAAGTTTATTCATACAATATATAAGGGACAATTTGTAACTGGGAAACACTAAAATGCAAATAACTCATAAAATATAGTGTTTCAAGGCTCTAAAGTTCTTTAAACCACAAAGTCATTTACCACAACGCGTTCTCCTCGTTCCAAGCTTCGATTTGACTTCATTCACTCCCAAAACGGAGCCCCAGAGCTCAAGTTATGCCCATTTTAGTGAGGCCCTTTTGTCACGCGATTGGCCCTCCGAAACATAATAGCATGTGCATCAACACTTGGGCCCACATCAGTTTCACTTTGATGATTCAATAAAAGTTGCAATGCTTTTTTCCTATAATGACATAACTTTATATTGAAGAGTTGGAATGGTTGAGGGAGTCTCTTCATAAACAATATAAGGAGCTTTTTGCAATCTAGAAGCTCTAACTTGAGTTCCATAATTATTATTTTTTTGTTTATTCAATATCCAAGTTTCATTGTGATGACTCAATAAAAGATGGAATGTTCTATTATTCAGATTTACTATATCTTGAAGAGTTTCAATGATTCAAGGAGTCTTTTCATACACTATATAAGGGGCAATCTAGATGCTCTAACTGGATTTCCAGAATGACTTTTTTGTGAATTTAATCTCCAGGTTTTATAGTGATGATTCAATAAAAGATGCAAAATCTTATTTTTTAGTTGTAACAAACATAAATGTATCTTAAAGAGTTGTAATGGCTCAAGAAGTTTATTCATACAATATATAAGGGACAATTTGTAATCTGGAAACACTAAAATGCAAATAACTCATAAAATATAGTGTTTTATTGCATGAAAGTTCTATAAACCGAAAAAGTCGGTTTACCACAACGTGCTCCTCATTCCAAGCTTCGATTTGACTGGTCATTCGCATAAAACGGAGCCCCGTAGCTCAAGTTATGCCCATTTTAGTGAGGCCCCTTTTGTCACGCGATATTGGCCCTCCAGAAACATAATAGCCTGTTCATCAACACTTGGGCCCACATCAATTTCACTTTTATGATTCAATAAAAGTTGCAACAGTCTTTTTTCCTGTTATAACAGACATAACTTTATGTTGAAGAGTTGGAATGGTTGAGGGAGTCTCTTCATAAACAATATAAGGAGCTTTTTGCAATCTAGAAGCTCTAACTTGAGTTCCATAATTATTATTTTTTTGTTAATTCAATATCCAAGTTTCATTGTGATGACTCAATAAAAGATGGAATGTTCTATTATTCAGATACGACTATATCTTGAAGAGTTTCAATGATTCGAGCAGTCTTTTCATACACTATATAAGGGGCAATCTAGAAGCTCTAACTGGATTTCCAGAATGACTTTTTTGTGAATTTAATCTCCATGTTTTATAGTGATGATTCAATTAAAGATGCAACATCTTATTTTTTAGTTGTAACAAACATAAATGTATCTTAAAGAGTTGTAATGTCTCAAGAAGTTTATTCATACAATATATAAGGGACAATTTGTAATCTGGAAACACTAAAATGCAAATAACTCATAAAATATATTGTTTTATTGCTCGAAAGTTCTGTAAACCAAAAAAGTCATTTACCACAACGTGCTCCTCGTTCCAAGCTTCGATTTGACTGGTCATTCGCCTAAAACGAAGCCCCGTAGCTCAAGTTATGCCCATTTTAGTGAGGCCCCTTTTGTCACGCGATATTGGCCCTCCAGAAACATAATAGCATGTTCATCAACACTTGGGCCCACATCAGTTTCACTTTGATGATTCAATAAAAGTTGCAACAGACTTTTTTCCTGTAATAACAGACATAACTTTATATTGAAGAGTTGGAATGGTTGAGGGAGTCTCTTCATAAACAATATAAGGAGCTTTTTGCAATCTAGAAGCTCTAACTTGAGTTCCATAATTATTATTTTTTTATTCAATATCTAAGTTTCATTGTGATGACTCAATAAAAGATGGAATGTTCTACTATTCAGATACGACTATATCTTGAAGAGTTGCAATGATTCAAGGAGTCTTTTCATGCACCATATAAGGGGCAATCTAGAAGCTCTAACTGGATTTCCGGAATGACTTTTTGTGAATTTAATCTCCAGGTTTTATAGTGATGATTCAATAAAAGATGCAACATCTTATTTTTAAGTTGTAACAAACATAAATGTATCTTAAAGAGTTGTAATGGCTCAAGAAGTTTATTCATACAATATATAAGGGACAATTTGTAATCTGGAAACACTAAAATGCAAATAACTCATAAAATATAGTGTTTTATTGTAAAGTTCTGTAAACCGAAAAAGTCGGTTTACCACAACGTGCTCCTCATTCCAAGCTTCGATTTGACTGGTCATTCGCCTAAAACGAGCCCCGAGCTCAAGTTATGCCCATTTAGTGAGGCCCCTTTTGTCACGCGATATTGGCCTCCGAAACATATAGCCTGTTCATCAACACTTGGGCCCACATCTACTTTTGATGATTCAATAAAAGTTGCAACAAATTTTTTTCCTTATAACAGACATAACTTTAGGTTGAAGAGTTGGAATGGTTGAGGGAGTCTCTTCATAAACAATATAAGGACCTTTTTGCAATCTAGAAGCTCTAACTTGAGTTCCATAATTATTATTTTTTGTTAATTCAATATCCATGTTTCATTGTGATGACTCAATAAAAGATGGAATGTTCTATTATTCAGATACGACTATATCTTGAAGAGTTTCAATGATTCAAGGAGTCTTTTCATACACTATATAAGGGCAATCTAAGCTCTAACCTGGATTTCCAATGACTTTTTGTGAATTTAATCTCCATGTTTTATAGTGATGATTCAATAAAAGATGCAACATCTTATTTTTTAGTTGTAACAAACATAAATGTATCTTAAAGAGTTGTAATGGCTCAAGAAGTTTATTCATACAATATATAGGGACAATTTGTAACTGAAAAATTAAAATGTAAATAACTCATAAAATATAGTGTTTCAAGGCTCTAAATTTCTTTAAACCGACAAAGTCGTTTACCACAACGTGCTCCTCGTTCCAAGCTTCGATTTGACTTGTCATTCACCTAAAACGGAGCCCCGTAGCTCAAGTTATGCCCATTTTAGTGAGGCCCCTTTTGTCACGCGATGTTCCTCAAACATAAATAGCATGTTCATCAACAATTGGGCCCACATCAGTTTCACTTTGATGATTCAATAAAAGTTGCAACAGACTTTTTTCCTGTTATAACAGACATAACTTTATATTGAAGAGTTGGAATGGTTGAGGGAGTCTCTTCATAAACAATATAAGGAGCTTTTTGCAATCTAGAAGCTCTAACTTGAGTTCCATAATTATTATTTTTTTGTTTATTCAATATCCAAGTTTCATTGTGATGACTTAATAAAAGATGGAATGTTCTATTATTCAGATACGACTATATATTGAAGAGTTACAATGATTCAAGGAGTCTTTTCATACACTATATAAGGGGCAATCTAGATGCTCTAACTGGATTTCCAGAATGACTTTTTTGTGAATTTAATCTCCAGGTTTTATAGTGATGATTCAATAAAAGATGCAATCTTATTTTTAGTTGTAACAAAGATAAATGTATCTTAAAGAGTTGTAATGGCTCAAGAAGTTTATTCATACAATATATAAGGGACAATTTGTAATCTGGAAACACTAAAATGCAAATAACTCATAAAATATAGTGTTTTATTGCATGAAAGTTCTATAAACCGAAAAAGTCGGTTTACCACAACGTGCTCCTCATTCCAAGCTTCGATTTGACTGGTCATTCGCCTAAAACGGAGCCCCGTAGCTCAAGTTATGCCCATTTTAGTGAGGCCCCTTTGTCACGCCGATATTGGCCTCCGAAACATAATAGCCTCTGTTCATCAACACTTGGGCCCACATCAATTTCACTTTTATGATTCAATAAAAGTTGCAAATGTCTTTTTCCTTATGAGACATAACTTTATGTTGAAGAGTTGGAATGGTTGAGAGAGTCTCTTCATAAACAATATAAGGAGCTTTTTGCAATCTAGAAGCTCTAACTTGAGTTCCATAATTATTATTTTTTTGTTAATTCAATATCCAAGTTTCATTGTGATGACTCAATAAAAGATGGAATTTCTATTATTCAGATACGACTATATCTTGAAGAGTTTCAATGATTCGAGCAGTCTTTTCATACACTATATAAGGGGCAATCTAGAAGCTCTAACTGGATTTCCAGAATGACTTTTTTGTGAATTTAATCTCCATGTTTTATAGTGATGATTCAATTAAAGATGCAACATCTTATTTTTTAGTTGTAACAAACATAAATGTATCTTAAAGAGTTGTAATGTCTCAAGAAGTTTATTCATACAATATATAAGGGACAATTTGTAACTGAAACACTAAAATGCAAATAACTCATAAAATATATTGTTTTATTGCTCGAAAGTTCTGTAAACCAAAAAAGTCATTTACCACAACGTGCTCCTCGTTCCAAGCTTCGATTTGACTGGTCATTCGCCTAAAACGAAGCCCCGTAGCTCAAGTTATGCCCATTTTAGTGAGGCCCCTTTTGTCACGCGATATTGGCCCTCCAGAAACATAATAGCATGTTCATCAACACTTGGGCCCACATCAGTTTCACTTTGATGATTCAATAAAAGTTGCAACAGACTTTTTTCCTGTTAGAACAGACATAACTTTATATTGAAGAGTTGGAATGGTTGAGGGAGTCTCTTCATAAACAATATAAGGAGCTTTTTGCAATCTACAAGCTCTAACTTGAGTTCCATAATTATTATTTTTTTGTTTATTCAATATCCAAGTTTCATTGTGATGACTCAATAAAAGATGGAATGTTCTATTATTCAGATACGACTATATCTTGAAGAGTTGCAATGCTTCAAGGAGTCTTTTCATACACTATATAAGGGGCAATCTAGATGCTCTAAGTGGATTTCCAGAATGACTTTTTTGTGAATTTAATCTCCAGGTTTTATAGTGATGATTCAATAAAAGATGCAACATCTTATTTTTTAGTTGTAACAAACATAAATGTATCTTAAAGAGTTGTAATGGCTCAAGAAGTTTATTCATACAATATATAAGGGACAATTTGTAATCTGGAAACACTAAAATGCAAATAACTCATAAAATATAGTGTTTTATTCCAAGCTTCGATTTGACTGGTCATTCGCCTAAAACGGAGCCCCGTAGCTCAAGTTATGCCCATTTTAGTGAGGCCCCTTTTGCCGCTGATATTCCGTAAACATAATAGCCTGTTCATCAATACTTGGGCCCACATCAATTTCACTTTTATGATTCAATAAAAGTTGCAACAGTCTTTTTTCCTGTTATAACAGACATAACTTTATGTTGAAGAGTTGGAATGGTTGAGGGAGTCTCTTCATAAACAATATAAGGACCTTTTTGCAATCTAGAAGCTCTAACTTGAGTTCCATAATTATTATTTTTTGTTAATTCAATATCCAAGTTTCATTGTGATGACTCTCAATGGAATGTTCTATTATTCAGATATCTAATATATCTTGAAGAGTTTCAATGATTCAAGGAGTCTTCATACACACTATAAGGGCAATCTATAAGCTATAACTGATTTCGAATGACTTTTTTGTGAATTTAATCTCCATGTTTTATAGTGATGATTCAATAAAAGATGCAACATCTTATTTTTTAGTTGTAATAAACATAAATGTATCTTAAAGAGTTGTAATGGCTCAAGAAGTTTATTCATACAATATATAACGGACAATTTGTAATCTGGAAAAATTAAAATGTAAATAACTCATAAAATATAGTGTTTCAAGGCTCTAAATTTCTTTAAACCGACAAAGTCGTTTACCACAACGTGCTCCTCGTTCCAAGCTTCGATTTGACTTGTCATTCACCTAAAACGGAGCCCCGTAGCTCAAGTTATGCCCATTTTAGTGAGGCCCCTTTTGTCACGCGATGTTGGCCCTCCAGAAACATAATAGCATGTTCATCAACACTTGGGCCCACATCAGTTTCACTTTGATGATTCAATAAAAGTTAAAATGATCTTTTTTCCTGTTATAATGACATAACTTTATATTGAAGAGTTGGAATGGTTGAGGGAGTCTCTTCATAAACAATATAAGGAGCTTTTTGCAATCTAGAAGCTCTAACTTGAGTTCCATAATTATTATTTTTTTGTTTATTCAATATCCAAGTTTCATTGTGATGACTTAATAAAAGATGGAATGTTCTATTATTCAGAGATACTATATCTTGAAGAGTTACAATGATTCAAGGAGTCTTTTCATACACTATATAAGGGGCAATCTAGATGCTCTAACTGATTTCCGTAATGACTTTTTGTGAATTTAATCTCCAGGTTTTATAGTGATGATTCAATAAAAGATGCAACATCTTATTTTTAAGTTGTAACAAACATAAATGTATCTTAAAGAGTTGTAATGGCTCAAGAAGTTTATTCATACAATATATAAGGACAATTTGTAACTGGAAACACTGCAAATAACTCATAAAATATAGTGTTTTATTACGAAAGTTCTATAAACCGAAAAGTCGGTTTACCACAACGTGCTCCTCGTTCCAAGCTTCGATTTGACTAGTCATTCGCCTAAAACGGAGCCCCGTAGCTCAAGTTATGCCCATTTTAGTGAGGCCCCTTTTGTCAATATTGGCCTCCAAACATAATAGCCTGTTCATCAACACTTGGGCACATCAATTTCACTTTATGATTCAATAAAAGTTGCAACAATTTTTTTGTTATAACAGATATAACTTTATGTTGAAGAGTTGGAATGGTTGAGGGAGTCTCTTCATAAACAATATAAGGACCTTTTTGCAATCTAGAAGCTCTAACTTGAGTTCCATAATTATTATTTTTTTGTTAATTCAATATCCATGTTTCATTGTGATGACTCAATAAAAGATGGAATGTTCTATTATTCGATAGACTATATTGAAGAGTTTCAATGATTCAAGGAGTCTTTTCATACACTATATAAGGGGCAATCTATAAGCTATATCTTGAAGAGTTTCAATGATTCAAGGAGTCTTTTCATACACTATATAAGGGGCAATCTATAAGCTCTAACTGGATTTCCAGAATGACTTTTTGTGAATTTAATCTCGTGTTTTATAGTGATGATTCAATAAAAGATGCAACATCTTATCTTTTAGTTGTAACAAACATAAATGTATCTTAAAGAGTTGTAATGGCTCAAGAAGTTTATTCATACAATATATAAGGGACAATTTGTAATCTGGAAACACTAAAATGCAAATAACTTATAAAATATAGTATTTTATTGCTCAAAAGTTCTATAAACCGAAAAAGTCGGTTTACCACAACGTGCTCCTCATTTCAAGCTTCGATTTGACTGGTCATTCGCCTAAAACGGAGCCCCGTAGCTCAAGTTATGCCCATTTTAGTGAGGCCCCTTTGTTGCCGCGATATGGCCCTCCGTAAAACATAATAGCCTGTTCATCAACACTTGGGCCCACATCAATTTCACTTTTATGATTCAATAAAAGTTGCAAATGCCTTTTTCTCCTTATAACAGACATAACTTTATGTTGAAGAGTTGGAATGGTTGAGGGAGTCTCTTCATAAACAATATAAGGACCTTTTTGCAATCTAGAAGCTCTAACTTGAGTTCCATAATTATTATTTTTTGTTAATTCAATATCCAAGTTTCATTGTGATGACTCAATAAAAGATGGAATGTTCTATTATTCGAATACGATATATCTTGAAGAGTTTCAATGATTCAAGGAGTCTTTTCATACACTATATAAGGGGCAATCTATAAGCTCTAACCGATTTCAGAATGACTTTTTGTGAATTTAATCTCCGTGTTTTATAGTGATGATTCAATAAAAGATGCAACATCTTATCTTTTAGTTGTAACAAACATAAATGTATCTTAAAGAGTTGTAATGGCTCAAGAAGTTTATTCATACAATATATAACGGACAATTTGTATCTGAAAATTAAATGCAATAACTCATAAAATATAGTGTTTCAAGGCTCTAAATTTCTTAAACCAAAGGTTACCACAACGTGCTCCTCGTTCCAAGCTTCGATTTGACTGTCATTCACCTAAAACGGAGCCCCAGAGTTATGCCCATTTTAGTGAGGCCTGTCACGCGTTGGCCCTCCAAACATAATAGCATGATCAACACTTGGGCCCACACAGCCACTTTGATGATTCAATAAAAGTTGCAAGTGACTTTTTTCCTGTTATAAAGACATAACTTATATTTGAAGAGTTGGAATGGTTGAGGGAGTCTCTTCATAAACAATATAGGAGCTTTTTTAATCTAAAGCTGTAACTTGAGTTCCATAATTATTATTTTTTTGTTTATTCAATATCCAAGTTTCATTGTGATGACTCAATAAAAGATGGAATGTTCTATTATCTAACGATATCTTGAAGAGTTACAATGATTCAAGGAGTCTTTTCACTATATGGGCAATCTAGATGCTCTAACTGATTTCGAATGACTTTTGTGAATTTAATTGTTTTATAGTGATGATTCAATAAAAGATGCAACATCTTATTTTTTAGTTGTAACAAACATAAATGTATCTTAAAGAGTTGTAATGGCTCAAGAAGTTTATTCATACAATATATAAGGGACAATTTGTAATCTGGAAACACTATAATGCAAATAACTCATAAAATATAGTGTTTTATTGCACGAAAGTTCTGTAAACTGAAAAAGTCGGTTTACCACAACGTGCTCCTCATTCAAAGCTTTGATTTGACTGGTCATTCGCCTAAAACGGAGCCCCGTAGCTCAAGTTATGCCCATTTTAGTGAGGCCCCTTGTCAACGATATTGGCCCTCCAGAAACATAATAGCCTGTTCATCAACACTTGGGCCCACATCAATTTCACTTTTATGATTCAATAAAAGTTGCAACAGTCTTTTTTCCTGTTATAACAGACATAACTTTATGTTGAAGAGTTGGAATGGTTGAGGGAGTCTCTTCATAAACAATATAAGGACCTTTTTGCAATCTAGAAGCTCTAACTTGAGTTCCATAATTATTATTTTTTGTTAATTCAATATCCAAGTTTCATTGTGATGACTCAATAAAAGATGGAATGTTCTATTATTCAGATACGACTATATCTTGAAGAGTTGCAATGATTCAAGGAGTCTTTTCATACACTATAAGGGGCAATCTAAGCTAACGGATTTCCAGAATGACTTTTTTGTGAATTTAATCTTCAGGTTTTATAGTGATGATTCAATAAAAGATGCAACATCTTATTTTTTAGTTGTAACAAACATAAATGTATCTTAAAGAGTTGCAAGGGCTCAAGAAGTTTATTCATACAATATATAACGGACAATTTGTAATCTGGAAAAATTAAAATGTAAATAACTCATAAAATATAGTGTTTCAAGGCTCTAAATTTCTTTAAACCGACAAAGTCGTTTACCACAACGTGCTCCTCGTTCCAAGCTTCGATTTGACTTGTCATTCACCTAAAACGGAGCCCCGTAGCTCAAGTTATGCCCATTTTAGTGAGGCCCCTTTTGTCACGCGATGTTGGCCCTCCAGAAACATAATAGCATGTTCATCAACACTTGGGCCCACATCAGTTTCACTTTGATGATTCAATAAATGTTGCAACAGTTTTTTTTCCTGTTATAACAGACATAACTTTATGTTGAAGAGTTGGAATGGTTGAGGGAGTCTATTCATAAACAATATAAGGAGCTTTTTGCAATCTAGAAGCTCTAACTTGAGTTCCATAATTATTATTTTTTTGTTTATTCAATATCCAAGTTTCATTGTGATGACTCAATAAAAGATGGAATGTTCTATTATTCAGATACGACTATATCTTGAAGATTTGCAATGCTTCAAGGAGTCTTTTCATACACTATATAAGGGGCAATCTAGAAGCTCTAACCGATTTCCAGAATGACTTTCTTGTGAATTTAATCTCCAGGTTTTATAGTGATGATTCAATAAAAGATGCAACATCTTATTTTTTAGTTGTAACAAACATAAATGTATCTTAAAGAGTTGTAATGGCTCAAGAAGTTTATTCATACAATATATAAGGGACAATTTGTAATCTGGAAACACTAAAATGCAAATAACTCATAAAATATAGTGTTTTATTGCTCGAAAGTTCTGTAAACCGAAAAAGTCATTTACCAAACGTGTCCTCGCTCCAACCTTCGATTTGACTGGTCATTCGCCTAAAACGGAGCCCCGTAGCTCAAGTTATGCCCATTTTAGTGAGGCCCTTTTGTCACGCGATATTGGCCTCAAAACATATATAATAGCCTTATCAACACTTGGGCCCACATCATTTTCACTTTGATGATTCAATAAAAGTTGCAACAATCTTTTTCCTGTTATAACAGCATATAACTTTATGTTGAAGAGCTGGAATGGTTGAGGGAGTCTCTTCATAAACAATATAAGGAGCTTTTTGCAATCTAAAAGCTCTAACTTGAGTTCCATAATTATTATTTTTTGTTAATTCAATATCCAAGTTTCATTGTGATGACTCAATAAAAGATGGAATGTTCTATTATTCAGATACGACTATATCTTGAAGAGTTTCAATGATTCAAGGCGTCTTTTCATACACTATATAAGGGGCAATCTAGAAGCTCTAACTGGATTTCCGGAATGACTTTTTGTGAATTTAATCTCCAGGTTTTATAGTGATGATTCAATAAAAGATGCAACATCTTATTTTTTAGTTGTAACAAACATAAATGTATCTTAAAGAGTTGTAATGGCTCAAGAAGTTTATTCATACAATATATAAGGGACAATTTGTAATCTAGAAACAATAAAATGCAAATAACTCATTAAATATAGTGTTTCAGGGCTCCAAAGTTCTGTAAACCGAAAAAGTCATTTACCACAACGTGCTCCTCGTTCCAAGCTTTGATTTGACTGGTCATTCGCCGAAAACGGAACCCCGTAGCTCAAGTTACGCCCATTTTAGTGAGGCCCCTTTTGTCACGCGATATTGGCCCTCCAGAAACATAATAGCATGTTCATCAACACTTGGGCCCACATCAGTTTCACTTTGATGATTCAATAAATGTTGCAACAGTCTTTTTTCCTGTTATAACAGACATAACTTTATGTTGAAGAGCTGGAATGGTTGAGGGAGTCTATTCATAAACAATATAAGGAGCTTTTTGCAATCTAGAAGCTCTAACTTGAGTTCCATAATTATTAGTTTTTTGTTAATTCAATATCCAAGTTTCATTGTGATGACTCAATAAAAGATGGAATGTTCTTTTATTAGAATACGACTATATCTTGAAGAGTTGCAATGCTTCAAGGAGTCTTTTCATACACTATAAGGGCAATCTAGAAGCTCTAACTGGATTTCCGAATGACTTTTGTGAATTTAATCTTCGTGTTTTATAGTGATGATTCAATAAAAGATGCAACATCTTATCTTTTAGTTGTAACAAACATAAATGTATCTTAAAGAGTTGTAATGGCTCAAGAAGTTTATTCATACAATATATAAGGGACAATTTGTAATCTGGAAACACTAAAATGCAAATAACTCATAAAATATAGTGTTTATTGCTCAAAGTTCAAACCAAAAAGTCAGTTTACCACAACGTGCTCCTCGCTCCAAGCTTTGTTTTGACTGGTCATTCGCCTAAACGGAGCCCCCGAGCTCAAGTTCCCATTTTAGTGAGGCCCCTTTGTCACGCGATATGGCCCTCCAACATAATAGCCTTCATCAACACTTGGGCCCACATCAATTTCACTTTGATATTCAATAAAAGTTGCAACAACTCTTTTTCCGTTATAATGACATAACTTTATGTTGAATAGTTGGAATGGTTGAGGGAGTCTCTTCATAAACAATATAAGGAGCTTTTTGCAATCTAGAAGCTCTAACTTGAGTTCCATAATTATTATTTTTTTGTTAATTCAATATCCAATTTTTATTGTGATGACACAATAAAAGATGAATGTTCTATAATTCAGATACGACTATATCTTGAAGAGTTACAATGAATCAAGGAGTCTTTTCATATACTATATAAGGGGCAATCTAGAAGCTCTAACTGATTTCCGAATGACTTTTTGTGAATTTAATCTTCAGGTTTTATAGTGATGATTCAATAAAAGATGCAACATCTTATTTTTTAGTTGTAACAAACATAAATGTATCTTAAAGAGTTGTAATGGCTCAAGAAGTTTATTCATACAATATATAAAGGACAATTTGTAATCTGGAAACACTAAAATGCAAATAACTCATAAAATATAGTGTGTTTAGGGCTCAAAGTTCTGTAAACCGACAAAGTCATTTACCACAATGTGCACCTCGTTCCAAGCTTCGATTTGACTGGTCATTCGCCTAAAACGGAGCCCCGTAGCTCAAGTTATGCCCATTTTAGTGAGGCCCCTTTTGTCACGCGATATTGGCCCTCCAAAACATAATAGCATGTTCATCAACACTTGGGCCCACATCGTTTACTTTGATGATTCAATAAAAGTTGCAAACAGTCTTTTTTCCTGTATAAAGACATAACTTTATGTTGAAGAGTTGGAATGGTTGAGGGAGTCTATTCATAAACAATATAAGGAGCTTTTTGCAATCTAGAAGCTCTAACTTGAGTTCCATAATTATTATTTTTTGTTAATTCAATATCCAAGTTTCATTGTGATGACTCAATAAAAGATGGAATGTTCTATTATTTAGATATACTATATCTTGAAGAGTTGCAATGCTTCAAGGAGTGTTTTCATACACTATATAAGGGGCAATCTAGAAGCTCTAACCGATTTTAATGACTTTTTGTGAATTTAATCTCCATGTTTTATAGTGATGATTCAATAAAAGATGCAACATCTTATTTTTTAGTTGTAACAAACGTAAATGTATCTTAAAGAGTTGTAATGGCTCAAGAAGTTTATTCATACAATATATAAGGGACAATTTGTAATCTGGAAACACTAAAATGCAAATAACTCATAAAATATAGTGTTTTATTACTCGAAAGTTATGTAAACCGAAAAAGTCGGTTTACTAAAACGTGCTCCTCATTCCAAGCTTCGATTTGATGGTCATTCGCCTAAAACGGAGCCCCGTAGCTCAAGTTATGCCCATTTTAGTGAGGCAACTTTTGTCACGCGATATTGGCCCTCCAGAAATATAATAGCCTGTTCATCAACACTTGGGCCCACATCAGTTTCACTTTGATGATTCAATAAAAGTTGCAACAGTCTTTTTCCATATAACAGTATACTTTATGTTGAAGAGCTGGAATGGTTGAGGGAGTCTCTTCATAAACAATATAAGGAGCTTTTTGCAATCTAGAAGCTCTAACTTGAGTTCCATAATTATTATTTTTTGTTAATTCAATATCCAAGTTTCATTGTGATGACTCAATAAAAGATGGAATGTTCTATTATTCAGATACGACTATATCTTGAAGAGTTACAATGATTCAAGGAGTCTTTTCATACACTATATAAGGGGCAATCTAGAAGCACTAACTGGATTTCCAGAATGACTTTTTTGTGAATTTAATCTTTAGGTTTTATAGTGATGATTCAATAAAAGATGCAACATCTTATTATTTAGTTGTAACAAACATAAATGTATCTTAAAGAGTTGTAATGGCTCAAGAAGTTTATTCATACAATATATAAGGGACAATTTGTAATCTGGAAACACTAAAATGCAAATAACTCATAAAATATAGTATTTCAGGGGTCAAAAGTTCTGTAAACCGACCAAGTCATTTACCACAGCGTGCTCTTCGTTCCAAGCTTCGATTTGACTGGTCATTCGCCTAAAACGGAGCCCCGTAGCTCAAGTTATGCCCATTTTAGTGAGTCCCCTTTTGTCACGCGATATTGGCCCTCCAGAAACATAATAGCATGTTCATCAACACTTGGGCCCACATCTTTCACTTTGATGATTCAATAAATGTTGCAACAGCTTTTTTCCTGTTATAAAGACATAACTTTATGTTGAAGAGTTGGAATGGTTGAGGATCATAAACAATAAGGAGCTTTTGCAATCTAGAAGCTCTAACTTGAGTTCCATAATTATTTTTTTTTGTTTATTCAATATCCAAGTTTCATTGTGATGACTCAATAAAAGATGGAATGTTCTATTATTCATATACGACTATATCTTGAAGAGTTGCAATGCTTCAAGGAGTCTTTTCATACACTATATAAGGGGCAATCTAGAAGCTCTAACGGATTTGAATGACTTTTTTGTGAATTTAATCTCCAGGTTTTATAGTGATGATTCAATAAAAGATGCAACATCTTATTTTTTAGTTGTAACAAACATAAATGTATCTTAAAGAGTTGTAATGGCTCAAGAAGTTTATTCATACAATATATAAGGGACAATTTGTAATCTGGAAACACTAAAATGCAAATAACTCATAATATATAGTGTTTTATTGCTCGAAAGTTCTGTAAACCGAAAAAGTCAGTTTACCAAAACGTGCTCCTCGTTCCAACCTTCGATTTGACTGGTCATTCGCCTAAAACGGAGCCCCGTAGCTCAAGTTATGCCCATTTTAGTGAGGCCCCTTTTGTCACGCGATATTGGCCCTCCAGAAACATAATAGCCTTTTCATCAACACTTGGGCCCACATCATTTTCACTTTGATGATTCAATAAAAGTTGCAACAATCTTTTTTCCTGTTATAACAGACATAACTTTATGTTGAAGAGTTGGAATGGTTGAGGGAGTCTCTTCATAAACAATATAAGGAGCTTTTTGCAATCTAAAAGCTCTAACTTGAGTTCCATAATTATTATTTTTTGTTAATTCAATATCCAAGTTTCATTGTGATGACTCAATAAAAGATGGAATGTTCTATTATTCAGATACGACTATATCTTGAAGAGTTTCAATGATTCAAGGAGTCTTTTCATACACTATATAAGGGGCAATCTAGAAGCTCTAACTGGATTTCCAGAATGACTTTTTTGTGAATTTAATCTTCAGGTTTTATTGTGATGATTCAATAAAAGATGCAACATCTTATTTTTTAGTTGTAACAAACATAAATGTATCTTAAAGAGTTGTAATGGCTCAAGAAGTTTATTCATACAATATATAAGGGACAATTTGTAATCTAGAAACAATAAAATGCAAATAACTCATTAAATATAGTGTTTCAGGGCTCCAAAGTTCTGTAAACCGAAAAATTCATTTACCACAACGTGCTCCTCGTTCCAAGCTTTGATTTGACTGGTCATTCGCCGAAAACGGAACCCCGTAGCTCAAGTTACGCCCATTTTAGTGAGGCCCCTTTTGTCACGCGATATTGGCCCTCCAGAAACATAATAGCATGTTCATCAACACTTGGGCCCACATCAGTTTCACTTTGATGATTCAATAAATGTTGCAACAGTCTTTTTTCCTGTTATAACAGACATAACTTTATGTTGAAGAGTTGGAATGGTTGAGGGAGTCTATTCATAAACAATATAAGGAGCTTTTTGCAATCTAGAAGCTCTAACTTGAGTTCCATAATTATTAGTTTTTTGTTAATTCAATATCCAAGTTTCATTGTGATGACTCAATAAAAGATGGAATGTTCTTTTATTAGAATACGACTATATCTTGAAGAGTTGCAATGCTTCAAGGAGTCTTTTCATACACTATATAAGGGGCAATCTAGAAGCTCTAACTGGATTTCCAGAATGACTTTTTTGTGAATTTAATCTCGTGTTTTATAGTGATGATTCAATAAAAGATGCAACATCTTATCTTTTAGTTGTAACAAACATAAATGTATCTTAAAGAGTTGTAATGGCTCAAGAAGTTTATTCATACAATATATAGGGACAATTTGTAACTGAAACACTAAAATGCAAATAACTCATAAAATATATTGTTTTATTGCTCGAAAGTTCTGTAAACCAAAAGTCGGTTTACAACGCCTCGTTCCAAGTCGTTTTGACTGGTCATTCGCCTAAAACGGAGCCCCAGCTCAAGTTATGCCCATTTTAGAGGCCCCTTTTGTCACGCGATATTGGCCCTCCGAAACATAATAAAGCTGTTCATCAACACTTGGGCCCACATCAATTTCACTTTGATTATTCAATAAAAGTTGCAAAGTCTTTTTCCTTATAAATGCATATAACTTTATGTTGAAGAGCTGGAATGGTTGAGGGAGTCTCTTCATAAACAATATAAGGAGCTTTTTGCAATCTAGAAGCTCTAACTTGAGTTCCATAATTATTATTTTTTTGTTAATTCAATATCCAATTTTTATTGTGATGACACAATAAAAGATGAATGTTCTATAATTTAGATACGACTATATCTTGAAGAGTTACAATGAATCAAGGAGTCTTTTCATACACTATATAAGGGGCAATCTAGAAGCT
>OU343216.1:59557788-59658541 GCA_910596185.1 Chrysanthemum makinoi
TTTACTTGAACAACAAAGCTAAGAAGAATAACCTTTTATTATAAACTCTAAATCTGCTTATTATGCAGATACTCTAATACAACTCTAAGATAATCGAACTTTTCTCTAAAAACTATGTAATTCTAAAATCGTAAGCTTATCTCTAATGCCAATCTAGGAGTCCTTTTTATAGGCTCAGGATATCTTAGTCGGTTTACAATTGAACCTTTGTATGACAAGTAATCTAAACATAGAATACAATTTTTCCATAAACTTAATATAACAGCTTCTTTTGTTCTGCAAGACTTTGACTTCATATTCGCAGTATTTCTTTGACTTTGTCTTTAACAAGCATTTTGAGTCTTTAACTTCTTCTAGTACTTTGTGTCTTACAGCATTTTGGATATCTTCAAGATTTTGATATCTTTCAAAGACTTTCATATCCCAACAGATATATTCCATTGCAAGCTCATCTACTTCATAGTGTAGAAGTTCTTGAGGATTCAAGTCAGAATAAATTAGCAATGTTCGTTTGTTCATCTCTTGGTGGAATGGCATTTGGATCTCCGGGTACAATGACATTAGGCATCTCAAATGGACCTTCCAAGATAACCTGCTCTAAAACTCTTGCATGTGGCTCTTTAGATCACAAAACCTAAAGAACCTTATCACCCATTGATCATAGTTTCTGGAGTGAGCATTGGAGTTCTATCAACAAGTGCCTCATGAATTGATTGTTGGCTGCTAAAGCTTCAAACATCTTTGCAAACCAAGTGTTCCTTCCATAATGGTCCTTGATAGATATTGATTGAAGTCATTTGTGTACGGTTGAACTTGAAGACTTGGTGGTGGTTGAACCATTTGAGGTTGTGGATTTGCAGCAAGTTGTGGAGTATGTTGTTGGTTAAATTGTTGTTGATAAATTCTTGTTGTTGATTCCATTGTTGATGTTGTGGAGTTAGTTGTTGTTGACGCTGAGGATGAGGATAAGTGTAAGGGAAATAGTTAGAGTATGGTGGTTGTGACATGTTGATAAACTTGTGTTGGTAAAAATGGATCTTTGTAGTCGAATGAACCTTTGTTGATGAAGTATCCTTAGGCGAAATCACACAATAGCCAAGTAACACTTATGCGTAAAAACACAAAAAGTTACGCATAACAATTAGAGGTTACGCTCAGAGAATTTAGCTAGTAAGGAAAAAGACGCTAAAGTTATGCGTTGACAAAAGTTAGGCGTAGAAAGTTAGGCGTAGGATTATCTTAGGCGTAAGACTAGGCTTAGGCGTAAGAAAAATCTTATGCGTAGGATTTCTACGCTGAAGCTTATGCTTATACGAATTTTAGGGTTTTATCCCAAGTGATCTTTTACACTTCCACAAGGCAAAAGATATCCAAAGTCGACGTATTTTCGGACTTATCCAAGTAAGAAAACACGGAATAAACCACGAAAATGAAGATCAAACCAAGGAGATGCTTACGCTTAGTTTTAGGGTTTTACTACGTAGATCTACTCGTAAATTGGATATTGCTCAAAGATGTTTCTAAACTAGGTTTTGTGTGATGAAATAGCTTCAAGATCACCAAATAACACAAGGATGTGAAATTTGTTGAACCAAACCTTCTAAAACAGCGAGAACTATGCCCACGAACAAAAACAAGCTTAAAATCTTAGATCCACACGCGAAGTTCGAAACTTTTGTAAAACACATATTTAACACCTTAAAACGTTGAAAGTACAAGAATCTTGGATTCAAAAGTGTAAAAAGACGTTTTAATCGAACCAAAGTATCACCCACTTTTAAGACCAAGAACAAAAATCTTCAAAACAAAACGCTTCACCCAACTATTTGGCAATTGATACCACTGTTAGGTCACAAGGTTTACCACACAAGCTTATATGAGAGATAGAGAGGCGATTGAACAAGTTATACACACACACACACACACACGTATGAGTAAAGACGGTTTAGGCGTAGAGTGTAGTGAAAGAAAAACTTGAACAACCAACCTTCAAATGAAGGTTTACATAAGGTATTTATAGGCAAGGAGCTAGGGCAACACTCCTACTCCTTCCCTTTCACCTATGGGCTTGGGCCTAAGCTTATGGGCCTTCTACATAAGCTTAAGGCTAATAACAAACATAAAGGCCATACGAAGCTAACTATTACATATGAGTAACTAACACTTGAATAAGGTTTAGGAGTGATTCCAACATAAAATCATTCCAATCTATTGAGCATAAGTTTTTTAGCAATATTGAAAAGCTATGAATTACAAGTGTTACATCAAACAAAATAAATTTAAAAAAAATGTAAAATCAGATCGACTTCGACAGCAGATTCACCTTTAATGGAGCCGCTCCAGAACACCGCCCCGTGGCAATGACTAGAGAATACAAAAGTACGCACTTCTAAAACTCTAGGAACCCAAAAAAACTTATCCCCCAGGAGTGTCAATAAACTCATGATGATTAAACGACTTATGTGTTTTCACACTATAAGAAGTTGTAAACAAAGGTAAACATACGGTAAATTGGGTATTATCACAACTTAAAAAAAAATAAGATTTAAGAATAATTATAAAACAATAAAAATGAAATATCACTAGTGATAATTTACATGACATATAATAAAGTTTAACCTATAAATATCAAAACGTATAAAAAAACAAAATATTACAAGTTATACTACAAATATCACAAGTGATACTACAAAGCTATTGTTCAAAAGCAAGAATTTTGTTTATTTGTAACTCTTTTATACCCAGTTGATTCTCTCTCAATTTCAATTGTACATTAAATATCCTATTGGGAACTGAACTCACAAAGATATGTGCATACTATAACAATTATGTTGTACCATTCAAGACGGGACCGAAGATGTAAAGGTAGATAACACCTAGGCAACGACCTCCACAAGGATAACAACCAATAGCATTTTACTAGGAAATAAATATATCATAAAGTGTTTTACCTTGTCCAATAAGGTGAAAGGGGCCTTGAATGGTTCTAAAACTTTTCCAACAGGTTTTGCAGCATCATTGCGAGAGAAAATTTAGTTCAGTGTTAAAAAGTATAAATTGCGATCACGAACTTCACCACGCATCTCAGAATACATATTTACTATGATCTCGACAAAGTTAAAGCATTCATACATCGTATACATTAATAGAACCTATCTTAACAAGCACTAAGTTTCATAAGAAAAACATTATCGACCGCATTCCAGCCAAGCAAGCCAAAGGAGTGAACACCTGAACTCCGGGTTAGCTAATTTATTTCCATAATTCAAACTTCTATGCCCACCATTATATATCATCGCCACAGAGAGAGAGCTTCTATCAAGCATCTTTGTATTTGAGAAACACATAAAAACACAATTATAATATCATTAACCCGGATATCACCGGTGATACCACCACGTATAGAGAGCAAAAAAACAACAATCAGACATAAAAATAGCATTTCAGTGCTGTTAAAAACATAAATTCAACTAACAACTTAATTAATAAGTAAAATTATAGGAGCATATAACAAGATTATCAAATATTTTTCACTCACACATTTTATCAAACACTTAGTGTGCAACTTGATAAGAAGGATTGTTACACAACTTGATCCACATAATTAACAAGTGATTCAACATCATTATCAACCACAACAATATAAATCAAATAAGCTTCTGAAACAAACGGTTCATTCAAATCAAAATCTGCTACTTACCGGAGGCGATGATGAGATAATGATCGGAACGGTGATGGTGATTGGAATGGTGATGGTGATGATGATCATAACGGTGATGATGATCGGAATGGTAATTGTGGATCACGATAACTAATTTTTGGAGGGAAAAAATGAGAGCAGAGGAAAACACATACAAAGTGTGTGTGTAAAAATGACGAATGTTAAAAAGAAAAATAAATAAAGGCTTTATATAGTTGGAAGATTAAGGTTAAACATATTAAATCTTAGATTAATCTCAACCATTAGATCAATCCAAATAGAAGGTGGGGATTTGTCTCTTGGTAAGCACCAAAATAAGAGTATGCAAATGAAAATTCCTCCACTCAACATTCCTATAACATATAACTAAAAAAACATTATCTCTCATAACATTTTAATAACGCACAATTAACAACCATCCTCCCATTCCTATAACATATAACTAAAAAAAACATTATCTCTCATAACATTTTGATAACGCACAATTGACAACCATCCTCCCCTAGCTCCATATATTTTTACGTTCAAAAAATTGATAAAAGTCAATATGGCAAGTATATCCATGATGTACAACAAGTCCATTAATGCATTACACCGAGCTCTATAAAGCGGTATCTTTAACTAGATATAAAACCGATTAATTGCTTGGGTGAATTAGTGGCATAAATTGAGAAATATGCTATTTGGACTTATTAGACTAATGTGGATTTATCTAATTTTTTTTGAAAGGCAACATTTTATAAAGAACCTCGAACAAGAACAAAATAATAATACATGACGCCCCCTCTATTAAACAAGCTTAACAAGAGGACGGGACCCGAAGAAAAAAACATAACAACAGAAGCTTCTAAATAGGAAAACTAAATTTTACCTAAAAGAAAACTAATGCAGCAAAACAAAATGGACCCATGAGAGAACTGAAGATGTAGCGGCAAAGGACAAAATAGGCACATCCAATAAGTAAAGCACCATGCGAGACTCACTTAACAATTGCGGCCTTACCACATCAAAAGAATAATTATCCCTTCCTGGATGCATGATTCACATTTATATCTTGCACCCACAATCCCAAACACACAGCCACACATTCCACTCACTAGATACCAATCATGGGCTGTAGAAAAGACACAAACACACCTACGTAGTGTCGACACAGCCACTAACACTATGCAAAAGCCAAAAGCCCCCAGCGCATAGCAAGACCAAATCACAAGAAGCCCAATCTGAGACAACTAAAACACTCGACTCACGAGGAAACCGTACCAAACACTCACAAATTTCCTAACTAAAAATTAAGGCACTAATTTTGGAACTGGAACTGGACATATTGAAACAGATACCTGCACCTCACTGAACATTCGAACCTGCAGTGCTGAAACACCCTCACTACTGATAAAACAAAACCGACTGTTACTGTATACGTATACTCCGAGGATCTCGTAGCCATTCTTGCCAATCTATCGCTTTATTTTTCTTTGACCTTATCACTATCCATTCGAAACTTTTAAGTTGAATGTCTTGTAACATCTTATTAACACTTGATACTTTATTGCCGAACACGCGAGTGTTTCTCTCCTTCAAAATGAAGTACCCGGAAGTCCATAATACCGCTTGCCAAATATATGTTAAGGGGGTAGGAACATTAATATTTCCGCTATGAGATAAAATATCATCAATAGTAAAAACATTAACGCTCCCCACCTTCCACCAATTAAATATTTTGGTCCACACGCTCATTGCTAAATCACAAGTAACTAAGCAATGAGCACATGTCTCCACACTATCATTACAAGATGCACAAAGTACCGAATCCAAATCAATGCCTCGTCTATCTAACTCCACTCGAACCGGAAGTCTACCTTTGCGCGCTCTCCAAACAAAAATGTTGACCTTCTTAGGCACCAACTTGTTCCAAATCGTGTCATGACCACCACTTTCCACTTGAAGAATCTTCTCCTCGATCAAACTCGTTAGCGTTTTGACTTTGAATTCGCCTTCTTCATCAAGCGCCCACCTCCATCTATCCCTACAAGTATTAGACACAACAACATCCCGCAATACCTCGATTAAATCATTAAATTCCCTACATACCCTGCCACTAATAGTTCTATTCCAATCCCACACCCAACTCCACCCGTTATTTACCCACGAACCCTTATCATATATGCTACCCTCTTTTCTTCTATCCAAGTGATACAATCTAGGAAATCTATCACAAAGTCTCCTATTATCCACCCATCTATCCACCCAAAATCTAATATCCCTCCCATCGCCTAACACACCCAAACATGAAGAAGTAAAGTCTATCCCCACCCCGTCAATCTCCATACCAATCTTTACTATATCATTCCATACCCCCCAATCCTCCTTCGACACCCCTACCCCCCAAGGAGACCCCCACAAGCCCCATGAATACTTTTAATAACCTTAGCCCAAAGCCCCCCGCTCTCCGTCTTAAATCTCCACCACCATTTACCCAACAACGCCAAGTTTTTAGCCCTAAGAGATCCCACGTTTAAACCCCCGTCCCCAAAAGAAGCAAGAATCGAATTCCATTTAACCCAAGAAAGTTTTTTACCCTCCCCAACCCCACACCAAAAGAATTTTTTTCTAATGCACTCAAGAATCTTTAAAACACTCATAGGCACACGGAACATCGAAAAATAATACAATGGCAAGCTACCGAGTACCGATTTTACCAACGTTAGACGGCCCCCGAACGACATTGTTTTTGCTTTCCAATCGGCCAAACGATTTTTGAATTTTTCCACCACGGGTTTCCACGCGCTCACCCTTCTCATGTTTTCGCCTATAGGTAAACCCAAATAGGTGAAAGGGAATTCACCTATATCACAACCCATCCAGTTAGCCATAGACCCCAATTCCACTTCATTAACCCCCACGCCGTATAATTTACTTTTGTTATAATTCACCCGTAATCCCGATACCTCTTCAAAACATTTAAGAATGCACATAAGAGATCTAGCATTCTCTCTATTCCACTCCCCGAAAAAGATTGTATCATCCGCATATTGTAGATGAGAAATCGTGACTTGATCAGAACCAACCCTAACACCTCTAAAGATGCCTTTTTCCACCGCCTCATTCACAATAGCGTTTAAACCTTCTGCCGCCATTATAAAAAGAAATGGTGCTAAAGGATCACCCTGCCTAACACCCCTTTCGACTCCGAATTCTTCCGAAGGTGAACCATTGACGAGTATAGACATTGAAGATGATTTAAGACACGCTTCCACCCATTTAAACCATGTATTCCCGAATCCCATCTTTTCCATAATTATCATCAAGAAACTCCAGTTAATACTATCGTAAGCCTTCTCGAAATCCACCTTGAAAATTAGACTCTTCTCCTTCGTTTGCTTTAGATATGTCATTGTCTCATTTGCTATTATAACCCCGTCTAAGATGTATCTACCTTTTATAAATTCATTTTGAACCTCTCCTACCACATACCCCACCACTTGTTTAACCCTTTCCGCCAAAATCTTAGATATAATTTTATAGTAACAACCGATAAGACTAATGGGACGGTAGTCGCCCAAACCGATAGGATCATTTACTTTAGGAATTATAGTGATAAAAGAAGCGTTACAACCCCTTGAAATCTCCATAGATTCCCAAAACCACTTGATCGCCCCTACCAAATCGGGCTTGATGATGTCCCAAGATTTCCTTATAAATTTGAAGTTGAAACCATCGGGACCCGGGGCTTTATCCCCGCCACAGCCCCTAATCGCCTCCCATATTTCTTTTTCGTCGAACACTCTTTCAAGGTTTCGTGCATCCTCCATAGATATTTTATCAACTCTATTACAACAGAAGCTCGGCCTCGACGTCGTTCCATCGGAGAACAAAGTTTTGTAGTGATTAGCCATCTCCGCTTTGATTATCTTAGGGTCTTCGCACCAAACTCCATTCACCGTGAGCCCTCTTATGTTACATTTGTTGTTTCTCCGCTTCACGTACGAATGAAAGAACTTTGTGTTTTCATTTCCTTCTACATCCCACTTGACCCGAGATTTTTACCTGATTATACTCACATATTCCTTCTCTGTAACCTCCCATTGCTTTCTCGCTTCCAACCATGCACTTCTTTCACTTTCGTTTAACGACCTCCTCTCCGCTTCTAACTCCCACCTCATAGCTTCATTTTTAAGAACTTCTATTGTCTCAAGGTGTCCCCCAAACCTTCTTTTACTCCAAATTCTGAGATCCGCTTTCACATTCTTTAGTTTATCCCGAAATCTACAATCTGGTTGAATAGATCTTACATCTTTCTTCCAAGCCTCCTCGAAAACCTGGATAAAATCTGTTTCCTCCATCCAAACATTAAATACACGAAAAGGTTTTTGACCGAAGTCCAACACCACGTCTTTAAGCACGATCGGACAGTGGTTCAATAATTTGCGATCCAAAGCCACGACCTATAGATTCCTCCACAAGTTCTTTGAAACCGTCATTCATTAAAAATCTATCTAGCTTACTAAATTTCAACCCGTCATCGCTTATCCTTGTAAATTTCCTTCCTCCCATTGGAACTTCAACCAACCTCATATTGTTTATGAAATCGTTAAAATCGTTTGCCTCCTTCACATTCACTTGAGAGTTTAGCCTATCGTCCCCACATCTTACCACGTTTAAATCCCCAAAAATGCACCATGCTCCTTGCCATCTATTCATCATCCCCGATAGCCTATCCCACAAAGATGTTTTTTGACGGGTCACATGTGGCCCGTAAATGCAAACCAGGAAAACTTCCTCCTCTTTCCCCTTCCATGAACCCCTTACCGCGATAAACCTCTCATCACCAATTGCTTCTTTACAATCTAATACCCTCTTGTCCCATATTAGTAATATACCCCCTGAATTCCCGTTTGCTGGCAATTGGGCGTACCCATAACCATTTCCACCCCATATTAGTATGCATTTTCGAATCGCTATAGGTATAACTTTGATAATATAATGAAGTACATATAAATTTGATGATTTCATAATTTCGATTTCAAGTGTTTGGTTTCTTTGAGTTGGACATAGGTTTTAGAGCACAAGGTATCGTAAATACCAATAACACCTTATTGGTATGCCACTTTAGCGCATATCATGCACCTCTTAATAACTCACCAATAACTAAAACACCCTCTCTCATAACACACCATTAACATGTTATTGGGTCCCACAAAATACCTCACTAAAAATACCCACTCACTCATAATACACAAAAAAAAAAAACACCAAACATCACAAATGGCTTAAGCCAATGGAATGGCTCAAATACCATTGGCTCACGAATGGCACGAAATGACGGTATGATTTGGCTCACCAATGACACAAAAAATGAACCTTTAACATGTTAAATACTCCCTATACCTTGTGCTCCCAAAATCTTTAAGCAATAAAATTGATTGAATGAGTTCAAACCAATCTCTCGAGCATATGGAGTATGATTATTATTATGATATAACTCCCACTCTTGATACTAATATATGTCAACCAAACATTAACAATGATACACTTTTCATTCCTTTATTCTAATTCCCATCGACAAAACGCACATTAAAAGCGGAAATTAATTAATATTTTAAATAAAAATACAATTATACTCATTTTTTTATAATTTAAATATTTCATGAACCGTTAATTGTCAGGAAAAATAACTTGTACCATCGAGAAGAACATTTTATTATCTTTCAATACACGGGCACTTTCATATACTTTTGACACATTGTTTTTTTACGTTTTCTATTTCTTTAGTATTGAAATTCACATCACATATCACATGTGATTTAACACTAATATAGTAGTTCAAACACTAAACAAGTGTACTAAAATTGACATAAGTATTTGTGTATAAATCAAAGACTTTTCCCCTCTTTTGCAATAAAAAAAACACATATTCATGGCTTTTGAACAATATATCACACACTGTATTTGAATTATAAATTATAACAATTCATTTATGATACTTCTAAAATCACACGTGAAAAAAAAACATATGTGGTAAAAGTCACATGGATTGAGGTCATGTGTGGTAAACATCACATGTGACATTTTATGTGTTTTATCAAACTTTTACAAATTAATTGCACTAATCTACAATTCCAAATATAATGTGTTATATTGGTTGAAAAGCTATGCATGTCTAGTTTTGAGAATAAAAGACAGTGAAACATTTAGAATATTTTAGAAAAAAGTTATGCTCATTTTACTACATGTTTAAATATTTGAACATTCAAATTAATGTTGAATCACATGTGATTTCTCATGCAACTTTCAACAACGAAAAAAGTGAAAAATAGATGATAAAAAAAAACAATTATTCGAAAGTATACAAAAATGCCCGTCTATAGAAAGATATTCAAAAAAAAGAGAGAGAAAGAAAAAAGATACGGACTTCCATCCTGCTTATGTTTAAGTCAAGAAAGTATCAAGAAAAGAAACGAATAAGAGTATAGTTTGTTTATCGAGTCTTGGTGATGTTTTGCTTGCGTACAAGTTTTAAATTTTTAAGAGGTGATTTACCAAATCTATTAATAACACATACGAGCAAGTGAACTCATCCGTTATAGAAAGATTATGCAGGTAAGTCGGGATCGTTCGCAGGGATTTGGGAGTGAATCGAGAACAAAGTGATAAAAATCTATTATAAGCAATCCAAAGGTAGCAAAAATAAAGATGATGAAATTCAAATGATTAAAAACTACACTTGCTTAAACTAGTTTACTATTTTTGATAAGCACGATTGTGTTAACTTCTTCTTAATATATTGGTTACGAGAATTAGTTGGTGTTGTAATCTATTGTTCTCAAAAGTTAAACCTTCGTCAAGATTTTAGTTTATAAAAACAAGCATTAAGTTTAACCTATCATTTCAAGATCAATTCAACTTTCATAAGTTTGATTCATGTTAATTTCACAAACTTAAATGCAAAAACGTTCATTTGTTTTATCAAATTTGCTTAGGAAATGGTCAATACAAAAGATAACCGATCATAGAAAAAAAGGTTACAATTGATTGTAAACAACTAATCTTTCGACCTAATGAGCCGTTTCCAATCAATCCAATTTGATAATCCAAAGTTGTCTTATTACAACCTCAAATAAGATTCTTTGTTAAGCCAAGAATAATGGGTAAAAACAATCAGTCATAGACAAATGATTATAACTAGTTGAATAACAATAAATCCTTTCGACCTTTAAAATTACTAACAACTAGTTAATCTTGATTAAAAAATGTCACTATGAGACTTAAGCACAATTGGATCTTAGAGTTGACTTGAAATTAAATTAAAAACATGTTATCACAATCATGAACAAATCATTATATAGTAAACATAATTTAAGCAAGTGCACAAAGGTACTAGCCACTCACAGCAAACATGAACATAAACTCAGAATTTTGAACATTAGAAAACATGATTAAAAGTCTTACAATAATTGGAATAAGATTACAAATGATTGAGTAATGATACCCAAAGTTCTGGTGTTGACTTCTTGATGGTTTGACTTCCAAATGTTGACTTTTTGGTCCTCCAAACTTTCCTGAACTTTTAAGGACGAAATTGAGAGCCTTTGAGAATGATTTGATGAGTAGAGAGTTGATTGATGATTGTGTGTCTTCAAATGATTACAAATCGCTCTATTTATACTATTCTCAAGGCCTAGGGTGTTTAATGGATCAACTTGGCCAACAAGCATAGTGGAATGGACTAGAATACAATAGAAGGGCCTAGAATCGATGGGAACAAGCTGGAAATCTTAATGATGAAGTTTGGGCAAAACAGGAGCCTCCAGCCGAATCGGTTGAGGGTTGCGACCAATTGGCTGGTGATAAGGATTTAAAAGGTACCTTTTTGAGGGATCATTTAAGCCCTTAATTGATCACTTTTGTATCCGTTATTACTTAATTTCGTTCCTTTTCACTTTTTAGGTCTCTTGAAGGCAAATTGCTGGAATGACACTTATTCGGACAAAAAGGCGCGAATATACGAAGAAAATGGCCAAAGTCAAGAATCGAGACACTCAATCTGCTGAATTGAAAGGGGACGGTGTCAGGTCTAATTTGTGACGCCATCGCGACACATCTTGTGACGACTCAGAGAGCAAATTGACATTTTTCAAGTGACGGCATCAGGTTTAAAAGAGTAGGGCGTCGCAGCTCAGACGACCTAGATTTGGATCCGATGGCGTCGAGACCGGGGCGATGGCGTCCACGGGAATAAGGTGATGCCGTCACAGAGTTGACGTGGCCAAGATGAAACCCTAATGGCGGCGACTCCGACGGCGGCGTCACAATTAAAGAGTGACCGCGCCGCAGTTTGTAACACTATATATAGAATCCAAATTTTTTAGTTTTAGAGAGGTAGTTTTGTGGAGTAAAAACCTAAACCGAACCAAGGCTGTCTTGTACAGTATTTTAGGGTTCCATACCCTATTTTACATCAAGATAAGTGTTTTACTTCATTGATTCAATTATGTCTTCAATTGATTGTGTGTATGCTTGCATGTTCTCCATGTCCGGCTAATTTACTTGTGTGTTTGCTTAGGTAATATGAAACCTAGTTATTGAATATTGATTGGTTGTCTCTTATCTTAATTGTGATTGACCTAGTATTGCGATAGGTCATTCGTTGTGTTATTAATGCTTGATTAATCTTTGTTGAACCTTAGCATATAGTTACTAGTGGAATTGTAGGCTAAACATCCAAAGAATACCTTAGTGTTAAGTTTATGAATCCTAGAGATTTAATTAATCTTTGGTAGCTTCAAAGAGTTAGGGATAAACGCATACCCTACACCCTTAGAAACACAACGCGTTAAGAATAAGGACGTAACAATTCAAGCATCAATAGGAGATAACTAGGGAGTAATAAAACCTAAGTAAACATATTTTTAATCATCATACGAGCACACAACAATAGACATAGACTACCCCTAGCTTAGTTAATTAGATTAGATAATAGTAGAGTAATCGGTAGAAATACCAACCCCCAAATCCAAACCCCGAGATTCGTACCTTTCCATTTTCTAAAAAATTTAAAAAAAGATAAAAAATAATCTTCCTCAACCCCAACCTTAGCGTAGTAACTTCTTACTAGAATTCCTATTCCTCTAGAGAACGATATCAATACCCGTGGCTTAACCTAATACTACACTACAACGATTAGGTTCACTGCCTAGGGTGTTGGAAAACTTGCTCGACGAAAAGGAAGTTCCTTTGACCCCGAACGCGCATTGTAAGCGTAACAAGTTTTTAGCGTCGCTGCCGGGGAATAGAATAGCTAGTTAGGAGTCCACCTCGTTTAGGTTCCCTTGCTTGATTCCTATCATGTAATATTTTTTCTCATTTCTTAGCTTCCTCGTAGTCTATCCGCCTTCTTCGTGACGTTTGTTAGTAATCCCATCACTTTTAATTATGGAAGGTGATAACCCACCAAACAACACTTTACCAGCAAACAAATACCCACCGCTTGATCCAGCCTTTGCCAACCAACTTCGAGCTCGTATTGTTAGTGAAATTGGAGAGCTTAGGAAACTTAATAGGATAGATGAAAATGCACTTGAGGAAGCCCTTAAGGAATCTACTATCACTTTAGATAGTGATTCGACCTCAAGTGATTCGGAGGATGACTTAGAAGATGGAGATTATAAGGTGTTAGAAATTATGGAGGATAGTAAGGAGAAAGAGGAACTTAGGGAGTATTTCGATTCATACCCTAAAGGGAAGGAAACCACCTATCTGTATAACGTGGTTAACTTCCTGAGACCACCTTTCGAGCCTCGCATAAGAAGGGGTAACCCTAAAAACATCAAGATACCGTGCATGATAGGATACTTATATAAGGATCACACTTACATTGACTATAAGGCACCCATGAATATAATGTCTAGGCTCTACTACAATTGGATCATGAGCAAAAAGCTAGGACCTATGAGGGACCCCTTTTGCCCTAGGAAATAGAGTAACTATGTCGGGAGGGTTAAAGGATTGCATGTGTTCGTAGGTAACTTCACATATATGTGTGATTTCATGATCTTGGAAAATGTTAAGGGCATCATTGATGGGTTTTTAGGGGATGTGATACTTGGGAGACCATTTATAGAGGAATCTAAGATGGTTTATGATCAAGAGGAAGGAATAGTTGAGTTCTCAAACGGAGCCGAGAGTTTTAAATACATAATGCCCTACAAAAATAAGAAGTTTGAGGGTATTGATGATTTAGATGTGGACAACATTCCGGCATTTGAAGTAGATTGGAAGAACAAGGTTTACTACACTGCTTGTCTTGAGTTAGGCCCTGAGTATATTCGTGATGAGAGAAGGGTTAAGGAGATCGAATGGGCCTCTAAGATTAGGACAACGTAGGGGCACGACTTTGAGTCTAGCTACAAGACTCACAAATAAAGGCAACCCATGCTTAATTGTTTGCTTGTTTGTGTCATGTATCTTTTATTGATTGTTTACTCTCATGTTTAAATTTGGAAAAATGCTTTATTTTTTCTTTAACCTCGTCTTAATTACATATAAATGTATTTTACATAAGGGATAAGTGTAGGGAGGATTATACACGTTTTCAAAAGAAACGTGAACAAGAGAATTACAATTATTTAAAAGATATACATGTGTGTTTGTTCGAGTCAAATGCTTGTATCGAGTCATAATCGATGCTTTGTAGGAAATTTTTCTAGATTTTAAAGATAAAAAGTTTTCTAGAATTTTTCTAGAAAATCGCATGACCAGTTTCTGTCAGGGATAACGGCGGCTTGAGATCGCAACTGACGGCGTCGGGAGGAGTAGAAAAGCGACTTATAACTTTTCTCGTTTTCTGAGCTACTTATAAAATTTTGGAATTTTCCAGGTCTTAATTTTTCAGAAAATCTGTAAACATCCATTCCACAAGCATTATATCCTAGTTTAGTAGAGTCATATATATATTGTTACCACCGATTTCACACGAAGGTTTCGTTTGTTTTCTTCAAGCGTGCAGGTTTAATTTATCAAGAAGAAGATACATAAGATGAGAAGGAGCTTTTCACGCAAACATTCTTCTTGAAGAAAGATGTAACCACCACTTCACACGGATCCTACCGAGCTAATCAGGGGAGTATTAGTTTTTTTTTCGTTTTTAATTACCTTCCATTATCATAACTTTGATACTTTCGGGGAACATTGGGGACAATGTTCAGTTTAAGTGTAGGGAGGGAAAATAAAACGGGAACTTTGAAACTATGCTTATCCTTGACTATTTGCTCTGTCCAATTTTATTTGTGTAATAAACCATGAGAAATATCGGTTAGGGTAGTTTTGGCACCAAATTTAAATTTTTTCATAACATGTAGGAGTGGGCCATTAGTCTTAATAAAGCGTCTCATGGATAGGAAGTTATATGACTAGCACAAAACCCTTTACCACTTAAATTCCACCCAAAATATGAGGATCGCCTTAGATTTGTAGGAATTAAAGCATTCATCTTTAATGCTTAGAGTGTGAACCGGTAGTATAATAGATTCTAGAACTTGTTTTGTGATGCATTCGAGATCGCTAGTGAGACTACACTTGTGTAGTTAGGAATAACTAAATGATAAGAGGCATTAGGATAACCCTTGTTTGATACCCGTAATATAATTACTTCTTCCACATCGGTTGAGTAATTCCCCCACACCCTTGCGTTGTACTCATCTTTAGTACACAATACCCCTAGTTAACCCCTCAAAGCCTATCCTTTTCGCGGTTCTCGTGATGTTTCGGTTTTACGGAATATCAATGAAGAACATTGTTTACAATCCACCCCCAAATGTACACCCAAATCGCCTTAGCCTACCTTGCATGCACTCACTTTTAGTTCATTATTGTTATCATACTAAACCCTTAGTTCAATTATCTAGTTGCTTGCATAAGTTACTAAGTCGAGTCATATCCTTTGTACACAGTTTTGGGACGATTGGGACTCATGGGAAAAGTTAAATTTTATGAAATGACAGGAAGGGAACGTTAAATTCAAATTCCCTTTATTTGCTTAATAATGTACTCCAAGTGTTTTGATCTTTTCAATTCGGGTCAAATTAAGTGTTAGAGTAATAAAAACTCAAGTGTAGGGATGTGCCTATAAATCCCTATTATTTTGATGTTATCGTAGAGGATGGTAGAGTAAAAGTGTATAAAAAAATAGACTGTAAAACAAAATGAAAAAACATATGGGCTACCATCCTACATCTATCTTTAAATTTATGTTTGTTTATTTCAATTTATCTAGAGTTTAGAGTGTCGAGTATTGGCTTAGCAACGCCATTCTTCGCATGCTTGTAACATAAAGATTTTTGACTTCATGTGAGGTGCCACAACTAAATCGCCTATCCCACCAAACCCTTTGTTTCCCTACCGTAAGCCTAACATTACAAACCTTTAAAAGACCTCTTGGATAGTTTTTCCTAGGTGCTTACGCCAAAGCGATGGAGGTTTGATCTAGTCTCAAGCCTATGGTAATCTATGTACTAGGACCGGTTAATGAGTGTTTATCTTCCATTTCCAACTTGTTATATTTCATATACACCCGAGAGACGTGAGTATCCAAACACCCCATGTGAGGTGCTAGTATGTAATTTCCGTGCTTGTTATGAATTTTGCGGGGCTTATATGTGTTGTGAATCATTCTAAACTAATGCTTCATGACCCCTAACTTATAATTTATATGGCTAAAAGCACATTTGCTTGAGGACAAGCAAATACCAAGTGTAGAGATATTTGATAAGGATTTAAAAGGTACCTTTTTGAGGGGTCATTTAAGCCCTTAATTGATCACTTTTGTATCCATTATTACTTAATTTCGTTCCTTTTCACTTTTTAGGTCTCTTGAAGGCAAATTGCTGGAATGACCCTTATTCGGACGAAAAGGCGCGAATATACGAAGAAAATGGCCAAAGTCAAGAATCGAGACACTCAATCTGCTGAATTGAAAGGGGACGGCGTCAGGTCTTATTTGTGACGCCGTCGCGACACATCTTGTGACGACTCAGAGAGCAAATTGACATTTTTCAAGTGACGGCATCAGGTTTAAAAGAGTAGGGTGTCGCAGCTCAACGGCCAAGATTTGGATCCGCGGCGTCAGAGGCTGACGGCGGCGTCCGGGCATAAGGTGACGCCGTCAAAGAATTGACGTGGCCAAGACGAAACCCTAATTGCGGCGACCCGACGGCGTTTCAATTAAAGAGTGATGCCGTCGCAGTTTGTAACAATATATATAGAATCCGAATTTTTCAGTTTTAGAGAGGTAGTTTTGTGGAGTAAAAACCTAAACTGAACCAAGGCTGTCTTGTAAAGTGTTTTAGGGTTCCATACCCTATTTTGCATCAAGATAAGTGTTTTACTTCATTGATTCAATTATGTCTTCAATTGATTGTGTGTATGCTTGCATGTTCTCCATGTCCTGCTAATTTACTTGTGTGTTTGCTTAGGTAATATGAAACCTAGTTATTAAATATTGATTGGTTGTCTCTTATCTTAATTGTGATTGACCTAGTATTGCGATAGGTAATTCGTTGTGTTATTAATGCTTGATTAATCTTTGTTGAACCTTAGCATATAGTTACTAGTGGATTTGTAGGCTAAACATCCAAAGAATACCTTAGTGTTAAGTTTATGAATCCTAGAGATTTCGTAGTCATTAACCTTTGGTAGCTTCAAAGAGTTAGGGATAAACGCATACCCTATGACCTTAGAAACACAACGCGTTAAGAATAAGGACGTGACAATTCGACCATGAATAGGAGATAACTAGGGAGTAATAAAACCTAAATAAACACATTTTTAATCATCATACGAGCACACAACAATAGACATAGACTCCCCATAGCTTAGTTAATTAGATTAGATAATAGTAGAGTAATCGGTAGAAATACCAATCCCCAAATCCAAACCCCGAGATTCGTACCTTACCATTTTCTAAAAAAGATAAAAAATAATCTTCCTCAACCCCAACCTTAGCGTAGTAACTTCTTACTAGCATTCCTATTCCCTAGAGAACGATATCAATACCCGTGGCTTACCCTAATACTACACTACAATGATTAGGTTCCCTGCCTAGGGTGTTGAAAAACTTGCTCGACGAAAAGGAAGTTCCTTTGACCCCGAACGCGCGTTGTAAGCGTATCAGCTGGTCTTTCTCAACACCCTCCAGCCGAATCGGTTGCGGGCCAGCGACGATTGGCTGGACCTCCTCATCGATGAATTTTGACTTCAATTGTTTGGATTGTTTCATGTTCGTATCTCTTAATTCAATATCCAAATTTGATCTTTTCATTGATTTGAAACTTTGGAATGCTGAACCCTTGGATCATTCTTTCTTGAAATTCCTCCTAAGTGTGTATCTTGACAAGGAATTCTTTACATGATTACGAATCTTCATTTATTGATCATTCTTTCTCTTTTCCTTCCTTTTTCCTGCACTTGGTTACATATACTAGAAAAACGTTCTTTGACACGATTAAGTAACAAAAGCATATAAATATAACCAAATAATACACATAAAAGTATGAATAACGCTAATAAAAACATGCATAATTTGAGCGTTATCAAATTCCCCTACACTTGAACTTTGCTTGCCCTCAAGAAAATCTAGATGTGAAAAATATAAATCCACATGGTACACAAGTATGATTGAGAAAAATGTGATGCAAATCTACCAAGTAAAAGTACAAGATAAGATTCCTCATTTTAGCTTTAACAGCGAAAAATCAACATGTTTGACAATACCCTAATGATTATCTTGCTTGATGAACATTTCTACTCACCCACGAAAAGGAATGAAATATAATTCACTCAAATCACTCATTTTTTTGATGGAGTAATTAAGAGAAATCACATTCATTGCTCAGTCATGATCTTAATATTACCATAAGCTTGTACGAGAAACAAAACTACACCGGCATGGCGTGAGCACCAAGCATACATATCAAAGAGCTCTTTTATTCGGATTTAAGGCTAAAATGGGGGTTTATCGGGATTTTTTGAAATATTACATACATGAATATAATAGATCGCTGGTGTGAATTCTTGATTAAGTCAAACAATTGATGGTCACTAGAATATACCTCGGATCGCTGGCGAGTTAGTCGCATAACGGATGGCCACCAAAAATATGCACTAGATCGGTGTGCGTCATTTGATCCTTCAAGAATCGGATGGTCACCAAAAATATCCGTGCACTTCATATTTCACAAAGCTAACAGGGAAGGGATAAAGCATGAGAATTATTTATGAAGTGAAAAAGAAAGAATATATAACATAGTCAAAGTCAAGGTGCTGCTAGCTACTTCGAACCATTATCTCATAACTTTGGAAGGTCTCATATTTGATCGATTGATACATACTTCATAACGACTTTCTTCTTGTCACCTTATAATTGCTATGACTTTTTTTTTTGAAATATTACATACATGAATATAATAGATCGCTGGTGCCAATTCTTGATTAAGTCAAACAACGGATGGTCACTAGAATATACCTCGAATCGCTGGCGCGTTACTCGCATAACGGATGACCACCAAAAATATGCACTAGATCGCTGGCGCGTCATTTGATCCTTCAAGAATCGGATGGTCACTAAAAATATCCGTGCACTTCATATTTCACAAAGCTAACAGGGAAGGGATAAAGCATGAGAATTATTTATGAAGTGAAAAAGAAAGAATATATAACATAGTCAAAGTCAAGGTGCTGCTAGCTACTTCGAACCACTATCTCATAACTTTGGAAGGTCTCATATTTGATCGATTGATACATACTTTATAACAACTTTCTTCTTGTCACCTTATAATTGCTATGACTTTTTTTTAACCTAACTTTCCAACAAACGATCATAATTCCAATATAACATCCATAGAGACATGGAGTTTGCATCCTTCTTCAAAATTCAATGATTTCCCACATACTTCCATCTTGCCATTTAACAAGCAACCAACCGAGACTTGACTATGGGTAAGGCTAGGCTAAAAGTGTAAAATCTTTTTGTATTTTTCTGAATTTATCAAAAATGAAAAAAAAGAACAGGCTCAGATGGTGAAACTAATGGTGTCTAGCGCTAAAGATGAGTGCTAACAAATGGGTTTATAATGGAGAGCAACTAACCAATGCGGCTAGCTGAATATATGGAAAACAGAAGGCTATTTGGGTGAATTCCTAAGGGTGCCTCTTATCACGCGTATATACTTATATCACACAAAAGTGTGATCTTGTAGGATCATCCCTTTTGTTGTTTGATGATTCGGGTGGCCTTGGATGGTGATGAAACAAGTAATCCATGTTTAGAGAGAGAAAGAGATGAGAGGGTGTTCTTGAGAAAGAAAGTAAAAAAAAGAAAGAAAGGTGATATTAAGAAGCACCACCTCTTCCATGGATGGAAGAGGTATTTATAGTTACAATCTAAACGTCCTCCATCGGACTGTGGATCAGGCATACAGTGGGTAAAGACCGGTCCGTCCTCCACGGTGTTGCTCTAAACTAAATAACTAACTAAATAACTAGTAAATAACGATATGTCTACGAGCTAACATATGCTAGACTATAATTGGGGTGACCGACACTTCCTTATGGATTTTGAAAATCCTAACAATCTCCCCCTAAGGGAGGTCACCCCATGAAATATATTTTGTATCCTAGCATTCTATCTTTGTCTTCAGTTCTGAGCTCGTAGACTTCAATTCTTCACTTCCCGCGTCTTTGTGCTTTAGCAGTGATTTTTCAAAGTCCGATTACTCTGTACTTTCAGTGGAGGTCTTAAACTGATCCACGTCTTGATGATCTTCGAGCTTTCTTAGAGATCATCAGCCACAGTATATCTCTGGATCACCCTTTGTTATGTTGCCTTCATGTGATGTTGTGACTTTTGGACCGACATGCTCACACTTTCTGGATCATGACATCTTTTCATCAGAGTAGCAGAAGCATCTTTGTTAAATGTATTTGATGGTCATGATTTTCTTCAATTAAGTGTGAATGTTGTGAGCATGCAGTTGTGAATTGACTTTTCAATATCGATCAGCTGCAACCGTCCAATGTCCCTGCAAACAACAGTTAGCAATAAAACACATGAAAGTGTCTTTGTTCACTTTCGTTCAATATAGTTGCAAGAACCATGGTTCCCCGTTGATCAGTATAAATATTGCCTGTGACCAGGTAGAATTCTGAAAAATCTCCTAGACAGGGTTTCGTAGCTTGATCTAGCCGTTCTCAAACCGGAGCGTCCACAACACGGAGTGAGTGAACCAACGAATTGAGATTCACTGATTGATGAAAAATTTATTTGAAAACAATCGCGTATTGCTTGAAGAAAGAGTTTTGTAATATGACGAAGGTTTTATAAGAAAGATCAATTTTCAATCAGAAATACTTTTTTTGTTTGAAAATGAATACACATTCGATGTGCTAGAGAAAAGAATAGATTTGCACATCGAAAGGTTTTTCCAAAAGTATTCGTCAATTCATTTCTTGGACCAAGGTTGATTCAAGAGTGAATCGCCCCATTGTTTCTATCAAGTTGTCACAAGCTTGATCTTTTGAAAGATCTCACATGTCACCCACCAAGAGCTTGTTTGATGTTGGTTCTAAAAGGATTTCCCCTTCATCGTGAATATCTTACATATCACTCGGATGTTCTGGCAATTACCACAAGGATAATGCGTAGGACTCTCAATATATATACTTACTTTCCACATTGTGTGAAACAGCAAGTCTTTATTAATTTTGTGTCCTAATGAGATTTTTTGGATGATCTCTTGGATCTAGACACAATTGTGCACATTTGATTTCCTATTCGGAGACTAGGGAGAGGGTCTCCTTCTTCAATATCAACAATCTTTAAGAGAAAGTCGATAGATTATGTAGGTTTCCCGTGAGAATGAAACAAGTCCTTTTAAGAGAACTTGAGTAGCTTGGGACGTTTAGTGCAGGCGTCACTAGGTCCATGACGTCTTGTCTTCAATACTAGTGTTACCTTAGTAACAACCAGTAGCATATGTATTGAACACGGTTTCTGCCCTAAGGTTGAATTATTAGAGGGCTATTTCTTTTCACCCTTTTCAGATTCATTTCTTTTTCATTCTTCAACCCATTCAGTGCTTACCGAGACTTCATCACTAGAACCTTGTTGGGTTTATTCCAGTTCTAGCTCTATCTCAGTCCGCACTCTTCCCGTATTCTCATTTTTCTCCTTTTTTCATCATACCTAAGGACTTCTACACTATCTAGTGGATTGTCCCTGGGTAGATCTCTCCGGCTCTGGCGGGATCGTGGGAACTAATACCTAACCTTACCATCCTTATAACTACAATCCATAAAGTAAAATGGTCGGTCTTTTGGTATTGTTCTTTCCTTCTTGAAACCAATTGAAAAATCATTTGGAAAATCAATCAAGGTACTTGTGATATAATATCAAAACATTTTGTACCTTAATTGTTTTTGATCATTTAGAAATTCTCCCCCCTCAACATGTGCTTTGTAATTTTGAAATTTTTTAGCACATGGAGGCAAGAGGACTTTGAAATATTTCCTTTATCACCATTTCTGTAGAAAAAGCCATTTAAATTTCTTGGTAAATTCTCCCCCCTCAATATGTGCGTTGGTTATTTGAAATCATTTAGCACATACATGAAAGAGGTCTTTGAATACTTTCACGATCACACTGCCATAAAGAAAACCATTAGAAAATCAATCAAGGTACATTATGTTGAAACATATAAACATTTGTACCTTGATAGTTTATTTTCTTTTGAAATGCTCCCCCTCAATATGTGCTTCGAGATTCGAAAGCTTTTAGCACATATGGGAGAGCAGCGACACTTTTGAATCAAAACCATCACCTTTTATCAGATTTCGTAATTAAATCACAAATTCTCCCCCGATCGAAAATATCAAACCCTTTGAGATTTTGGATCCCAAGTGATTTAATTAGGTTTAGAAAACAAGGGAGAAAATGTGCCTGATTTAAATTCTCTTTTGTTTTTTTTGGATAAATGTTCCTCCTCAACATGTGCATTGTGTATTTGAAATCGTTTGGCACATGGAGGCAGAAGTGCTTTTGAAATAATCACCATTTAAATAGATTTGAGATTTAAATCACGATCTCTCCCCCGATCTAAAATTTCAAATCATTTGAGATTTGTGATCCCAATTGATTTAAATCATTTAGAAATTTTGGGGAAAGATGTGGCTTGATTTAATTTTTGAAATTTACTAATGAGGACCAATTATAGACATTAAAGATTGTTAGTGTCAGGTATGATAGTTTTAAGAGACCTTTAGGTAAAATAAACAATTTCACAATCAAACAAGAAAAGAAAAAATTTCATTTTGAAAAGATCTTTGAGTTAAAAAAATCATACCATGACATAACATTAAATCTTTAGATCACCACTTATTTTGTACAAATGGACTTAATTTGAAGAAATACCGTTTAAAAATATTTGATTTGAAATCACTCTCCCCCTCAATCTATGACCGTAGTCGTTGATTGAGTGACTTAAGATTTAACAAAAAGAAGTCTTGTTGATTTTCAAAATTTTAAGTCCGATTTATTTTCAAAACAATATTTTTCTATTTTCAAAATTGTTGAAAAATGGTATCATCCACTACTTGCCCTGCACAAAGATACGTTAGGTGGTTAAGCTGCTTCTATTGTTGTTGTAAGGCTAGAAGAAAACCGTCTGCTAATGCAGTGAGACCTCTGACGTTGCATTTGTCATGCCAACTCTCCATAGAGGTCCACTTAAGTTCCGTTTCTTCTTTTGTCGACCCAAGAAATAGTTGCCCTTTCCTTTCGGCATCCAATCATCTATTTTTGTGGGATCCGGAACGGGAACATTTTTATAGACCATGATATCTGCATACGTTAGTGGACATACAAACAGATATATGGTGGTCGACAACACCCAAACAACAATCGACTAATAAGTCAATCCAACATATCAATCAGATCATAAAAGGCATGGAAATTGTGTGTTAATCAAACTCTAATCATCTAATCCTAACAATCATATCCTAGATTCCTAGTCCTTCAACATAAGCAAATATCTTTTACTGTTAAGCATATAGGATGATTATATAAGCCCGTTAGATGATATAAATTTGAAAACATTCTCCCCCTCAATCAATGACTCTTTCTATGAAAAGTTTTAAACAAGCTAAAGTCATTGATTGGGTTTTGCAAATTTATGAAAACACTGATTCTGATTGATTTTCAAGCAACTCACTTTCCACCATTTTGAAACAACAAATATTTTTCTAAAGAATCTTAGAAGGAAAAACATTTGTGTAGGAACAACGTCTTTTTTGTCGACATGCTTTCCTCATTTTCATTTAGGATAAGTGCACGACATTTATGAAAAACAATTAAGCGCATCACTTTCCTTTCTATAAAAAACGGGTTACAGTCTGAAATAACTGCAAGCCATAGTTTTTGACATGTTTTGGAAAAATATTTACACCTCCTGCTCGAACTTCATCTAAAGTCCCGTGCCATTATTGAATGTCATTTCTAAGACCGTAGATGTTATCGATACCAGAAGACATGTCTTGAGAAAACAATATTTTTGGTCTTTTTCAATTTTTTTTTATTTTTATGGGTTTTTGTTGGTTTTATATTTTTTTATTTTCTTTTTGTTGGTTTTATATTTTTGTATTTTGGTTTTTGATAAATATTCACAGATAGAGTAGATGATATAGTTTAAGAAAATGATGATACGAGTACTGAGATAAGGATATCGAATAGCCCCGTTGAAGAAGATAGAAATTGTCATCTCTTAGACTTTCACCACCAAAGCTTTCAAGGCTCTTGAATCAAAGAGAGAAATTGAACATCTGAAAGTGAGACTTTGGTAGCTTCCCCCAAACTAAAAATCCTTTGGTTGAGAAGATTCGAAGCTCTATTTCAAGCTTGCCTTAGCCAGGTGCACAAAGAAGCACACCATTATCATCGATCTTGCTGCTCCTTTAAAGAATGATCTTTGTAATTCTTCGTTTGGGGTTATATCATCAAGATAGAACAACAACGTATCATCCCACACTTAAATTAATCTTCTCAAATTTCTTTCCCACTGAAGTCTGAAGCGATGCAAACCAAAAGGTGTTAAGAGACCATTTCCCCTAAGTAGTTGAATTGATGTAGCCAGTCTCTTTGAATAGAGCTCAAGAACCCGAATACACATATACCTATTCAAAGAATAACTGATAGCACCTCCCAATGTACACATTTATCTTTCCTGATGATTGTGTATGAATCTCAAGAACCCGAAGTACACAAATGCCCCCAAACTTGTGTGCATCTTTTATCATTAGAAACTGTCTCTTACATCTCTTCCCCTACGTAGTTGGAATAAGAAAACTAAACGCCATGATGAGATAAACATTGAGTTTCTCTGCGGTTATGACATATGTCTTCCCGGGATATCTTCATTCACATAGAAGTATTAAGTTCATCAAGTTTACTTGTTGTGAATTTAGATGTGTGTCTCCTTCCCCCTTGCTGGTTTTGATGCTTCAGAATCAGCAACACATTGTAAGCCCAGATACTTGAAATCTTTTGAGAAGAACATTTGAAGTCTTGTGAGAATCAACTTGCTGAAGGACAATGTGAGCAAGTCTAATTAGGGATTAAATCTGACATTTCACTCTCCTCCAATTAGTGCTCTCCCCTAAACTGACAATCCTTTTGATAAATGCCCGGATTAAGAAGAAGAATTTAAATAATCAAATGCAACTCGTCTTTAGTCTTCTAACATGCATCAGAAAATTTAGAACAGACTGTAGACTCGACCTTCTTCAAGATTGTCCGTTTGGGGAATAGAAAGTTAACATCTTCTTCTCACCAAATGCATTCCCATTAACTTACATCTTGCAAATCCCCTTAACTAAAATCCCTCCCAATCAAACAAGAACAGAAAGATGTTCATCAAGGAAATCAGCAATCAGCCCGGAACGAACACTTGAAATGGTAACACCAAACAAACAATCACATCAAACAAGAATAGAAGGTTGTTCGGATCAACATGTTGATGTGTACGTGAAGCATTAACTGGAAGCACTTGTCGTTAACTCATCAGTCCATGAGAAGATGTCAACCAACAGCTCTTAGAAGAAACTCCATGTAAAGATGACCCGATAAGAAGAAGCTCGGTTCTTACATGAGTTAGGAGCTGTAAGACCATATATTCTGAGATATAACTCACCATGTAGAATTATCACACTTCTTATCCCCCTCAAGAATTGCATACGGAGTTGCCATTCTTGACTAAACAAGTGAATATCTTCAAAAATGTAGTCTATTCACACTTCTCCCGCGTAAAAGTTGCATATGATGTCGCCATCGCTGTTTTAATCGAGCAAGTGGAATAAGATTACTAGCATCGGTAGTCGGTTCACTTAATGACTGAGCGCGCATGGAAAAAGCATGAAGCATGTTGATGAGAATGGTCATAATTGAGAATATTTCTCTTCTTCTGAAGATAAAGCGCACTGAAGCGTACACTTTTCTTTTCTTTAAGGAACAAGGTTTGCACTGAAGTATTCAAACGTCATAATCTCTCTCTTTACTACATCTCTTGGCAAACTTGATATCAACCCCATTATCATTCATTAGGCTCTTTGTCATGACAGCTGATGGAGAAAACCCAATATGATGAATTTGACTCTGAAGTAAACTAACCCGAACTCGTGACTTAAACTTGCACCAATGTAACAAAGAGAGGTGCCGAGAGTTCCTGCCCTTTTGACTCCCTAAGTACTCTATACTCTTCATCCAACCAACCATCAAGTATGAGACGTAAATCACCTCTTGAAAATCCACAATTTAATGTGACACTGAGCACTACAACGTAACTCCTTAAAGTGATAGTTATTTTGTGGTGGTAAAAAGAAAAAGAAAAATCACCCAAAAATAAATAGATTTCCAAGTCTTCGTTTTTGGAAACTGTTAAAAGCTCGAGCAAGGATCTCGAAGAATCTTCATCCAACCATCCCCGATACCTTCAGATACTAAGTACACTCGCCCATGAAATTTCACTTCAACCTCAAATAAATAATAATGAATTAACGCCGTTGTCACATCTTGTGGTTCAAAGCTCAAATCTAGCCTCCTTTGACGTTTAAATGAACATTGATAATGGTTTCATCCCTACCATGGTTAAAAGCACATAACCCCGTAAAACCTTGTAATAACCAAACTGCCATGAAGAAAATCTATACACACATCCAATTCATGAAGTATGCCCTTTATCCCTTCTTTGAAGTAGAAACCGTAGCACCAATATCAGATAAGATCCAGAAATACACTTTCCTTTCTCCAGGATGGTTCATCATCACAGGATTTTACAAATCTATGATTTAAACCGAGAAATAGATTCTTTCGCGGGATTTTACAAAACCAAGACTAAACCGTAATCAATGTCAGCTTGAATGTGTTATGACAAATTTGGTTTCAGTGAATATCTGTTTTAGAGGCACATGCAGCGGTTTATCAACGATTCTTTTCCATTATCAACAATATCATCAACAATTCTTTACCCATATGTAGACAACTTCACAAACCATACTAAGTCAAGTAGTATACACTACTTCCCCCTGGAGGTTGACCGTAAAACATCAAAGTGCACGTTTCTCCCCCATGATGGTTTCGAACTTTCGGAAGCATCATTAACGTGTACGATCATCTGCACGAGAAGTTCTTGTCATAAGCAAACATCTTGAAAGATCATGAGTGACAATGAAGATCCTTGAAAGATTTTGCTTAGACTGTGAAGTATCATTGTCATTCTGTAATGTCGAATAACCCATGAGAATTATTGATCACATCTCAACCATTAAACCCTTTGGTAAACACATCATCCACGTATTCTGTCGGCTATTATAGTGACCACTTGGTGAAGTAAACCTGATATACCAAATTTTAACATGAAGAAGAATTCCCCAGATTTGATACTTAAGCTTGAACTAATCCTTGTGAAAAAAAATGGTGTACCCAATGTATAAAACCTCTTGACATATTCTCAACTGCGTGAGACACCGAAGTGATAGCTACGTTGTGGCTTAAGTGAGGAAGAATCACAAACGTAACTAGATAGCCAAGTTTTTATCACACTCTATAAATGAGCAAACAAGTCATCTTCGCGGATGTAACAAATCGCATTTTCAGGATTTCTATCCATTCTCAAATTTTACTATTCATCTCGAGAAATTACTATTCACTTTTACTATTCATCCCGTAAAATTTTTATTTCACATTCTCGTAAGTTAAATTATTTTCGTAATATCCTGAGAGTTTGACAATCGTTAGATCATCTTCGCAAAAGTTATTAAGAAAACATCATTTTAAAGTTTTGTTTTGGTCAGAACACCATTTAAACATCCTGCGCATAACGAAAATCAACTCTGACAATTTTCCTCACATCAGATTAATTTTAGTTCACTCATAATCAATTAGAGAATTTTTAAGATTTCATTTTAAATGTTAACAAATAAACCCTGAGCGTCGAGACTAAACTTACGTTTTAAACAATTCTACTTAGACCCAGGCTTAACCATTCCTGCACTGTATTTTCTAAGATTTTTAGACACTTTTACATTTTTGGAAAAGTCAAACATATTTCCCTCCTCCTTTGACCATAGAGAAATTAACCTTGAACGTTCTACATTTTTGCTTAAATTGCGTAACTTTTAGACTTCACGTATAACTGTTAAGTTATCCCACGTATGACGAAAACCACATTTTGACATCTCATATCACTTATAGACAAATTTTAGTCTACTTTAAATAAATTCACGGTCATTTCCCTGAAATCTCGTTCTTTTCTGATAAATTACATTTTCCACGTATTTAGCCTACGTTTCCAGTTTTAACAGCGTTTACGCGACCCATTAAACTTTTCACTCATTTTTATAAGATAATAATGAGTATATTGATGAGTTTAATCATTCCTATAAGTTTCATATTTTTACGATACCCGGTTTTACGTTTCGTGACTTAACGGCTTACAATTAGCGATTAACGGAACCAAAACTCACTCCGTAACCAAGATAATACCAAGACTATCCACCTAAGTCATCTTATCTTCATATGGCCGACTTTAGGGGGGGGGAGTCATCATCTTGGTGGCTTAATCCTAACCATGCTTCATTTAGATCATTACATGTGTCCTAACTTAACCATGGTTAACATTTAACCCAATATATGGTTAACCAAACTTACCCTCCTATAAATAGCAAGTGAAATGCATCCTAAGAACCCTCATATTCTGATTTGGGTCGTTCATATCACAAAACATTCATATCTTCCATAATTTGATCTATAAACTCGAAGTTTATGCAAATAAGTTTCAAGTAGTAAGTTACTACATCAAATCTCAAGCAAGTTTAAGTGATCTTCTTGAGTTTAGATCCACTCAAGTCACTTAGTACTTCATCACCAACTCTTCAAGATCACAAGGGTTCCAAGGTGTAGAAAGCTAGCTCAATTCAAGGTCCTAAGTGTTCAATCAAAGTCCGATCCTTACTAGTTACTCCTTTCTTAATTGAAAGCCAAAAGTTGTAAGCAACTAATCACCACCATCATCTCATCTTTATTATTCATAATCTTAACAATTTCATGCTATATATATAGTTACTATGTTGATTCATGATGTACATATATTCAATCACATGTTTTAATTCACATATTTTCGTAAAAGTAACAAACTAGTAAACTAGTCATATTCTACACGTTTGAAACCATTAAAACCAGTTACATATGGACTTTCTAACTTACATACTATGGTAGACAAGATAAAAAGGTAAACATAGCAACTTGAATCACCCGAAACGGACAAACGAGTCAAAAGAAGTTAGCGAAAACCTAGAAACGCCAAATAGCTTACTGTCGGGTCTGTCCAAAAATAAGTGGTACTTCTGGTCCGAATCATCAAAAAGTTAAAACATGAAAGTTGTCCGGAACGACGTTTTCCTTCAAAAACTAAAACTGCCCCATATTCTTTCAAAAACTGAAATTGCCCTATATATAGTTTCATGACTATACTTTTGTCACAACTAAAAGCAAAACCAATTTATTTTCATGACTAGTTACATATTAACTTAACAAAACTTCATTTAATCTTTGAAATAGTGTTTTTGCAAGTAATGGAAAAATGCCCATTTTACCCTTTTCGATGATTTTTACCAAAACTTCATTCTTGAACATGTTAATAAGGTTTAATCACTAGTAAACAATTAGAACTTGTAAAAACTAGATATTTATTAAAAACATGATAAAATTTATGATATAACAATCTTCACTCAAAACATATGTTGTATCTACTAAGTGCTACAATAGTAGGGAGCTTCATGTGAGGGGTTTCATTTGAGTAAAACGTATCGACGAGTTGCTGGATTTACGATTTAAAGTGTCCTAGCTCCTCGAACGTTTACTACATGACCTCTGAATTATGATGGCCCGAACGGTAGTACGATATCTATAAACGAAATATGTTTTCACATACTAAAATGTTACTATAAACGACATACACAACTACCATGTACTACATCATGATCAACATAGAGACGTATATAGGTTTGTTATTTCTTTCGCATCATTATTTCAAACCTAAGTCGCAACATCCTATTCTAGGTTGCTCGTAGAAGTTCTCACGACATATCCATCATTCTCATTATACATTTGATATCATTTACTCTGAGGTGAGTTCATAGCCCCACTTTCTATTACTTAATTGTTTTACAAACTCTTGGGGGAGATACATGCTTTATTTTAAATCGAACACATTGCTTTCAAACTATATGTTTATCTGATTGTCATATTATCACTAAGTAACCATCATTTGCCAAACATAAGTCCCTAAATCATGAACCATTAATCACTGGAGAGAGTGAGCACGAATATTGTGGATAGATCTATCGGGATTGACGAATCCCGTTTGTGTTGACCGGGTAGGCAAACAAACGCACTATATTTGAGTAACATTAGGTAAAAATAGAAATTTTACCTATTAGGGCAAGTACCAACAGTTTCTCCAATTAATATTGGAACACGTTAACACCTTGGTTTCATGAGCTTGGTGACAAACAAAAGCGGGCTCAAGTATCACATACTTGAGGCAGCCGTACCAAACAATAATTATTGTTTTGTTTTCAAACCATTGGTGTGAGTCTAATTAACTCACACTACCAACATAATATGTTCAACCATCAAACAAACTCTATGAATTTCACTCAACCTTTGTGTTGACAGTTTTAAGCATGTATTTCAGGTACATAATGTCGGAAGCTGGCACGGAAGGACAAGGACTAAATGAAGAAGGCTATAAATATTTTATCATTCACAAAATATCAATGACTTTATATTGATGTATTTTGTAAACAATGAAACCAACTGGGACCTATTTTTTAAACTCTGATATATTTGAGTAATTTGAATGATAAATTCTTTTTAAAACGACTCCATTAGAGTTTGTTTTCTATTGTTATGACTGTTGTGCCATGAAGTAACACCTAGTTTGAATTCCGCTGCGTATCACGAAATTGGGAGTGTTACAGATTGGTATCAAACCCTTAATTATAGAGAAATGGGTCTAATTGTGACCTAAACTATAACTACTTTTACAAACAAAAACATTTTATAGCCTTGCGTTCTCCGTGCCTTCCATCCTCAAGACGATTATGTGACTTCTAGGTAGTTTATGCTACACAAACATACTAGTATATTGATATATACACTCGACATATTTTCAATCATTTTAGCTAAATGATAGACTAAACATATCTATGTATGCCTATTCTAAGGCATTGTGCCACAATCATATTTTCTCAATCATGTATCTACTCGTGCATTTTAGGATTACGAAACTTTATCCAAGACATTGTAACTGATTACAATGGTCTTTCCTACTTCCCAGACATTGTGATATACAATGGTCTCATTCATTTTTTCAGACACTGTAAATCCTACAGTGGTCTCTATTACACTCTCAGACACTATAAATCCTACAGTGGTCTCTATTACATTCTCAGACACTGTAAATCCTACAGTGGTCTCATTTATTTCTCAAGACATTGTGAGTTACACAATGATCTCTCCATCATTTCTCAAGACATTGTGAGTTACACAATGATCTCTCTATCATTTCTCAAGACATTGTGAGTTACACAATGATCTCTCCGTCATTTCTCAAGACATTGTGAATTACACAATAGTCTCTCCATCATTTCTCAAGACATTGTGAGTTACACAATGATCTCTCCATCATTTCTCAAGACATTGTGAGTTACACAATGATCTCTCTATCATTTCTCAAGACATTGTGGGTTACACAATGACCTCTCTATCATTTCTCAAGACATTGTGAGTTACACAATGGTTTAATTTACTTCACAGACATTGTAAGTTATACAAAGTCTCTAGAAATTATCTTATAAACATTATATGATATTGTTTTACATGAAGCCATCACAATTTATCGATTTTCCTAATGGAAACACAAGAAATGAAATTTCTAAAAGATAAACTAACTCATTATCTACAAAAGCTGAAGTTCAGCAACTTTCTCTACATTCATCAAAATTCTCTTCTGAAACCTTCATTTTTAAAGGTTCGTGATTCTAGCCAAGTATAGACTATTTTAGAATTACCTAAGATTTGCTTTCCACACGTATCTACCCATACTATCTTCTATGCAATGGAATGTGAAAACATAGGTTACAAGTCTTTTAAGGCCAGGACTTGCAACTGAATGGTTTGATACCGCCTTTGCTTAGTGGACAATTTCTCAAAAGCTATGCACATATCACAAGTATACCTAATTTAGGTATTTGAAAATTTTATCGAACCTTGGCTAAATATAGCCCAATCACCTATATTTAACCTAGGGATAGTGGAACATAGTCTGATTAACTATGTTCGACTTAAATTTTTCAAACACTGAGAACAGTTATATGATGAGTGCTTATTCACTCATCATTTTTACCCATCTAAGACCACAAAAACGTCTAAAAACAAGGAAATATTACCAAATATACTGCAGATATCCTTGGAGTGTGTTTTTATGTATTTCAGGTACAAAGGATCGAAAACAGGGCAAAAACGGACAGAATTGAGCTTGAAATGGAAAACGTGCATTGCAGACGAAAACGGAAGATGATTTTCTATATTTTTCAGAGCCCGGGATACACATTTGGGAGTGAGCTTGGGGAATCAGACGGAAAACCTAACCCTAAAACCCAAATCACCATTTTACCCTTCTACCCGAACCCAAAATTACCATTTTACCCTTTTTCACAAAAATCCTAAAATATCATTTCTCTTTAAATCCTTATTTTTATTTAAAACCAATTATTTTTCAAAAACCTATTTTTATTAAAAGTTTTCTTTAAAAAAAAAATAAATAAAATAAAAAAAGTTTTTAACAAAAACACAAAAAATACTTTTACTTTAAAAACAATTTTTACTTAATACTTTTTTTTTAAAACCCTTTCAGTTAACCCCTTAATTACCCATTAAACCCATTTACCCCTTAAATACTTTAACCCAAAAAGAAACCCAACCCATATTATTTGACCCCTTCTTCCCTGGTTTACCCAAAACAGCAAAACCCGCTTCACCATTTTTGCCCGCCAAAACTCTCTCACCCACAACCCTTGTCTTCTTCCCTAGGGTCACTCTCAACTCACTGATAACCACGAAGCAGTGAAACCCCACATTCCACATGGGCACAGTGCCATGTTGGCAATCCCAAATGACACTATTGGTGCTAAGGTCGTGAACGGCTCGATTCATGAGATTGGGCTCCAAGCAAAAATCAATGGATGATATTGAACCAAAGAAGCACAAAATCTCTCCAAGTCTGTTTTCTCTCAGCAAACAAACACAAGAAGCAAGACCTAGCTTATTTTTTTTAGTATAAATAGATAGCTCTTGTAGCCATTTAAAGGCATTAGGTTTTAGTTTTTTTTTAAAGTTTAGTTTCTGTTTTTAAGTTGTAATTTATCTTTTAAATTAATGAAAAACTTTTTTTTCTCTTAGCTTATTTACTTATTGTTCATCAGTGAATAAGCACTTTTGTGCTTATTTGCTTATTAACATTTACTATTTGTTCTAAAGCCTTATTTTTAATTGCAAATCAGTTTTACAAAAGAAAATCCAAGTTAGCTTTTAAGAAAAATTCGTTTTATTAGTTTAACAGCCCTGTACAGGGGTGTTTGGTTTAAGCTCTAATATGGGTCAAATCCCATTTTCACCCACTTTGACTTTGTAAGTCAAAGTTGTCTTAAGGTTTTAATTGGTTTTTAAAAGTCTTCAATCCGTTTTCTTCAAGTTTAGCTCAAGTAAAAAAAAAAAAAAAGATAAAAAAATTTTCTGTCAAAAAATCTCAGCAGCAGCATAGCTGCTGCTCATCCTTTTTTTTTTGTAGCTTAATTCTAATCAAAACTCCTTAAAAAGTGCTTTTCTCACATCTCAACATACCACTTACAATATAGCCTTAGCTTATTTGCACATTAGGATAGTGGATTTAGCTTAAATTTGTACTAGAAACTTGCATTTGGCCACTTTATTAACTGTTAACAGCAGCCTAAATGGCCAAGTGGCTTGTTTTTTTTAGATTTTTCATTTGCTTATTACTAGGTCTTATAAGCTAAAATTTGGTATGCAACATCTTGGGTTGGTAATCTGTCTTATGCACATTTTTGTGGAATTTTAGTCGTAGCTTATTAGTGCTTAATTTTCCCTTGAAAAAGCCCCTCTAGGACTGTATGCTGTCCCATAACAGCAGCACCACAGTCCCCTTTTTAGCTTATTAGTTGTTTGTTTAGCTTATTCTGATTTCCTCAGGTGCTTATTAGTTAATATAGGTTTGGATAGTTTAAGATTAGCTTATTTGGTTTCCCTTATTACTTATTTAGTGCTTTTGATAATCTTTTTAGTCCATTTTTAGCTTAAGGTCCCCTAGTGTAGCTTATTTAACCAACTGCTTATCCCCCTTATCTTTTAGCTTATCTCAGTTTGTTTTTGCTTATTCCAGTATTAAGTGCTTATTTCCATTTTTTTAGTGCTTATTTAAGCTTTCTTTTTGATAAAAATCTGATAGTTAGTTGTCCTTGTGTTAACTGTTGAAATAAGCTGTTGCAAACAGCTTATTGTTAGCTTTTTATAAAGTGGTCATTTACAAAAAGTACTTATTTCCTCCCCAACCTTAATTTGCAAAAAGAAAATTTGAAAAAAAAATGTTTGCAAAAAATAAAAATAAATGCTCTTGCTGGGATTCGAACCCGTAAGACTTAAATTGCATTATTTTCACTTTTGGAGCTCGGGATTAACCCGGGTTTTCACGTTTTTGCATTTTAGCACCCTAGGACTTAATTTAGCTTCATTTTATTGTTTCATATGCTTAGTAGTAGTTAATTTATCATTTACTTTGTTCCCCTAGCCTTAATTACTTTCCCGTTAATTAATTTGTAGAAAACGTAATCAAAAACAAAAAAATCTCGAACAATTCAAGCATTTTAATAACAAACCAAAACGTTATCCTCAATTCACACCTCGTTGGGACACGACCCGGGTAATCACTTACCCGGTATCACTTATATCACATTCGTGAGTTTTGGCACGTTAACCCTTTTCCTAAAAGGTTGATTTGTCGATTCTCGCGTGTATCGTATATTTGATATATTTTCTTACACATCAATTTTTGGCGCCGCTGCCGGGGAGGTTGTGTTGCGACAATATCGTTAAGGTTTGACGATTAGTGACTTGAAGAACCTTGATGAGTGTGTAAATACTCATCATTTTTGGTCAAATCTGAACTGCAAAACATTTAAAACACTCAGAAATGCATCAAAATACTGAAAATATCCCAAAATTGTGTTTTATATGTTTTAAATGCAAAATGAGTAAAAACAGCTAAAAAACGAACAAAGTTTGCTTAATTGGTAGTTTCAGTCCCCTAACTTTCAAAAAAATGGCAAAACAAGTCCCCGGGATTTTTGAAAATGGAAAATATTATTTATGGTCCTTGGTTAATAAAGTTTGTCATCTATGGTCCTTATGATAATTTTGGAAGTTGGCAAGATCACACCTTGAAGAACTGGAAAATTGCACATTTGGTCCTTGTGATTAATACCTACCAAAATTGCACATTTGGTCCTTGTGATTAATACCTACACATTTTATCAAACACTTAGTGTGCAACTTGATAAGAAGGATTGTTACACAACTTGATCCACATAATTAACAAGTGATTCAACATCATTATCAACCACAACAATATAAATCAAATAAGCTTCTGAAACAAACGGTTCATTCAAATCAAAATCTGCTACTTACCGGAGGCGATGGTGAGATAATGATCGGAACGGTGATGGTGATTGGAATGGTGATGGTGATGATGATCAGAACGGTGATGATGATCGGAATGGTAATTGTGGATCACGATAACTAATTTTTGGAGGGAAAAAATGAGAGCAGAGGAAAACACATACAAAGTGTGTGTAAAAAATGACGAATGTTAAAAAGAAAAATAAATAAAGGCTTTATATAGTTGGAAGATTAAGGTTAAACATATTAAATCTTAGATTAATCTCAACCATTAGATCAATCCAAATAGAAGGCGAGGATTTATCTCTTGGTAAGCACCAAAATAAGAGTACGCAAATGAAAATTCCTCCACTCAACATTCCTATAACATATAACTAAAAAAAACATTATCTCTCATAACATTTTAATAACGCACAATTAACAACCATCCTCCCATTCCTATAACATATAACTAAAAAAAACATTATCTCTCATAACATTTTGATAACGCACAATTGACAACCATCCTCCCTGCAGTTTCCATATATTTTACGTTCAAAAGAAAATTGATAAAAGGCGTCAATATGGCAAGTATATCCATGATGTACAACAAGTCCATTAATGCATTACACCGAGCTCTATAAAGCGGTATCTTTAACTAGATATAAAACCGATTAATTGCTTGGGTGAATTAGTGGCATAAATTGAGAAATATGCTATTTGGACTTATTAGACTAATGTGGATTTATCTAATTTTTTTTGAAAGGCAACATTTTATAAAGAACCTCGAACAAGAACAAAAATACAATACATGACGTCCCCCTCTATTAAACAAGCTAATTAACAGAGGACGGGACCCAGAAGAAAAAAACATAACAACAGAAGCTTCTAAATAGGAAAACTAAATTTTACCTAAAAGAAAACTAATGCAGCAAAACAAAATGGACCCATGAGAGAACTGAAGATGTAGCAGCAAGGACAAAATAGGCACACAAACATCTGATTCACTTTTTGTTGAACGTACTGTGTGTCCCTTACCAGTACTTCCCCTTTTTACCCATTCAGTTTTAACAGGTGGTTCCTGTGATCTAGATCCCCTAAATGAATTGTGATACATTCTAGGTTGATAATGAGATCTCCTAGAATACCTATTCCAGCAGTTTTATCAGTACTTGTCTCTGAGCAGACTTTGGAAAGGACTGCTGTGAGATGTGAAGTCTTCTCTGATGTGGGTATATGATCTGTGGAGTTTCTGTGATTAACCCTATTGAATTAGTCCACATGGTTTGTGCTCTCTAGGTTTCTGATTTGTAGACTTATTCCTGGAAACTTGCTAGATATTCTGAGTGCTTGTCACAATCTTTGATTAAGTGAGTAGGACTATAACACACAAAACACAGTTTTTGACCCATAGGACCAAAGTGATTTCTTCTATGTCTATGCCCAAAATTATTTTGCCTTCTTGGTGAGTGATTAAACTTGTTTTGACCAAAATTATCCAAAAAAGGTTTAGCAGTACTGTTTGAAAAGATTTGAAGAAGGTACTGGTTGTGAAGCAGTACTTTGATTTAAAGGTACTGCTTGGTTTTGAACACCGTATTCAACAGTTTCTTTGGGTGTTTCAGACCTAGATTTAGCAACTAGCTTTTTCCTAAACTCTAGACTGTCTATTCCAAAACGAGAAACATCAGGCCTAAGGGTTGATGAATGCCAGTAGGATGTGGAACAGCATGATAATCATTAGCTTTCTTATATGCAGGAGGTGAGTCACTTATTGAACCATCATTACTATCTACATAATTAATTTAGTTCTTCATCACTAGTGGTTATATCCTCATACTCACCTTCATCCTGATTACTAGATTGGTTTTTTCTATCTTACTAAAATCCATACCAAAAACCTAATCCAGTTTAAGATAAGCTATGCTGTTTTTGAACATAAGAAACATGTGACGACACAGCTTCACCCCAAGCAGCAAACTTAGCTAACAAATCATCTCTTTCCTTAGTTAATTCCTCAATTTCAGCAATTTTACAGTTTAATTTCCATTCACTAAGCTTTAACTGGTAACCCTGTTGTGCATATTTTTCAGCCCAAGCTACTTCATTAGTTTCATGTGCTAAAATTTTGCTTCATAGATTCTAGGTTATTTGATAACATGCTACCTCAGCCCTAGCCTTAACACAATTATCTCCTCAATCACATAATGCTAAGCAATATGATAAAAATCATAGCAATTTGAGCATACCTCAGAATAGGAGATTGATTGGTGAAGTAGCCACCAATGCGAGTTGAACAGGATCATCTTCACCCTTTCCTTGCTCAGTCAAAATCCTCCAAAGCCATCATCAGTTTCCAAAGCAGCATGTTCAGATACTTCATCAAAAGCATATTCCAGTTCAATGCTTCCACTGTCTCAACTGCATCTTCCACTGCTACCATACAGAAGTCACGGTTCATCATCAAACTCATCACTCCAGTCAACTTCTGATACTTCTATGAGCAACCAAAGCCTTTGTTTCAGTAATGGGAATTTCCTTAAGCTCAAGCTTTGGCTTCTCAGATGTCCTGTTTGCTTGATACTTAGCAAACCTGCACTCTCTTGCAAAGTGACCGTCTTTGACAATTGAAGCATGCAATTTTAGATTTGTCAAAAGTTATGCCCTGTTTGGGTTTGAAATCAATGCTTTTGCCTGTCTTCTTCATGTACTTTTTGATTCTTGCAGTGATATAGCAACTTGCACATGATATCAATTTCTTCAAGTGCATCTTCTTCAATATGTGCTAGATCTTCTTCATACAGTGAAGGTAAACTAGCTTGTTGTGCAAGAAGGAGCACATAACTTCCTATGAGGCCATAGTGGTAGTGGTGGGACCTGGTGAACATATGAGGGGGGTGTATAGACAGCAGACTTTGAGAAACAGTTACTGAGGAGAAGCAGACTTTTGAAGTACTGGCCTTCTTCTCAGATGATAGAAAAGCAATCACGTGAGACTAGGAAAATTTTTGACCACTCATCTCATGCTCATACACCTTAAGATGATGATATAGATCATCAAAGTCCATGACATCCAAACCTGTTGTACTTCTGATCATTGTAGCAATCACATGCCATGATGATGGCAAACTCCTTAGAAAATTCAAGTTAGCATCTTCAAATATACTTCTGCCTTGTATAGCTCCAACATGTTGAGAAGATTTGAAACCTATCATATGCACGCATCAAGACTCTTCTTCACCAAATGTGAAAGTTTCAAACTGTTGCTTTAGCAAATTTCTGTGCATCTTTTAGAGGCTTCATTCCCTCCAAATCTGGTCTTGAGAGCAGCCCAGAGTTGCTTAGCATCTTTAGCATCATGAAATTTGAGAAGATGACCATCTGGAATGGCGATAAGAGAATATTAAGTGCCTTCTCTTGATCCTTAAGGTTTCTGTGGTAATACAGGTTTAGGTGCCTTTGGTGGATCCAGGAATATCATGGGGTCTGCCACAACTTCATTCCCATTCACAATAACATTCCAAAGAGCATGGTCTGTGATGGCAAGTACTGCCTCATCTTCATGCACAGAGATCATATTCTCCTTCTGATTATTGGAATTCTAGTGAGGTGAGGGAGGGTGGTGGAACAGCCTCCAGAGACATTTGAATATAGTGAAGTAGGTTTCTTCCTAGTCAGAGTTTCCACACAAGCTCTGATACCACTTGTTGGATCGATATACTTTAATCAAACTATCTTAACTAGCTGTTAAGGGTTTAATAACTCGGATAAATCCTAAGTTATTAACAAAGAAAACTGAGTAATCTTTATTAAGTACGCGGAATTTACTTAACAAAGCTAAGAAGAATAACCTTTTATTTTAAACTCTAAATCTGCTTATTATGCAGATACTCTAATACAACTCTAAGATAATCGAACTTTTCTCTAAAACTATAATTCTAAAATCGTAAGTCATATCTCTAATGCCAATCAGAGTCCTTTATAGGCTCAAGGATATCCTAGTCGGTTTATACAATTGAAACTTGTATGACAAGTAATCTAAACATAGAATACAATTCTTTCCATAAACGAATATAACAGTTCTTTGTTCTTGCAGTACTTTGACTTCAATGGCAGTACTTTGACTTTGTCTTTAACAGTACTTTGAGTCTTTAACTTCTTCTAGTACTTTGCAACTTACAGTACTTTGATATCTTCAGTACTTTGATATCTTCAGCACTTTCATATCCCAACAGATATATTCCATTGCAAGCTCATCTACTTCATAGTGTAGAAGTTCTTGAGGATTCAAGTCTGCAACAGTAGCAATGTTCGTTTGTTCATCTCTTGGTGGAATGGCATTTGGATCTCCGGGTACAATGACAGAGCATCTCAAATGGACCTTCCAAGATAACACTGCTCTAAGAACTTTCCGTGTAGCTTCTTTAGATCACAAAACCTAAAGAACCTTATCACCCATTGATCATAGTTTCTGGAGTGAGCATGGAGTTCTATCAGTGATACAGCCTCATGAATTGATTGTTGGCTGCTTAAAGCTTCAAACATCTTTGCAAACCAATTGGGTTCCTTCATAATGGTCCTTGATGGATGTTGATTGAAGTCATTTGTGTACGGTTGAACTTGAAGACTTGGTGGGGGTTGAACCATTTGAGGTTGTGGATTTGCAGCAAGTTGTGGAGTATGTTGTGGATTAAATTGTTGTTGATAAATTGCTTGTTGTTGATTCCATTGTTGATGTTGTGGAGTTAGTTGTGGTTGACGTTGAGGATGAGGATAAGTGTAAGGGAAATAGTTAGAGTATGGTGGTTGTGACATGTTGATAAAATTGTGTTGGTAAAAATGGATCTTTGTAGTCGAATGAACCTTTGTTGATGAAGTATCCTTTGGCGTAGAAATCACAATAGCCAAGTAACACTTATGCGTAAAAACACCAAAGTTACGCATAACAGTTAGAGGTTACGCGTAGAATTTAGCTTACGCGTAAGTAAGGAAAAGACGCTAAAGTTATGCGTAGACAAAAGTTAGGCGTAGAAAGTTAGGCGTAGGATTATTCTTAGGCGTGAAGACTAGGCTTAGGCGTAAGAAAATCTTATGCGCGGATTTCTACGCGAAAGCTTATGCTTATACGTAATTTTAGGGTTTTATCCCAAGTGATCTTTACACTTCACAGTGCAAAAGATATCCAAAGTCGACGTATTTCAGACTTATCCAAGTAAGAAAACACGGAATAAACCACGAAAATGAAGATCAAACCAAGGAGATGCTACGCGTAGTTTAGGTTTTAGGGTTTTACGTCCGTAGATCTACTCGTAAATTGGATATTGCTCAAAGATGTTTCTAAACAAGTTTTGGTGTGATGAAATAGCTTCAAGATCACCAAATAACACAAGGATGTGAAATTTGTTGAACCAAACCTTCTAAAACAGTTACGCGTAGAACTATGCCCACGAACAAAACAAGCTTTAAATCTTAGATCCACACGTAAAAGTTCGAAACTTTTTGCGAAAAACACATATTTAAACTTAAAACGTTGAAAGCACAAGAATCTTGGATTCAAAAGTGTAAAAAAGACGTTTTTAATCGAACCAAAGTATCACCCACTTTGAAGCGTAAGACCAAGAACAAAAATTCACAAAAAAAAACGTTCACCCAACTATTTGGTGATTGATACCACTGATAGGTCACAAGGTTTACCACACAAGCTTATATGAGAGATAGAGAGGCGATTAACAAGTATACAACACACACACACACACGTAAGAGTAAAGACGGTTTAGGCGTAGAGTGTAGTGAAAGAAAAACTTGAACAACCAACCTTCAAATGAAGGTGTACATAAGGTATTTATAGGCAAGGAGCTAGGGCAACACTCCTACTCCTTTCCTTTCACCTATGGGCTTGGGCCTAAGCTCATGGGCCTTCTACATAAGCTTAAGGCTAATAACAAACATAAAGGCCATACGAAGCTAACTATTACATATGAGTAACTAACACTTGAATAAGGTTTAGGAGTGATTCCAACATAAAATCATTCCAATCTATTGAGCATAAGTTTTTTAGCAATATTGAAAAGCTATGAATTACAAGTGTTACATCAAACAAAATAAATTTAAAAAAAATGTAAAATCAGACTTCGACTGCAGCAGATTCACCTTTAATGGAGCCGCTCCAGGAACACGCCCCCCGGGCAATGACTAGAGAATACAGGTAACGCACTAGCCGAAACTCTAGGAACCCAAAAAAACTTATCCCCCAGGAGTGTCAATAAACTCATGATGATTAAACGACTTATGTGTTTTCACACTATAAGAAGTTGTAAACAAAGGTAAACATACGGTAAATTGGGTATTATCACAACTTAAAAAAAAATAAGATTTAAGAATAATTATAAAACAATAAAAATGAAATATCACTAGTGATAATTACATGACAATATTAAAGTTTAACCTATAAATATCAAAACGTATAAAAAAACGCAAAATATACAAGTTATACTACAAATATCACAAGTGATACTACAAAGCTATTGTTCAAAAGCAAGAATTTTGTTTATTTGTACTCTTTATACCCAGTTGATTCTCTCTCAATTTCAATTGTACATAAAATATCTATTGGGAACTGAACTCACAAAGATATGTGCATACTAGACAATTATGTTGTACCATTCAAGACGGGACCGAAGATGTAAAGGTAGATAACACCTAGGCAACGACCTCCACAAGGATAACAACCAATAGCATTTTACTAGGAAATAAATATATCATAAAGTGTTTTACCTTGTCCAATAAGGTGAAAGGGGCCTTGAATGGTTCTAAACCTTTTCCAACAGGTTTTGCAGCATTCTGACCGAGAAAATTTTAGTTCAGTGTAAAAAGTATAAATTGCGATCACGAACTTCACCACGCATCTCAGAATACATATTTACTATGATCTCGACAAAGTTAAAGCATTCATACATCGTATACATTAATAGAACCTCTTTAACAAGCACTAAGTTCATAAGAAAAAACATTAACGACGCTTCCAGTTTCAAGCCAACCAGGAGCTGAACACCCTGAACTCCGGTTAGCTAATTTATTTCCATAATTCAAACTTCTATGCCCACCATTATAATCATTGCAAGACATGAGAGCTTCTAAATGCATCCAATGTTGTGTATATGAGAACACCAAAAAACAAAATTATAATATCATTAATTCGGATCACTGGTGATACCACACGTACGATAGAGAGCAATTCAAAACAACAATCAGACATAAAATAGCATTTCAGTGCAGTTAAAAACATAAATTCAACTAACAACTTAATTAATAAGTAAAATTACAGGAGCATATAACAAGATTATCAAATATTTTTCACTCACACATTTATCAACACTTAGTGTGCAACTTGATAAGAAGGATTGTTACACAACTTGATCCACATAATTAACAAGTGATTAACATCATTATCAAACCACAACAATATAAATCAAATAAGCTTCTGAAACAAACGGTTCATTCAAATCAAAATCTGCTACTTACCGGAGGCGATGATGAGATAATGATCGGAACGGTGATGGTGATTGGAATGGTGATGGTGATGATGATCAGAACGGTGATGATGATCGGAATGGTAATTGTGGATCACGATAACTAATTTTTGGAGGGAAAAAATGAGAGCAGAGGAAAACACATACAAAGTGTGTGTAAAAAATGACGAATGTTAAAAAGAAAAATAAATAAAGGCTTTATATAGTTGGAAGATTAAGGTTAAACATATTAAATCTTAGATTAATCTCAACCATTAGATCAATCCAAATAGAAGGTGAGGATTTGTCTCTTGGTAAGCACCAAAATAAGAGTACGCAAATGAAAATTCCTCCACTCAACATTCCTATAACATATAACTAAAAAAACATTATCTCTCATAACATTTTAATAACGCACAATTAACAACCATATCCCATTCCTATAACATATAACTAAAAAAAACATTATCTCTCATAACATTTTGATAACGCACAATTGACAACCATCCTCCCTGCAGTTTCCATATATTTTACGTTCAAAAGAAAATTGATAAAAGGCGTCAATATGGCAAGTATATCCATGATGTACAACAAGTCCATTAATGCATTACACCGAGCTCTATAAAGCGGTATCTTTAACTAGATATAAAACCGATTAATTGCTTGGGTGAATTAGAGGCATAAATTGAGAAATATGCTATTTGGACTTATTAGACTAATGTGGATTTATCTAATTTTTTTTTGAAAGGCAACATTTTATAAAGAACCTCGAACAAGAACAAAAATACAATACATGACGTCCCCCTCTATTAAACAAGCTAATTAACAGAGGACGGGACCCAGAAGAAAAAAACATAACAACAGAAGCTTCTAAATAGGAAAACTAAATTTTACCTAAAAGAAAACTAATGCAGCAAAACAAAATGGACCCATGAGAGAACTGAAGATGTAGCAGCAAGGACAAAATAGGCACATCCAATAAGTAAAGCACCATGCAGACTCACTTAACAATTGCAGCGCCTTACCACATCAAAAGAATAATTATCCCTTCCTGGATGCATGATTCACATTTATATCTTGCACCCACAATCCCAAACACACAGCCACACATTCCACTCACTAGATACCAATCATGGGCTGTAGAAAAGACACAAACACACCTACGTAGTGTCGACACAGCCACTAACACTATGCAAAAGCCAAAAAGCCCCCACTGCAACGCAAGACCAAATCACAAGAAGCCCAATACAGACAACTAAAACACTCTGACTCACAGGAAACCGTACCAAACACTCACAAATTTCCTAACTAAAAATTAAGGCACTAATTTTGGAACTGGAACTGGACATATTGAAACAGATACCTGCACCTCACTGAACATTCAACTGCAGTGCTGAAACACCCTCACTACTGAGAAAAACAAAACGAATGTACTGTACAGTATACTCGAGGATCTCGTAGCCATTCTTGCCAATCTATCGCTTTATTTTTCTTTGACCTATCACTATCCATTTGAAACTTTTAAGTTGAATGTCTTGTAACATCTTATTAACACTTGATACTTTATTGCCGAACACGCGAGTGTTTCTCTCCTTCAAAATGAAGTACCCGGAAGTCCATAATACCGCTTGCCAAATATATGTTAAGGGGGTAGGAACATTAATATTTCCGCTATGAGATAAAATATCATCAATAGTAAAAACATTAACGCTCCCCACCTTCCACCAATTAAATATTTTGGTCCACACGCTCATTGCTAAATCACAAGTAACTAAGCAATGAGCACATGTCTCCACACTATCATTACAAGATGCACAAAGTACCGAATCCAAATCAATGCCTCGTCTATCTAACTCCACTCGAACCGGAAGTCTACCTTTGCGCGCTCTCCAAACAAAAATGTTGACCTTCTTAGGCACCAACTTGTTCCAAATCGTGTCATGACCACCACTTTCCACTTGAAGAATCTTCTCCTCGATCAAACTCGTTAGCGTTTTGACTTTGAATTCGCCTTCTTCATCAAGCGCCCACCTCCATCTATCCCTACAAGTATTAGACACAACAACATCCCGCAATACCTCGATTAAATCATTAAATTCCCTACATACCCTGCCACTAATAGTTCTATTCCAATCCCACACCCAACTCCACCCGTTATTTACCCACGAACCCTTATCATATATGCTACCCTCTTTTCTTCTATCCAAGTGATACAATCTAGGAAATCTATCACAAAGTCTCCTATTATCCACCCATCTATCCACCCAAAATCTAATATCCCTCCCATCGCCTAACACACCCAAACATGAAGAAGTAAAGTCTATCCCCACCCCGTCAATCTCCATACCAATCTTTACTATATCATTCCATACCCCCCAATCCTCCTTCGACACCCCTACCCCCCAAGGAGACCCCCACAAGCCCCATGAATACTTTTAATAACCTTAGCCCAAAGCCCCCCGCTCTCCGTCTTAAATCTCCACCACCGTTTACCCAACAACGCCAAGTTTTTAGCCCTAAGAGATCCCACGTTTAAACCCCCGTCCCCAAAAGAAGCAAGTATCGAATTCCATTTAACCCAAGAAAGTTTTTTACCCTCCCCAACCCCACACCAAAAGAATTTTTTTCTAATGCACTCAAGAATCTTTAAAACACTCATAGGCACACGGAACATCGAAAAATAATACAATGGCAAGCTACCGAGTACCGATTTTACCAACGTTAGACGGCCCTCGAACGACATTGTTTTTGCTTTCCAATCGGCCAAACGATTTTTGAATTTTTCCACCACGGGTTTCCCGGCGCAACCCTTCTCATGTTTTCGCCTATAGGTAAACCCAAATAGGTGAAAGGGAATTCACCTATATCACAACCCATCCAGTTAGCCATAGACCCCAATTCCACTTCATTAACCCCCACGCCGTATAATTTACTTTTGTTATAATCACCCGTAATCCCGATACCTCTTCAAAACATTTAAGAATGCACATAAGAGATCTAGCATTCTCTCTATTCCACTCCCCGAAAAAGATTGTATCATCCGCATATTGTAGATGAGAAATCGTGACTTGATCAGAACCAACCCTAACACCTCTAAAGATGCCTTTTTCCACCGCCTCATTCACAATAGCGTTTAAACCTTCTGCCGCCATTATAAAAAGAAATGGTGCTAAAGGATCACCCTGCCTAACACCCCTTTCGACTCCGAATTCTTCCGAAGGTGAACCATTGACGAGTATAGACATTGAAGATGATTTAAGACACGCTTCCACCCATTTAAACCATGTATTCCCGAATCCCATCTTTTCCATAATTATCATCAAGAAACTCCAGTTAATACTATCGTAAGCCTTCTCGAAATCCACCTTGAAAATTAGACTCTTCTCCTTCGTTTGCTTTAGATATGTCATTGTCTCATTTGCTATTATAACCCTTAAAGATGTATCTACCTTTTATAAATTCATTTTGAACCTCTCCTACCACATACCCCACCACTTGTTTAACCCTTTCCGCCAAAATCTTAGATATAATTTTATAGTAACAACCGATAAGACTAATGGGACGGTAGTCGCCCAAACCGATAGGATCATTTACTTTAGGAATTATAGTGATAAAAGAAGCGTTACAACCCCTTGAAATCTCCATAGATTCCCAAAACCACTTGATCGCCCCTACCAAATCGGGCTTGATGATGTCCCAAGATTTCCTTATAAATTTGAAGTTGAAACCATCGGGACCCGGGGCTTTATCCCCGCCACAGCCCCTAATCGCCTCCCATATTTCTTTTTCGTCGAACACTCTTTCAAGGTTTCGTGCATCCTCCATAGATATTTTATCAACTCTATTACAACAGAAGCTCGGCCTCGACGTCGTTCCATCGGAGAACAAAGTTTTGTAGTGATTAGCCATCTCCGCTTTGATTATCTTAGGGTCTTCGCACCAAACTCCATTCACCGTGAGCCCTCTTATGTTACATTTGTTGTTTCTCCGCTTCACGTACGAATGAAAGAACTTTGTGTTTTCATTTCCTTCTACATCCCACTTGACCCGAGATTTTTACCTGATTATACTCACATATTCCTTCTCTGTAACCTCCCATTGCTTTCTCGCTTCCAACCATGCACTTCTTTCACTTTCGTTTAACGACCTCCTCTCCGCTTCTAACTCCCACCTCATAGCTTCATTTTTAAGAACTTCTATTGTCTCAAGGTGTCCCCCAAACCTTCTTTTACTCCAAATTCTGAGATCCGCTTTCACATTCTTTAGTTTATCCTGAAATCTACAATCTGGTTGAATAGATCTTACATCTTTCTTCCAAGCCTCCTCGACAACCTGGATAAAATCTGTTTCCTCCATCCAAACATTAAATACACGAAAAGGTTTTTGACCGAAGTCCAACACCACGTCTTTAAGCACGATCGGACAGTGGTTCAATAATTTGCGATCCAAAGCCACGACCTATAGATTCCTCCACAAGTTGCTGAAACCGTCATTCATTAAAAATCTATCTAGCTTACTAAATTTCAACCCGTATCGCTTATCTTGTAAATTTCCTTCCTCCCATTGGAACTTCAACCAACCTCATATTGTTTATGAAATCGTTAAAATCGTTTGCCTCCTTCACATTCACTTGAGAGTTTAGCCTATCGTCCCCACATTTACCACGTTAAATCCCAAAAATGCACCATGCTCCTTGCCATCTATCATCATCCCCCGATAGCCTATCCCACAAAAGGTTTTTTGACGGGTCACATGTGGCCCGTAAATGCAAACCAGGAAAAAGGCCCTTCTTTCCCCTTCCATGAACCCCTTACCGCGATAAACTCTCTCACCAATTGCTTCTTTACAATCTAATACCCTCTTGTCCCATATTAGTAATATACCCCCTGAATTCCGTTTGCTGCAATGGGCGTACCCATAACCATTTCCACCCCATATATCTTCAACCTTAACCCATTTTTTTTATTAAAAGTAATTTTGCATTTAGTATGCATTTTCGAATCGCTATAGGTATAACTTTGATAATATAATGAAATACATATAAATTTGATGATTTCATAATTTCGATTTCAAGTGTTTGGTTTCTTTGAGTTGGACATAGGTTTTAGAGCACAAGGTATCGTAAATACCAATAACACCTTATTGGTATGCCACTTTAGCGCATATCATGCACCTCTTAATAACTCACCAATAACTAAAACACACTCTCTCATAACACACCACTAACATGTTATTGGGTCCCACAAAATACCTCACTAAAAATACCCACTCACTCATAATACACAAAAAAAAAAAACACCAAACATCACAAATGGCTTAAGCCAATGGAATGGCTCAAATACCATTGGCTCACGAATGGCACGAAATGACGGTATGATTTGGCTCACCAATGACACAAAAAATGAACCTTTAACATGTTAAATACTCCCTATACCTTGTGCTCCCAAAATCTTTAAGCAATAAAATTGATTGAATGAGTTCAAACCAATCTCTCGAGCATATGGAGTATGATTATTATTATGATATAACTCCCACTCTTGATACTAATATATGTCAACCAAACATTAACAATGATACACTTTTCATTCCTTTATTCTAATTCCCATCGACAAAACGCACATTAAAAGCGGAAATTAATTAATATTTTAAATAAAAATACAATTATACTCATTTTTTTATAATTTAAATATTTCATGAACCGAATTGTCAGAAAAATAACTTGTACCATCGAGAAGAACATTTTATTATCTTTCAATACACGGGCACTTTCATATACTTTTGACACATTGTTTTTTTACGTTTTCTATTTCTTTAGTATTGAAATTCACATCACATATCACATGTGATTTAACACTAATATAGTAGTTCAAACACTAAACAAGTGTACTAAAATTGACATAAGTATTTGTGTATAAATCAAAGACTTTTCCCCTCTTTTGCAATAAAAAAACACATATTCATGGCTTTTGAACAATATATCACACACTGTATTTGAATTATAAATTATAACAATTCATTTATGATACTTCTAAAATCACACGTGTGAAAAAAAACATATGTGGTAAAAGTCACATGGATTGAGGTCATGTGTGGTAAACATCACATGTGACATTTTATGTGTTTTATCAAACTTTTACAAATTAATTGCACTAATCTACAATTCCAAATATAATGTGTTATATTGGTTGAAAAGCTATGCATGTCTAGTTTTGAGAATAAAAGACAGTGAAACTTTTAGAATATTTTAGAAAAAAGTTATGCTCATTTTACTACATGTTTAAATATTTGAACATTCAAATTAATGTTGAATCACATGTGATTTCTCATGCAACTTTCAACAACGAAAAAAGTGAAAAATAGATGATAAAAAAAAAACAATTATTCGAAAGTATACAAAAATGCCCGTCTATAGAAAGATATTCAAAAAAAAGAGAGAGAAAGAAAAAAGATACGGACTTCCATCCTGCTTATGTTTAAGTCAAGAAAGTATCAAGAAAAGAAACGAATAAGAGTATAGTTTGTTTATCGAGTCTTGGTGATGTTTTGCTTGCGTACAAGTTTTAAATTTTTAAGAGGTGATTTACCAAATCTATTATTAACACATACGAGCAAGTGAACTCATCCGTTATAGAAAGATTATGCAGGTAAGTCGGGATCGTTCGCAGGGATTTGTGAGTGAATCGAGAACAAAGTGATAAAAATCTATTATAAGCAATCCAAAGGTAGCAAAAATAAAGATGATGAAATTCAAATGATTAAAAACTACACTTGCTTAAACTAGTTTACTATTTTTGATAAGCACGATTGTGTTAACTTCTTCTTAATATATTGGTTACGAGAATTAGTTGGTGTTGTAATCTATTGTTCTCAAAAGTTAAACCTTCGTCAAGATTTTAGTTTATAAAAACAAGCATTAAGTTTAACCTATCATTTCAAGATCAATTCAACTTTCATAAGTTTGATTCATGTTAATTTCACAAACTTAAACACAAAAACGTTCATTTGTTTTATCAAATTTGCTTAGGAAATGGTCAATACAAAAGATAACCGATCATAGAAAAAAAGGTTACAATTGATTGTAAACAACTAATCTTTCGACCTAATGAGCCGTTTCCAATCAATCCAATTTGATAATCCAAAGTTGTCTTATTACAACCTCAAATAAGATTCTTTGTTAAGCCAAGAATAATGGGTAAAAACAATCAGTCATAGACAAATGATTATAACTAGTTGAATAACAATAAATCCTTTCGACCTTTAAAATTACTAACAACTAGTTAATCTTGATTAAAAAATGTCACTATGAGACTTAAGCACAATTGGATCTTAGATTTGACTTGAAATTGAAATAAAAACATGTTAGCACAATCATGAACAAAACATTATATAATAAACATTATTTAAGCAAGTGCACAAAGGTACTAGCCACTCATAGCAAACATGAACATAAACTCAGAATTTTGAACATTAGAAAACATGATTAAAAGTCTTACAATAATTGGAATAAGATTACAAATGATTGAGTAATGATACCCAAAGTATTGGTGTTGACTTCTTGATGGTTTGACTTCCAAATGTTGACTTTTTGGTCCTCCAAACTTTCCTGAACTTTTAAGGACGAAATTGAGAGCCTTTGAGAATGATTTGATGAGTAGAGAGTTGATTGATGATTGTGTGTCTTCAAATGATTACAAATCGCTCTATTTATACTATTCTCAAGGCCTAGGGTGTTTAATGGATCAACTTGGCCAACAAGCATAGTGGAATGGACTAGAATACAATAGAAGGGCCTAGAATCGATGGGAACAAGCTGGAAATCTTAATGATAAAGGTTGGGCAAAACAGGAGCCTCCAGCCGAATCGGTTGAGGGTTGCGACCAATTGGCTGGTGATAAGGATTTAAAAGGTACCTTTTTGAGGGATCATTTAAGCCCTTAATTGATCACTTTTGTATTCGTTATTACTTAATTTCGTTCCTTTTCACTTTTTAGGTCTCTTGAAGGCAAATTGCTGGAATGACACTTATTCGGACAAAAAGGCGCGAATATACGAAGAAAATGGCCAAAGTCAAGAATCGAGACACTCAATCTGCTGAATTGAAAGGGGACGGTGTCAGGTCTAATTTGTGACGCCATCGCGACACATCTTGTGACGACTCAGAGAGCAAATTGACATTTTTCAAGTGACGGCATCAGGTTTAAAAGAGTAGGGCGTCGCAGCTCAGACGACCTAGATTTGGATCCAGATGGCGTCAGAGACTGAAGGCGATGGCGTCACGGGCATAAGGTGATGCCGTCACAGAGTTGACGTGGCCAAGATGAAACCCTAATGGCGGCGACCCGACGGCGTCACAATTAAAGAGTGACGCCGTCGCAGTTTGTAACACTATATATAGAATCCGAATTTTTTAGTTTTAGAGAGGTAGTTTTGTGGAGTAAAAACCTAAACCGAACCAAGGCTGTCTTGTACAGTATTTTAGGGTCCCATACCCTATTTTACATCAAGATAAGTGTTTTACTTCATTGATTCAATTATGTCTTCAATTGATTGTGTGTATGCTTGCATGTTCTCCATGTCCGGCTAATTTACTTGTGTGTTTGCTTAGGTAATATGAAACCTAGTTATTGAATATTGATTGGTTGTCTCTTATCTTAATTGTGATTGACCTAGTATTGCGATAGGTCATTCGTTGTGTTATTAATGCTTGATTAATCTTTGTTGAACCTTAGCATATAGTTACTAGTGGAATTGTAGGCTAAACATCCAAAGAATACCTTAGTGTTAAGTTTATGAATCCTAGAGATTTCGTAGTCATTAACCTTTGGTAGCTTCAAAGAGTTAGGGATAAACGCATACCCTACACCCTTAGAAACACAACGCGTTAAGAATAAGGACGTAACAATTCAAGCATCAATAGGAGATAACTAGGGAGTAATAAAACCTAAGTAAACATATTTTTAATCATCATACGAGCACACAACAATAGACATAGACTACCCCTAGCTTAGTTAATTAGATTAGATAATAGTAGAGTAATCGGTAGAAATACCAACCCCCAAATCCAAACCCCGAGATTCGTACCTTTCCATTTTCTAAAAAATATAAAAAAAGATAAAAAATAATCTTCCTCAACCCCAACCTTAGCGTAGTAACTTCTTACTAGAATTCCTATTCCTCTAGAGAACGATATCAATACCCGTGGCTTACCCTAATACTACACTACAACGATTAGGTTCACTGCCTAGGGTGTTGGAAAACTTGCTCGACGAAAAGGAAGTTCCTTTGACCCCGAACGCGCATTGTAAGCGTAACAAGTTTTTAGCGTCGCTGCCGGGGAATAGAATAGCTAGTTAGGAGTCCACCTCGTTTAGGTTCCCTTGCTTGATTCCTATCATGTAATATTTTTTCTCATTTCTTAGCTTCCTCGTAGTCTATCCGCCTTCTTCGTGACATTTGTTAGTAATCCCATCACTTTTAATTATGGAAGGTGATAACCCACCAAACAACACTTTACCAGCAAACAAATACCCACCGCTTGATCCAGCCTTTGCCAACCAACTTCGAGCTCGTATTGTTAGTGAAATTGGAGAGCTTAGGAAACTGAATAGGATAATTGAAAATGCACTTGAGGAAGCCCTTAAGGAATCTACTATCACTTTAGATAGTGATTCGACCTCAAGTGATTCGGATGATGACTTAGAAGATGGAGATTATAAGGTGTTAGAAATTATGGAGGATAGTAAGGAGAAAGAGGAACTTAGGGAGTATTTCGATTCATACCATAAAGGGAAGGAAACCGCCTATCTGTATAACGTGGTTAACTTCCCGAGACCACCTTTCGAGCCTCGCATAAGAAGGGGTAACCCTAAAAACATCAAGATACCGTGCATGATTGGATACTTATATAAGGATCACACTTACATTGACTATAAGGAACCCATGAATATAATGTCTAGGCTCTACTACAATTGGATCATGAGCAAAAAGCTAGGACCTATGAGGGACCCCTTTTGCCCTAGGAAATAGAATAACTATGTCGGGAGGGTTAAAGGATTGCATGTGTTCGTAGGTAACTTCACATATATGTGTGATTTCATGATCTTGGAAAATGTTAAGGGCATCATTGATGGGTTTTTAGGGGATGTGATACTTGGGAGACCATTTATAGAGGAATCTAAGATGGTTTATGATCAAGAGGAAGGAATAGTTGAGTTCTCAAACGGAGCCGAGAGTTTTAAATACATAATGCCCTACAAAAATAAGAAGTTTGAGGGTATTGATGATTTAGATGTGGACAACATTCCGGCATTTGAAGTAGATTGGAAGAACAAGGTTTACTACACTGCTTGTCTTGAGTTAGGCCCTGAGTATATTCGTGATGAGAGAAGGGTTAAGGAGATCGAATGGGCCTCTAAGATTAGGACAACGTAGGGGCACGACTTTGAGTCTAGCTACAAGACTCACAAATAAAGGCAACCCATGCTTAATTGTTTGCTTGTTTGTGTCGTGTATCTTTTATTGATTGTTTACTCTCATGTTTAAATTTGGAAAAATGCTTTATTTTTTCTTTAACCTCGTCTTAATTACATATAAATGTATTTTACATAAGGGATAAGTGTAGGGAGGATTACACACGTTTTCAAAAGAAACGTGAACAAGAGAATTACAATTATTTAAAAGATATACATGTGTGTTTGTTCGAGTCAAATGCTTGTATCGAGTCATAATCGATGCTTTGTAGGAAATTTTTCCAGATTTTAAAGATAAAAAATTTTTCTAGAATTTTTTCCAGAAAATCGCAGACCAGTTTCTGTCAGGATAACCTGACGGCTTCAGGATCGTAACCTGACGGCGTCAGGAGGAGTAGAAACAGCTTATAACTTTTTCTCGTTTTCTGAGCTACTTATAAATTTTTGGAATTTTCCAGGTCTTAATTTTTCAGAAAATCTGTAAACATCCATTCCACAAGCATTATATCCTAGTTTAGTAGAGTCATATATATATTGTTACCACCGATTTCACACGAAGGTTTCGTTTGTTTTCTTCAAGCGTGCAGGTTTAATTTATCAAGAAGAAGATACATAAGATGAGAAGGAGCTTTTCACGCAAACATTCTTCTTGAAGAAAGATGTAACCACCACTTCACATGGATCCTACCGAGCTAATCAGGGGAGTACTAGTTTCTTTCGTTTTTAATTACCTTCCATTATCATAACTTTGATACTTTCGGGGAACATTGGGGACAATGTTCAGTTTAAGTGTAGGGAGGGAAAATAAAACGGGAACTTTGAAACTATGCTTATCCTTGACTATTTGCTCTGTCCAATTTTATTTGTGTAATAAACCATGAGAAATATCGGTTAGGGTAGTTTTGGCACCAAATTTAAATTTTTTCATAACATGTAGGAGTGGGCCATTAGTCTTAATAAAGCGTCTCATGGATAGGAAGTTATATGACTAGCACAAAACCCTTTACCACTTAAATTCCACCCAAAATATGAGGATCGGCCTTAGATTTGTAGGAATTAAAGCATTCATCTTTAATGCTTAGAGTGTGAACCGGTAGTATAATAGATTCTAGAACTTGTTTTGTGATGCATTCCGAGATCGCTAGTAAGATTACACTTGTGTAGTTAGGAATAACTAAATGATAAGAGGCATTAGGATAACCCTTGTTTGATACCCGTAATATAATTACTTCTTCCACATCGGTTGAGTAATTCCCCCACACCCTTGCGTTGTACTCATCTTTAGTACACAATACCCCTAGTTAACCCCTCAAAGCCTATCCTTTTCGCGGTTCTCGTGATGTTTCGGTTTTACGGAATATCAATGAAGAGCATTGTTTACAATCCACCCCCAAATGTACACCCAAATCGCCTTAGCCTACCTTGCATGCACTCACTTTTAGTGCATTATTGTTATCATACTAAACCCTTAGTTCAATTATCTAGTTGCTTGCATAAGTTACTAAGTCGAGTCATATCCTTTGTACACAGTTTTGGGACGATTGGGACTCATGGGAAAAGTTAAATTTTATGAAATGACAGGAAGGGAACGTTAAATTCAAATTCCCTTTATTTGCTTAATAATGTACTCCAAGTGTTTTGATCTTTTCAATTCGGGTCAAATTAAGTGTTAGAGTAATAAAAACTCAAGTGTAGGGATGTGCCTATAAATCCCTATTATTTTGATGTTATCGTAGAGGATGGTAGAGTAAAAGTGTATAAAAAAAATAGACTGTAAAAAAAAAATGAAAAAACATACGGGCTACCATCCTACATCTATCTTTAAATTTATGTTTGTTTATTTCAATTTATCTAGAGTTTAGAGTGTCGAGTATTGGCTTAGCAACGCCATTCTTCGCATGCTTGTAACATAAAGATTTTTGACTTCATGTGAGGTGCCACAACTAAATCGCCTATCCCACCAAACCCTTTGTTTCCCTACCGTAAGCCTAACATTACAAACCTTTAAAAGACCTCTTGGATAGTTTTTCCTAGGTGCTTACGCCAAAGCGATGGAGGTTTGATCTAGTCTCAAGCCTATGGTAATCTATGTACTAGGACCGGTTAATGAGTGTTTATCTTCCATTTCCAACTTGTTATATTTCATATACACCCGAGAGATGTGAGTATCCAAACACCCCATGTGAGGTGCTAGTATGTAATTTCCGTGCTTGTTATGAATTTTGCGGGGCTTATATGTGTTGTGAATCGTTCTAAACTAATGCTTCATGACCCCTAACTTATAATTTATATGGCTAAAAGCACATTTGCTTGAGGACAAGCAAATACCAAGTGTAGAGATATTTGATAAGGATTTAAAAGGTACCTTTTTGAGGGGTCATTTAAGCCCTTAATTGATCACTTTTGTATCCGTTATTACTTAATTTCGTTCCTTTTCACTTTTTAGGTCTCTTGAAGGCAAATTGCTGGAATGACCCTTATTCGGACGAAAAGGCGCGAATATACGAAGAAAATGGCCAAAGTCAAGAATCGAGACACTCAATCTGCTGAATTGAAAGGGGACGGCGTCAGGTCTTATTTGTGACGCCGTCGCGACACATCTTGTGACGACTCAGAGAGCAAATTGACATTTTTCAGGTGACGGCATCAGGTTTAAAAGAGTAGGGTGCCGCAGCTCAGACGGCCAAGATTTGGATCCAGACGGCGTCAGAGACTGAAGGCGACGGCGTCACGGGCATAAGGTGACGCCGTCAAAGAATTGACGTGGCCAAGACGAAACCCTAATTTCGGCGACCCGACGGCGTTTCAATTAAAGAGTGATGCCGTCGCAGTTTGTAACAATATATATAGAATCCGAATTTTTCAGTTTTAGAGAGGTAGTTTTGTGGAGTAAAAACCTAAACCGAACCAAGGCTGTCTTGTAAAGTGTTTTAGGGTTCCATACCCTATTTTGCATCAAGATAAGTGTTTTACTTCATTGATTCAATTATGTCTTCAATTGATTGTGTGTATGCTTGCATGTTCTCCATGTCCTGCTAATTTACTTGTGTGTTTGCTTAGGTAATATGAAACCTAGTTATTAAATATTGATTGGTTGTCTCTTATCTTAATTGTGATTGACCTAGTATTGCGATAGGTAATTCGTTGTGTTATTAATGCTTGATTAATCTTTGTTGAACCTTAGCATATAGTTACTAGTGGATTTGTAGGCTAAACATCCAAAGAATACCTTAGTGTTAAGTTTATGAATCCTAGAGATTTCGTAGTCATTAACCTTTGGTAGCTTCAAAGAGTTAGGGATAAACGCATACCCTATGACCTTAGAAACACAACGCGTTAAGAATAAGGACGTGACAATTCGAACATGAATAGGAGATAACTAGGGAGTAATAAAACCTAAGTAAACACATTTTTAATCATCATACGAGCACACAACAATAGACATAGACTACCCATAGCTTAGTTAATTAGATTAGATAATAGTAGAGTAATCGGTAGAAATACCAATCCCCAAATCCAAACCCCGAGATTCGTACCTTACCATTTTCTAAAAAAGATAAAAAATAATCTTCCTCAACCCCAACCTTAGCGTAGTAACTTCTTACTAGCATTCCTATTCCCCTAGAGAACGATATCAATACCCGTGGCTTACCCTAATACTACACTACAATGATTAGGTTCACTGCCTAGGGTGTTGAAAAACTTGCTCGACGAAAAGGAAGTTCCTTTGACCCCGAACGCGCGTTGTAAGCGTATCAGCTGGTCTTTCTCAACACCCTCCAGCCGAATCGGTTGCGGGCAGCGACCGATTGGCTGGACCTCCTCATCAGATGAATTTTTGACTTCAATTGTTTGGATTGTTTCATGTTCGTATCTCTTAATTCAATATCCAAATTTGATCTTTTCATTGATTTGAAACTTTGGAATGCTGAACCCTTGGATCATTCTTTCTTGAAATTCCTCCTAAGTGTGTATCTTGACAAGGAATTCTTTACATGATTACGAATCTTCATTTATTGATCATTCTTTCTCTTTTCCTTCCTTTTTCCTGCACTTGGTTACATATACTAGAAAAACGTTCTTTGACGCGATTAAGTAACAAAAGCATATAAATATAACCAAATAATACACATAAAAGTATGAATAACGCTAATAAAAACATGCATAATTTGAGCGTTATCAAATTCCCCCACACTTGAACTTTGCTTGCCCTCAAGAAAATCTAGATGTGAAAAATATAAATCCACATGGTACACAAGTATGATTGAGAAAAATGTGATGCAAATCTACCAAGTAAAAGTACAAGATAAGATTCCTCATTTTAGCTTTAACAGCGAAAAATCAACATGTTTGACAATACCCTAATGATTATCTTGCTTGATGAACATTTCTACTCACCCCACGAAAAAGGAATGAAATATAATTCACTCAAATCACTCATTTTTTTGATGGAGTAATTAAGAGAAATCACATTCATTGCTCAGTCATGATCTTAATATTACCATAAGCTTGTACGAGAAACAAAACTACACCGGCATGGCGTGAGCACCAAGCATACATATCAAAGAGCTCTTTTATTCGGATTTAAGGCTAAAATGGGGGTTTATCGGGATTTTTTGAAATATTACATACATGAATATAATAGATCGCTGGTGTGAATTCTTGATTAAGTCAAACAATTGATGGTCACTAGAATATACCTCGGATCGCTGGCGAGTTAGTCGCATAACGGATGGCCACCAAAAATATGCACTAGATCGCTGGTGCGTCATTTGATCCTTCAAGAATCGGATGGTCACCAAAAATATCCGTGCACTTCATATTTCACAAAGCTAACAGGGAAGGGATAAAGCATGAGAATTATTTATGAAGTGAAAAAGAAAGAATATATAACATAGTCAAAGTCAAGGTGCTGCTAGCTACTTCGAACCATTATCTCATAACTTTGGAAGGTCTCATATTTGATCGATTGATACATACTTCATAACGACTTTCTTCTTGTCACCTTATAATTGCTATGACTTTTTTTTTGAAATATTACATACATGAATATAATAGATCGCTGGTGCCAATTCTTGATTAAGTCAAACAACGGATGGTCACTAGAATATACCTCGAATCGCTGGCGCGTTACTCGCATAACGGATGGCCACCAAAAATATGCACTAGATCGCTGGCGCGTCATTTGATCCTTCAAGAATCGGATGGTCACTAAAAATATCCGTGCACTTCATATTTCACAAAGCTAACAGGGAAGGGATAAAGCATGAGAATTATTTATGAAGTGAAAAAGAAAGAATATATAACATAGTCAAAGTCAAGGTGCTGCTAGCTACTTCGAACCACTATCTCATAACTTTGGAAGGTCTCATATTTGATCGATTGATACATACTTTATAACAACTTTCTTCTTGTCACCTTATAATTGCTATGACTTTTTTTTAACCTAACTTTCCAACAAACGATCATAATTCCAATATAACATCCATAGAGACATGGAGTTTGCATCCTTCTTCAAAATTCAATGATTTCCCACATACTTCCATCTTGCCATTTAACAAGCAACCAACCGAGACTTGACTATGGGTAAGGCTAGGCTAAAAGTGTAAAATCTTTTTGTATTTTTCTGAATTTATCAAAAATGAAAAAAAAGAACAGGCTCAGATGGTGAAACTAATGGTGTCTAGCGCTAAAGATGAGTGCTAACAAATGGGTTTATAATGGAGAGCAACTAACCAATGCGGCTAGCTGAATATATGGAAAACAGAAGGCTATTTGGGTGAATTCCTAAGGGTGCCTCTTATCACGCGTATATACTTATATCACACAAAAGTGTGATCTTGTAGGATCATCCCTTTTGTTTTTTGATGATTCGGGTGGCCTTGGATGGTGATGAAACAAGTAATCCATGTTTAGAGAGAGAAAGAGATGAGAGGGTGTTCTTGAGAAAGAAAGTAAAAAAAAGAAAGAAAGGTGATATTAAGAAGCACCACCTCTTCCATGGATGGAAGAGGTATTTATAGTTACAATCTAAACGTCCTCCATCGGACTGTGGATCAGGCATACAGTGGGTAAAGACCCGTCCGTCCTCCACGGTGTTGCTCTAAACTAACTAACTAACTAAATAACTAGTAAATAACGATATGTCTACGAGCTAACATATGCTAGACTATAATTGGGGTGACCGACACTTCCTTATGGATTTTGAAAATCCTAACAATCTCCCCCTAAGGGAGGTCACCCCATGAAATATATTTTGTATCCTAGCATTCTATCTTTGTCTTCAGTTCTGAGCTCGTAGACTTCAATTCTTCACTTCCGCAGTCTTTGTGCTTTAGCAGTGATTTTTCAAAGTCCGATTACTCTGTACTTTCAGTGGAGGTCTTAAACTGATCCACGTCTTGATGATCTTCGAGCTTTCTTAGAGATCATCAGCCACAGTATATCTCTGGATCACCCTTTGTTATGTTGCCTTCATGTGATGTTGTGACTTTTGGACCGACATGCTCACACTTTCTCGATCATGACATCTTTTCATCAGAGTAGCAGAAGCATCTTTGTTAAATGTATTTGATGGTCATGATTTTCTTCAATTAAGTGTGAATGTTGTGAGCATGCAGTTGTGAATTGACTTTTCAATATCGATCAGCTGCAACCGTCCAATGTCCCTGCAAACAACAGTTAGCAATAAAACACATGAAAGTGTCTTTGTTCACTTTCGTTCAATATAGTTGCAAGAACCATGGTTCCCCGTTGATCAGTATAAATATTGCCTGTGACCAGGTAGAATTCTGAAAAATCTCCTAGACAGGGTTTCGTAGCTTGATCTAGCCGTTCTCAAACCGGAGCATCCACAACACGGAGTGAGTGAACCAACGAATTGAGATTCACTGATTGATGAAAAATTTATTTGAAAACAATCGCGTATTGCTTGAAGAAAGAGTTTTGTAATATGACGAAGGTTTTATAAGAAAGATCAATTTTCAATCAGAAATACTTTTTTGTATTTGAAAATGAATACACATTCGATGTGCTAGAGAAAAGAATAGATTTGCACATCGAAAGGTTTTTCCAAAAGTATTCGTCAATTCATTTCTTGGACCAAGGTTGATTCAAGAGTGAATCGCCCCATTGTTTCTATCAAGTTGTCACAAGCTTGATCTTTTGAAAGATCTCACATGTCACCCACCAAGAGCTTGTTTGATGTTGGTTCTAAAAGGATTTCCCCTTCATCGTGAATATCTTACATATCACTCGGATGTTCTGGCAATTACCACAAGGATAATGCGTAGGACTCTCAATATATATACTTACTTTCCACATTGTGTGAAACAGCAAGTCTTTATTAATTTTGTGTCCTAATGAGATTTTTTGGATGATCTCTTGGATCTAGACACAATTGTGCACATTTGATTTCCTATTCGGAGACTAGGGAGAGGGTCTCCTTCTTCAATATCAACAATCTTTAAGAGAAAGTCGATAGATTATGTAGGTTTCCCGTGAGAATGAAACAAGTCCTTTTAAGAGAACTTGAGTAGCTTGGGACGTTTAGTGCAGGCGTCACTAGGTCCATGACGTATTGTCTTCAATACTAGTGTTACCTTAGTAACCACCAGTAGCATATGTATTGAACACGGTTTCTGCCCTAAGGTTGAATTATTAGAGGGCTATTTCTTTTCACCCTTTTCAGATTCATTTCTTTTTCATTCTTCAACCCATTCAGTGCTTACCGAGACTTCATCACTAGAACCTTGTTGGGTTTATTCCAGTTCTAGCTCTATCTCAGTCGGCACTCTTCCCATATTCTCATTTTTCTCCTTTTTTCAATATACCTAAGGACTTCTACACTATCTAGTGGATTGTCCCTGGGTAGATCTCTCCGGCTCTGGCGGGATCGTGGGAACTAATACCTAACCTTACCATCCTTATAACTACAATCCATAAAGTAAAATGGTCGGTCTTTTGGTATTGTTCTTTCCTTCTTGAAACCAATTGAAAAATCATTTGGAAAATTAATCAAGGTACTTGTGATATAATATCAAATCATTTTGTACCTTAATTGTTTTTGATCATTTAGAAATGCTCCCCCTCAACATGTGCTTTGTGATTTTGAAATTTTTTTAGCACATGGAGGCAAGAGGACTTTGAAATATTTCCTTGATACAATTTCCATAGAAAAAGCCATTTGATTTTCTTGGTAAATTCTCCCCTCAATATGTGCGTTGGTTATTTGAAATCATTTAGCACATACATGAAAGAGGTCTTTGAATACTTTCACGATCACACTGCCATAAAGAAAACCATTAGAAAATCAATCAAGGTACATTATGTTGAAACATATAAATCTTTGTACCTTGATAGTTTATTTTCTTTTGAAATGCTCCCCCTCAATATGTGCTTCGAGATTCGAAAGCTTTTAGCACATATGGGAGAGCAGCCTGCACTTTTGAATCAAAACCATCACCTTTTATCAGATTTCGTAATTAAATCACAAATTCTCCCCCGATCGAAAATATCAAACCCTTTGAGATTTTGGATCCCAAGTGATTTAATTAGGTTTAGAAAACAAGGGAGAAAATGTGCCTGATTTAAATTCTCTTTTGTTTTTTTTGGATAAATGTTCCTCCTCAACATGTGCATTGTGTATTTGAAATCGTTTGGCACATGGAGGCAGAAGTGCTTTTGAAATAATCACCATTTAAATAGATTTGAGATTTAAATCACGATCTCTCCCCCGATCTAAAATTTCAAACCATTTGAGATTTGTGATCCCAATTGATTTAAATCATTTAGAAATTTTGGGGAAAGATGTGGCTTGATTTAATTTTTGAAATTTACTAATGAGGACCAATTATAGACATTAAAGATTGTTAGTGTCAGGTATGATAGTTTTAAGAGACCTTTAGGTAAAATAAACAATTTCACAATCAAACAAGAAAAGAAAAAATTTCATTTTGAAAAGATCTTTGAGTTAAAAAAATCATACCATGACATAACATTAAATCTTTAGATCACCACTTATTTTGTACAAATGGACTTAATTTGAAGAAATACCGTTTAAAAATATTTGATTTGAAATCACTCTCCCCCTCAATCTATGACCGTAGTCGTTGATTGAGTGACTTAAGATTTAACAAAAAGAAGTCTTGTTGATTTTCAAAATTTTAAGTCCGATTTATTTTCAAAACAATATTTTTCTATTTTCAAAATTGTTGAAAAATGGTATCATCCACTACTTGCCCTGCACAAAGATACGTTAGGTGGTTAAGCTGCTTCTATTGTTGTTGTAAGGCTAGAAGAAAACCGTCTGCTAATGCAGTGAGACCTCTGACGTTGCATTTGTCATGCCAACTCTCCATAGAGGTCCACTTAAGTTCCGTTTCTTCTTTTGTCGACCCAAGAAATAGTTGCCCTTTCCTTTCGGCATCCAATCATCTATTTTTGTGGGATCCGGAACGGGAACATTTTTGTAGACCATGATATCTGCATACGTTAGTGGACATACAAACAGATATATGGTGGTCGACAACACCCAAACAACAATCGACTAATAAGTCAATCCAACATATCAATCAGATCATAAAAGGCATGGAAATTGTGTGTTAATCAAACTCTAATCATCTAATCCTAACAATCATATCCTAGATTCCTAGTCCTTCAACATAAGCAAATATCTTTTACTGTTAAGCATATAGGATGATTATATAAGCCGGTTAGATGATATAAATTTGAAAACATTCTCCCCCTCAATCAATGACTCTTTCTATAAAAAGTTTTAAACAAGCTAAAGTTATTGATTGGGTTTTGCAAATTTATGAAAACACTGATTCTGATTGATTTTCAAGCAACTCACTTTCCACCATTTTGAAACAACAAATATTTTTCTAAAGAATCTTAGAAGGAAAAACATTTGTGTAGGAACAACAGTCTTTTTGTCGACATGCTTTCCTCATTTTCATTTAGGATAAGTGCACGACATTTATGAAAAACAATTAAGCGCATCACTTTCCTTTCTATAAAAAACGGGTTACAGTCTGAAATAACTGCAAGCCATAGTTTTTGACATGTTTTGGAAAAATATTTACACCTCCTGCTCGAACTTCATCTAAAGTCCCGTGCCATTATTGAATGTCATTTCTAAGACCGTAGATGTTATCGATACCAGAAGACATGTCTTGAGAAAACAATATTTTTGGTCTTTTCAATTTTTTTATTTTTATGGGTTTTTGTTGGTTTTATAATTTTTTATTTTCTTTTTGTTGGTTTTATATTTTTGTATTTTGGTTTTTGATAAATATTCACAGATAGAGTAGATGATATAGTTTAAGAAAATGATGATACGAGTACTGAGATAAGGATATCGAATAGCCCCGTTGAAGAAGATAGAAATTGTCATCTCTTAGACTTTCACCACCAAAGCTTTCAAGGCTCTTGAATCAAAGAGAGAAATTGAACATCTGAAAGTGAGACTTTGGTAGCTTCCCCCAAACTAAAAATCCTTTTGTTGAGAAGATTCGAAGCTCTATTTCAAGCTTGCCTTAGCCAGGTGCACAAAGAAGCACACCATTATCATCGATCTTGCTGCTCCTTTAAAGAATGATCTTTGTAATTCTTCGTTTGGGGTTATATCATCAAGATAGAACAACAACGTATCATCCCACGCTTAAATTAATCTTCTCAAATTTCTTTCCCACTAAAGTTTGAAGCGATGCAAACCAAAAGGTGTTAAGAGACCATTTCCCCTAAGTAGTTGAATTGATGTAGCCAGTCTCTTTGAATAGAGCTCAAGAACCCGAATACACATATACCTATTCAAAGAATAACTGATAGCACCTCCCAATGTACACATTTATCTTTCCTGATGATTGTGTATGAATCTCAAGAACCCGAAGTACACAAATGCCCCCAAACTTGTGTGCATCTTTTATCATTAGAAACCGCTCTTACATCTCTTCCCCTACGTAGTTGGAATAAGAAAACTAAACGCCATGATGAGATAAACATTGAGTTTCTCTGCGGTTATGACATATGTCTTCCCGGGATATCTTCATTCACATAGAAGTATTAAGTTCATCAAGTTTACTTGTTGTGAATTTAGATGTGTCTCCTTCCCCTTGCTGGTTTTGATGCTTCAAATCAGAACACATTGTAAGCCCAGATACTTGAAATCTTTTGAGAAGAACATTTGAAGTCTTGTGAGAATCAACTTGCTGAAGGACAATGTGAGCAAGTCTAATTAGGGATTAAATCTGACATTTCACTCTCCTCTAATTAGTGCTCTCCCCTAAACTGACAATCCTTTTGACAAATGCCCGGATTAAGAAGAAGAATTTAAATAATCAGAAAATTTAGAACAGACTGTAGACTCGACCTTCTTCAAGATTGTCCGTTTGGGGAATAGAAAGTTAACATCTTCTTCTCACCAAATGCATTCCCATTAACTTACATCTTGCAAATCCCCTTAGCTAAAATCCCTCCCAATCAAACAAGAACAGAAAGATGTTCATCAAGGAAATCAGCAATCAGCCCGGAACGAACACTTGAAATGGTAACACCAAACAAACAATCACATCAAACAAGAATAGAAGGTTGTTCGGATCATCATGTTGATGTGTACGTGAAGCATTAACTGGAAGCACTTGTCGTTAACTCATCAGTCCATGAGAAGATGTCAACCAACAGCTCTTAGAAGAAACTCCATGTAAAGATGACCCGATAAGAAGAAGCTCGGTTCTTACATGAGTTAGGAGCTGTAAGACCATATATTCTGAGATATAACTCACCATGTAGAATTATCACACTTCTTATCCCCCTCAAGAATTGCATACGGAGTTGCCATTCTTGACTAAACAAGTGAATATCTTCAAAAATGTAGTCTATTCACACTTCTCCCGCGCAAAAGTTGCATATGATGTCGCCATCGCTGTTTTAATCGAGCAAGTGGAATAAGATTACTAGCATCGGTAGTCGGTTCACTTAATGACTGAGCGCGCATGGAAAAAGCATGAAGCATGTTGATGAGAATGGTCATAATTGAGAATATTTCTCTTCTTCAAGATAAAGCGCATGAAGCGTACACTTTTCTTTTCTTTAAGGAACAAGGTTTGCACTGAAGTATTCAAACGTCATAATCTCTCTCTTTACTACATCTCTTGGCAAACTTGATATCAACCCCATTATCATTCATTAGGCTCTTTGTCATGACAGCTGATGGAGAAAACCCAATATGATGAATTTGACTCTGAAGTAAACTAACCCGAACTCGTGACTTAAACTTGCACCAATGTAACAAAGAGCGGTGCCGGGAGTTCCTGCCCTTTTGACTCCCTAAGTACTCTATACTCTTCATCCAACCAACCATCAAGTATGAGACGTAAATCACCTCTTGAAAATCCACAATTTAATGTGACACTGAGCACTACAACGTAACTCCTTAAAGTGATAGTTATTTTGTGGTGGTAAAAAGAAAAAGAAAAATCACCCAAAAATAAATAGATTTCCAAGTCTTCGTTTTTGGAAACTGTTAAAAGCTCGAGCAAGGATCTCGAAGAATCTTCATCCAACCATCCCCGATACCTTCAGATACTAAGTACACTCGCTCGTGAAATTTCATTTCAACCTCAAATAAATAATAATGAATTAACGCCGTTGTCACATCTTGTGGTTCAAAGCTCAAACCTAGTCTCCTTTGACGTTTAAATGAACATTGATAATGGTTTCATCCCGACCATGGTTAAAAGCACATAACCCCGTAAAACCTTGTAATAACCAAGCTGCCATTAAGAAAATCCAAACACACATCCAATTCATGAAGTACGCCCTTTATCCCTTCTTCGAAGTAGAAACCGTAGCACCAACATCAGATAAGATCTAGAAATACACTTTCCTTTCTCCAGGATGGTTCATCATCACAGGATTTTACAAATCTATGATTTAAACCGAGAAATAGATTCTTTCGCGGGATTTTACAAAACCAAGACTAAACCGTAATCAATGTCAGCTTGAATGTGTTATGACAAATTTGGTTTCAGTGAATATCTGTTTTAGAGGCACATGCAGCGGTTTATCAACGATTCTTTTCCATTATCAACAATATCATCAACAATTCTTTACCCATATGTAGACAACTTCACAAACCATACTAAGTCAAGTAGTATACACTACTTCCCCCTGGAGGTTGACCGTAAAACATCAAAGTGCACGTTTCTCCCCCATGATGGTTTCGAACTTTCGGAAGCATCATTAACGTGTACGATCATCTGCACGAGAAGTTCTTGTCATAAGCAAACATCTTGAAAGATCATGAGTGACAATGAAGATCCTTGAAAGATTTTGCTTAGACTGTGAAGTATCATTGTCATTCTGTAATGTCGAATATCCCATGAGAATTGCTGATCACATCTCAACCATTAAACCCTTTGGTAAACACATCATCCACGTATTCTGTCGGCTATTGCTGTGACCACTTGGTGAAGTAAACCTGATATACCAAATTTTAACATGAAGAAGAATTCCCCAGATTTGTTACTTAAGCTTGAACTAATCCTTGTGAAAAAAAATGGTGTACCCAATGTATAAAACCTCTTGACATATTCTCAACTGCGTGAGACACCGAAGTGATAGCTACGTTGTGGCTTAAGTGAGGAAGAATCAGAAACGTAACTAGATAGCCAAGTTTTTATCACACTCTATAAATGACCAAACAAGTCATCTTCGCGGATGTAACAAATCGCATTTTCAGGATTTCTATCCATTCTCAAATTTTACTATTCATCTCGAGAAATTACTATTCACTTTTACTATTCACTTTCACTATTCATCCCGTAAAATTTTTATTTCACATTCTCGTAAGTTAAATTATTTTCGTAATATCCTGAGAGTTTGACAATCGTTAGATCATCTTCGCAAAAGTTATTAAGAAAACATCATTTTAAAGTTTTGTTTTGGTCAGAACACCATTTAAACATCCTGCGCATAACGAAAATCAACTCTGACAATTTTCCTCACATCAGATTAATTTTTAGATCACTCATAATCAATTTGAGAATTTTTAAGATTTCATTTAAATGTTAACAAATAAACCCTGAGCCGTACGAGACTAAACTTACGTTTTAAACAATTCTACTTAGACCCAGGCTTAACCATTCCTGCACTGTATTTTCTAAGATGTTTAGACACTTTTACATTTTTGGAAAAGTCAAACATATTTCCCTCCTCCTTTGACCATAGAGAAATTAACCTTGTACGTTCTACATTTTTGCTTAAATTGCGTAACTTTTAGACTTCACGTATAACTGTTAAGTTATCTCACGTATGACGAAAACCACATTTTGACATCTCATATCACTTATAGACAAATTTTAGTCTACTTTAAATAAATTCACGGTCATTTCCCTGAAATCTCGTTCTTTTCTGATAAATTACATTTTCCACGTATTTAGCCTACGTTTCCAGTTTTAACAGCGTTTACGCGACCCATTAAACTTTTCACTCATTTTTATAAGATAATAATGAGTATATTGATGAGTTTAATCATTTCTATAATTTTCATATTTTTACGATACCCGGTTTTACGTTTAGTGACTTAACGGCTTACAATTAGCGATTAACGGAACCAAAACTCACTCCGTAACCAAGATAATACCAAGACTATCCACCTAAGTCATCTTATCTTCATATGGCCGACTTTAGGGGGGGGAGTCATCATCTTGGTGGCTTAATCCTAACCATGCTTCATTTAGATCATTACATGTGTCCTAACTTAACCATGGTTAACATTTAACCCAATATATGGTTAACCAAACTTACCCTCCTATAAATAGCAAGTGAAATGCATCCTAAGAACCCTCATATTCTGATTTGGGTCGTTCATATCACAAAACATTCATATCATAAAACATTCATATCTTCCATAATTTGATCTATAAACTCGAAGTTTATGCAAATAAGTTTCAAGTAGTATGTTACTACATCAAATCTCAAGCAAGTTTAAGTGATCTTCTTGAGTTTAGATCCACTCACGTCACTTAGTACTTCATCACCAACTCTTCAAGATCACAAGGGTTCCAAGGTGTAGAAAGCTAGCTCAATTCAAGGTCCTAAGTGTTCAATCAAAGTCCGATCCTTACTAGTTACTCCTTTCTTAATTGAAAGCCAAAAGTTGTAAGCAACTAATTATAGGTGATGATGAATATAATAAACATATAAATATCAAATAAACGCAGCGGAATCATCACCAACAACGGATCCATATTGCCATATGATCAATCAAATAAAACATAAATAAGGTTTATACCTTTGTAGCGTGATTCCGGTAACGAGACACCAATGACCACCACGAATGGAATCAAGAAACCAAAAGACCAATTAGGTTGGCCTTTCCCAATGTGTGAAACACACTACACGTCAAGCAATCACCCTTTGATGCTAGTCTAACCTTTTCACCAATCCTTGCAAAAGACTACACCTAGTATTATCAAGGAGAGAAAAACCAAAAAAACACAAAACCTATGTGTGTTTGTATTTTTGGCCGTACACCATAGGGGAGGGGGAGGGAGGATTTGAAGAGTAAATTGTAACCACAATCAATCATAATCAATTATCATCAATTAGCATTAAAGCTAATTGATGTCAAATCAATAGTTACACATTAGGCCCTTCAAAGTCCAAAAGCTCCACTCTACATCCTAATGTATCAAAGGTTATTCATAATGAAAATACGATAAATGCATTATGATAATGGTGTCTAAGTGTATATGTGTGTGACCCCATAGGCTCACATATGACTAGCCATATAATTATTTATTATGACACGAGCATACTCCAACAGCTCCCACTTTGACGGCCATAATAGATAAGTAATTATACAAGCAATGGTTAGCGTCTAGCAACACGCCAATGCCCCTAGTGATATGTGAGGTCAGTTTCTCAAACATTTCATTAAATGGTTTATATGTCTTATTTCCCTTTGTTTCAGATACCATGTTGAATATTAGACATGGATCATAAGTCATTCTAATTGTTCAACTATTATGTTCTCGATCTTGATATTGAACAAGATTACCAAGTGAATTAAGATTCATCTTAATCTCATTTGGGTACGGCCATACAAACATATGTTCAAATCATCGAGGGGCCCAATAGTATCTAACTCCACACCATGTGGAGGAACAAATCCTATTTTGACTGCACGTGTCATTCATGTGCTTCAAATCATTCCTGATAGTGGCCTTTATAACTACCTTGTTCAGACAGCGTTTTAACCATATCAAGGAATGAAACTCCACACATGAAAGACCTGCTTGCATCTCAAGTCTAAGGATAATAGACATAACCATTTTCGAGATTCACTATTTGACGCCGATCCATGCAGTGAATACTCGTAGGTTGGGTCACCCAATGCTCATCACCATGAACAACATGTGAGTTTGGCGAAAAGGTCACCAACACACTCACAATTGTCTTAATTTGATGGTACTCCCGCATCGTCAACCGACAATGGACAAGTTTTGAATGAAGAAAATCATTCATGGATTTAAACATGCAAATATAGAATACAATTGATATGAATGAAAATGATAATAACCATTAAATCAATTCATTACAAAATATAAACCGCTTAGCATTCCAATTATTCAAATACTAAAATAAACAGATCTATATGAGACTACTTGCTGGTCGAAGTCCAATGTTCCTAGCATGCCCAACATGATTCGTGCAAGGCATAGCTTTAGTAAGAGGATCAGCTAAGTTGTCATCCGTGTGAACTTTTAGAAGACGAATATCACCACTTTCGATAACTTCTCGAATGTAATGAACTTTCCGACGAAAGTGTTTGGCACCCTTTTGAACACCAGGTTCATTTGCAATGATAATGGCACCTATTATCACAAGACATATCCATGGGTAGTTCATTCTGGGAACAACGCCAAGCCCGAAATGAATTTTCAATCCAAATCGCCTCCATTGCCTTCAAGCAAAGCAATGTATTCGCTTCTGAGAGGACATTGCAATCGTGCTCTATTTTGAACTCTTCCATCAACGCCTCCATTCATGATGAAAACGAATCCAGTTTGGGACTTGGTGTCATCACGACGGTCTGCCAACCGCATCAGATAGCAAGTGATACTGAGCTCTCGGTTGTCATCACCACCATAAACAAGAAACATATCTTTAGTATTACGAAGATACTTTAATATGTTCTTAATGCAGTCCAGGTGACATTCACTGGATTCTGTTGATACCTACTGTTAGGTTCTCGCTAACGCTACATCGGTCTAGTGCACCTTACCGCGATACATGATGGATCCCACAGCAGAAGCATATGGGATACCCTTCATCCTTTTCACCTCTTCGGGTATAGAAGGTTCTTGAGTTTTACTCAATTCCGTATTCGGTTGCATTGGAAGATTTCCACGTTTGGAATCTTGCATCCTAAATCGCTTTAGGATTTTGTCAATGTATGCACTTTGACTCAAGCCGATTAACCGCTTTGATCTATCCCTGTAGATCTTGACTCCAAGTATGTACGCAGCTTCGCCTAAGTCTTTCATTTCAAAACAATTTCCAAGCCAGGATTTTACATCTTGTAGCATTGGAATGTTGTTTCCCATGAGTAATATGTCATCGACATATAAGACTAGGAATACGACATTACTTCTACTAGTTTTCATATATACACATGGCTCATCAAAGTTTTGAGCGAAACCAATCTTTTTGATTTCTTCATCAAATCTCTTGTTCCAACTTCTAGATGCTTGCTTTAATCCATAAATGGATCTTTGAAGCTTGCAAACTTTGTTGGGATGTTTAGGATTCACGAAGCCCTCGGGTTGCACCATGTAAACATCTTCGTTCAGGTGGTCGTTCAAGAAGGCTGTCTTGACATCCATTTGCCAAATCTCATAGTCATAGTACGCTACTATGGCTATAAGAATCCTAATAGCTTTAACATCAACAGAACAAAGTAGAAGGTCTCTTCATATTCAATCCCGTAGGTTTGAGTGTGACCTTTTGCTACTAGACGCGCTTTATAGGTGTGTACATTGCCATCCATGTCGGTCTTCTTCTTGAAGAGCCATTTACTCCCAACGGTCTTAGCATTAGGAGGCGAGTCAACTTCGACCCAGACTTCATTGTCTTTCATGGATTGCATCTCCGATTTCATAGCACCGAGCCATTTATCGCGTTGAACTTCGATAATGCAGCTCGATAGTTAGCAGGTTCATCTTGATCCCTAACTCATGTTCCTCGATCGACATAGAAACCATATCGCCGGTGCTTGAGGTATCCTTGCGGATCTACGAATCGGAGTAACATCTCTAAGAGGCTCAACATTTTCATGTTCAGGCCTCATTTTGATGCTCACTAGTGTTACCAGATGGTTGTGCATCTTCACTTTGAATTTCGTCAAAGTCTATCTTGTGCTCCCACTTGCTTCTTATGAAATGAGACTATTCTCAAGAAACTCAGCATAACGAGCAACAAATATTTTGTTCTCGGGTGGGTAGTAGAAGTAGTAACCCATCGTTTCCTTTGGGTATCCTACGAAGATACACTTGATAGATCTAGACTCAAGTTTGTTTGGTGTTTCTCGTTTCACGAGGGCCTCACAACCCCAGACCTTCAAGTAAGACAAGTTAGGGACTTTCCCATGCCATATTTCGTATGGTGTCTTATCTACCTTCTTGGTTGGAACCATGTTGAGAATGCGGGCAGCAGACTCTAGGGCATAACCCCAAAAGGACATTGGCAACGTTGTTAGACTCATCATAGATCGAACCATGTCTAGCAAAGTACGATTTCTCCTTTTAGATACACCATTATGTTGTGGTGTATGTGGAGGAGTGAATTGTGAGACTATCCCACACTTTTTTAGATGATCTAAAAACTCTTGACTCATATATTCGCCTCCACGATCGGATCGAAGAGCTTTTATAGTCTTATCGAGTTGATTTTCTACCTCACTTTGAAATACTTTGAACGTTTCAAAGACTTCATGTTTATGTTTAATCAAGTAAACATAACCATATCGACCGAAATCGTCGGTAAAAGTGACGTAGTAGTTAGCTCCTTCCCTAGACATGATCCTAAATGGGCCACATACATCAGTATGTATGAGTCCAAGTAGGTCTTTAGCTCTTTCTCCAACATGGGAAAAAGGCTTGCGTGTCATCTTACCAGATATGCAAGAAACACATTTATCAAAAGACGTACCATCAATTGATTCTAAAAGCCCATCTTGTTGCAGCTTCGTAATGCGTTTCTTGTTTATGTGGCAAAGACGACAATGCCATAGAAAAGTTGAATCCATGTTACGTTTAGATTTCTTGTTGCTAACATTATATATAGAACCATTGTTTGAATTAGGATCACGCATATCAATTTCAAAAATACCATCTCTAGGAATAGCATTAAAATAAAAAACATTATCCTTAGAAACCGAAATGCCAAAATCCGTAAAACATGAATGAAACCATCATCCTTCAAACGAGAAAGTAAAACAACACCTCTAGTAATAGTAGGTGCGAAATGACAATTATTCAAAACAATAACTAGTCCATTAGGAAGGATTAAATCATAGCTTCCTATCGCTTTGACCGGTGCACGATTCCCATTACCAACGACAGTCCAAAGCGCCATGCTTCAACTTTCGACTTCCCTAAGAGCCGCACATCATTACAAATTTGAGTCCCACAACCTGTATCATATACCCAGGATTTATTAGGAAAAGTATAGAGTTCTATAGTGAAGATACATGATGTACTAGCCCCGCTAGCCTTGCTCTTCTTCAACTCCGCTGGTACACCGGACAGCTTTCCAAAGGCCCTACCATTCCACAAAGTGATGGCAGGGTGCTGCCTGGCTGGGTGCTCCTTCTTAGCAGTGGGGGACTTTAGGTTTGGGGGCGTAAGCAAACTTACCCTTGCCTCTCCCTTGTCCCTTGCCAGGTGCTTGCGGTTTCCCCTTGTTCTTTTTCTGGATTTTACCTTGCTTGATAGCAAGGACAACCGGAGCTTTCTTGGGCATACCTTTTTCTGCAAGTTTGAGCATATTATGCAGTTCATGTATGGTCTTGCCCATGTTGTGCATGTTGTAGTTTTGCACAAATTGTTCAAATTCCTTTGAAAGTGAGGTTAGTATCATGCTCACTCCAAGGATCTGAGGCATGGGGTATCCAAGCCGCTCCATCTGATCCAGATAGCCTTTCATTTTCATGATGTGGCTAATGACCCATTGTCCTTCCTCTCGCTTGCAAGCATGGAATGATCCTGACAGTTTCAAATAATTCTGCCAGCTTCTTTGTCGAACATAGTTCTTAGTTCGGTTATCATGTCAAATGCTATGAGGTCCTCTAAATTCTTTTGAATTTCTGGGATCATGCTCGCAAGCATAAGACAAGAGACTTCCTGCTGTTCATTAAACCTACGAGTGTAGGCATTACGCACGCAGCCAGTGGCATTTTCCAGGAGGCTCGGGTAAAGCTGTTCCATGGTAAAACTTTTGTTCGATTTGAGGACAATCCTCAAGTTTCGTACCACCAAAAGTTGTTACCATTCAATCTCTCTTTCTCAAGAATTGATCTGATTGACGAGTTGTTGATGGTTTGAGTTGGAGTTGTCATCTACAAACAAACAAAATTCAAATTTTAGTATCTTTCAATAATTAATCCTTTTTAAAATTAACTACCCAAGTTTTAAAAGAAAAACAATTAATTTTGCGAAAAAGGCTAAGATCCTCATTGAGATTCCACCATCACATCGTTGATCTCGCTAGCAATGGTGGATTCAATAGGTAGGTAACGTCGACCAATTGCAAATCAAGTGCAACTCTTAGATCCTTATGGGACCCATGGCACTAGTGAACAAGCATCTAGTGTCAAGCTGGCATGTTTAGTCCCATCCTTGCCTCGGGTCAAGGTCTCACCGCTTAACTCGATTAAGTCATCCAATTTGAGAACGTTCGAAAATAAATCTAGGTCCCACGCATAGACAATAATCACCTTGGGTTACAATTCAACCTAGGTCCCACGCATAGGCAAAAAGTAATTGCATGTGTTCTCAAGCGATTGGACGGCATGACTTAAATTTGTGACGGGTAAAATATTTTGATGTGAATCAAAAAAGGTGTACGAAAAAAGCATGCATTCATTCTTCATAGCACAAGTTAAAAACTCTTCTTAACTTAAGTCTAATCATAGTTTTAATTTATGTGTGTCAAGTTGTCCATATTCAAGTCTAATATACAACCTATGTGGATTATAAAAGAGATAGGACAATACATAAATCGAATAACATACATAACAAGTTAAGTGTTATTATTAAAACAATGATTTTAAGTTAAATCCATATTTAAACTTAGTTAAACTAAATCATAAGATTTAGTTTGAAAATGGTTTGTGTTGCGTTTTAAGTTTTAGAAAACTATTTGCAAGTTATATACATTCACAACATACATAATAAGCAAACAACCAACACACAACCACAATATGCAAAGCCTCAACCGATGAAAGAACCTATGGTTGGTCTCGTGAGCCATCACGAGAACCAAGAGTCATCTAGGGACATAAACCACAACCACACGGAGGACTCCCACTTGCTCCAAGACCAAGCAAGGACAAGTAGAAGCCCATAATGCACATGAAAAGTGAATCTGCCAGCCCAGAATTTCTGCATTCGGAGGCCCAAATGGCCTAGAAGGAGTCATCCCGAGCTTAGCACCAAACTACAAAGTTGTGGGCCCATGAGTTGTCTACCTGCCAAAAAATTTGGTTAAAAAATACGCCACCAATCATCGGGAAACGCCGTTTTACTGCAGCTTGTACGAGCAGCCATTTCGCGTCTTTATGTCTTTTATGCTTCGCCATTCCATTCCAAGCATCGGTTACAATATATAGAATTTAAAATACAACTAATCTACTATCTATCTATTGTAACATTCCCAAACAATGGCAAAAACCAAATTAAAATTCATACATAAAAGCCGAAACAATGGCAAACCCCAAATAACAAGAAATTAACGACAATCACAATCATACATAGCACAAGTGGTCTAGGTTTTCATCGGCTTTGCATATACACATAATAATACCATAAAATTATGATCATAACACGGTGTTGGCTAATCCCATGAGCAAACATGCATGTATTTGCCATGGGAACAATATAAATAGCATGAAATAAAAGATTTAGCCAACGAATCGAAGAAATAATCAACAAGAATTAAAACCCGATTGGTACGCGTGTAAAATGGATTTAGGTTCTCAAACCTACTGAAATTAGACCTTCTAAAAATCATTTTACCACAGAAAATTAAGCCTTAGGGGCTGTTTTCAAATCGTTTCAAGAATCGATTAAAACAACGCGATTAAAGCCATTTTTAGCGCACGTACATAACATTGTTTAATTAACGTATGCGAAACCAATGGCCATAGGACCAAAAATCACAGATGTTTATATTACTTATAACATTCTTAATCCATGAAAAATGGAGCCCTCGGGGCTGTTTTGAAAGTGGTTACAAAAAACACTTAAAACACGCGTTTTGACCATTTTTTCGCATACCCGATAATCATATGGCACATATGATGGCTCTGAAACCACTATAGGTGATGATGAATATAATAAACATATAAATATCAAATAAACCCAGCGGAATCATCACCAACAACGGATCCATATTGCCATATGATCAATCAAATAAAACATAAATAAGGTTTATACCTTTGTAGCGTGATTCCGGTAACGAGACACCAATGACCACCACGAATGGAATCAAGAAACCAAAAGACCAATTAGGTTGGCCTTTCCCAATGTGTGAAACACACTACACGTCAAGCAATCACCCTTTGATGCTAGTCTAACCTTTTCACCAATCCTTGCAAAAGACTACACCTAGTATTATCAAGGAGAGAAAAAACCAAAACACAAAACCTATGTGTGTGTGTATTTTTGGCCGTCCACCATAGGGGAGGGGGAGGGAGGATTTGAAGAGTAAATTGTAACCACAATCAATCATAATCAATTATCATCAATTAGCATTAAAGCTAATTGATGTCAAATCAATAGTTACACATTAGGCCCTTCAAAGTCCAAAAGCTCCACTCTACATCCTAATGTATCAAAGGTTATTCATAATGAAAATACGATAAATGCATTATGATAATGGTGTCTAAGTGTATATGTGTGTGACCCCATAGGCTCACATATGACTAGCCATATAATTATTTATTATGACACGAGCATACTCCAACACTAATCACCACCATCATCTCATCTTTATTATTCATAATCTTAACAATTTCATGCTATATATATAGTTACTATGTTGATTCATGATGTACATATATTCAATCACATGTTTTAATTCACATATTTTCGTAAAAGTAACAAACTAGTAAACTAGTCCTATTCTACACGTTTGAAACCATTAAAACCAGTTACATATGGACTTTCTAACTTACATACTATGGTAGACAAGATAAAAAGGTAAACATAGCAACTTGAATCACCCGAAACGGACAAACGAGTCAAAAGAAGTTAGCGAAAACCTAGAAACGCCAAATAGCTTATCTTGTCGGTCCGTCCAAAAATAAGTGGTACTTCTGGTCCGAATCATCAAAAAGTTAAAACATGAAAGTTGTCCGGAACGACGTTTTCCTTCAAAAACTGAAACTGCCCCATATTCTTTCAAAAACTGAAATTGCCCTATATATAGTTTCACGACTATACTTTTGTCACAACTAAAAGCAAAACCAATTTATTTTCATGACTAGTTACATATTAACTTAACAAAACTTCATTTAATCTTTGAAATAGTGTTTTCGCAAGTAATGGAAAAATGCCCATTTTACCCTTTTCGATGATTTTTACCAAAACTTCATTCTTGAACATGTTAATAAGGTTTAATCACTAGTAAACAATTAGAACTTGTAAAAACTAGATATTTACTAAAAACATGATAAAATTTATGATATAACAATCTTCACTCAAAAAATATGTTGTATCTAGTAAGTGCTACAATAGTAGGGAGCTTCATGTGAGGGGTTTCATTTGAGTAAAACGTATCGACGAGTTGCTGGATTTACGATTTAAAGTGTCCTAGCTCCTCGAACGTTTACTACATGACCTCTGAATTATGATGGCCCGAACGGTAGTACGATATCTATAAACGAAATATGTTTTCACATACTAAAATGTTACTATAAACGACATACACAACTACCATGTACTACATCATGATCAACATAGAGACGTATATAGGTTTGTTATTTCTTTCGCATCATTATTTCAAACCTAAGTCGCAACATCCTATTCTAGGTTGCTCGTAGAAGTTCTCACGACATATCCATCATTCTCATTATACATTTGATATCATTTACTCTGAGGTGAGTTCATAGCCCCACTTTCTATTACTTAATTGTTTTACAAACTCTTGGGGGAGATACATGCTTTATTTTAAATCGAACACATTTCTTTCAAACTATATGTTTATCTGATTGTCATATTGTCACTAAGTAACCATCATTTGCCAAACATAAGTCCCTAAATCATGAACCATTAATCATTGGAGAGAGTGAGCACGAATATTGTGGATAGATCTATCGGGATTGACGAATCCCGTTTGTGTTGACCGGGTAGGCAAACAAACGCACTATATTTGAGTAACATTAGGTAAAAATAGAAATTTTACCTATTAGGGCAAGTACCAACAGTTTCTCCAATTAATATTGGAACACGTTAACACCTTGGTTTCATGAGCTTGGTGACAAACAAAAGCGGGCTCAAGTATCACATACTTGAGGCAGCCGTACCAAACAATAATTATTGTTTTGTTTTCAAACCATTGGTGTGAGTCTAATTAACTCACACTACCAACATAATATGTTCAACCATCAAACAAACTCTATGAATTTCACTCAACCTTTGTGTTGACAGTTTTAAGCATGTATTTCAGGTACATAATGTCGGAAGTCAGGAAGGACAAGGACTAAATGAAGAAGGCTATAAATATTTTATCATTCACAAAATATCAAAGACTTTATATTGATGTATTTTGTAAACAATGAAACCAACTGGGACCTATTTTGTAAACTCTGATATATTTGAGTAATTTGAATGATAAATTCTTTTTAAAACGACTCCATTAGAGTTTGTTTTCTATTGTTATGACTGTTGTGCCATGAAGTAACACCTAGTTTGAATTCCACTGCGTATCACAAAATTGGGAGTGTTACAGATTGGTATCAAACCCTTAATTATAGAGAAACGGGTCTAATTGTGACCTAAACTATAACTACTTTTACAAACAAAAACATTTTATAGCCTTGCGTTCTCCGTGCCTTCCATCCTCAAGACGATTATGTGACTTCTAGGTAGTTTATGCTACACAAACATACTAGTATATTGATATATACACTCGACATATTTTCAATCATTTTAGATAAACGATAGACTAAACATATCTATGTATGCCTATTCTAAGGCATTGTGCCACAATCATATTTTCTCAATCATGTATCTAATCGTGCATTTTAGGATTACGAAACTTTATCCAAGACATTGTAACTGATTACAATGGTCTTTCCTACTTCCCAGACATTGTGATATACAATGGTCTCATTCATTTTTTCAGACACTGTAAATCCTACAGTGGTCTCTATTACACTCTCAGACACTATAAATCCTACAGTGGTCTCTATTACATTCTCAGACACTGTAAATCCTACAGTGGTCTCATTTATTTCTCAAGACATTGCGAGTTACACAATGATCTCTCCATCATTTCTCAAGACATTGTGAGTTACACAATGATCTCTCTATCATTTCTCAAGACATTGTGAGTTACACAATGATCTCTCCGTCATTTCTCAAGACATTGTGAATTACACAATAGTCTCTCCATCATTTCTCAAGACATTGTGAGTTACACAATGATCTCTCCATCATTTCTCAAGACATTGTGAGTTACACAATGATCTCTCTATCATTTCTCAAGACATTGTGGGTTACACAATGACCTCTCTATCATTTCTCAAGACATTGTGAGTTACACAATGGTTTAATTTACTTCACAGACATTGTAAGTTATACAAAGTCTCTAGAAATTATCTTATAAACATTATATGATATTGTTTTACATGAAGCCCATCACAATTTATCGATTTTCCTAATGGAAACACAAGAAATGAAATTTCTAAAAGATAAACTAACTCATTATCTACAAAAGCTGAAGTTCAGCAACTTTCTCTACATTCATCAAAATTCTCTTCTGAAACCTTCATTTTTAAAGGTTCGTGATTCTAGCCAAGTATAGACTATTTTAGAATTACCTAAGATTTGCTTTCCACACGTATCTACCCATACTATCTTCTATGCAATGGAATGTGAAAACATAGGTTACAAGTCTTTTAAGGCCAGGACTTGCAACTGAATGGTTTGATACCGCCTTTGCTTAGTGGACAATTTCTCAAAAGCTATGCACATATCACAAGTATACCTAATTTAGGTATTTGAAAATTTTATCGAACCTTGGCTAAATATAGCCTAATCACCTATATTTAACCTAGGGATAGTGGAACATAGTCTGATTAACTATGTTCGACTTAAATTTTTCAAACACTGAGAACAGTTATATGATGAGTGCTTATTCACTCATCATTTTTACCCATCTAAGACCACAAAAACGTCTAAAAACACGGAAATATTACCAAATATACTGCAGATATCCTTGGAGTGTGTTTTTATGTATTTCAGGTACAAAGGATCGAAAACAGGGCAAAAACGGACAGAATTGAGCTTGAAATGGAAAACGTGCATTGCAGACGAAGCCGGAAGATGATTTTCTATATTTTTCAGAGCCCGGGATACACATTTGGGAGTGAGCTTGGGAATCAGACGGAAAACCTAACCCTAAAACCCAAATCACCATTTTACCCTTCTACCCGAACCCAAAATTACCATTTTACCCTTTTTCACAAAAATCCTAAAATATCATTTCTCTTTAAATCCTTATTTTTATTTAAAACCAATTATTTTTCAAAAACCAATTTTTATTAAAAGTTTTCTTAAAAAAAAAAAAAAAAAGTTTTTAACAAAAACACAAAAAATACTTTTACTTTAAAAATAATTTTTACTTAATACTTTTTTTTTAAAACCCTTTTAGTTAACACCTTAATTACCCATTAAACCCATTTACCCCTTAAATACTTTAACCCAAAAAGAAACCCAACCCATATTATTTGACCCCTTCTTCCCTGGTTTACCCAAAACAGCAAAACCCGCTTCACCATTTTTGCCCGCCAAAACTCTCTCACCCACAACCCTTGTCTTCTTCCCTAGGGTCACTCTCAACTCGCTGATAACCAAGCCAATGAAACCCCACAACCCACATGGGCTTATGCCATGTTGGCAATCCCAAATGACACTATTGGTGCTAAGGCTGTGAACGGCTCAGATTCATGAGATTGGGCTCCAAGCAAAAATCAATGGATGATATTGAACCAAAGAAGCACAAAATCTCTCCAAGTCTGTTTTCTCTCAGCAAACAAACACAAGAAGCAAGACCTAGCTTATTTTTTTTAGTATAAATAGATAGCTCTTGTAGCCTTCAAAAGGCATTAGGTTTTAGTTTTTTTTTTAAAGTTTAGAATCTGTTTTTAAGTTGTAATTTATCTTTTAAATTAATGAAAAACTTTTTTTTAGCTTATTTACTTATTGTTCATCAGTGAATAAACACTTTTGTGCTTATTTGCTTATTACCATTTACTATTTGTTCTAAAGCCTTATTTTTAATTGCAAGTCAGTTTTACAAAAGAAAATCCAAGTTAGCTTTTAAGAAAAATCCGTTTTATTAGTTTAACAGCCCTGTACAGGGGTGTTTGGTTTAAGCTCTAATATGGGTCAAATCCCATTTTCACCCACTTTGACTTTGTAAGTCAAAGTTGTCTTAAGGTTTTAATTGGTTTTTAAAAGTTTTCAATCCGTTTTCTTCAAGTTTAGCTCAAGTAAAAAAAAAAAAAAAAGATAAAAAAATTTTCTGTCAAAAAATCTGCTGCTCATCCTTTTTTTTGTAGCTTAATTCTAATCAAAACTCCTTAAAAAGTGCTTTTCTCACATCTCAACATACCACTTTCAATATAGCCTTAGCTTATTTGCACATTAGGATAGTGGATTTAGCTTAAATTTGTACTAGAAACTTGCATTTGGCCACTTTATTAACTGTTAACAGCAGCCTAAATGGCCAAGTGGCTTGTTTTTTTTAGATTTTTCATTTGCTTATTACTAGGTCTTATAAGCTAAAATTTGGTATGCAACATCTTGGGTTGGTAATCTGTCTTATGCACATTTTTGTGGAATTTTAGTCGTAGCTTATTAGTGCTTAATTTGCCCTTGAAAAAGCCCCTCTAGGACTGTATGCTGTCCCATAACAGCAGCACCACAATCCCCTTTTTAGCTTATTAGTTGTTTGTTTAGCTTATTCTGATTTCCTCAGGTGCTTATTAGTTAATATAGGTTAGGATAGTTTAAGATTAGCTTATTTGGTTTCCCTTATTACTTATTTAGTGCTTTTGATAATCTTTTTAGTCCATTTTTAGCTTAAGGTCCCCTAGTGTAGCTTATTTAACCAACTGCTTATCCCCCTTATCTTTTAGCTTATCTCAGTTTGTTTTTGCTTATTCCAGTATTAAGTGCTTATTTCCATTTTTTAGTGCTTATTTAAGCTTTCTTTTTGATAAAAATCTGATAGTTAGTTGTCCTTGTGTTAACTGTTGAAATAAGCTGTTGCAAACAGCTTATTGTTAGCTTTTTATAAAGTGGTCATTTACAAAAAGTACTTATTTCCTCCCCAACCTTAATTTGCAAAAAGAAAATTTGAAAAAAAAATGTTTGCAAAAAAATAAAAATAAATGCTCTTGCTGGGATTCGAACCCGTAAGACTTAAATTGCATTATTTTCACTTTTGGAGCTCGGGATTAACCCGGGTTTTCACGTTTTTGCTATTTAGCACCCTAGGACTTAATTTAGCTTCATTTTATTGTTTCATATGCTTAGTAGTAGTTAATTTATCATTTACTTTGTTCCCCTAGCCTTAATTACTTTCCCGTTAATTAATTTGTAGAAAACGTAATCAAAAACAAAAAAATCTCGAACAATTCAAGCATTTTAATAACAAACCAAAACGTTATCCTCAATTCACACCTCGTTGGGACACGACCCGGGTAATCACTTACCCGGTATCACTTATATCACATTCGTGAGTTTTGGCACGTTAACCCTTTTCCTAAAAGGTTGATTTGTCGATTCTCGCGTGTATCGTATATTTGATATATTTTCTTACACATCAATTTTTGGCGCCGCTGCCGGGGAGGTTGTGTTGCGACAATATCGTTAAGGTTTGACGATTAGTGACTTGAAGAACCTTGATGAGTGTGTAAATACTCATCATTTTTGGTCAAATCTGAACTGCAAAACATTTAAAAACACTCGGAAATGCATCAAAATACTGAAAATATCCCAAAATTGTGTTTTATATGTTTTAAATGCAAAATGAGTAAAACAGCTAAAAACGAACAAAGTTTGCTTAATTGGTAGTTTCAGTCCCCTAACTTTCAAAAAAATGGCAAAACAAGTCCCCGGGATTTTTAAAAATGGAAAATATTATTTATGGTCCTTGGTTAATAAAGTTTGTCATCTATGGTCCTTATGATAATTTTGGAAGTTGGCAAGATCACACCTTGAAGAATTGGAAAATTGCACATTTGGTCCTTGTGATTAATACCTACCAAACTTGCCAAAATAAAATACCCAAAACAAAACATAAAACCCTTTACCCTTTCCCTTCTCCTTAACCCAGAAAACCCAAGAATAAAAATGGCGCCAATAATCTTTCCCTCCCATCTCACTGACACACTCAACCTCTCTTTTCCTGCTTTCCCTCTTCCCCACTCAACCTCCATACCACCTGCTACCCATTTACCCATCACCTCCCCACCCCCTGCGACATAGAAAGAAGACAAAGAGACAACGAGACAGAGAAGACCAGAAAAGAGAGAGAGAAGACCTTATAGATGGTAGTATAAATAGCTTGTGTAGCCATTGATAAGGCAGTTAGTTTTTAGTAGTTTTTTAGTTTTTAATACCCTTTTTCTTAGTTTTAAAATTAGTTGTCATTTTTCTTTTGTAATGAAATTTCCCAGTTAATGAAGAGTTATTTTCATATATTGGTTACTGTTTTTTAGTGTTGAAGTAATTGTTATTATCAATCCTTGTTAGTTAAATCCTAGCTTTCATAAAAAGGTCTCAAAAGTTCTTGTATTAAGTCTGTCAAGAAAGAAATTTTCACCATAAGTAGTGTTTGGGTCAAGTGTTTTGATTGGTAAAAAAATCTATTTTTACCCGTTTGACTTACCACGTTAAACTCATTCTAGTAGTCTTAAATTAGTAACAAGGTTTTGAAAAGAATTGCATAAGTTTAATACAAGTGTAGTTGAAATAAAAAGTTGGTTTTCTGCTTTCTAAAGTGAACGAACAGCAAGCTATAAGTTGTTGTTCATAAGCCACTTTGTAGCTTGTTTTATCTTCAAATCTTAGCACTTGGTTTTTCTTGAGTCCTTGTATTACCATTTCTGCTTGTGTCTACTTTTCTTGCATCACAAACCACTCTAGCATAGTTTAAAGTAGTGGTGAAATCTGGCTTTTGCAACTTTTTGGTTCCGTCTCAGCAGCTCCAACAGCCTTTGACAAGCTCATAGCGAGCTTGAAGAAGCTCCTCAGAAGCTAGACATGGGGGCGTTTAATAGTTAGCTTGGCGAACTTGGACTATGCATAAGCTTAAGAGCTTATTCCTTCTGCAGCATGGTCAAAATAAGCTCTAAACAGTCCTCGTGGGTTTCAACCGAAAGCAGATCACAACAGACTAAGTATTCTTTTTTTTTAGTGCTTATTAGGTGTCACTTTTAGCTTATTTAATTTTATTTAGTGATCATTAGTTAATATTAGTTCAGGATTAGTTATCTTAGTGCTTATTAGTGCTAGTTGTTACCCTTTATTTGCTTATTTTCCCTTATTTATTTAGCTTTAGGATCTCCCCTAGATTTAGAACTTATTCCCAACTGCTTATCCTCATATTTTTAGCTTTGTTTCTTTGTTTGTAGCTTATTCCAACTTAGGTTCACATGTTAGCTTATTCTTCTTTCTCTAAACTGCTTTTCTGTGCTTATTTTTGTGCTTAAAATCTGTCAAAGGGTGTTTGGTTATTGTTTTTGCAAAGTGATTTTTGCCAAACTTTGTGGAATTTTCACAGATTCATTATAAGTCCATTTGAGCTGAAATTTGGGATACAAGATCTTTGGTTGGTGATCTACAGCTAGGTATTTTTAGTTTATTTTTGTGATTTTTCTAGATAGCTTAATATAGTGCTTAAAGTAGGGCCTTAGAGGCCGTTTGGCATATAGTTATTAAAATCTGGTCGCGAGTTTTTTTTCTGTAGCTTGTGCTTTTTACTTCCCAATCAGTTGCATTAGCTCATTTTAGGTTAGATTTAGGCTTTAGTAGCTTATGGTAGCTTATAGTTAGCTTTTAGCTTATTTCAAGTGCTTATTTAAACTACTTATTTGCCCAATTCAGCTTATTAGTGGGCTTATTTAACTTTTTATATTTTTCCCAGGCTTAGAATAATATTTTAGATTTTCCTGTAAAGTCTCATAATTTTTACTGTTCATTTGTTATTTTTCTTAATTTTAATTAGTTTAAATTAGTTTTTAATTAATAATAATTATTTAAAAAGTCTAAAAAATATATTTTCAGTTTTAACATTAGTTTTATAATATTTTAGATTTTTCCAATTTATAATTTCATTTTTTAGGTTAATTTCCTATTTTCTTGTATTTTAATGTATTTTTAAATAGTTAAAAATAGTTTTTAATTAATAATAATTAAATAAATAGTCATAAAAATAATTTTCTTTTTCTCAAAATTTTCTCTTATCATTAGGTTTGTAAAAATTTCATTTTTATATTTTTAGGATTAATACTGTTTCAATTTCACATTTTCTTTTCTACGTTACGTAGTTTTTAATTTAAACATACGCGTTTTAGATTTTAATCGTTAAACGATTTTAAATATAGAATTAAAATGACTTCAAAGTCTTTATTAGATTTAATTTCCTTAGTGTAATCAATCATAACACCCTTTTCCTGTTCAATATTCACCCGATCACAGATTCGTTGTATTACAGTTTACACACCTCGTTGGGACTTAACGACTGGTAAAACTATACTCCTCTGGACTTAATTGCATTTTGTTCTGAACTGTTTGACTTTTATGGTTGACCATTCACAAGTGGTTGACTTGTGTAATAAAAGATAGACCGTTCGGAGCGGATCAAAATTTGGCGCCGCTGCCGGAGGTGTCTTTGCGTATCACGAATTTGTAGCATCATTGTTGTTGAATATACATCCATTGTATATTTACCATCTTTGTCCATATTTCCTTATTTTCATATAAAACCAAAATTATCGTGAAGTTAATTCGTTTGACGGATCGATTACCAAAAACATTTTTTATTTTATTCAAGTTTTCAACAAACACAAAAAACCCAAAAAGATTTTCTTTCTTATATTTACAACATGTTTTTCAAAAATACCAAAAATATTCCTCTTTACCCTCTTACCCTTTTTGATTCTTTATCCCTTTACCCTCTATCCATTTGATTCTAACTTCTTCTATTCTCATGGAATCGTTTATTCCTTGTGTCGGTTGTGGTGAGCCTCTTTTTGGTTCACCATGTCGCTGGTGTACGTGTGTACAGTGTGGTAATGATATTCGGAACGGGAGTTGTTTGTTTTGTGGTTCGAGGAATTCATTTGATTATGATCCTAATCGGAACTCATTTAACGACCCCTCAAACTTTTCCAATTACCCACCACAGCCCGACTTATCTTCATATAATCAACATAACTGCTGTGAATTTTGTGGGGGTCCTCACCAAGGATTTGAGTGTCAATCCGAAAACACGTTTGTCTATGAACAGTTTTCCAGTGATGCTCAGAACTTTGGTTATGACCAATATCCATATAATTCACGTCCCATCAACAGTTTTTGTTGTGAGTACTGTAGAGGTCCCCACTTCAGCTCTGATTGTCAAATAGGGAATCCATTTCCTTGTAACAATCATGACTCTTACGGGTTTGACAATTTCCAACCTCCACACAAAGAACATACGGTTCAAACTCCACCTGAGCCGTTGCCTAAAGGAATTTCCCAAGATTTTGAAACCGCAATGAAAACACTTGATGATATGATTCAAAACTTTAAGAATCAAGTGAGTGGTGAAAAAACCATGGGAGAATTGCTAGCCGAAGAACGAGAGGCTCGCAAGTCTAGGGAAGAATTATTAATCCTAGAGCATGCAGCTCTAAGGCGTTCCCAATTTCTTAAGGCAGCTCTATATGATGATGACGAGGAGAGTTTTTATCCTTTTAAAGATAATATTTCTCAACTCCTCAGTCTGTTGTTATCACACCCGATATTCCCACTCACTCTCTGAACATGGGGTACGAGCTTCTTGACACTGTTCCTGAAAAGGAATCGGACGAATTCATAAAGTCTAGTGATGAGAACCTTGTCCCAATCCCGAGAGAGTCACAGGAAATTTCTGATCATATGTGTGATTCTTCTTCCCCTCTTGATTGTTCAAACGATCAATTTGAGACTTTCTCCGATGGTAGCAAAGACCGTGCTTTTATGGAAACATTGAGTATGTTGAGGCATCACTTCCAAAGTCTGATGTCGATCATCTTCTTGAGGAATTCACCGATGAACTCACTCACATCAATCCACTTTCATCGGAAAGTGATGATAGTCTCTTTGATTTCAAAGCCGATCCGAGAGACTGAAAGTCTCCTTGATAATGATCGCTCACTCACTTCTTATCCCAACAGTCCAATAGAGAATGTTGATCACTTTGTTCCTAAAACATTCAAAGCTACTTTCACCAATCCTCTATTTGAATTCGACTCTGAATTCACTTTAATTTCTGAGAATCCACTCTTTGATACCCAGATTGAGGATAGTGATGAGTCCACAATGGAACAAGAGTTCACAAATTCACATCATGTGAATGATTCTCTTCATGAGAAGTTCGCTGGTGAACTCACTCATATCATGACTCCGCCGGAGTATGATCGCTTGGATGGCAAAAATCATGATCGGGGAAAAGTTCTCAAACATGAGAGTTTGTATTTCTATGACAAATTTTCCAACCCTCCCTCCCGAGATGCTTTCCAAACCAAAGAGCTCAACCGATAAAATCCAAACGAGTGCAATTGCACTTGATCCTGAGGAAGAAGATCTTATCATGATCGTCATCATGATTTTCCTTCTTTTCTTCACCTACCGGGTGACTTCCTCTCTTCTTCACTCATTCGGGAGTGAGGACACTATCTTTGACCCCGGCATTTTCATTTATTATTTGTAAGCCGGATCTCTCTATATCTCATCGGTGTGGAACTTTCGCGTACTTCAATGTTTATCCAAACATCTTGAATGAAAGTCCGATGGAGATTGTCTCTTCCACTTACTTCCCCATGAACCAATTAATTCGGGGTCGAGTCAAGCTAGCGACTCGGTAATCAAAACAGTAGTTAAACATGGGTTTTCACCCGTGTGTACCACCCTAGTGTGGGGGAGTTGCCCCCCGCTGTTGTATATAAGTTTTCAAAAAAAAAATAAATAAATAAATAAATAAAATTTCAAATAATGGCCGTAGTATTTCCCTTTTACGTTCTATGTTTCGGCATAACCACCGGTACTTTGAATATTGAGGGCAATATTCATTTCTAGTGTGGGGGGGAATTCGCACGAATTTTATCATGTAATTACACCGCGTAATTCCCCCATTTTTGGCCAAATTTTTTTTTTGGAGTAAGTGTTTTGCACTTACTCAGCCTTACTTCTGTTATCATCCGCCATGTCTAATAAACAAAAGGATTGGCTAATCCAGGACCAAACGGCTCTTGGTAAAGATATCTCAAATCCGTTGATGGCTTGCAATTTGCCCAAAATTGTATGGTATTCGACTCACCATATCCTTAAAAGTGAAGAGTTGGCTAGCCCGCAAGTTTATGGCTTGTGGTAAAGGCAGTTGGAAAACCATAATGGTTAATCAGCTCACCAAAGATAGTATATATTATCTAAGAGTTGACTAGTCCAGAAGCAAACGGCTTCTGGTAAAGACAAATCAAATCCGTTAGAAGCTGGTGATTTGCTCAAAATCATTTGGTTATCGTTGTACCAAGGTTCTTACTTGAACTGAAACAATTGGCTACTCCAGAAGTAATGGCTTTTGGTAAAGAGATTCAAATCCATTAAGTTTTCTCAAAAGATTGCTAGGGACTAGCAATAGTTTAGTGTGGGGGATTGATGAGTGTGTAAATACTCATCATTTTTGGTCAAATCTGAACTGCAAAACATTTAAAAACACTCAGAAATGCATCAAAATACTGAAAATATCCCAAAATTGTGTTTTATATGTTTTAAATGCAAAATGAGTAAAAACAGCTAAAAAACGAACAAAGTTTGCTTAATTGGCAGTTTCAGTCCCCTAACTTTTAAAAAAATGGCAAAACAAGTCCCCGGGATTTTTAAAAATGGAAAATATTATTTATGGTCCTTGGTTAATAAAGTTTGTCATCTATGGTCCTTATGATAATTTTGGAAGTTGGCAAGATCACACCTTGAAGAATTGGAAAATTGCACATTTGGTCCTTGTGATTAATACCTACCAAACTTGCCAAAATAAAATACCCAAAACAAAACATAAAACCCTTTACCCTTTCCCTTCTCCTTAACCCAGAAAACCCAAGAATAAAAATGGCGCCAATAATCTTTCCCTCCCATCTCACTGACACACTCAACCTCTCTTTTCCTGCTTTCCCTCTTCCCCACTCAACCTCCATACCACCTGCTACCCATTTACCCATCACCTCCCCACCCCCTGCGACAGAGAAAGAAGACAAAGAGACAACGAGACAGAGAAGACCAGAAAAGAGAGAGAGAAGACCTTATAGATGGTAGTATAAATAGCTTGTGTAGCCATTGATAAGGAGTTAGTTTTTAGTTAGTTTTTTAGTTTTTAATACCCTTTTTCTTAGTTTTAAAATTAGTTGTCATTTTTCTTTTGTAATGAAATTTCCAAGTTAATGAAGAGTTATTTTCATATATTGGTTACTGTTTTTTAGTGTTGAAGTAATTGTTATTATCAATCCTTGTTAGTTAAATCCTAGCTTTCATAAAAAGGTCTCAAAAGTTCTTGTATTAAGTCTGTCAAGAAAGAAATTTTCACCATAATTAGTGTTTGGGTCAAGTGTTTTGATTGGTAAAAAAAATCTATTTTTACCCGTTTGACTTACCACGTTAAACTCATTCTAGTAGTCTTAAATTAGTAACAAGGTTTTGAAAAGAATTGCATAAGTTTAATACAAGTGTAGTTGAAATAAAAAGTTGGTTTTCTGCTTTCTAAAGCTGAACACAACAGCAAGCTATAAGCTGCTGTTCATAAGCCACTTTTGTAGCTTGTTTTATCTTCAAATCTTGCGCACTTGGTTTTTCTTGAGTCCTTGTATTACCATTTCTGCTTGTGTCTACTTTTCTTGCATCACAAACCACTCTAGCATAGTTTAAAGTAGTGGTGAAATCTGGCTTTTGCAACTTTTTGGTTCTGTCTCAGCAGCTCCAACAGCCTTTGACAAGCTCATAGCGAGCTTGAAGAAGCTCCTCAGAAGCTAGACATGGGGGCGTTTAATAGTTAGCTTGGCGAACTTGGACTATGCATAAGCTTAAGAGCTTATTCCTTCTGCAGCATGGTCAAAATAAGCTCTAAACAGTCCCTCGTGGGCTGTTTCAACCGAGCAGATCACAACAGCTAAGTATTCTTTTTTTTTAGTGCTTATTAGGTGTCACTTTTAGCTTATTTAATTTTATTTAGTGATCATTAGTTAATATTAGTTCAGGATTTGTTATCTTAGTGCTTATTAGTGCTAGTTGTTACCCTATATTTGCTTATTTTCCCTTATTTATTTAGCTTTAGGATCTCCCCTAGATTTAGAACTTATTCCCAACTGCTTATCCTCATATTTTTAGCTTTGTTTCTTTGTTTGTAGCTTATTCCAACTTAGGTTCACATGTTATCTTATTCTTCTTTCTCTAAACTGCTTTTCTGTGCTTATTTTTGTGCTTAAAATCTGTCAAAGGGTGTTTGGTTATTGTTTTTGCAATTTGATTTTTGCCAAACTTTGTGGAATTTTCACAGATTCATTATAAGTCCATTTGAGCTGAAATTTGGGATACAAGATCTTTGGTTGGTGATCTACAGCTAGGTATTTTTAGTTTATTTTTGTGATTTTTCTAGATAGCTTAATATAGTGCTTAAAGTAGGGCCTTAGAGGCCGTTTGGCATATAGTTATTAAAATCTGGTCGCGAGTTTTCTTTCTATAGCTTGTGCTTTTTACTTCCCAATAAGTTGCATTATCTCATTTTAGGTTAGATTTAGGCTTTAGTAGCTTATGGTAGCTTATAGTTAGCTTTTAGCTTATTTCAAGTGCTTATTTAAACTGCTTATTTGCCCAATTCAGCTTATTAGTGGGCTTATTTAACTTTTTATATTTTTCCCAGGCTTAGAATAATATTTTAGATTTTCCTGTAAAGTCTCATAATTTTTACTGTTCATTTGTTATTTTTCTTAATTTTAATTAGTTTAAATTAGTTTTTAATTAATAATAATTATTTAAAAAGTCTAAAAAATATATTTTCAGTTTTAACATTAGTTTTATAATATTTTAGATTTTTCCAATTTATAATTTCATTTTTTAGGTTAATTTCCTATTTTCTTGTATTTTAATGTATTTTTAAATAGTTAAAAATAGTTTTTAATTAATAATAATTAAATAAATAGTCATAAAAATAATTTTCTTTTTCTCAAAATTTTCTCTTATCATTAGGTTTGTAAAAATTTCATTTTTATATTTTTAGGATTAATACTGTTTCAATTTCACATTTTCTTTTCTACGTTACGTAGTTTTTAATTTAAACATACGCGTTTTAGATTTTAATCGTTAAACGATTTTAAATATAGAATTAAAATGACTTCAAAGTCTTTATTAGATTTAATTTCCTTATTGTAATCAATCATAACACCCTTTTCCTGTTCAATATTCACCCGATCACAGATTCGTTGTATTACAGTTTACACACCTCGTTGGGACTTAACGACCTGAGGTAAAACTATACTCCTCTGAACTTAATTGCATTTTGTTCTGAACTGTTTGACTTTTATGGTTGACCATTCACAAGTGGTTGACTTGTGTAATAAAAGATAGACCGTTCGGAGCGGATCAAACCTTCCTCGTGAAGTTATTTGCTTTCCAAAAACCCAAAAATATTTTCCTTTTCAAAATTTATTTTCTCATTTATGTTTTTTATTTATCAAAACCCCAAAAATATTCTTCTTTACCCTCTCCACCGTCAATTCTTTATCTCTTTACCCTCTTGAACCGTTTAATTCTATCTTCTTTATCCTCTAACCCGATAATTCTTTCTTCTTATCCCTCTATATGCTTAATTCTATTGGCGGACACGCTGATGTCGAACTACTCCAAGTACCCACCGAGGGTTACGAAGATGCTATCGTCGTACTGGAGATTCTGTCCGAAAATTTCAAGATACAAACCGGGTTAATTCAACTAGTTATGTCAAAACCATTCTATGGTTTCAAGAGGGACGATCCCTATGCTCACATCCGATGGTTTGATAATTTAATTTCGACTATAAAATATAAGGATGTCCCTCGTGACACAATTAAGTTGATGTTATTCTCATTTTCCCTCGAGGGGGTAGCCCAGAATTGGCTCGATAAAGAACCCCCTCGATCGATCACTACTTGGGATGATCTCGTTTCTAAATTTGTAAATCGTTTCTTTCCTTATTCTAAAACGATAAACCTTAAGAACGAAATTACAAACTTCCAGAACGTTTGATGAAAGTTTTGGTGAGGCATGGGAAAGATTCAAAGATCTCCTTCAAAAATGCCCACATCATGGTTTTTCGGAATTACTTCAGATCGATATGTTCTACAATGCTTTAACGCAAACCGATCAAGATTCACTTAATACAGCCGCCAGTGGCAATATCTTGTATCGTACCCCAAGGGATATATTGACGATCATCGAGAACAAATCGAAAGTTCCGACATCAAGAAATAAACCGGTTAAGATGGCTGAGCTTACCAAAGCTATTCGATGCATGAAGCAAAAACCAGAGCCTGTTGATACCGTTTCCAAAAGATGTGATTATTGTGGTGGTCCCCATCCTTTTTACGATTGTCAAGCCTCCGATGACGACGTCTATAATGCTACAACAGCCCAATATCGCAAGACTTTTGTTTTTGATGATGATGAGGATTCCATTCAAATGAAAGAATATTATGAGAGTTTGTCGGCTGAAACTACTCCCATTTCTGAGCCTTTCATTTCCGACCCTTCCCCTTCACTCACGCCGGTTGAGAGAAGTGATGTCGTTTTGGAAGAGGTCGATGATTCCATTTCTTCGATAATTGTTGAACCCGTTAACTCTCTCATAATGGGGGACGAGCCTCTTAGCACCATTCCGGAAACTGAATCGTCTTGTGTTGAGAGCCTTGAACCAATCCCAAGTGAGTCCGAGGATGTATCTGACAGTGATTGTGATTCGCTTTTATGTGATTCTCTTGACATCTCCGAGGTTACTTCAGGGATTTTCTCAAATCCTCATTTTGAATTCAAGAACGACTACACCTTTTGCGAAGTTAATCCTCTTTTCGACAAAGATTTTGAGTCCGATTCTGAGACTACAACGGAAGTGGTGGATATTGCTAGCTCTCAGAGCACACCACTTGTCCCATCTCGTATTCGACCTTTATCTCCCGTGATGTGAAGTTATGCAATTTGAAGAAAGTAATGAATCCGACACTGAGGATATTATGGAGATTGATTTCGAAATGAGGCCCGAGATGAATGAATCAGTTAAAGTGGTGGAAGACGATATTCTTGATAGGGAAGAAATCAATTTATCTATTGATGACTTGATACCACCAGGTATTTAGGATGCTGATGATGACCCCGAGGGGGATGTGATGTTATGTGATGGATCTCTTGACTTTCCTCTCTCTGACGAGTCCACCATCCTTTATCCCATTGAGACTTCATGTGAAGACAAAATCTTTAAACCCGGGATATGCATTGATGAGTTCTTTGTTGCTAAAGTTTTCCTAGAAAAGGATCCTCTCTTGGATGCCTTCATGTTTGAGCCTTCAAGAAACACTTCTCTATACCATGGACTCCCTTCTTTCTTGGAGTCGTTTCTCTTTGATCCGTCATCCCGACGTCCACCCGCAAAACCACCGGATGATGGATCACTCTTTCTTAATACACCTTATGTGAGTTTGGGAGATGTTGTACCATTTGTGTTGGAGCCCGAAACTTTCTTTCCCTCCCAACCCACCCATTCTCTTTCCTCCGAGTGAGGATACCATCTTTGATCCAGGTATCCCTTCCGCTTTTGCTCCCCATGGACCAATGATCGGGTCGAGTCAAGCTAGCGACTCGATTAACAAAAACAGTAGCATTTCATGGGTGCCCACCCATGTTTCTGACTTCTTTCTATTTTCTAACACTAAGTGTGGGGGGAATTCCTCCACTGTTGTTTGCTTGTTGTGTGTTTGCTCTCTGTTTTCAGGATTCCCGTAGATCGTGATGATTGATGCGCCTGTTTTCAATCCAGCTGCCCAATATCCGATCTTTTTGCTAACGTTTATCTAGGGATATCTTTTTAAAATCCTTTTGTGAAAAAAGATTTTGTTTCCACACTTGGCTAGTGGTATTACCTTTTTCCGTTCTATAGTTTCGGCTCCGGCCGGTACTTTGAATATTGAGGGCAATATTCAATTCTAAGTGTGGGGGGGAATTCTAAGCGAATTTTGATCACATTATGTACCTTCTAGTACCCTAGCACCCCCGTTTTGACCAAAAATTTTAAAAATTTTATCGCTTTAAGTCAAGTATTTACATTTACAAGAAGTGTTTTGCACAAAAATAAAGCATTGATGCTTCGGCATTAATGGTAGTTTAGTCTTGATTCGGCTAGAACAAGGGGAATCCCGACTCTGCTAGAGTGTTGATCTAGCTGCTCTCTTAACATTTAGGCTAAGGTTTTACTCATTGTGCAAATGAAAATGCTAAGCGTGGAGTAGTTGGTTCTCTTTAGAGCTTATATAAGTAATCTATGGCTTTTTCTCCCAGAAGCTAACTAATTGGACTTAAATACGTGCTCATTGTCAAATTTTTGAACATTCAAATCGTCTTGTTACAATAAAAGTTTTTAAGCAAAATTGATTTAGAGTCCGAGTTCAACTTTTTATTTAAATTTCCGAGAAAGCATACTTTCTTAAATTCTGAATAATGTTGCAAAATGAAAGTATCGAAAAATGCTTGAATGATGCAAAATTTGCAAGTTTAAAGTTCAAATTCAAAAGTGAAAAAAAAAAATAAATAAAAAAAAAAGTGAAAAAAATGCAAAAAAAGAAAATGAAAAAAATGAAAAGAATGAAAAATGAAAAATATGAGTTGCGTGAATAAAAGCATTATGTTGCTTATGAATAAATGTGCGAAACTTGCTTTTTCTTAAATTTAAATCGGAAGTTGAACTCGTATTCGTCAAAGTTGTCTAAAAGTTTGACGGTAATTTAGAAATCCTTGATTTCAAAGATCCCGAAAGCTCCGATACTATTCTCGAGGTGAAAACCTAGCCTCCCTAAAAGGACAAGCTGAGAAGAAAGTCGCAACATGGAGTGATCTCACCTTTGAATCTCGAATTTCAAAATTATCGTCGGTTGTAATCCATTTAGGTTTAGTTTTAACTTGACGGTAGCTTCGTAAATCTTTGGAATCGAATTCCCGCTGATTCCGGTACTATTCTCAAGGGTGAAAACCTAGCCTCCTTAAAAGGACAAGCTGAGAAGAAAGCCGCTACATGGAAAAGGCTCTTTCGATCCTTAGACTTTCATCGTTTCCGGTGAGTTAGTACTTTAGTTAAGTGGATAACAACTATAACAAATGTCGATTTCAATGGTCAAACTTTTGAAAATGAGCACAATCACTTAAATTGTATAAATTGCGGGAGTAAAAAGTTAAGTCTCGACTTACATAGATTATTGATATAAGTAGTGTTAGCATTTTACAATAACGTTTGCACAATAAGTTTAAGCTTAGTTTGAGAGTATCAAAAAGAGGATGACGATTACAATTCCCTGGAGACACCCATTTTGCGTGAATCCCGTTCCATGATGCCATGTTTTGATAATCAAGCATGTTATTTATTATCGTTCAAGTTTAAATTTCGCGTAGTTGAATAAAAAGTCGAAACGGGGTATTATTGGTATTTTTGATCCTTTCATTACTTCATATGATCGGATTGCTAGGGACTAGCAATTGATAGTGTGGGGGATTTGATGAGTGCTTATTCACTCATCATTTTACCCATCTAAGACCACAAAAACGTCTAAAAACACGGAAATATTACCAAATATACTGCAGATATCCTTGGAGTGTGTTTTTATGTATTTCAGGTACAAAGGATCGAAAACAGGGCAAAAACGGACGAATTGAGCTTGGAATGGAAAACGTGCATTGCAGCCAAAGTCGAAGATGATTTTCTATATTTTCGTGAGCGGGATACACATTTGGGAGTGAGCTTGGGAATCAGACGGAAAACCTAACCCTAAAACCCAAATCACCATTTTACCCTTCTACCCGAACCCAAAATTACCATTTTACCCTTTTTCACAAAAATCCTAAAATATCATTTCTCTTTAAATCCTTATTTTTATTTAAAACCAATTATTTTTCAAAAACCAATTTTTATTAAAAGTTTTCTTTAAAAAAAAAATAAATAAAATAAAAAAAGTTTTTAACAAAAACACAAAAAATACTTTTACTTTAAAAACAATTTTTACTTAATACTTTTTTTTTAAAACCCTTTTAGTTAACCCCTTAATTACCCATTAAACCCATTTACCCCTTAAATACTTTAACCCAAAAAGAAACCCAACCCATATTATTTGACCCCTTCTTCCCTGGTTTACCCAAAACAGCAAAACCCGCTTCACCATTTTTGCCCGCCAAAACTCTCTCACCCACAACCCTTGTCTTCTTCCCTAGGGTCACTCTCAACTCACTGATAACCATGAAGCAGTGAAACCCCACATCCCACATGGGCTCAGTGCCATGTTGGCAATCCCAAATGACACTATTGGTGCTAAGGCTGTGAACGGCTCAGATTCATGAGATTGGGCTCCAAGCAAAAATCAATGGATGATATTGAACCAAAGAAGCACAAAATCTCTCCAAGTCTGTTTTCTCTCAGCAAACAAACACAAGAAGCAAGACCTAGCTTATTTTTTTTAGTATAAATAGATAGCTCTTGTAGCCATTTAAAGGCATTAGGTTTTAGTTTTTTTTTAAAGTTTAGTTTCTGTTTTTAAGTTGTAATTTATCTTTTAAATTAATGAAAAACTTTTTTTTAGCTTATTTACTTATTGTTCATCAGTGAATAAGCACTTTTGTGCGTATTTGCTTATTACCATTTACTATTTGTTCTAAAGCCTTATTTTTAATTGCAAATCAGTTTTACAAAAGAAAATCCAAGTTAGCTTTTAAGAAAAATTCGTTTTATTAGTTTAACAGCCCTGTACAGGGGTGTTTGGTTTAAGCTCTAATATGGGTCAAATCCCATTTTCACCCACTTTGACTTTGTAAGTCAAAGTTGTCTTAAGGTTTTAATTGGTTTTTAAAAGTTTTCAATCCGTTTTCTTCAAGTTTAGCTCAAGTAAAAAAAAAAAATGATAAAAAAATTTTCTGTCAAAAAATCTTAGCAGCAGCATAGCTGCTGCTCATCCTTTTTTTTGTAGCTTAATTCTAATCAAAACTCCTTAAAAAGTGCTTTTCTCACATCTCAACATACCACTTTCAATATAGCCTTAGCTTATTTGCACATTAGGATAGTGGATTTAGCTTAAATTTGTACTAGAAACTTGCATTTGGCCACTTTATTAAGCAAGAACAGCCTAAATGGCCAAGTGGCTTGTTTTTTTTAGATTTTTCATTTGCTTATTACTAGGTCTTATAAGCTAAAATTTGGTATGCAACATCTTGGGTTGGTAATCTGTCTTATGCACATTTTTGTGGAATTTTAGTCGTAGCTTATTAGTGCTTAATTTGCCCTTGAAAAAGCCCCTCTAGGACTGTATGTTGTCCCATAACAGCAGCACCACAATCCCCTTTTTAGCTTATTAGTTGTCTGTTTAGCTTATTCTGATTTCCTCATGTGCTTATTAGTTAATATAGGTTAGGATAGTTTAAGATTAGCTTATTTGGTTTCCCTTATTACTTATTTAGTGCTTTTGATAATCTTTTTAGTCCATTTTTAGCTTAAGGTCCCCTAGTGTAGCTTATTTAACCAACTGCTTATCCCCCTTATCTTTTAGCTTATCTCAGTTTGTTTTGCTTATTCCAAAGATTAAGTGCTTATTTCCATTTTTTAGTGCTTATTTAAGCTTTCTTTTGATAAAAATCGATAGTTAGTTGTCCGGTGTTAATCGTTGAAATAAGTCTGTTGTAAAAATGCTTATTGTTAGCTTTTTAAAAAGTGGTCATTTATAAAAAGTACTTATTTCCTCCCCAACCTTAATTTGCAAAAAGAAAATTTGAAAAAAAAATGTTTGCAAAAAATAAAAATAAATGCTCTTGCTGGGATTCGAACCCGTAAGACTTAAATTGCATTATTTTCACTTTTGGAGCTCGGGATTAACCCGGATTTTCATGTTTTTGCATTTTAGCACCCTAGGACTTAATTTAGCTTCATTTTATTGTTTCATATGCTTACTAGTAGTTAATTTATCATTCACTTTGTTCCCCTAGCCTTAATTACTTTCTCGTTAATTAATTTGTAGAAAACGTAATCAAAAACAAAAAAATCTCGAACAATTCAAGCATTTTAATAACAAACCAAAACGTTATCCTCAATTCACACCTCGTTGGGACACGACCCGGGTAATCACTTACCCGGTATCACTTATATCACATTCGTGAGTTTTGGCACGTTAACCCTTTTCCTAAAAGGTTGATTTGTCGATTCTCGCGTGTATCGTATATTTGATATATTTTCTTACACATCATTATACAAGGGTTATATTCAGGTTAATTTCCTACTTAAACTCGATAAACCACCAGAATTCATTAAAAAGATCTAGAGACACGATAGTGTCTTACCACTCAGCAAAATCTTAACATCTTATTTATACTACCTAATTTCATTCTTGAAATTTTCATACCTGAGATAATCCGAATTACTATATTGGGATAGTCATCAAATCTTCTTGTCATTTCTTAGAAGTACTAGCGTGTTTAGGTTTCAAGGATATCATTCCGCCATAATCTTTTACAATCCACTTTTGATTTTAAAACAAACTTGACATCTCTACAGATAACGCTCAGATTGTGCATGTTTTTAGTAGCGTTATGTGTACTTTTATATATGTTATTTGGTTATATTTGCGTAATTATAGTGCTTAAACGCATCGAAAGATGTTTTTCTAGTGTTTATAACCAAGTGCATGGAAACTGAAGGAAAGTAAAGAAATTTTCAGCTAATAGAAGATTCCCGTTTCAGTGAAGCTTAAATCAAGTATCTCAAGGACCTTTAAAGACCATAGTGATTGAAGAACCAAGTTCTACAAGATAAAGAGAAGAAAATATCAAGTTTCCGTATCTCAGGAGATCCAACCGGATCGGTTGCTCATGCAACCGGATCGGCTGGAATATGACCAGAAACGACACTGTGACCACCACCAACCGTTCGATCGCAACCCGCAACCGGAACGGTTGGCCACTTTTGTAGAAGACCAACCGGATCGGTTGGTCGTATAACCGATTCGGTTGGAGAAGCTGCAGTTTCCAAATCTTCATCACTAAGCCTTCCCTTTGCATCCAAACGATTCTAGGTCCTTCTCTTGGTGTATTCTAGTCCATTCCTTACTCCTTGGAGGCCAAGTTCAATAATTAATACCCTAGGCTTTGGAACTAGTATAAATAGAGGCCATTTGTGAGCATATGAGACAACACCTCAAATACAAATCTCTCTACTCATCAAAACAAAGCTTTAAGCTCTCATAATTCTACCTTAGAAGCCCAGGGAAGTTTGGAGTTCCAGAAGTTCCACATTTGGAGGCCAAACCACCAAGAAGTCTACCCCAATACTTTGGGAGTCATTACTACACCACTTGTAATCTTATTCCAAGCATTGTAAGACTTTTAATCATGTTTTCTAATGTTCAAAGTTCTGAGTTTATGTTCATGTTTGCTATGAGTGGCTAGTTTCTTTATACACTTGCTTAAATGATGTTGATTTTCATATGATTAGTTAGATTGTGTGAACATGTTTTAATTCAATTTCAAGTTGATTCTAAGATCCAATTGTGCTAAAGTTTCATAGTGACATTTGTTAATCAAGTTTGGCTAATTGATAGTAATCGTTGGGGTCGAAAGAACTTATTGTTATTCAACTAGTCATAATCATTTTGTCTATGGATGATTGTTTTTACCCATTATTCTTGATTATACAAAGGAACTAAGGTGTGGTTGTAATAGAAACACTTTTTGAT
>OU343216.1:59658641-59717092 GCA_910596185.1 Chrysanthemum makinoi
AGACTAAAACAAACAATTAAACATAAATGAGAACTAATTAAGGGAGAAACTTACCATTCGAAACAAAAAAAAATTGAAAGAATTTCGGTTTTGATAATGTGTGTGGATTTGTGTGTGTAAAAACTAATTAAAGTATAAAAAAAAATAAAAAAATATATTAAAACTAAATTAAAAAACTAAAAAAACTAAAAGGATTTGATTTACTTTTTGCAGATTTTGATAGTTCCCAATGATACATTTTTGCAGATTTACTTTTTCAATCGCATATTAGCCGGAAATCTCACGCCGTCGTTCGCACATCTGTTTGGTCGGATATTGTACGTATGGTCGGGGTTGTGGGCCAACTAATGATTGAAAGTGTACTTATTGTCTGGACACGTGTCAACATTTTAGTGGAATCGCACATTCGCACAATCGCACATGACCAATTTGGGAAAAGAGATATATTTTGTACCAAATGGTGACCTCTAGGGAACTTTTTGTCCCCTTTTGGGAATTAGCTCATAAAAGATAATTATGCCAACATTTTTTTTAGGACGGCCCCCCTAACAGAAATGTTGAAGTTCTGTCCCTGCTCATTAACAACCCTGGATTTGGGTTAACAAAATTTGTTTCCGCGTCGTGCGTTACTTGATACTAATTTCATTTCGATATGGTATAGTACTACACATTATGCACTCATGGATTCCATAAGTCGAATGTACATAAACAGCTACGTACACAATTTATAATGCCATTACTTTATCGACAGGAAGCTTGTTGACGGGGAGCAAGGGCTGACTGCCCTTGATGGATAAGACATACATGGTTTTGGAGGGATTTCCAATAACTCTATGTCTCCTTCTAACATTTCCAACACCCTTGTGATTGTGGGGCGGTTCAAGGGATTAGTCTGGATGCACCACAACCTCACGATGATCGTCTTCCTTACCATATTATCTTCTTCATCGCTGACAATCCCGTGCAGTCCAAGTTCTTCTTCGTTAAATCCAATCCTCTTGTATATCCAATGAGGAAAATACATTTCACTTGAATGATCAACTTCAACGTCTATATCTTTTCGCCCTGCAAACATCTCAAGAATCATCATTCTGTAACTATAAACATCTGATTTATTAGATACATGTCCAAAATTTCTAGAGAATAGTTCTGGAGCAATATAACCGGGTGTCCCTCTCAGATGGGACATGGATATCTTTCTTCTCTCACTTGGAAACAGCTTAGCAAGCCCAAAGTCGGATATCTTGGGACATAAATCTTTATCCAAAAGGATATTATGGGGCTTTATGTCAAAATGCAAGATACGAGTGTTACAACCACTATGCAGGTATTCTAAGCCTCAAGCAATCCCAATGGCAATTTGGGTTAACTTTTCCCACCCAAGTTGGCTATTACTTGGGGATTCCATACTATATATGAACTTCTCAAGGGATCCGTTAGGCATGAATTCGTATATTAAAGCTCTTTGATGGCCCTCTAAACAAAATCCTACAAGCTTGACAATATTAACATGGGAAGTCCTGCCAACAGTCGCAACTTCATTAATAAAATCTTCCCCGTTACCTTTCAATGCACTTAAAACCTTTACTGCCACTAGGCTTCCATTGGTTAGCGTCCCTTTATACACGAACCAAAGCCACTTGGCCTAGTTTGACTTTAAAGGAGTTTGTCATCTTTTTGACTTGTGAATAAGAGTACCTTTTTGGATCCAAGAATTGATGATTCTTTATAAAATTCTCAACATTGGGGTGATTCTTTGTCCTTTTTCTCTGTTTCAGTTTCCTTATGATGCATAAGATTAGAACAACCAATATAGTCACACTTCCAGCAGTAAGTGCTGCATAAAACATTCTTGAATTAGCTACTATTGATATTAAAGTTGAAGTGGTAATTTGACTCGTAAAAAGTTGAGTATGATATATTACCCGTGACGAAAGCTACTGGTTTCCTTTTTTCTTCTGCATATACAAAGAATAAGCAATTAGCTTTCATGTTCTTTTATACTTATTAAAATTATCATCTTACATATCAGGCAAACAAGAAATCAACTTTTATGTTCATTTACATTTTTCTCCATTAATCATTAACACGCAGGTTGGTATCTTTTTTCTTTTGTCGAAAAGATTCTCATATTCTCTATTTAAAATCATCTGTCAACAAGATTAAATTCTCCATATTTTTTTTTACTTACACCTATGTATTAAAATTTTGGGCCTCGTAAAAATTGGAGGCCCTGTGTCGTTGCTCATCCCACACCTGCCCAAATAATCATAGACTGTTTATGACTTAGGGGTGTTTGGATTAGCTTATTTTATGGGCTTATGGGCTTACTTTGAATTCGGAAAAGCTCATGAGCTTATGAAAGTAGGAAAGAAAGCCCCCTTCCAGTCAGCGAAGACAATCATGTAGAAACTGATTTACACTAACACATTGAAGGGGATCGTACCTTACAAGTCTTGCTTCATGCTACATTGGATATAGGCCTCAAAAGATCAAACACTAATATACTAACTAAACGTTTTTAATCTCACATGGATTACCACAAACAGCAGAAATATGAGCTCATATAAAAAATAATTTAATGATTTGGTGAAAAAATTCATATTTTTAGAGTAGTAAATAACTAAATACCAATACCAATAGTAATAGTAATAGTTGGTTGATAGTGAGTAATTGTTGCATACGATTTACTCAATTAACTTATGAATAGTAGTTTCTAACCCTGTGTAGAGCCATGCTTTTCATACATGTGTGTGTCCATGAAATTGAATTCAGCAGTAAACATAATATACAGTCCAGAAGTAATTACCCTTTTTGGCATCTAAACAGTGAAACTGTTCTTTGTTAGCATGACAGTGGCCGCCCTTGTTGTGACACTTTTCACAGGAACGTGTCAATGAAAATGAAATAGAGAGCTTAGAAGTGAGAAGGGAAAATATGGTGGTTGTATCACGTACGTTATCTTCCCATCGCCCTATCATTGGCAACTGTATTACTTCACATGTACGCGGGAGATCACTTGGAACTGTTGCATTGCTGATTGAATACTCATAGTAGAACATGTGATCTTTGCATGTGTTGTAGCTATTGTAATTAGGTTGGTTAAAATAAGCTTTCGTTCCTTCAGAATAGCGTGTATCTTTTGTGCATTTGAAGAGAGTGATGAAGGGAGTTATTAATATGGAATATAAAAGAGGGCTTGGAGAAGTGAAATTATTCATAAGCACCTCACAGCTTGTATTGTTGACAAGTTTTTCAAATGTTTGGTTACGGATCACAACGGCAGAACTACTGGAAAACTTGGCAGCAATTTCATAATTCTTTGCTCCAATTTGAATATTCCCACCTTCTGAATTATATTTGACCTTGATCAACCCACAACGTTCGTCAGTGTCATTGTAAAACGGGTACTTGAACTGGGCAAAACCTGGACAACTAAAACTTTCCGGACTGGTTGGCGTAGACATGTTACTTTGTGTAGCTGAGTGAAGGACAGGTAGACAAGAGAGAAAAACAGACACGAAAACAAAGACAACAATCATTTCAGTATTTCCAACACAACAGGTATGAAAACTAGCCAACTTATCACTTGTATTTTTTAGACTCTCTATAATACATCTTTCACCTCTATGTGTATTACAGTAAGCCAATTACACAGGCAATTTTGTCACTTTTGTAATTTTTCCTCTTATTGACAAACCATCAAGACTTTGACTTCATTGACTGTTCTCTTCCATTTATTGGCTTATACCCATCTCAAACGCCAAATATACATACCTTGAGACTTAAGATGGTCCCCATTCTAATCCCATGTTATACGTATCAGATGTGCATCACTCATTATGGTCAAAGTCTGGATGATATAGTTAACTGATGATGAACCTCTAACCCATTACTCAAGTCTTGACTTGTCTAACTAGACTGATTTTTGTCAGGATTGATCAGTACTTTAATTTTCCTAATAATATTGTTTGTCAAGTCTCATTCACAAAGCTTTAATGCCATATAAACCGTGTAAAACCCTCCTTTTTTTGGGAAGGTTGGTGTGACCACATTAGTGTTGTTTGCGCCAAGCAAGAATTAAACTTGAAACCTCTCACATTCCGTTAGTATTTGGGTTCCAATGTATCTTATAATAAGTTAACAAATTAAGTATGGTGTAGTTGGGTTTTTGGACTCAAGGTGTTTCTTGGTAGACACGCATCGGTTCTTCTTTATGTTGTTGTATTTTTTGCCATTAAGGGTTAATATCTCAGGACACAATAAAGTATGTTCGAAATTTTCATTTCTTGATGGTAAACAATTCACATCAATGTTAAGCTTCCTTTTTCAACAAGATTGCGCTTTGATTCAGTGAACCCATTAGTTAGCAAGTACGTACTAATTATGGACTCAAAAGGCCTACCAGAACTGTTACATGCATAACCATGATTTTCAAACCCACAAAATAACATTGTTGGCCCTTTTTATGGATCTATGATCTAAACATAGTCACTATATACCAAAAACACAAGATAAAGATTGAAACTTTACGAAATACAAAAGCTTTTATAAATATGTCATCGATTTGTTTGAATACATGTTCTAACTATTTATACATAATGAAAAGGTACGATTTGAAGGGTTGTGATGGTTCGTTTGAACCAAGGGTTGTGTCCCTTGAAAGATAACTGCCTATAACTGTTTTTCCTTAACTAACTTAACTAACTATAACTACCGTTTGGTTCAGCAGATTGGGATTAACCCAATATTCACCCCCTTAATCACAATCGCTTTGTCGTAAATCTTTAACTCCAATAAGCTGTCTCATTGTTAGAAACTTGATCTTCGGTAGTGCTTTTGTGAGTATGTCAGCCTTTTGATATTCTACACTTATGAATTCAACTTGTAAGTCTTCTCTTTCAACGCATTCTCTTATGAAGTGGTACTTTGTACCAATATGTTTACTTCTTCCATGAAATACGGGGTTCTTCATCAGTTCTATAGGAGATTTGTTATCAACCATTATTATAACATTTTCTTCCTTGGAGTGTGTAAGCCTGCTTAATAGTCTCTTTAAACATAATGTTTGTGTTGTTGTTGTTGTTGTTGCTGCAATAAATTCAGATTCGCATGATGATAGTGCTACAGTGGCTTGCTTTTGTGTGCTCCAGCTAATTGGCGATTCTCCATAGAAAAATATTATTCCAGTAGTTCCTTTTCCTTCTTGAGTTTTGACTCCATAACTACTGTCGCTGAAACGTTGTATCTTGTTTCCTCCATTATGCTTGTAGGTGATACCATAATCCTTTGTTTCTTTTACATAGCGTAGTACTTGCCTGATTGCCTTCATATGTTGCTCTTTTAGTTCTTGCATAAAACGACTAAGTAATCCAATAGGATAACGTAAGTCAGGTCTTGTGTGAAGTAGATATCTTAAACATCCAATTAAGCTTCAATATTCAGTTGAGTTGACCAAAGTTCCTTCAGTGTTCTTTGCCAGTATTGTTCCTGGATCCATTGGTATTAGCGTCTCGTTTCAGTCTATCATACCAACTTCCTTTAGAATCTTGCTTGCATAGGCGGATTGCTTTATTGAAATGTCACCTCCATTTTGTGTGACTTCTATTCCTAAATAGTAAGCTAATAATCCTAGGTCACTCATTTTGAATTTTTCTTCCATTTGAGCTTTAAACTTTTCGATCTCCTTCTTTGGTGTATAGTGATGATTAGATCATCTACATAAACTCCTATTAGTAGTATTGAGTCCTTTGATGCCTTCGTGTAGATCGCTTGTTCTAATGCACATTTCTTGAAATCTAATGACTTCAAGGTATTGTCTAACTTTATGTTCCATGCACGTGGTGCTTGTCTTAGTCCATATAGAGCTTTTATAAGTCTATAAACTTTTCCAGAATTCTCTCTTTTTATAAATCCTTCAGGTTGTGTAACGTACACTTCTTCCTTTAAATCTCCATGCAGAAATGCAGATTTGATGTCGAGGTGATGTACTTCCCATTTGTTGTTAGCAGCTATGGCTAGTAGTAATCGGACAGTTTCCATCCTTTCTACATGTACGAAAACTTCTTCAAAGTCTATGTCATGCTCTTGTATGTAGCCTTTTGCTACTAGCATTGCTTTATGCTTGATTATGTTTTCATTAGCATCTTTCTTGGTCTTGAATACCTACTTTAAGTCAATTGCTTTATGTCCTTTAGGTAGTGTGGTTAATTCCCATGTGTTGTTCCTATTTATGGAATCTAACTCGACCTTCATTGCTTCGATCCATTTTTGATCGCTTGATGCTTCCTTGTAGTTCTTGGGTTCATCTTCAGTCAATAGTAATTCCTCGGTGTTCTTGTATAAGTCATTTAACATTCTATAACCTCTCAACGGTGTATGATCAAAGTGTGAATGTGAATTTGTGGTTGAGTTTGAACCATTATCACATTGATAGATTGATTGTGTTGAGGTATTTGGTGTAACTTGAGAATTTACTTGTGATGAATTTTTTGATGGTGTGTGAAGTATTTGTGAATGTGAGGGTGAGCTTGTTGTTGATGTTGTATATCCATCATCATCATTGTTAGGGAATTTCGTTGTCTTCGTCACTTGGTTGGATTTCTTGATCATGATGTTCATTTGTGGCTTCAAGATTTTCTATTTTGAAGTCAGTCCACTCTGTTTCGTCGTTAATGTGCTCACTCATGTAATCCTTCCAATCCCATGTTTCATTCTCCTTAAACTTCGCATCTCTACTGACACATATCTTTTGTGTTGTTGGATCAAATAATCGATAAGCTTTTGATCATTGTTCATTTCATAAGTATACCATTCTACTACTTCTATCATCTAGCTTCGTTAAATGTTGTGATGGTACCCTTGCATATGCTATGCAACCGAAAACTCTTAGATTCTCTAAGTTTGGCTTTCTTCGTTTAATTGCTTCATATGGAGTAATGTCTTCTAATGCTTTTGTAGGAACGCTATTTAAGATGTATATGGCATGTCTAACTGCTTCAGCCCAAACATTTTGTGGCATGTTCGTTGCTTTCATCATACATCTTGTTGTAGACATAATTGTCCTATTTCTTCGTTCAACTACTCCATTTTGTTGTGGTGAGTAAGGTGCGGTAGGTTGTCGTGTTATGCAATTTTCTTTTTCAATATTATGTGAATTCATTTGATGTGAATTCTCCTTTACGATCAGTTCTTAACATCTTTAATGTTGTCCTTAACTCCATTTCTATTGTATTCTTGTATTCCTTGAAGTATCAAATGCTTGATCTTTCGTATTTAGGAAATACACCCACATATATCTTGAGTAATCAACTACTAGCAAGAATATGTATTTCTTTCCAGAAGGTGTCGGTGGTGTGATTGGTCCGCATAAATCTCCATACACTAATTCTAAAGGTGATGTTGATCTAGCTTTTGCTTTTTTCGGAAATGGCGCTCTACTATGTTTACCAATTAAACAAACATCACAGATTTGTGTTGTGTGTTTAATGGCAGGTATTCCATGAACTAAATCCCTTTGAGCCATTGATTTTAGTGACTCAAAATTGAGATGTCCTAGTCTTGCGTGCCATAACCAAGAATTATCCTTTAAATTTGCTAATAGGCAAACAGGTGTGCCTATCCTTAGACTTGCTTTGTATAGTCGATTTCTTTGTCGCGTAACTTTCATGAAGATTTTGTTATCCATGTCATAAAGTAGTAACTCGTCGTCTTCCATTACTACCTTACAACCAATTTCGGTGAATTGTCCAAGGCTCAGTAAGTTGCTTTTCAAGCTAGGAATGTAATATACGTGTGATATAATTATTTGCTTCTCGTCATCACATTCTATTAAGATTGAACCTTTTCCTTTGATTTCTATGTGTGAACCATCTCTGAATCTTACTTTTCCATTGACCTTCTCATCTAACTCGTTGAAGTGTTCTCTCATTCCAGTCATATGATTGCTTACTTCATTGTCTAAATACCATAGACTATCCATATTTGTCTCTTATATCCTACATCTTCTTCATGTAGCGAGACCTTTTAATCTTCAACTTCTTTTATTTGTTTCACTTCGTCTGAGTCTTCTACTATTGTCATTAAGTCCTCTTCAACAAGATTAGATTGCTCATTTGAATTTGTCCTTTGAGGACATCTAGGTGCAATATGCCCTATCTTCTTGTATCTGTAACATTGTAATTTGCTAGTATCATAGCTTGATTTCTTGAAGTTTCTATGAGAGGTTTCTCCATCTTTCCTTTCTTCCTTATATTTTTTGTGGTTCTTTCCTTGTGAAAATTTATATTTTCACGTCCACATCCTTTAAAATACTTCTCTATTTTCATGTCGTGTGAACATCAGTTTCTCTTGATTGTCCACTTGTTTTCCTTTCTTGTACCTAATTCTTTCCTCATATGTCTTAAGTCTTCCAATTACTTCTTCCATTGTCATTTTACTTAGATCAGAATGTTGCTCTATTGATGCAACTATTTGCATATACCTATCGGGTACAACATTTAATAGCTTTTTAACTATTGTTTGATCTTCAATTGTGTGCCCTAGACTAGCAGCTTTGTTTACTAAGGTTGTTATTTTCCCGGTGAAGGTGTCGATTGTCTCGTCTTCCTTCATATGTAACATCTCAAACTCAGATTTGAGTGTTTGTAACCTTGTTTGTTGAACTCTTTGTTCACCAACGTGTCTAGTCTTCAAAGCATCCCATATGGCTTTCGCGTTTTTGTGCTTTGTTATTTGAAGTAATTTGTTTTCGGGTAAAGATTGGTAAAGGAATACGATAGCAGTTTTATCTTTCTTGTTATCGATTTGAGTTGTTTCTAACGGCTCTATCATTTCCCACAAACCATTTGCTTCGAGGATGATTTGCATTCGAATTGCCCATAATGAGTAATTCGCGGGTTTTAGCATCGGACATTGGAATTGTGGTGTACTAGTAGTACCCACTTCCTTCTTTGAACTTTCTCCACTATCTTTCGTCATATCTCTAGGATGTTGACTAAAATCTCCAAACGAAATATCTTACACTAAGTGTGTCGGAGTTTCTCTTTCTGGTGAGCTCTTTCGTTTTGTGCCTTAAAGGCTATCAAAAACTTACGGGGGGACTAGTTTCTATTCCAAAAACTATCCTTGTAGATTTTATACTCTCAAATGAATAATCTAAGGTTAATTACTCATTAAATTATTCCTAATAATATAATAAGCAGTGTAGGCACTAGGTTATTATATTTCTAAAAAAGCCTTGAAAAGGTACTAACTTAAAATAAGAAGTAAATTTTCCTATAATCTTATACAATATATCAAAAAATACTAATATACTATATAAGAAGTAAAAATAAAAAAGTGGAGGGTTGTATTTGTATTCATTTTGGAACCTTGTTGGGAATTATACTAACAGTTGTCACTGATAGTCTTGTGGTTGACACTGCTAAAGAATACACTAGCAGTGGAAACTCATTCCCACTGCCAGTACAAATATTACCACTGCTATTAGATAATTGTTTAGTATTCGTATAATGATAAGTATAGAAAAGATCATGTGTATATTCTATATTGTTAGGTTTATACTTATCTTGTACAGGACTCCTTGTGCTATAAAAGGAGATCCTAGGTCATTGCTTAGATATACGTTTTACTTACATACGTATTATTCACAAAGGCTTCAAGGTGTAACCCTAGTGATAAGCAAGATCACTCGTATTATTCATTAATAATATTGGAGCTTAGTTTTGTGTTTAATCTGTGTTCATTTATAATACATCATACAATATATCTTCTAAGTATTGCTAAGTATATTCCGCGTGCTTAGTAATATAACTCAAAATATCAATAACACAAGGTGTGTGTCCAGATCCATCAAGTGGTATCAGAGTAAAGGTTCTGATATTTTGATTTAGAAGACCCATGGAATAAGTTTAACCTACTCACTCAATTCAATGGAGATGGAAAACAACCAGTCAAACTCCTCTTCTACTCCAAGACTTCATAAGCTCAAACTTAATGAGTTTGAGATGTGGAGGATACTGATTGAGCAATACTTCCTCATACAGGACTATGCTCTTTGGGAGATCATCCAAAATGGTGATTCTTTCAAGTCTGTGTAGAAGACTGTGAAGGTTGGTGACACAGATGTGGTGACAGTTTTTGTGCCTGAATCTAGTATTGAAAAAGCACTAAAGAAGAATGATCTTAAGGCCAGAAGCTTGTTGCTGATGACTCTTCCTAGAGACCAGATCATAGCATTCAGCAAGTTCAAGACTGCTAAAGAACTGTTTGAAGAGATTTGCTCAGTGTTTGGTGGTAATGATGCTACAAAGAAGACACAAAAGACATTATTAAAGCAAAGTTATGAAAACTTCTCTGCTTCAAGCAATGACTCACTTGATAGCATCTTCACCAAACTTCAAGATTGTTACACAATTGATTGTGTTTGGCATTGAGGTAGAAAAGGAAGACCTCAATTTGAAGTTTCTAAGAAGCTTGCCTTCAGAGTTTCAAACTAATGTTACTGTCTGGGAAAACAAAGCAGATATTGAAACAATGAAGCTCAATGATCTTTACAACAACTTTAAACTCATTGAACAAAGACTGAAGAAGGCTGGGAAACTTAGTACAAGCTCAAGCAGCTTGGCTTTGATGTCAACCTCTGTTGAAAGTGATGATTCTGAAGATGACAGTGATGATGATATTGCCACTGCGGGTTCTACAGTTTCCACTGGTAATGTTAGTGTTACCACTGCAGGTTCAAAGAAGAATATTGCTGGTATTGGAGATCCTACCTTTTATGCTTTTATCTCCACTCAAGTCAATGGCTCTATTTTAACTCATGAAGACATAGAGCAAATTGATGACGATGACTTGGAGGAGATGGACATAAAATGGCAAATAGCTCTTCTTAGCATGAGAGCTAGGAAATTCTACAAGAAGACTGGCAAGCCTATTCACATCAATGGTAGTGAAACTGCAGGCTTTGATAAGAAGAAAGTGGAGTGTTTTAACTGCCACAAGTTGGGACACTTTGCTAGAGAATGTAGAAGACCAAGACAAGGACAAAGGTCTACTTGGTACAAGCAAAAGAAGGAACCAACTGTGGAAGAGCAAAAGGCAATGTTGACAATTGATGGTGTGAGCTATGATTGGAGTTTCATGGCTGATGATCAAGAGGAAGAACATTCAGATGCTGCTCTTTTTTCTACTGAATTTGCTCTCTTGGCTTTCTCTGACTCTGAGGTACAAAACTTTGAAAGTTGTTCTAAAACATGTAGGGCTGCTAGAGAAGTTGAAAGGCTTAATGAATCTTATGAAAGTCAAAGAACAGAGTTGTTTGCTGCTAATTATGCTGTATCAAATCTTAGGAGAGCTATGCTGTATTAGAAAAACAACTAGAGCACTATAGAGAAAATGAGTCAAAATATAATAATGATATGATTCTTCTTAGAAGAGAGGTAGAACATACTTTTAGGATTTAATACTCATAACAATTATATAAAATCAAATAACATCATCAAAGCATGCAGCGGAAGTAAATAGGAATAATATATGTAAGTAATTAACCGAATAAGAAAACGCGTACCTTTTAGCAATTCAAGAATCAAACGGTAATTGAACAAGAACAAAACCCAAAACCCTAACTTTAAGGTTTATGTAATTCGACCCAACCAAAAGTCGACCACCAAGATTACAAGCTCAAGCGTGCTTGTCCTTCGTTCTTGTACACACGTACTAATAGCGATTTGATGTGAAAAGCTAGTTTCTTGAATCACAAATAAAACCAAACATTTGTTTCTTTGAGTTAAGCAAAATCGAACACCCTTGTGGTGAGGTTATACGACCGGCCACACAAAGAGGGAGAGAGGAGAAGAGAAATTAGGTATATTGGTGATCCAAGGTTAAGTTGTGAATGAATACAAGGGATTGTATTTATAGGTAACTTAACTTGGTGACCAAGTTTGAGTGGTATTGAGTTGGAACCCAAAACGATCGGCCAAAGGCAATACCAAGGGGATTCTAGAACTTTCCCGACTTGTAATTTCATCTCTAGTCCTTATAGTTTATATTTAACGACCGTTAGCTAACTCGTTAAATATTTAACTATCGTTATGTTTTATTTCTTGACTAATAATTAATAATAAAATTTTATATATTAATTATTAACATCAACTCTCATACGTAATATGTGCAATCCCGAAGTCTCAAGTTCGAATCCAGACATAAATATATTTAAATATCCATAAAACCTTTCAGCTCCCACTTGGATATTACTAAATATAGTAATGACATCAGTTAGTCTAGCTTTCACACGCCAATGCCCCCAGATCAAATCGAGTATGGTCTCCTGGAAAAACCATTTAATGATTCATCATTTTTACTTATCCTTTTGTTACTAATACTACATTAACTATGAATATGGATCAAGTCATTTCATAAGTTAATATTCGGTTTCTCGTTGTATTTGATTGAACAAGATTACCAAATCATCTGAACGTATTCCAGATAGATCTTGGGTATGGCCATACAAACATTTTGTCAACCCTACGAGGGGCCCAAATATAGTATTATGCTTTGAAACAAATTCAAAGGAACAAATCCTCTTGACTACAAACATAACTCATGAACTTTGCAACACTTCCGAATATAGCCCTTATAACTACCAGTTACGGATAGCGTTAGACTATCTTACACAAATGCACTACATTCATATCAGTTATCTGGTATCTCAAGTATGAGGATAAACACTTCATGATATACTTAATGACAAAGATCCATAAAGTATCATCATGTAAAGTTGGGATGAGTCCTATATTCAATTCATTGAATATTATGTGAATCTGGTATGTCCCACGCATCAATATACTTTAAAAGTATATTCTACCAAAACTCATATTTGTCTTAATTCAATGACATTCCCACATCATTGATCAACAATGGACTATTTAGAATTACATAAGTTATTCACGGATTAAACATGCAAATATAGGATATAATATTAAGAAAATGAAAAAAAACATAAACAACAACTATTTTATTTCATTAAAGTAATACTTGTTCATAACATCCTTTATCCAAATACTAATCACAGATCTGCATGAAACTACTAGCTAAACGAAGTCCTATCCAATCAGCATGGTCAGTAAGTTTTTCTTTTGGCAAAGGCTTCGTAAAGGGATCAGCTAGATTATCATCTGTATGAACTTTGAGTAGATTGATTTCACCTATGTCGACTTGTTCTCGAACATAGTGATATCGACGAGGAAAATGTCTGGCGCCTTTCATGACTCCAGGCTCATTGGCAAATGTTATTGCAGCAGAGTTGTCACAATACATATTTAAAGGTAATTCAATTGAGGGCCTTACTCTGAGTGCCGAAATGAATTTACTAATCTAAACAGCTTCCATCACAGCTTTTGAAGCAGCTATGTACTTAGCTTCTGTAATAGACATCGCAACCGTGTTTGCTTCTTTCTCTTCAGTCAACTGCTCCTCCATAATGACAAAGACATAACCCGTCTGAGACTTGTATCATCTTTATCAGTTTGGAATTACGCATTGGAAAAACCTGTAACATCAAGTTCTGCATCTGGATTTCCTCCATACACTAGAACATTTCTTTAGTAGCCCTTAGATACTTAAGAATGTTCTTAACAGCTTGCCAGTGTTTCACACCTGGGTTCTGTTGATACCGACTGGTGATATTTTGTGCAAACGCCACATCAGGCCTTGTACATCTTACAGCATACATGATAGATCCTACAGCCGAAGCATAAGGAACTTTATTCATGTATGCCACCTCTTAAGGTGTTGACGCGCATAGTTTATTACTTAAGCCATGTTCAACTTGCATTGGCAAATATCCCTTCTTGGAATTTTGCATACTGAATCTCTTCAATATTTTATCAATGTAAGCACTTTGGCTTAGTCCAATTAACCGCCTTGATCTATCTCTGTAGATCTTGATTCCCAGAATAAATGTTTCTTCCCCTAAGTCCTTCATAGAAAAGCACTCTCCAAGATAAGACTTTACATCTTGCATACTTGGAATGTCTTTTCCCATGATCAATATGTCATCGACATATAAGACAAGGAAAAAACATTACTCCCACTAGTTTTGTGATACACACATGGCTCATCAAGATTTTGAGTAAAACCAAATTTCTTGATTTCTTCATCAAACTTCTTGTTCCATTGCCTTGATGCTTGCTTCAATCCATAAATGGATCTTTGAAGTTTGCATACACGCTTCGGATACTTTGGATTCACAAACCCTTCAGGCTGCGCCATATAGATGTCCTCATCTAGGCGACGTTAAGAAGGCAGTTTTAACATCCATTTGCCATATCTCATAGTCATAGTACGCAGCTATGGCTATAAGAATCCTAGTAGCTCTAATGTCTGCTACAGGAGAAAATGTCTCCTCGTAGTCTACCCCATAGGTGTGAGTATACCCTTGGGCTACAAGACGAGCTTTATAGGTGTGTGCATTGCCATCCATGCCAGTCTTTATCTTAAAGAGCCACTTACTTCCAACTACCTTAGCATTTGGAGGTAAATCAACCTCTATCCAGACTTCGTTATCTTTCATGGATTGCATTTCCCCATTCATTGCAATTCGCCATTTTTCCTTTTCAGGACTCATCATGGCAGCTTTATAGTTAGCAGGTTCATCAAGATCCCCTAACAGATTTTCCTCAGCTTCTACGTTGAGACATAGACGCTCAGGTGCACGCGTAGCCCTTGCGGATCTACGAATGGGAACCACTTCAACTTCAGGTGGAACGCCCAGACTTTCAGGTTCTACTTGAGGTTGGCTAGTGTTTTCAGAAGGTGTTGTATCTTCTAGATCATCTTCCAGATCATAAACTCTCCCACTGAATTCATGAGATATGAGATCCCTTTCAAGGAATTCTCCATACATAGCAACAATTACTTTGTTTTCAGGTGGAAAGTAAAAGTAGTAACCAAGAGTTCCTTTGGGTATCCTACGAAGATACACTTAACAGATCTAGGTTGCAGCTTATCAGTAGAGTCACGTTTAACAAATGCCTCACAACCCCAAACCTTTAAGTAAGACAAGTTGGGAGCTTTCCCATACCACACTTCATAAGGAGTCTTATCAACCTTCTTAGTTGGAACCATATTCAATATGCGAACAGCAGTTTCCAAAGCATAATCCCAAAGGATAAGGAAGAGTTGTAAGATTAAACATCGATCGCACCATGTCTAGCAATGTACGATTCCTTCTCTCAGATACACCATTTTGTTGTGGAGTATATGGAGATATGAGTTGCTGGACGATACCACACTCAGCTAGATAATCTTTAAACTCTTGGCTTAAATATTCACCACTTCTATCGGATTGAAGAGCTTTAATCTTCTTTCCTAGTTGCAGTTCTACTTCACTCTTAAAACCTTAAATGTTTCAAAGACTTCATGTTTATGTTTAAGTAAATAAACATAACCATAATGACTGAAATCATCAGTAAAGGTTAAGAAGTAGCTAGCACCCTTTCTTGACACATGTCTTAGTGGTCCACATACGTCAGTATGTATCACACCAAGAAGATCATAAGCCCTTTCTAAACTATTTGTAAAAGGTTTCTTGGTCATCTTCCCAGATATGCAAGATTCGCATTTATCAAATGATTCATCATTGATGTCTTGCAAAGGCCCATCGTGTTGCAGCTGTTGCATGCGTTTCTTGCCTATATGAGCAAGTCTACAATGCCAAAGAAATGAAGAATCCAAATCACCTTTGATTCTTTTATTATTGATGCTAAAGACAGAATTATTTTTATCAATCATATTATCATGCAAATCAATTTCAAACACACCATTTACTGGAATAACATTAAAGTAAAAAACACCATTTAAAGAAACCGAAATTCCATAATCAGTAAATGTATGAACGAAACCAATATCTTTTAACAAGGAAACAGAAACGACACCCTAACAATGGAAGGTGCGTAATGACAATCGTTTAATGACAGTACTAAACCCAAAGGTAAAACTAAATCAAACGTGCCTATAGCTTCAACGACTGCATGTGCTCCATTACCCACGTGCAGGTATTGTTGTCCATAGGCAAGCTTCCTTGCTCCTCTAAGTCCCTGCAGTGTATTACATATGTGAATACACATCCAGTATCATATACCCAGGAATTTATTTTATGAGGAAAAGCAAATAATTCTATCATCAAAAGAGTACCTGAAGTACTGGCTACAGCGCCAGTATTTTTATACCTCTTATTGCGCAACTCATCAAGGTAGAGTGGACAATTCCTCTTCCAGTGTCCTACCTCGGTGCAGTGATGAAAAGCCTGATCCTTCTTTGGATTTTCACGCTTTTTGGGAGGGTACTTCTTGGGTTCTTGTTGATAAGTCATAACTTGTTTTCCCTTATCAGCTTTACCCTTACCTTTCCCTTTCTTGTTCGCTAGCGGCTTATTAGGCTTAGAAATCCTACCCTTCTGGATGGTCAGATTCGCAGGTGTAGGGGCCTTCTTGGGCAAACCTTTTTCGTAATCAATGAGCATTGCATGTACCTCACTGACTGTCTTCCCCGTGCAATGCATATTATAATTGCGCACGAAACCATCGAACTCCTTGTTAAGGGATCTGTTGATAAGGCCAATTTGTATGTCATTGGGGTTGACATAGTTAAGACGCCCCAGCTGGTCCATGTAACTCATCATTTCCAGACAGTGGGCGCTTACAGGTTCTCCTCTCTTGCTTGCAACTATGTAAAGCATCTATCAGATCATACAGCTCTACAGTCACAGGCTTTTCAAACAACTTTTGCAATTCTTCAAGCATGAGATTAGGGAAGTAATTCTCAAACTGCTTTTGCAAGCTTGAGTTCATACTTCCGAGCATAATGCAGGCGACCTCATTATACTTGTCATACTCAGATTGCCATGCAGCTCGTGCTTCAGCAGTAGCACCTGCTGCAGGTTCAGGAGGACAAGGCGTAGTCAAATAATCTAGTCTTTTGGCAACCCTCAAGCAATTCGATTTGCGATACAATCATTGAAATTCGCGCTACCAGTCAATTTCTCTCGATCGAACATAGATTTGAACGACGAGGCTAGTGCAGTAGATTCAGCTTGAGCCATTTCTACAGAAATAAAAGTTCAAAAGTTAGCACTTCGATAAAAACATTCAAGAAAATAAAATAATTGGTAATATTCATATTAACCATAGAATTTTCCATGAATTTTGGATCCTCATCATCATAGTTCCACCACATCAGTTGATCTGCTAGTGGTGAAAGTATAGAATAGGTAATCGTTGAAAAACGATAATTGACAAACAAGTTTTCAATTCCAAAAGTTATGGGATTTACAATTTTGCCAAAACAATTAATGCAAAATGTAAGCATGTTTCATCCCATCTTATGCCTTAAGTCATAGGTCTCACTAACTAACTTAATTAAGTTGTCTAATTTAGAAACTGCAAATAATTAAGCTGAGGTCTCACACAACAAAATAATTCACCTTGTTATTGTAATCTAGATCAAGGTCTCACATAACTAAATTACAACTTAAAGTGTTTCATATCATTAGATGGCATAAACTTAAATTTTAAAGGGTACAATTTTTGACGTGTAATCAAAACTTATGTATAAAGAAGCATGCATACAACTTTATATCATAATATTTTTCAAAAAAACTTACATGAGATTTTAATTGCTAAGATTGAATTCTACAAAGTTTTAATCGATGTGTTGAGAAACTTACAACTTTGCACTAAGATGCTTCGTACATTGAATGGTTATACTAGGTAGCTCCAATCAAACTCACAGAGGGCAGAGGACCAGGTAAGCGCAAAAGCATAACCTTAGACATCCTTTCAGTGTGACTGTGCGCACTTCTTAATTAACCCCTTTATAGTTTGTTCTAGTTGGTGAGCCGTTCTAACCATTTAGTACAGTCGCATCAATCGATTAAAAGTTCAAGAACAATACTTAGATAACAAATCAGTTTCGCCATTATTTAGTCCATTTAATTTTTCTATTCAAAAAACCCTTTTTGCTTACTAACATGTCAAACAATACATAAACAAAAAAGCACTTTAATAAAAATTAAACACACTCAAATAATATAAACATATAACTAAACAATTTAACATATGTAAAAAATAATTAGCCACATGCATAATTATTTCAATAAACTCTAATAAACAATTCTAGGCATAAATAAATGCATACATTAACTAGGGCTTTCACCTACAAGGTAGATGAGCCATATACATCGACAAGTCGATTGCGTAAGCCAAAGTTAATAATATACCAATTAGCACATAACGAATTTTTATTAGTTATAATTGTGGTCTTCCCCAATTCAATAATTATTAAATAAATAGAACATGTGTGTATCACTAAACAATTTATTAACAAACAATACTCCATGGCAAAACATGCATGTTCCACCATGGATTTCGCATAACAATTATCACCCAAGATACGCATATTACATGACACATAACAATTTATTCATTAATTAACCACATAAAATTAGCATGCAATCCTAGGGTTTCTACAAGTTTTACAAAATTAAAACCTAACTAAATAAAATAAGGGTAATCGACCCTATAATTAAAAATTAGGGTTTCGAATTCAAAACCCTAGAAACCATAAAAAGCATGCATATAATTTGAGTTAAGCAAAATCGAACACCCTTGTGGTGAGGGTATACGACCGGCCACACAAAGAGGGAGAGAGGAGAAGAGAAATTAGGTATATTGGTGATCCAAGGTTAAGTTGTGAATGAATACAAGGGATTGTATTTATAGGTAACTTAACTGGTGAACCAAGTTGAGTGGTATTGAGTTTGGAACCCAACCGATCGGCCAAAGGCAATCCCAAGGGGATTCTAGAACTTTCCCGACTTGTAATTTCATCTCTAGTCCTTATAGTTTATATTTAACGACCATTAGCTAAACCTCGTTAAATATTAAACTATCATTATGTTTTATTTCGTGACTAATAATTAATAATAACATTTTATATATTAATTATTAACATCAACTCTCATACGTAATGTGTGCAATCCCGAAGTCTCAAGTTCGAATCCGGACATACATATATTTAAATATCCATAAAACCTTTCACATACAACAGCTGTGAATGTAGCATACCAAGAAGAGATTGAAAAACTTAAAAAGAAAAATGAAAATGTCAATTTAACTTTAGACACATGTTATCATCAGTCTAAGTCAATTGATAAAATTTGGAATGCTCAAATACAAAGTAAAGTTAAGTCTGGTATGGGTTATAATACAGTGCCTCCACCATTAAGAGGTGTTCCATCACCTCCAGGTATAGATTTAGCTCATACAGGCTTAGAAGATTTTCAGGATCTTGTACGTGAATATGGTCCTTTAAAGGACACTATGGTGAAAAGTGAGGAAGAGGTTAAGCATGATAATGATGTTTTTAAGAGTGCTAGTGACTCATCTGTTGTAGATGAGAGTGTTAAAAAGAATTTAGAGACTTCTATCCCAAAAGTTGTTAATACTGTTACAGAGGAACCTAGGAGACAAGCTAATAAACCTAGACCAACTGTAAAGTATGCTGAGATGTATAGGAACAAGTCACCAGCTCCTAGGGGTAATCAGAGGAGTTGGAATCATGTTAAATCTCAACAACTAGGTAGTGACTTTGTGAAGTACAATAAGACTTGCTATATCTGTGGTAGTTTTGTTCATTTACATGCTTATTGTGACTATCATAATGGGAGAAGGGAAGTTCATGGGTGATGAGTGGCATATTACTCATCATTTTAAGCCCGAAAAACCCACAAAAATGTCTAAAAACACTGAAATATACCCAATTATGCTACAGATATCCTTGAAATGTGTTTTTATGTGTTTCAGGTACAAAGGATCGAAAATAGGGCAAAAACGTGCAGAAATGAGCTTGGAATGGAAAACGTGCTTTGCGAACGGAGCCGGAAATTGATTTTCTACATTTTCAGAGCCCGGGACGCGTTTTTGGAGTGAGAGTGGGGAAAACAAACCCGAAACCGAACCCTAAACCCATAAATACCTTTTTACCCCTAAACCCGAACCCAAAATTACCTTTTTGTAAACATTTTTCATTAAAAACAATTACTTTTATTTAAAACCATTTTTTTAATTTAAAACAATTATTTTTGTTAAAAACATCTTTTATTAAAAACTATTTTTTTTTCTTATTGAAAACATTTAAAAAAAAAAAAAAAAAAAGAAAGTTACCTTTTTACTTAAACTATTTCTTAACTACCTTTTAAATAAACTTTACTAAACCACCCAAACCCTTCCCACGTTTTGTTTTACCCAAACCCAAACAAAAGCAGTTTACCCATTTGACTCCCCAAGACAAATCCCAGGAAACGAAATGCAACCTTTGGCGCCACAATCAACCTCCCCCCTCCTGTCCCTTTCCTTCTTCCTGTCCCACTCCAGAATACGTCCAAGACTCCTTCACATGGCTCCCCTTGCCATGTTGGCAATCCATGTATACCAAAAGATTATTGATGGCTGTGATTCACTCACTTGGTGCCCAAGATTAATGAAAGGCTGAGATTAAAAGCAACAAGCACACAGCTGTCCATTCTTCTCTACTCTCTCACACAAGTAGCACAACACAAAGAAGACAGAGGATAGTTTTCTTTTTTTTAGTATAAATAGGAAATAGATGAATTGTAAAAAAGTTGTCTAGAAATTCATGTTCTAGTACCACTTTTATTTTCTTGTCATTTACATTTCTTGTAACCTTTAATTTCAATGCAATTTAATTTCAGCTTTCAATTTCAGTTTATTTAAGTTATGCAGTATTGACTTTTTGTTCATGTTTTTGAAATCTGTCCATTGAGTTCTTAAGTAGTTTTAAACTCATTTTGAAGTTCTCGTTAGTGATAAAAACAGGTTGTTAATCTTTCAAAGCTTTCACAGTTTGTTTTCACTATTTTCTTACCCAAAATGGGTGTTTGGAAAAGCTTCTTTACTTGGTCAAATCTCAGTTTTACACATGTTCAATTTCTTAAATTAGTTTTAGAGTTCATGTTCAAGGTTTAATTAAGTTTTACAAAAGTTAGAGCCATGTTTCAAAAGATTTTCAAGTATTTTTTTTAAAAAACAGTTGCAGCAGCACATCAGCAGCCTTAGATGGCTTTTCTTTTAGCTTATTAGCTTTAATATCAGCTTATTTAGGCTTAGTTTAATGCTTTTTAGTTATTTAGGTTAGACTTACTTTTCATCCAGCTTATTTAATACTAAATGTTGCTTATTTGTCCCATGTAGCTTTAGGAGTTCATCTTACGTTAGCTTCTATACCTAAACTGCTTATGTTCCCTTTAGATTAGTTCACCATTTGTCATTTTTCAGCTTTTTTCAGATTTATTAGTAGTAATCAAATAATTTAGCAATAGTTCTTATTAATATTGAAGCTTATTTAAAGTCTTGTCTAGGCTTTTGTAGCTTTTTCTTGTCCTTAGCAGCCACATTAGCCAAACAGCCCCTTATATTGCTGCTGCTGTACAAACAAATTGTTTTCAAGCTTTTCCATGTTTTAGTTTTTTGTAAAAAAGTCTTCATTTAGTCCTAAGTTAGTTTGGTAAAAGAAAATCAAGAAAAAAAAATAAATGGCAAAAAGTGGTGATGAGCAGATTCGATTTCGAATATCCACGCTCACTGTCTCTACAGCAAACACACAAATGCCTTACCATCCCTGCTAGGTGTGTTGCTTGGTTGTATTTGGTTTATTTAATACTTAACTCATTAGTACAATTTTAGCTTATTAACTTAGATCCCTTTTTAACTGCTTATTTCAATAAGCAGTGTGCACGTTTTTTATTTTTCTTTAATTCAGTTTTATTTAAAGTATTTTTCGTAATTTTTGCCGATTTTTATAAAAATGTTTAGTATTTTTTATTAATTAATTAGTTTAAATTAGTTTTTAATTCGTAATAAATAAAATAAAAGCCGAAAAAATACCCGGCTTTTTCCAAAAATCATTTTTTGTCATTTAGAATGTAGGAAAATTAATTTTAAGTTTGTAGTGTTAATATTTTTACATTTTCACTTTTTAAAGCGCGTGCGGGACCCACACTTGCGTGATTTTAGGTTAATTACGTTTTTAAATAGCTTTAAGTTTCCCGTAGTTTCCCTTAGTATTTTAGATTAATTTTAGAACTCCCGTAGATTTCCTTAGTGTAGTTTTATTGCTTTCCTTTAAATTCTCGTTTTACGTTTTATTGCACTTTAGTTAATTTTAAGTTTCCCTTTACGTTTATTGTTGCCTTATATTAGTTTTTAATTTCCCGTAGTAGCTTTAGCTTAGTTTACTTGCGTTATTTAAATTCCCGTCATTTAGTTTAAAATTCCAAAATTTAAAATTCTTTGTATTCAAGCATCCAATCCCAAACCAAAATGTCACCGTCAGTTCACTCCTCGTTGGGAAACGACCCGGGTAATCACTTACCCGGTATCACTTATCGTATATTCGAGGGTTTTGCGTGTCGATCTTTTTCCTAAAGGGTCGATTCGTTGATTCTTGCGTATCACGTATATTTGGTATATTTCTACTATATCAATTTCGCGCCGCTGCCGGGGAGGGCATGTAGTGAGTTTCTGATTCCGTTTCGATTCGCGTGTTTTTGAAGATCCTTCCCCGAGAAGTTATCGTTGTTTTTTGTAAATATCCCTTTTGTTAAAAAAACCCAAAAAAATTTTCTTTTTCAAAATTTATTTTCCTTTTATGTTTTCTATTTATAAAAAACCTCAAAAATATTCTTCTCATTCCTCTTATCCGTTTAATTCTATTTCTCTTACCCTCTTTTACCTTTTAATTCTACTCTTCGTTATCCTCTCGATCGCATAATTCTATTTCTTTTACCCTCTATCCATTTAATTCTTCGTTATGTCTTCGTCTTACCAATATGGTTGTCAATGGTGCGGGGGACCTCAAAATGGTGGAAATTGCCCCTGTTGTAGCATTGTGAATTCGGGAAACAGGTTTGTCTATGACCAAAATCCCTACAATGAAACAACCAATTTCCTCAACCAATCCCCGTACCATGAGATGGAAACATATTCTTGTGAGTATTGTGGAGGTCCTCACCAAGGTTTTGAGTGTCAAGCAGGGAGCATGCTTGTCTATGAGCAAGGTCCATGTAACAATCAAAATTTTGGTTTTGACCAATATCCACAAAATTTACCGAATCACTCACAACAATCATATTGTTGTGAGTATTGTGGAGGTCCGCACGTTAATTCTGATTGTCAGATGCATAACCCGATTGTTTACGAACAAGTTCCTTGTAACAATTACGACTATCCTTATAACCCACCTCCACAATACCAAGAGATTCAACCACAACCTTCACCATGTTGTGAAGAATTTAATCAAAAATTTCAAGAAATCATGATTGATCTTAAGAGTCTTCTTGAAAAACTTTCCCACGAAGAAAAAGATCCTAATCAAAAGACTTATGGTAAATTACTCGCCGAAGAGCAAGCCCCTAAAGTTAGTTACCAGAGACCTCACGTTTACTATTACGATTCTGATGACGATTATATGCCTTCGAGTGGCAATCCCACTCCCGTTTCTGAGCCTATCATTTCCGACTCTTCCCCTTCACTCACGCCGATTGAGAGAAGTGCCGTCGTTTTGGAAGAGGTCGATGATCATATTTCTACAGACATAGTTGAACCCGTTGACTCTCTCATAATGGGGGATGAACATCTTAGTACTATTCCGGAAACGGAATCATCTAATGCTAAGGTCCTTGTCCCAATCCCAAGTGAGTCCGAGGCTGTAGATGATATTTGTGATGAGCCTTCTTTTGATATTTCGAATAATCATGATGGAATGTTTTCCAATTCTGAGGATATATCCGACGATGAATTTGATTTGCCTTTTTCTGATTCTCTTGATATTTCTGAGGTTACTTCCGGGATTTTCTCAAATCCTCTTTCTGAATTTAATGACGACTATACTTTTTGCGAAGTAAATCCTCTTTTCGATGAAGTGTCTGAGTCCGATACAGAGACCATCATGGAAGTGGTGGAAATTGCTAGCTCTCAGAGCACACCATTTGTCCCGCCTCTGTATTCTGACTTTTCTCTTCCGTCATGTGATGACGATTCTATCCTCACTGATAAGATGTCTTTCGAGTATCCCGTTGAGCCATTTGGCGAAGACAAAATTTTTAATCCAGGGATACTCGTTGGAAGAAAAATGCACATGGATGAAAATTTTAATGAGATATTTGAGCTTGAAACGCACATCATCCGAAACTTTCATCCTTTCTTCACATATGGTGTGACTTCTCCATGTCTTAACTCCTACGGGAGTGAAGATACCATCTTTGACCCCGACATTTCTCTTTCTTCTAAGCCGGATATATCTCATCGGAGTGGAACTTTCAGCACATTCAATGTTTATCCAAACCATTTGAATGAAAGTCCGATGGAGATTCTCTCTTCCACTTGCTTCCCCATGGACTAATGAATTCGGGGTCGAGTCAAGCTAGCGACTCGGTTAACAAAAACAGTAGCACTTCATGGGTAACAACCCATGTTTCTGATTTCTTTCTATTTTCTAACACTAAGTGTGGGGGTATTTCCCCCACTGTTGTTTGCTTGTTGTGTGTTTGCTCTCTGTTTTCAGGATTCCCGTAGATTGTGATGATTGATGCGCCTATTTTCAATCCAGCCGCCCAATATCCGATCTTTTTGCTAACGATTATCTAGGGATATCTCTTAAAAATCCTTTTTGTGAAAAAAGATTTCAAAGTAGTATTACCTTTTTCCGTTCTATAGTTTCGGCTACGGCCGGTACTTTGAATATTGAGGGCAATATTCAATTCTAAGTGTGGGGGGAATTTTAAGCGAATTTTGATCACATGTGTACCTTCTAGTACCCTAGCACCACCGTTTTGACCAAAATTTTAATTTTTTTTTTATCATTTTAAGTCAAGTATTTACATTTAAAAGAAGTGCTTTGCACAAAAATAAAGTGTTAATGCTTCGGTATTAATGAAAGTTTAGTCTTGATTAGGTTAGAACAAAGGGAATCCTGACTCTGCTAGAGTGTTGATCTAGCTGCTCTCTTAACATTTAGGCTAAGGTTTTACGCGTTGTGCAAATGAAAATACTAAGCGTGGAGTAGTTGGTTCTCTTTAGAGCTTATATAAGTAATCTATGGCTTTTTCTCCCAGAAGCTAACTAATCGGACTAAAATACGTGTTCATTGTCAAACTTTTGAACATTCAAATCGTCTTGTTACAATAAAAAGATTTTAAGCAAAATTGATTTAGAGTCCGAGTTCAACTTTTTATTTAAATTTCCGAAAAAGCATACTTTCTTAAAATCTGAATAATGTTGCAAAATGAAAGTATCGTAAAAGTGCTTGAAGGATGCAAAAGTTGCAAGTTTAAAGTTCGAAGTCAAAAGTGAGAAAAAATAAAAAAGTGAAAAAAAAAATTGAAAAATGAAAAAAATATGAGTTGCGTGAATAAAAGTACTATGTTGCTTATGAATAAATGTGCGAAACTTGCTTTTTCTTAAATTTAAATCGGAAGTTGAACTCGTATTCGTCAAAGTTGTCTAAAAGTTTGACGGTAATTTGGAAATCCTTGACTTCAAAGATCCCGGAAGCTCCGATACTATTCTCAAGGGTGAAAACCTAGCCTCCTTAAAAGGACAAGTTGAGAAGAAAGTCGCTACATGGAGTGATCTCACCTTTGAATCTTGAATTTCTAAATTGTCGTCGGTTGCAATCCATTTAGGTTTAGTTTTAACTTAACGGTAGCTTCGTAAATCTTTGGAATCGAATTCCCGCTGATTCCGGTACTATTCTCAAGGGTGAAAACCTAGCCTCCTTAAAAGGACAAGCTGAGAAGAAAGCCGCTACATGGAAAAGGCTCTTTCGATCCTTAGACTTTCATCGTTTCCGGTGAGTTAGTACTTTAGTTAAGTGGATAACAACCATAACAAATGTCGATTTTAATGATCAAACTTTTGAAAATGAGCACACTCACTTAAATTTTATAAATTGCGGGAGTGAAAAGTTAAGTCTCAACTTACATAGATTATTGATATAAGTAGTGTTAGCATTTTACAAAAACGTTTGCACAATAAGTTTAAGCTTGGTTTGAGAATATCAAAAAGAGGATGACGATTACAATTCCCCGGAGACACCCATTTTGTGTGAATCCCGTTCGATGATGCCATGTTTTGATAATCAAGCATTCTATTTATTATCGTCTTGTTTAAATTTCATAGTGAATAAAAATTCGAAACGGGGTATTCTTGGTATTTTTGATCCTTTCATTACTTTATATGATCGGATTGCTAGGGACTAGCTGTAACACCCCAAAAAATGGTTTGCAGCGGAAGAAATTTTTTTTGGGATGCTACTCAGTTGGATCATAACACAAGTGAAAAATAATAGCTTTTTCGTAAAATATTTCATTTAATGTAGTAAAACAAAGTTTACAAAATTTGAATTGTTGCGAAAAAATGGCTCATTAACAAAATGTGGTCCCCATGTGTAAATCAGAGTCATCTATGACCATGCTATGCCACTGCCCAAGCGCCTCCAGAGTTAGCTATGGCCTTTTCATCCTGAAAATACATGCTAAAAAGTCAACACAATGGTTGAGTGAGTTCATAGGTTTAGTAATAAAGCAGTTGATCACAAGATTTTAAAGTTTAAAGAAGTCATGGGCTACGTTGTTATACGCCCATAAAAGAAAGTTGATATTATTGCACTAAGCTCATGAAACCAATACTAACTGCATACACCTAATTACTGGTGTAAGTAAATAAAATTGCCCCCAAGATGTAATAGCCAATTACATAGAGATACCAAATATAGTGCGCCCCGGTTATTTCTGATAACCGAGTCGGGGTCGTCAATTCCCATAGTACTATCCACGATATTTGCGTTCACTCGCAAGTGATTAATGGTTCATGATGAAGGGGACTTTTGGCTGGCAACTTAGGCAGAGTCATAATATCAAGGGTACAGCAAACAGTTTTTAAGCAATTGTGATCATAAAAGCAGTAGTAGCATGTATTCTCCCCCAAAGAGTTTATAAAACAGTTAAAAGAGTAAAAGTGGGGCTATGAACTCACCTTAGTCCGAAGCATTGCAAGAATCGATATTCTCATGACTAGCATCGGAAATGAAACAAAGTAGTATCATAGTGTGGAATCGCATAACGATACAAGAGTATAGGCACAATGGCTCGTCATCGGCTCAACCTAGTAGTGTACGGATTATCTCAGAATAGGTATCGTAAAGTAAAGAGGTTTTCAAAAGATAGGTGTTTTAGTTTTCGTGGATTATTAGTATCGATATCTTATAAAAATTTTAGTGTCGTTCTCGAAAGAAAAGTTTGGTGTTAACGTTTCGTGTGGTGGTAAGAAAGCAAAGACTCGACATGTAACTCAAGCCAAAAATATGATATGCATCTAACTATAATTCACACCAAATCATAATGTATATCCCAATACATCATAAGGAATAGTCAAGAAATACTAACCAAAACTCAAGTTGAGTTGACAACGACGAAAGAGAAGTCGAGACATTAACGACGCACAATTACTTCAAAAAAAATAAACAAGGAATTTATAAAAGAAGTCAAGGTATATAATACGTCACATGTATTATATAAGAAAGAAATCAAGAAAATAAATTAATGATAAAACAATAGAATCCGACGCATTTTCGGAAACCTCAAAATAAAGAAAGGGAGTTTCTTATAAAAGAAAACATACTTTTAGAAATATTCCAAATGAATCATAAGAAATTATAAGATTTTTATAAATTTTAGGATTTTTCGTCTTTTGTCGGAAATTTGAGAAAATAGAATTTTTGTTGAAATTTTACTAACTATAGAATTTTTGGAAAATTTCGGCATGACCTACCTGTTTCTTCAACATTTCCCATATTTACAAAATCAATATTTTACCACTTAAAACAATCCTACAAATCAATATATTTACAATATCTAAAATTTGGTTTATGAAAACCAAAAGTACACTATACCAAAGTCAATGTAACAACAAAAATAAGCATTTTTGGGACAAAAGAAAAGTCATTACTTTAGGTAAAATATCATTCCGGACGAGTTTCATTTAATAAGTTTTGGCCGAATCGGACCCAAAAGTGGTCAAAATCCCATTTCAAAAACTGGACAGATTGCAATTATCTTTATAAATGCTGTCAAAAATATATAAGTTTCGTTATACTTCATTTAGTCATATCTTTCTCTTTTGAAGTCCGATTTTTACGTTCTTTATGTCCCCGGAAAGGTAATTAAGTGTACTAACATATTTTTAAGATTATAAGTTGTCAAAAATAATTTAAGGTTACTGTTTCATCTGAATTAAATTCTGGACAGATTATATATCAAAATCAATAAGCGAACCAAACACCCCTGTTTGGCTGCAAAACGCGAAACCAAACACCCCTTGTTGGGGCTGCACTGCAGCAAAACAAACACTCCTAGGGGGCTGTAACAACAGATCCAAACGCACCATATTGTTGCTGAAATAAACAGCTCCAAATGCACTCTTGTGCAGAAAATAAACCAGCAAAACGCACCCTTACTGTTTTAACTAATACGGAGCAGCAAACAAGTGAAAAAGGAACAACCAACACACCTTAAATAAGCTGGAAATTGAGCCGAAAAATAAGCTGTGCAACACACCCCTTGGTGACTTTTCTGTGAACCGACGCAAACAACACCCGACACAAACACAAGACCACCCGAATAAGCTTAAACAACAACCTAACTAATTTATTTCGAGACCCAAAACTAACAAATCACCCTATGTGGGTGGTTCTTTCTTGTCCTAGAGTGAGCACGACACAACCACCCTTGTGGTTTTTCTGTGAATCGAAGCCAGTTTCAAAGGCGAACCCATAATCCAAACACTCACGATAAGAACAACGAATTCGAGGAAGCAAGCAAATTAAAACATAACCGGGTCGAATCGACCCGTGAGCACCCACAATCATATCAGCACCAGATAATACCACACTAATCAGTGTTATTATTTATCAAAATGTTTTCAAATCCATTTCTCATCCACGAAAATCATAACTTATCTTTAATCGGTTTCAAAAACAATTAAAATATAACAATATATTTTACAAGGTAGCCATACCAAGAAGAGTGGATAAACGAAGGGACATGGGGATGGTGGTGACAGCTTCGTGATGATGATGGTGGCGTGGTGACTGGCCGGTTGGGAGGAGACCCAAAAACCCAGATACAAGATAACCAATCCGAATATGAGTTCTAAGCAAACCCGAATCAACCAAAAGCTTCATTAACCCTTGAAAGATATTGTTCTTGTGAGTAGTTTGCAAATAATTTTTCGTGTGCGGATCCCCTGGTCATTCGTGGCCTTTAAATAGGTGTAGATGGGGAAGTCCTCTCTTGGACCATTCGAAGGTGGGGATAGTTTTAGAGCCCTTCTTGGGAAATCTCACAAGGTCTTCACGTGGCTCCTCCGTCTTTGTCTTCAGCCGTGGTCCAAGGAGGACAAGGGTTTGTCGATTTCTTCATGGGATAAGCCAAGGGATATCTATTCTTGGTTTGGAGTTGCTTAAGATGTTGGGAAGGAGTTTTTGGAGGTTTAGCTATTTTTGGAGAGGCTAGCAGCGGGTGCAGAGGAGGAAGAAGGGAGAGACGAAAATGGAGGGTGAAGGGTAGCAGGTTTTTCAGAGGTCAGAGAAAGAGTGAGATGAGGGTGGGGGCGTGGGTTTTTTGTGGTTAGGATAGAGTCAGGTTTTGTTTGTTTTATTTTATTTTTTGTAAATTGGTTATTAGTAAAAAGAAAAGGTAGTAAATATTTATTAGTTGTATATAAATATTGTACACAATGTATTTCGTGCTCCGCTGTTTGGTTCACAACCGTATACCGCTTAATGTAAAAATTTTAATATTCATACTTCCGGACACGTTTTAAATAAACTGACATGATGATGTAATTTTAGATTTTTATTAGTTCGTTTTTATTTTCTCGCGTTTTCTTTTATTATATTGGTACACGTGCGGACTCGTAAGACAAGAAAAACTTTCTTGTGAGACTGATTTAGAAATCAGTAAATATTAGGCATAATTAAATAAGACTACTCGGACAGGCATAAATTTTATGCAAGAAACGAAATGCACATGATAAAAATGCTTAACTTAGATCAAATAAATTTTGATAAACGGTCTAGTTCATAAATATGAAGATTTAAAATAGCGAAATTTTCCAGGTGGCTACAGTACCTACCCCTTTATAGGAACCTCGTCCTCGAGGTTAAGTTCGTGTTAGTCGCTTATGTGACAAGGAATTTATTTATTTTATTTATTTATTTATTTATTTTTTTTTGAAATTTTCTAGTTTTGTTCGCAAACGTGATGTGAATAAATTTAGTCAAATAAAAGAATATTCCAAGAGGCACAATTTCTTTGGGATGAAAAATTGGGGTAAGAGATTTGTATCCTCGAAAGGATCCCATAAAACCAATTTTTATACGTGATGCAAATAAAACAATCTCGCAAAGGTCGATGATTGATGTTTCTTAGCATAAGAAGTTTTGATAAGGTTTGACCAGAAAATTTTTGACTCATTAGCATAAATATTTTTAGAAAAAAAAAATGTCACCATGTGTTTCATTGTTGACACAATTGTTATTTAAAGAAAAGTCATCGAAGGTGAAAACGTCATAGAAGAAGATGTGGTTGGGTATGTACGTTTCGATAAGTTTTAAAAATTTATGGGCAGGATCCAGTTGTTAAAGTTATGCTTCTCGAATGTGGGGGTATATATAAAATTATAGAGCCTTCAAAATTTTAAGAGAGAGCTTAATGTATGTAAAGAAAATTGCTAAATTTCAGCTTTTGTGAAGAAAACTTGTTAAATAAGGTTTTAGGCGACAACATGGAATCGGTTCTAAGTTGGAGGTTTTTATGTAAATTCAAAAGTTGTTTCTCAAAATAATTTCAAATACCTTAGCTTTTGTAGGTGATGAATTAGTTTTGTTTCTTAGCATTTCTCGTTATTGTTTTCAAAACAAAGCGCTTATTTTTACTCCGAAAATTTTGTTTATTTTCAAAAGAAAATATCGGTTATCCTTTAAAGCTTTTCAAGGGAGTAAATAGTTTATAAGGAAATTGCAGCAAGGTTTATGGAAAGGTTTGTAAAATTACTTTATTGATTAAGAAGAGAATATTCTATTAAGATAAATCGTAGTTTGCGGTTTGGTATTAAAGCAACGCTTGGCAAGGTGATTGTTAAGACAGCTTACAAGGTAATAGAAAATGATTTATTTATTATTTATAGAGTAGTAGTGAAATCACAGTTAACTTTGTGATATTTCGGTAAGACCGCAATTCAGGTTGTAAAACAATTCGTGAAATGATTTGTAAAATAGCTTATAAGAGAACAATTTATCGTTTGTCAAATAATAGAAGGTTTCGTAGTTCAATTAATATCAAGGTGGTTTATAGGGTGATAATAAAAATAGTCAGTAAGGTAAAGACGAAGAGTAACGTGGTTTAATGGTTTTTAGATAAGGCAGTGGCTAAAGCAGCTCAATAAGAGGGTAAAATAGTTTATAAGACCGTAGTATATATTGCAGGAAAATATTGTAATATAGTTTATAAATTGTTATCGCAATTGTTTGTTGTTTCATAAAATAGGAGTAAGGAAATTAATCAGCTTATCACTCTATAAGAAAATAGTTTGCAAAGCATTAGTAAGGTCATTGTTTATGAAGTATTAGTAAGTCGTAAATTTTGGTTTGATGGCACAGTAGTAAGACTTTTTGGAAAAATGACCGTGAATTGATTGGTAAAATAGTTGAAAGTAGTTTGCGTTAGACAACAACGAAGTTTATTATTTCATAAGAGGGTAGCAGGACAAATAATTGGTGTTTCAAAGAGGTGAATGGAAGATTAGGGATCCGTTCCCATAAAAAGTGGCTTAAGTTGCAAGCTAACTCTTGATATGATTTTAGACCTTTTAGTCGCTCGTTTATTATTTATGTTTAGCGAGGGGTTCCCTTTGTAGATGTCGAGGTGTGTCGTTCCTAGAATGGCTAGAGATGTAATCCGGTTCATCGATTGAGAACGAGTTTTGGGGTATAGGTGACACTGTTACCTCAATGGATGGCGAGATGACTTCGATTTCAACGTCTAAGAGAATGATAATAGGGTGGGATAATGGATACATGGGTTGCAATGACCCAGTAATAGAGGTTTAATGATTCCGTAATGAAGATGATAAGTCGATGGGATGGGAAACAGAAGACATGGTATTGTAGCGACCCAAAAATATAATCTAAACATAATGTCGTGCGGTAATTAAAATTTTAGTTAGTCGTGCATAATCTACTAAACAAATCTAAAATATAATCATTAACTCGCATCATGCAATATTTCGTTGGTTATGTATTATCTGCTAAGCAAATCTCATACATAACGTAGGCACGGCGGGCGCGAAGTGGTGGCGTAAAGTGGTCCATTTCAACATGGATCACTGTGATGTCCTTGCGCGAAGTGGTAGTGTGCATCATCTGCCAAGCAAATCTCCATGCACGTTACTAGTAAGATGTAGACGCGGAGGCGTAGGGTAGTGGTGTAAAATGGTCAGTTTAGAGAGTGTAGTAATGAGAAAGGCGTTCCACTTAGGAGAAAAGTATCGTAGTGAGGAAATGTTGTGACGTCAGTGTGTGATGTGTAGGAGTAAACCTTTATAACTCTTATGATGAAAATTTTACTCTTTTTAGATGTTAATCAGGAGGTCGATTGGACATAACACTATTATAACTACTTTCAGTATTGCAACATTCACTTCTGAGTCGGACATAGGTGATCAGCCTATGTCCCACTGTCCCTGGTTGAATATAGGTGATCAGGCTATATTCACCCGAGGTTCAATGAATCTTGCAATGCTTAGCTTAGTTATATTAGTAACATGTCCTAATTCTTTTAAAGTTTGTTATGAAAGATTAAACAATTATTTCATTTATGTGGGGGAGAAGGCGTAGTGCGATGGTACGTAAACATACATATAATTAAAGCAATCATAGCTAATAGTGAGGTTAAGTTGTCAGTAATAAAACACATATCTTATCAAAGATGACTTCAACGAGTCATAAGTGAGGCATTCAGCTTGGCAGGCAGGCATGTGTCGATCATAGGGTTAAGTTTTTGTAAAAGTGGTTATAGTCTAGGTTTTGAAAATTTCCTAGTTCTCTATAACCAAGTCTCTGATACCAATCTGTAACACCCCAAAAAATGGTTTGCAGCGGAAGAAAAAGTTTTTGGGATGCTACTCAGTTGGATCATAACACAAGTGAAAAATAATAGCTTTTTCGTAAAATATTTCATTTAATGTAGTAAAACAAAGTTTACAAAATTTGAATTGTTGCGGAAAAATGGCTCATTAACAAAATGTGGTCCCCATGTGTAAATCAGAGTATAATGACCATGCTATGCCACTGCCCTTGGCGCCTCAGAGTTAGCTATGGCCTTTTCATCCTGAAAATACATGCTAAAAAGTCAACACAATGGTTGAGTGAATTCATAGGTTTAGTAATAAAGCAGTTGATCACAAGATTTAAAGTTTAAAAGAAGCCAGGGCACGTTGTTATCGCCCATAAAAGAAAGTTGATATTATTGCACTAAGCTCATGAAACCAATACTAACTGCATACACCTAATTACTGGTGCAAGTAAATAAAATTGCCCCTAAGATGTAATAGCCAATTACATAGAGGACCAAATATAGTGCGCCCCGGTTATTTCCGATAATCGAGTCGGGGTCGTCAATTCCCATAGTACTATCCACGATATTTGCGTTCACTCGCAAGTGATTAATGGTTCATGATGAAGGGGACTTTTTGGCTGGCAGCTTAGGCAGAGTCATAATATCAAGGGTACAGCAAACAGTTTTTAAGCAATTGTGATCATAAAAGCAGTAGTAGCATGTATTTTCCCCCAAGGAGTTTATAAAACAGTTAAAAGAGTAAAAGTGGGCTATGAACTCACCTTAGTCCGAAGCATTGCAAGAATCGATATTCTCATGACTAGCATCGGAAATGAAACAAAGTAGTATCATAGTGTGGAATCGCATAACGATACAAGAGTATAGGCACAATGGCTCGTCATCGGCTCAACCTAGTAGTGTACGGATTATCTCAAATGAAAATGTGCGCAAAAGAGGTTTTCAAAAGATAGGTGTTTTAGTTTTCGTGGATTATTAGTATCGATATCTTATAAAAATTTTAGTGTCGTTCTCGAAAGAAAAGTTTGGTGTTAACGTTCGTGTGGTGGTAGTAAGAAAGCGACTCGACATGTAACTCAAGCCAAAAATATGTATATATCTAACTATAATTCACACCAAATCATAATGTATATCCCAATACATCATAAGGAATAGTCAAGAAATACTGACCAAAACTCAAGTTGAGTTGACAACGACGAAAGAGAAGTCGAGACATTAACGACGCACAATTACTTCAAAAAAAAATAAACAAGGAATTTATAAAAGAAGTCAAGGTATATAATACGTCACAGGTATTATATAAGAAAGAAATCAAGAAAATAAATTAATGATAAAACAATAAAATCCGACGCATTTCCGGAAACCTCAAAATAAAGAAAGGGAGTTTCTTATAAAAGAAAATATACTTTTAGAAATATTCCAAATGAATCATAAGAAATTATAATATTTTTATAAATTTTAGGATTTTTCGTATTTTTGTCGGAATTTGAGAAAATAGAATTTTTGTTGAAATTTTACTAACTATAGAATTTTTGGAAAATTTCGGCATGACCACCTGTTTCTTCAACATTTCCCATATTAACAAAATCAATATTTTACCACTTAAAACAATCCTACAAATCAATATATTTACAATATCTAAAATTTGGTTTATGAAAACCAAAAGTAAACTATACCAAAGTCAATGTAACAACAAAAATAAGCATTTTTGGGACAAAAGAAAAGTCATTACTTTAGGTAAAATATCATTCCGGACGAGTTTCATTTTAATAAAAGTTTTGGCCGATCGGGTAAAAGTGGTCAAAATCCCATTTCAAAAACTGGACAGATTGCAATTATCTTTATAAATGCTGTCAAAAATATATAAGTTTCGTTATACTTCATTTAGTCATATCTTTCTCGTTTTAAGTCCGATTTTTACGTTCTTTATGTCCCCGGAAAGGTAATTAAGTGTACTAGCATATTTTTAAGATTATAAGTTGTCAAAAATAATTTAAGGTTACTGTTTCATCTGAATTAAATTCTGGACAGATTATATATCAAAATAAATAAGCGAACCAAACACCCCTGTTTGGCTGCAAAACGCGAAACCAAACACCCCTTGTTGGGGCTGCACTGCAGCAAAACAAACACCCTCCTAGCGGGGCTGTAACAACAGATCCAAACGCACCATATTGTTGCTGAAATAAACAGCTCCAAATGCACTCTTGTGCAGAAAATAAACCAGCAAAACGCACCCTTACTGTTTTAACTAATACGGAGCAGCAAACAAGTGAAAAAGGAACAACCAACACACCTTAAATAAGCTGGAAATTAAGCCGAAAAATAAGCTGTGCAACACACCCCTTGGTGACTTTTCTGTGAACCGACGCAAACAACACCCGACACAAACACAAGACCACCCGAATAAGCTTAAACAACAACCTAACTAATTTATTTTGAGACCCGAAACTAACAAATCACCCTATGTTGGTGGTTCTTTCTTGGCCTAGAGTGAGCACGACACAACCACCCTTGTGGTTTTTCTGTGAATCGAAGCCAGTTTCAAAGGCGAACCCATAATCCAAACACTCACGATAAGAACAACGAATTCGAGGAAGCAAGCAAATTAAAACCAAACATAACCGGGTCGAATCGACCCGTGAGCACCCACAATCATATCAGCACCAGATAATACCACACTAACGTGTTATTATTTATCAAAATGTTTTCAAATCCATTTCTCATCCACGAAAATCATAACTTATCTTTAATCGGTTTCAAAAACAATTAAAATATAACAATATATTTTACAAGGTAGCCATACCAAGAAGAGTGGATAAACGAAGGGACATGGGGATGGTGGTGACAACTTCGTGATGATGATGGTGGCGTGGTGACTGGCCGGTTGGGAGGAGACCCAAAAACCCAGATACAAGATAACCAATCCGAATATGAGTTCTAAGCAAACCCGAATCAACCAAAAGCTTCATTAACCCTTGAAAGGTATTGTTCTTGTGAGTAGTTTGCAAATAATTTTTCGTGTGTGGATCCCCTGGTCATTCGTGGCCTTTAAATAGGTGTAGATGGGGAAGTCCTCTCTTGGACCATTCGAAGGTGGGGATAGTTTTAGAGCCCTTCTTGGGAAATCTCACAAGGTCTTCACGTGGCTCCTCCGTCTTTGTCTTCAGCCGTGGTCCAAGGAGGACAAGGGTTTGTCGATTTCTTCATGGGATAAGCCAAGGGATATCTATTCTTGGTTTGGAGTTGCTTAAGATGTTGGGAAGGAGTTTTTGGAGGTTTAGCTATTTTTGGAGAGGCTAGCAGCGGGTGCAGAGGAGGAAGAAGGGAGAGACGAAAATGGAGGGTGAAGGGTAGCAGGTTTTTCAGAGGTCAGAGAAAGAGTGAGATGAGGGTGGGGGCGTGGGTTTTGTGGGTTAGGATAGAGTCGGTTTTGTTTGTTTTATTTTATTTTTTGTAAATTGGTTATTAGTAAAAAGAAAAGGTAGTAAATATTTATTAGTTGTGTATAAATATTGTACACAATGTATTTCGTGCTCCGCTGTTTGGTTCACAACCGTATACCGCTTAATGTAAAAATTTTAATATTCATACTTAGGACACGTTTTAAATAAATTGACATGATGATGTAATTTTAGATTTTTATTAGTTCGTTTTTATTTTCTCGCGTTTTCTTTTATTATATTGGTACACGTCTTGGACTCGTAAGACAAAAAAATCTTTCTTGTGAGACTGATTTAGAAATCAGTAAATATTAGGCATAATTAAATAAGACTACTCGGACAGGCATAAATTTTATGCAAGAAACGAAATGCACATGCTAAAAATGCTTAATTTAGATCAAATAAATTTTGATAAACGGTCTAGTTCATAAATATGAAGATTTAAAATAGCGAAATTTTCCAGGTGGCTACACTAGCAATTGATAGTGTGGGGGGATGATGAGTGGCATATTACTCATCATTTTAAGCCCGAAAAACCCACAAAAATGTCTAAAAACACTGAAATATACCCAATTATGCTACAGATATCCTTGGAATGTGTTTTTATGTGTTTCAGGTACAAAGGATCGAAAACATGGCAAAAACGTGCAGAAATGAGCTTGGAATGGAAAACGTGCTTTGCGAACGGAGCCGGAAGTGGATTTTCTACATTTTCAGAGCCCGGGACGCGTTTTTGGAGTGAGAGTGGGGAAAACAAACCCGAAACCGAACCCTAAACCCATAAATACCTTTTTACCCCTAAACCCGAACCCAAAATTACCTTTTTGTAAACATTTTTCATTAAAAACAATTACTTTTATTTAAAACCATTTTTTTAATTTAAAACAATTATTTTTGTTAAAAACATCTTTTATTAAAAACCATTTTTTTTCTTATTGAAAACATTTAAAAAAAAAAAAAAGAAAAAAAAAAAGAAAGTTACCTTTTTACTTAAACTATTTCTTAACTACCTTTTAAATAAACTTTACTAAACCACCCAAACCCTTCCCACGTTTTGTTTTACCCAAACCCAAACAAAAGCAGTTTAGCCATTTGACTCCCCAAGACAAATCCCAGGAAACGAAATGCAACCTTTGGCCAAAAATCAACCTCCCCCAATGTCCCTTTCCTTCTTCCTGTCCCACTCACGTCCAAGACTCCTTCACATGGCTCCCCTTGCCATGTTGGCAATCCATGTATACCAAAAGATTATTGATGGCTGTGATTCACTCACTTGGTGCCCAAGATTAATGAAAGGCTGAGATTAAAAGCAACAAGCACACAGCTGTCCATTCTTCTCTACTCTCTCACACAAGTAGCACAACACAAAGAAGACAGAAGATAGTTTTCTTTTTTTTAGTATAAATAGGAAATAGATGAATTGTAAAAAAGTTGTCTAGAAATTCATGTTCTAGTACCACTTTTATTTTCTTGTCATTTACATTTCTTGTAACCTTTAATTTCAATGCAATTTAATTTCAGCTTTCAATTTCAGTTTATTTAAGTTATGCAGTATTGACTTTTTGTTCATGTTTTTGAAATCTGTCCATTGAGTTCTTAAGTAGTTTTAAACTCATTTTGAAGTTCTCGTTAGTGATAAAAACAGGTTGTTAATCTTTCAAAGCTTTCACAGTTTGTTTTCACTATTTTCTTACCCAAATGGGTGTTTGAAAAGCTTCTTTACTTGGTCAAATCTCAGTTTTACACATGTTCAATTTCTTAAATTAGTTTTAGAGTTCATGTTCAAGGTTTAATTAAGTTTTACAAAAGTTAGAACCATGTTTCAAAAGATTTTCAAGTATTTTTTTTAAAAACAGTTGCAGCAGACACGCTGCTTTAGATGGCTTTTCTTTTAGCTTATTAGCTTTAATATCAGCTTATTTAGGCTTAGTTTAATGCTTTTTAGTTATTTAGGTTAGACTTGCTTTTCATCCAGCTTATCTAATACTAAATGTTGCTTATTTGTCCCTTGTAGCTTTAGGAGTTCATCTTACGTTAGCTTCTATACCTAAACTGCTTATGTTCCCTTTAGATTAGTTCACCATTTGTCATTTTTCAGCTTTTTTTCGGATTTATTAGTAGTAATCAAATAATTTAGCAATAGTTCTTATTAATATTGAAGCTTATTTAAAGTCTTGTCTAGGCTTTTGTAGCTTTTTCTTGTCCTTAGCAACCACATTAGCCAAAACGACCCCTTATATTGCTGCCTGCTGCAAAACAAAGCTTGTTTTCAAGCTTTTCCATGTTTTAGTTTTTTGTAAAAAAGTCTTCATTTAGTCCTAAGTTAGTTTGGTAAAAGAAAATCAAGAAAAAATAAATGGCAAAAGAGGTGATGAGCGTGATTCGATCTCAGTCTCCACGCCATTGTTTTCAAAGCAAACACACACATGCCTTACCATCCTCGCTAGGTGTGTTGCTTGGTTGTATTTGGTTTATTTAATACTTAACTCATTAGTACTGTTTTAGCTTATTAACTTAGATCCCTTTTTAACTGCTTATTTCAATAAGCAGTGTGCACGTTATTTTTCTTAATTCAGTTTTATTTAAAGTATTTTTCGTATTTTTGCTGATTTTCCAAAATGTTTAGTAATTTTTATTAATTAATTAGTTTAAATTAGTTTTTAATTAAGTAATAAATAAAATAAAAGCCAAAAATACCCGGCTTTTTTCTAAAATCATTTTTTGTCATTTAGAATGTAGGAAAATTAATTTTAAGTTTTAGGGTTAATATTTTTACATTTCACTTTTTAAAGCGTGTGGGAACCCACTTGCGCGATTTTAGGTTAATTACGTTTTAAATAGCTTTAAGTTTCCCGTAGTTTCCTTAGTATTTTAGATTAATTTTAGGACTCGATTTCCTTAGTGTAGTTTTATTGCTTTCCTTTAAATTCCCGTTTACGTTTTATTGCACTTTAGTTAATTTTAAGTTTCCCTTTACGTTTATTGTTGCCTTTGATTAGTTTTTAATTTCCCGTAGTAGCTTTAGCTTAGTTTACTTGCTTTATTTAAATTCCTGTCATTTAGTTTAAAATTCCAAAATTTAAAATTCTTTGTATTCAAGCATCCAATCCCAAACCACAAACGTCACCGGTTAGTTCACCTCGTTGGGAAACGGACGGGTAATCACTTACCTGGTATCACTTATCGTATATTCGAGGGTTTTGCGTGTCGATCTTTTTCCTAAAGGGTCGATTCGTTGATTCTCGCGTATCACGTATATTTGGTATATTTCTACTATATCAATGGGAATAAAAGGGTGGAGTCTAACAGATTTCAAAATAATGTTCACCCTAATTCACACTGCAACATGATCCCAAGAGCAGTTCAATTGAGAAGTGGTCTTAAAACTTTTGCCACTACAAAAACTGTTAACACTGCTCACCCTAAGTCACCTGTTAAAAGTGCAAAGTTCAAAACAACTTTTTCAAAATCTGCACAAACAGGGAAAAGAACTTTTCAAAATAAAAGGTTTAATTATAACCAACAAGGTGCCTAAACCAAACCGCCAGTTTACTGCTCATTCAAAGATTCACTGCAAGGGTTGTAAACAAGAAAAGGGGGGACATGGGCACGTCTGTGGAAGGCCTCTACACGTTGAATGGAAACCTAAAGGAACTACCTCATCAACCAATCCCAATGGTGTATCAATGACATTTGATAGATTTAACTATATTTATACGACGAGGCATCCAAGTCAATCATGGCTTGGGTCCCCAAAAGAAACTAACTTTCTTTTATGTGCGGAACATCCAAGGACAAAAGATCGATCAAGGTTACATGGATAGTGGATGTTCAAGGCACATGACTGGCAACAAGTCCTATTCATATTTTGAACATTTTGATGGATTGTATGTCAGCTTTGGAGGTGGAGTTAATGGAAAAGTTGCTGGTAAATGAGTAATCAAAACCGTAACTTGGACTTTGAACCTGTACTATGTAGATACAATCTTTTTATGATGTGACAAGATGAAAAATGTTCTTTTTACCAAAGATATGTGCTTTGTTCTCTCTAAGGATTTTAAGATGCTGATGAAAGTCGATTCTTAAAATTCCTAGAAAATGCAATCTATATAGCTTTGATATGAACAACATTGTTGCTAAAGATGATTATGCTTGCTTGGTTGCAAAGGCCACAGTGGATGAATCCATGTTATGGCATAGAAGACTTGGTCGTGTTAACTTCAAAACCATTAATAAGATTGTCAAAGATGGTTTGGTGAGAGGTTTACCTCAGAAAAGATTTGAAAATGATCAAACCTGTGTGGCGTGTCTTAAAGGCAAACAACACAGAGCTTCTTGCAGGTCAAAGCTGGTTAACTCTATTGCTCACCCACTTCAAATGTTACATATGGACTTATTTGGTCCTACATCTGTGAGCAGCTTGAATCTTAAGAAATATTGTCTTGTTGTAACTGATTATTTCAGCAGGTTTACATGGGTTTTCTTTCTTAATACAAAGGATGAAACAACTGGCATCCTTAAGACCTTTATCACTGAAGTAGAAAACCAATATGATTTGAAAGTGAAAATCATCAGGTGTGACAATGGGACAGAGTTTAAAAATAGAGTTATGGATGATTTTTGCAGAGATAAAGGTATTAAAAGAGAATTTAGTGTTGCTAGAACTCCTCAACAAAATGGTGTTGCTGAGAGGAGGAACAGAACACTTATAGAGGCTGCTAGAACCATGTTGGCAGATTCTAAATTGCCAATCACTTTTTGGGCTGAAGCAGTTAACACTGCATGTTATGTTCAAAACAGGGTTTTAATGGTAAAAACAAAGAACAAGACACCTTATGAGTTATTTAGGGTAGACCTCTATCATTGACTTTCATGAGACCATTTGGTTGTCATGTATCTATTCTCAATACCATAGATTATCTGGGAAAGTTTGAAGAAAAAAGTGATGAAGGGTATTTTGTTGGGTATTCCATGGTCAGTAAAGCTTTTAGAGTATTCAACTTAAGAACCCAAAAGATTGAAGAGAATCTGTATGTTGAGTTCCTGGAAAACAAAGTGAATGTCAAAGGAACTGGTCCAAAAAAACTGTTTGATCTTGATACTCTAACCAATACTATGAATTATGTACCTATCTCTACAGGTACATCTTCTTATGATTTGCAGCTCGAAGAGTTTCTTGATGATGATGAACCCAGCAAGGATCAAGTAGATGATCAAGATGAATTTGCCTCTTTGGGACTATGAAGATAATGGTGATATTCCAAAGACTGGAGATGCTCATCCTTCTAATGATTCTGGAAAGGAAGGAGGTAGCAACATGAACACTGAAGATCCTAAAAGCAGTGAAAATTCAGATTCCACTGCTAGGCCAGAAGTTTCCACTGCAACACCAGAAGTGGAAAATACAACTCCAGTTATAGAGGAAGCTCAATCCAATGATGTTGAAATCTCGAATATGCCAAGTGAGATTGCAGTTCCTCAGACTCCCCATACTACAATTCATAAATCACATCCTCTTGAAAATGTGATTGGGGCTGTCAATTCACCTGTGAAGACTAGGAGACAAACAAAATTGCCTGATATTCATGGATTTATTAGTGAAATCTATGAATCTAAGCATCATAAAGGCAAGAATGAATGTCTCTTTATGTGTTTTCCGTCACAAATGGAGCCAAAGAATGTATACAAGGCACTTGAAGATGAAAGTTGGGTGGAAGCAATGCAAGAAGAGTTGCTCCAATTCAAGCTTCAAAAGGTTTGGGTGCTCTGTGATTTGCCTTCTGGCAAGAAGGTAATAGGTACTAAATGGGTGTTCAGAAACAAGAAGGATGAAAGAGGAATTGTTATCAGGAACAAGGCTAGGCTTGTGGCTCAAGGATACACTCAAGAGGAGGGTATTGATTATGAAGAAGTATTTGCCCCTGTTGCACGAATTGAAGCAATTCGGCTGTTCTTAGCTTATGCATCCTTTATGGGCTTTAAAGTCTATTAAATGGATGTAAAAAGTGCTTTTCTATATGGGCAGATTGATGAGGAGGTTTATGTTTCACAACCTCCAGGCTTTGAAGACCTGAATATCCCAATAAAGTATACAGGGTAGTTAAAGCTTTGTATGGCTCGCACGCACCAGGAAATGGTATGAAACTTTAACTACTTATCTTCTTGATAATGGGTTTCATAGAGGCAGAGTGGATCAAACTTTGTTCATCAAGAAAGACAAGAATGATATTCTGTTGGTTCAAGTGTATGTTGATGATATCATTTTTGGATCTACAAAGACAGAGATGTGCAAAGAATTTGAGAAGCTAATGAAGGAAGAATTCAAGATGAGTTCTATGGGTGAACTCACATTCTTCTTCGGACTTCAAGTACAATAAAGGCCAGATGGTATTTTCATCAACAAAGATAAATATGTGGCTGAGATACTAAGGAAGTTCAAGTTCACTGATGCAAAGTCATCCAGTGCTCCTGCAGACAAGACTATACATCAACTCTTGAAGGAAAATAGTGGTGAAGCAGTTGATGTGCACATGTACAGGTCTATGATTGGTTCTTTGATGTATCTTACATCCTCTAGACCAGATATTATGTTTGCAGTGTGTGCATGTGCAAGGTTTCAAGTCACTCCCAAGTTCTCTCACTTGACTGCTGTGAAGAAGATTTTCAGATATCTTAAAGTATTTCCTACTCTGGGATTATGGTACCCTAGAGAATCTGCTCTAGATTTGGTTACTTACTTAGATAGTGACTATGCTGGAGCTAGTTTGGATAGAAAATCTACAACAGGTGGTTGTTAATTTCTTGGCAACAGATTAGTGTCATGGCAGTGCAAGAAACAAACAATGGTAGCTAATTCATTAACTGAGACAAAGTATGTGGCTGCTGCAAGTTGTTGTGCTCAAGTTCTATGGCTTCAAAATCAACTTTTTGACTATGGGTACAATTTCATGAATACCATCATTCTTATTGACAATAGCAGTACCATTTGCATTATTAAGAATCTAGTTCAACACACAAAGACTAAACATATTGAAATTAGACACCATTTCATAAGAGACTGTTATGAAAAAGGACTAATTTAAGTTGTCAAAATTCATACTGATGACAACTATGCTGATTTATTAAGAAAAGGACTTGATGTGGGTAGATTTCAGTACTTGGTAACAAGTATTGGAATGTTAAATCCATAAAATTTTTGTGTCAAATTGTCTTTGGTGTTGAGTGGAAGTTTCTGGGTACTAATATTGTTGTATAAGTTTGTATATGTTTTGTGCTTGTGTTTTTGCTTGTTCAATAACTTTTATGCAGCAAAGATGGGAGTTGATCTTAAAAGGTGTATAACTGAGATACACAACAAATGGTTATTGATTCACCATGTCTAATCCACATAAGAATCAACTAGTCCGAGCAAACACTACTGGTAAAGACATATCAAATCCGTTTATGGTTGATAGTTTACCAAAAACTATATGGTTATCAACTCACCATATTCTTTATGATTAAGAGTTGGCTAGTCCATAGTAAACGGCTCATGGTAAAGACATATCAAATCCGTTGATAGCTGATAGTTTGCTAAAAACTATGATAAGAGCAGTTCAATTTTAATATGTTTTTACCACTGCTCTTTGAAAATCTTTGTGAAAATTTCCCACTGCTAGTTCACAGTTTCCACCACAGGGTTATTTTTACCATGTTGTTCTAGCCGTTACAACTGGTTGTGTCAGTAAATAATTTTTACTAGCCGTTGAAAGAAACCACTGATTTCCATATATATAGGGTAAAATTTTAATCATATTATCTACTTTCCATATTATTATTTATACTCTTAATATAAATATTTTCTAAAGATAGTCTTTCTTGCGCAATAATCTTAAACCCTACCTCTATATATCTTTCTCTCTCAATTGGCTAGTTATTCCTTCAATTTATACTGACATAATTCAATTTTTCAACATAAGATTCTATGGCACCGATCACTTTTGCAAATGAGCACAACCAAGTGGCCTACTTACAAAAGTCAAACGAGAAGAGTGGCCATGTTTTTCATCAGATTGTGGACTTTCTTAATACTACCCATATAAGGTATGCTTTACTTTTAAATCCCACAATCTATATCTCTCAAATCAAAAGTTTTGGACTTCGCCATCCATAACCATTGAAAATAGAGATACACATGAAACAGTGGATGCTCTTAGAGCCATTGTGGACGGGGTAACTATTGATGTTACTGAGGCATCCTTGAGGAGGATTCTCCAATTGGATGATCTCAATGGTATCATCACCTTACCCATGCCCGAAATTCATATACATCTTTCTTCTATGGGGTATGATACCACTGACAAAAAGGCTACTTTCAAAAAGAGTGGTTTTTGTCCCCAATGGAGATTTTTGATACATACTCTTTTGCATTGCCTAAGTCCTAAGAATACCTCTTATGAACAATTCAGTTCAACCATGGCTTACCCTTTGGTTTGTCTAGCTTTAGATAGGACTTTTAATTGGTCAAACTATATTTTTACAAGTATGAAAGGCAATGTAAAGAGTACTACAAAATTTTTGATGTATCCAAGGTTTGTGCAAGCAGTGTTAAATGAGTTTCAACTGCAACCCCATACTAATGTTTATAAAATCCGTTGCCTAAAGCCTAAAGTTTTTCAAAATATGAACAAAGATGGCAATATGGATTTTACACCTCTTTTTCCTCAAATGCTTGCCAAGATTTCTCAGGTATAAAATTCACCAATAATTAATGTTCCAAACATTAATTATACTCCACCAGATTCTCACACCTATGAGAGAAGGTCTAAACAGCCAACTCCTCTCATTACAACACAACATGTTTCTGAACCTTTTGGTCTAGGAACAAGCAATGGTGGTTCTAGACTTCAACCTAGTCCAACTAGGGAGGAATCTGAGCCTTTGCCCCATGATTCACCTCTCCCAATAGGTAACACAGTTGGAAGTGTTGAGGGCAATGGGCAACATATGTAATTGATGGTTTTGTGTACTAAATTAGCCAAGCAGGTTGAATCTCTACAAAAGGACCTGGCACATGTGAAGGAACAGCATGCCAAGGACATTACACACTTGCAAGAGGAGATTCAGACCTTGAAAGAAGAGTTGCAGGGGTTAAAAAGGAAGAAGAAAACTGCAAAGCTAGTGATATCATCTTCATCCTCACCTCATGATGGTGATTCAGCTGATTTTGATCATGATTTGGGAAATTCTCCCAAACAGGGGAGATAAAACAGATGCTGGAACTCAGGGGAGGAAAATTGATTTTGAAGATGAAGGTGTGTCTAGTAAAGGTGCAGAGGAAGCTGATACTCAAGAAGAGCAACTAGAACAAGATGTTTTCAGATCATGAACTGATTTTACCACGATCCATTTCACTCAGAGCCAAGTATTCCATCGTTGGACTTGATGTTGCCACGCAAGTGAAGAAATTGAAAACGTAGAGGAAGGACAAAGGTAAAGCTGTTATGCAAAGTCAGGAGCAAACAAGAAGAAAGATTTCAAAGAAAGAACAAATTCGATTGCTCTGATAGAGAAGGTTGCTAAAAAGATTATGAAGAACAAGTTGTGAAAAGGAAAAGCTTGAGGTATTGAGACAAGCTTTATGGAGGCTAGAAGGTGGATAGAATGGAAGATCCACTTTCGAATGTTCAACCTACAATATTCAGAGAGAAGACCAGAGTTCAGCTATGTACCTATGAAGAAGATATTGAGTTCTTGATTAAAAAAGATCCAGTAATTAAGAAAGAGCAATTGACCTACTTATGCATAAGTCTTTTAAATTGGAAGAATAAAAGAACTGCCGTAGCTAAAGCACTTCATTCGATTTAAGAAATTGTCAAGCACCAGATATAAACCATCAAGGAATGAATTGATGAAGAAGAGATGACAGAAGAGCTAAAAAGGCAAGACAATGATTTTGTTCCTATGTACTCTGAAGAAGAAGCAAGAAGATTTCCTGGATTGAAGAGAAAGGCCAAAGAAAGTGATTCTCAGACTGTTAAGAAGATCAAGGTTGCTGAAGAACAGGAAGTTCCAACTGAGAAGTTCACTGGAGATCAGATGACTGGAATGATTGTGATAGAAGAAGAAGATTTTTATCCAGAACCACTGCAAGTCAGACATCCTATCATTGATTAGGAGGTTTACACTGCTAGCAATTTTGCTCCAACATGGAAGATCACAAGGCTAGGTGGTGCAACTTCCTCATTCATTCAATTTGAAGATCTCATCAAAGCTTTTGACAGAGATGATCTTGACAAATTATGGAAATTAGTTCAAGAAAGGTTTGATGCTGAAGATCTCAAAGATACAAAGGAGATGCAGTTATGGATTAATCTTAGAAGGCTCTATGAACCCGATGTTAATGATGATTTCTGGAAATTCTCATGTTCATGTCCTGGTACTAAATGGTTTTACTATGATTCATGTGAAGTTCATCATGTTTCTACAGCAGATGGAGTAGATGCATTTATGCTTGTCGAGAAAGAATATCCACTGAGCTGGATCTCTCATGTGATGCTATGTACTACTATAAGAGTTCATGAAGATAGTGAGAAGGTCAGAGCATTGTTACTCAGGCTTCAAGATCAATGTTCAAGAGCTATCCAAGCATTGAGAAGAAGATGAAGTGTTTGAAAGAATTCCCAAAATCCTTGCTGATAATGAAGATTGAAGAAACTTATTGATTTGCAGAGAAATCATAAGTTTAGGGGAGGATTGTTGGGAATTATACTAACAGTTGTCACTGATAGTCTTGTGGTTGACACTGCTAAAGAATAAACTAGCAGTGGAAACTCATTCCCACTGCCAGTACAAATATTACCACTGCTATTAGATAATTGTTTAGTATTCGTATAATGATAAGTATAGAAAAGATCATGTGTATATTCTATATTGTTAGGTTTATACTTATCTTGTAAGGACTCCTGTGCTATAAAAGAGATCCTAGGTCATTGCTTAGATATACGCTTTACTTACATATTATTATTCACAAAGGTTTCAAGGTGTAACCCTAGTGATAAGCAAGATCACTCGTATTATTCATTAATAATATTGGAGCTTAGTTTTGTGTTTAATCTGTGTTCATTTATAATACATCATACAATATATCTTCTAAGTATTGCTAAGTATATTCCGCGTGCTTAGTAATATAACTCAAAATATCAATAACACAAGGTGTGTGTCCAGATCCATCAAACCTGGTGGGTTAAGTATACTCGTAGCCCGTATCTATGTTGGTTCCTTTGTGTTGCCCTAAAATACTATGCGCCTCTCTCCTTTCTTCTGAGATGAACGCGTCTCTTTTTTTTAGACTTAAAAACCCGTCTTCTATATTTCTTTGTGGTTGACCGCCGATTATGTGGCTTGGTTAACCGTTTCTACTCCCCGGTTGGAGGTTCTTCTTGAACCCAAGGAATCCCTCTGATGTGAAATTAGGTTTTCGTTAATTTGGGGATCTTCTGAACCGTGTATAGTTTTGGGCCTTTATGGATAAATTGAATCAATTGGTGATTCAATTAAGGGTGCGAATCTTGGTTCCTCAAAAAAAAAAAAGGTGTGTTTGTTCCTTGTTTTTTTTAATCGATTTGATTTTTGCCCCTTTGAGGACTTTGTGTTATCTGATTTGGTATAGTTTCTCTATTTTTGAATCAATTGGTTATTGGTTTTGCAACAGTATCTAACCTGATGATTATGATGATTCTGGGTTGGGTTTGGTTTTCGGTTTGATATTCTTGACATATATTTTTTTGCAAAAAAAAAACACAAGATGAAACTTTCTTGATGCCGGTTGATTGATCACTGAAGTGATTGATCCCTTGGTGACAGAAAATGGGTTCTCTTGATAAGATTCAAGAAACACACGAAAGATGATTTCTTTGAATTTGTGTGTTCGTTAGATTTGCAAAAATTTTACCGAAAAGAAAAAATGGTTTCCTTTTGATTCTAAAACAGGAATAGAAAAACTTGGTATATGATGATTTGGTTAAACAACCAAACATGCTGTGATACCAATTGTTGGCCCTTTTTATGGATCTATGATCTAAACGTAGTCACTATATACCAAAAACACAAGATAAATATTGAAACTTTACGAAATACAAAAGCTTTTATAAATCTGTCATCAATTTCTTTGAATACATATTCTAACTATTTATACATAATGAAAAGGTACGATTTGAAGGGTTATGATGGTTCGTTGAACCAAGGGTTGTGTCCCTTCAAAGATAATTGCCTATAACTGTTTTCCTTAACTAACTATAACTGCCGTTTGGTTCAGCAGATTAGGATTAACCCAATAAACATATCCTGAGTCTCATAAAGTACTAATCATGGACTCAAAGTTCATTTTTTTCTGGGATACACAAAAAAGAAAACCATACGATATCCCTCCTATTTCATCAGTGTCATTTCTTTCTACCTTTGCTCGTTTTACTCTTCTTTCCTTTGTCGTTTCCCTTCCCTTTGAAGAAAAACAGATTCTTATGAAAACAAAACACTTCTTATTACTTCAGAAACAACAATACAACATCAGATCTCTATTCTCAAATAGAATGAATAAACAACACAGTATTTGATCTCAATAGAATATAGAACAATCAGTAACAACAAGTAACAAGTGTTTTGATCAAGAGAATCAATAACACGATTAGGGTTTCACAAGAGAAAGATTTAGAGAGTAGTTTTGTATTGAGAGAGAGAAAAACGTGATAACAGATATGAGAAAGACTATTTGTCTTTCTCATTATATAGCCTCCAAATATTATCTTTAGTCCTTCAATCTTTAATGACTTGCTAGATGACATCCAAAGTTCAACCACAGCTTTAACACTTTTATACTTCAAGTCCCTCCATATATAAATCTTCAATATCCAACTCTTAAACTTTTCTTCACCATGTATGACTAAAACAACAACAATAAGCTATTTTAGAAAATATTATCAGCTTATACAATAGGCTTTAGACCATAAATCTCAACACCCCCCTTTAATCTGATAATTGATATATATCAAACATGCTAAGATTTTTGACCAAAAATTATGTTGTAATGTATCTAACCCTTTTGTAAAGATGTCTGCAATTTGATTTGCATAATCTACTTTAACAGTTTTAACAACACCATTTAAAATCTTCTCTCTAACAAAATGCAAATCAATCTCAAGATGTTTTGTCCTTTCATGAAAAAATGGGTTGGCTGCTATTTTTATAGAAGATTTACTATCACAATGAAGTGGAACAGGTAAAAGACCAGAAATGTTAAGATCTTTCAAAATTTTTATAATCCAAATTACTTCATGGGTTAATGAGCTTTTATACTCTGCTTCAGAGAACTTTTGAGAGAGTAGGTTGCTTTTTACTTTTCCAAGATACTAAAGACCCATTAAAAAAATACACAATAGCCAGAATAACCTCCTAGTCACAATGCATTTAGCCCAATCAAACATCGGCAGCAAGAAGTGACATCCAGAATTCTTAGTAACATGAATACCCAAACCTGGAGCTCCTTTAAGATACTTTAGTATCTTTAAAGCTATTCTGAGATGAGACTTAAGAGGAGAATGCATGAACCTACTTAAACAATGAACAACATAAGAAATATCGGGTCTAGTATTAGTCAAGTAAATAAGCTTCCCATAAGCTTCCTGATAGTCGTAATATTATCAAGTAAAGGATCATTATCAGATCTTCATTAGATATAAAAAGTTTAGATTGTAAAGGAGTTTTAGAAGGTTTGCAACCAAGCATACCATACTCACTTAGTAAATCTAAACAAGACTTCCTTTGATTTAAACAAATTCCTTTGTCGGGTCTCAGCAACTTCAATACCAAGAAAATATTGCAACTTTCCTAAATCCTTAATCATGAACTTTGTTTTAAGAAAGATCTTGAAATTGTTAATTTCATCATATTATTCCCAAGAATAATAATATCATCAACATAAACAAGCAATGCAATAAACACATCATCTTTAGACTTTGTATATAAAGAATAATCACTTTTACTTTTAGTAAACCCATTTTCAATAAGAGCAGATGTAAGTTTAGCATTCCATTGTCTAGGAGCTTGTTTTAAACCATACAAAGATTTTTTAAGTATGCACACTCTATTATCACCTTCAGGAAAGAATCCTTCAGGTAACTTCATATAAACAGTCTCATCAAGATCACCATACAGAAAGGCATTATTAACATCAAGTTGAAAAATAGGCCAATTATTCTTAACAACAACATTAAGCAAGCATCTAATAGTGACTATTTTAACAACAGGAGAGAATGTTTCCTCATAATCTACTCCTTCTTTCTGATTATAACCTTTGGCTACAACTCTAGCCTTATATCTATCTATCTCTCCATCAGACTTATACTTTATTTTAAACACCCATTTACTTCCTATAGCTTTTCTTCCATGAGGTAAAACAATGACTTCAAAAGTATCATTCCTATATAAAGCCTCAATTTCATTATTCCTTCAAAAGTAGATTCCTTAAAAGGAAAGATAGACTCAAAAAATTTGACATCTCTGGAAAAGATGAACTGATGCTTATCAAGACTATATAATCTATATCCCTTTTTAGAATTAGAATACCCCATCATAACACATTTTTCAGATCTGCTACTCAATTTATCATGATTATTAACAATAGTAGCAAAACACAAACAACCAAACATTCTTAAATCACAGAGAGTAGGCTTTTTATTATATATCATCTCAAAAGGAGATTTTCCATTAAGTACAGATGAAGGCAATCTGTTAATAAGAAAAGGAGCAGTAAGAACACACTCAGTCCAAAACTTAAGAGGAATTCCCTCTGAAACAGAAGGGATCTAGCAACATTCAAAATATGCCTATGTTTCCTTTCAGCAATACCATTTTGCTGTGGAGTGTATGCACAAGAGGTCTGATGGGTAATACCTTTTTTCCTCACATAACTTTGAAAAAGAATGATTAACAAATTCAGTACCATTATCACTTCTAAAAATCTTAATTTTTTTATCAAACTGAGTTGCAATCATATTGTAAAAGATAGTGATATAATGAACAGTTTCATCTTTGTTTTAAGTAAATATACCCATACAGCCCTAGTGTAATCATCCACAATAGTCAAAAAAACTTGTACTTCTTTACTAGCAACCTTATAAGGTCCCCAAAGATCTAAATGAACAAGATCACCTAAAATATTAGAAGTATGATCACTTAAAGGAAAAGGTTCTATAGTTTGCTTAGCCCTTTGACAAGTTTCACAAATTAAGTTTTGATCCTTTGAATTAAACTTCAAATCAGGTTTTAAAACATTTAGAACAAAATGCAGGGTGACCAAGTTCGCACGTGCCACATAATAAGAAAGGGAGTTATGACTTTGAAAAGAGGTACCACCAGAATTGAAATAAGATAAACCACCAGAATGATTACCAGTCCCCAGAACGTTTCCCAGATTTAAATCCTTATTCAAGAAATAACATTTATTCTCATCAAAGGCAACCACAATCTTATTATCGTTGGCCAGTTTATGAACATAAATTAAGGTGACACAATATTCTGGAATAACCAAAACATCATATAATATTAAAGAGTCTGCTAACTTTAGATTCCCATTTTAGTAATCAAAAGCTTCGTTCCATTTGGATGACCAACTTTAATTTTAAGATGAGAAATATCAAAAACATTTATTAAGTCCTTATCAGAATGTGTCATATGCTGGTTAGCACCAAAATCCACAATCTTTCCAAAGAACTAAGTTTGTATTTCAAATTGCTATTTGTTGAAAAACTTTTTGAAAATTTGATTAAAACCCTACTATTATTAAAACAAAAACCTACCATATTGGCCTGCACACTATTTCCTTTGATAGTATTGTCTTTGATGAGAGAAATGAGAGTAGTAAGTTGTTCATCTGAAACCGAAGATGAACTGGAACCCACATAATTATTGTTGAAACCTTTTTGAGTATTACGAGGTCTATTATTGTTACCCAAAATTTTAAGGATACCCAATCAATTTAAAACATTCATTCCGAGTATGCCCATTAAAACCACAGTGATCACAAACAAGAGTAAACCAAAGATTTCTCCTATTATCGACACTCTATTAAAATTAGCAGTAGGATTTATAGAATTCAGCATTCTAATAGGTCTAGTAGATTGAATGGTCCTATTATTAACTTGATTCACAACTCTAGTAGCAAAAGCAGAATTATGATTCCTACTAGTACTTCCAGACACAACATTTCTATGATTTTCTTCACTACTGATAATAGCATAAGCACCTTTAACATCAGGCAAAGGATCTCTAGAAAGAATATTACTTCTTATTTGCATATAAGTATCATCCAGACCCATTAAAAATGGCACTAATTTCATAAGCTGATTATGCTTTTTAAAATCATCAGCAGCATGACAAGTGCATCTAGGTAATTGCACCATAGCATCAAATTGTTTCCACAAAGTACTTAACTTGTTAAAATATTCTGAAATAGTAGTACCATTCTGAGTTAATGAATTAATTTTATGATGCAGGTTAAAAGTAACATAACCATCAACCCTGTCAAATGTATCTTTTAACTCATTCCATACACCAGAAGCACTTTTAGAAAAAAATTGACCAAGAAACAGCTCTTTAGAGATGGAATTTAGAATCCATCCCAAAACAACAACATTAACCCCTGCCCCATTGTCTTCCCAAAACTTCATCAGATTAGACCTTCATGTTCCATCAATAAAACCAGTTTTTGCCCTTATGCTAACATCATAGCACAGTAGACCACCATTATAATTCTTAGTTCCTTTTAGTTTTATTGAAACAACAATAAAGAAGCTGAATCATTTGTAAATGTAAGGATGACTCAAATCCAATTTACTTATTAGAGGATGTATTGGCTAGGTTCATACTCATCAATATAACCATGAACGAATTGTGAATGCATGATTCCAAGAAACAAAATAATCACAGATTAAGAAGAGAAGGTAGTTCCGGTTTTCCTTGCCACTAAAGTGGTAGGTCAAGGGCTTACACAAGCAAACACACAATAAAGAAACCAAGAACAACAAAACACCTAACCAACAACCAATCACAACTTCCAATAATGCCAAAACCTATCCTGCAATCTAAGCGAAAAATAAGAACAGAAATTAAAGAGAGAGTGAGAGGTGTTATAGCACGCATAATCAACCCATAGCGGAATAACGGATCTAACTATACTCTAGATTCACTTAGTCTAGAGATAAGCAGATATACAAGAACAACCCGAACCAAGATCCAAGAACCAACAAACCCTATTTCGTAATTAGTAAATCACCGTAATCACTTCCAATGTTAACCTAATCACCGCATCTTATTGATTAACCAAATTTAACGATCAAAGAACTGTTAAGTACAAAAGCCCCAAAATATACCAAACCCTAATTTTTACATTAGGGTTTTTCAGAAAACTTCAAGATTAACAAAATTGTCCATTAAGATCTATCATTAACACAAGCATTGACCAAGAACCAATGAATTTTAAAGAAACCCAATTTATCAAAACCCTATTTTCAAAAACGATATTCAGAGCAACTCGTCTCTAATACCATGAAGAAAATGCATTATTATGAAAACAAAACACTTCTATTACTTTAAACAACAATAGAACTTCATATTTCTATTCTCAAATAGAATGAATCAACAACACAGTATTTGATCTCAATCAAATATAGAACAATCAGTAACAACAAGTAACAAGTGTTTTGATCAAGAGAATTAATAACACGATTAGGGTTTCACAAGAGAAAGATTTAGAGAGTAGTTTTGTATTGAGAGAGAGAAAACGTGATAATTTATATGAGAAAGACTATTTGTCTTTCTCATTATATAGCTCCAAATATTATCTTTAGTCCTTCACTTTAATGACTTGCAGACGACATCTAAAGTTCAACCACAGCTTTTAACACTTTTTATACTTCAAGTCCCTCCGATATAAATCTTCATATCCAACTCTTAAACTTTTCTTCAGCATGTATGACTAAAACAACAACAATAAGCTATTTTAGAAATATTATCTTTATACAAAGGGTTTTAGACCATAAATCTCAACACCTTTCTTGTTGTTACCATCCCTGAGTGTTATCACATTCACTTTGATTTTGTAACACCATCGAATCACGTGTTTGTTTAACCTTTAATGCCGGTTCATGGCGTAACGGTTCAAGAAATTATCTAGCTTTTACGGCCTATGACTTTGTAGCCTCTTGACAAAGACGACTCACACCCTTCAATACAACTCAAAAGCTTCAAATCTAGTCGATCAAAAAAAAATCCAAAAACGAACGAAATCTTAATACAAATTCCAGTTTAAATTGGTTTGAAGTTTGAAAACCACTTCAAAATTTATAATAGCAAGTCTAACCTTATGTCAAACGCAAAAAGCAACTCAGACTCATTTGCATCAATGTATGGCTCTTTGCATCTTCGCTAGAACAAGAAGTTTGAGCCGCAAAAGGCAAAAGAAATGCCCCTATTTATATCAAGAGCTTTTCAACAAAAAAAATTCTAACCCCATTAATTGTATGTATAATTGTATTATCTAAAACCGTATATTAATCATCCATTAATAAAATCCTTCTTGCTTATGTATCGACCATAAAATGTTAATTGACATTAAGTATGATGAAATATGTGTACAAAAAACACGTCTCAAATTTGTCTTGATTGATCAGCATTGACTCCAGGATGCTGTGGACTTATGTTCTGTCTGTGGGGAGGCCCAGAAGCTCCCAAAGTTGACTAAAAAAGTTGCTGCTTACTTACCCCCAATTTTGCCTATTTTGGTTCTGTTATAAACCGTTAAAGTCCAACTTCATGTATTTTATGTGAGTAACAAAATCATCTTATCATAACTATAGAATACACCCATATTGGATAAGCGTATGTGTCTACTACCTAATTAATAGAAAATGATGCCAACATGTTGTCTCATAGTCATTAGAAATTTAGAATATTAAATATCATAGCAATACCTGAATAAGAAAAAAAATCTATATCAACAGAGAAAACATATAGGAAAGCAATTATTCTATAGTTATGTTAGGAGCTGATGGATAATAAGCATATTATCCATCAGCTCCTAACAAGTTAATGACTCGACTGATCTTGATGGAGAAAGCATATAAGGTTTTGGAGGAATTTCCAATAACTCTAATCCCCCTTCTAACATTTCAACCACCTTGGTCATTGTTGGACGACTTAAGGAATTCGTTTGTATGCACCACAACCCCACGATAGTCATCTTCCTTGCCATCTCACTTTCTAATTCGCTACAATAATCTGCGTACCCAAGTTGTTCTTCATGTAGTTCAATCTTTTTGTATATCCAATGAGGAAAATATATTTCACTTGTATGATCAACTTCAACTCGACATTTTTCCTCCCTCCAACCATTTCTAGAATCATCATTCCGTAACTATAAACATCTGATTTGTGTGAGACCCCTCCAAAACTTCTAGAAAATAATTCAGTGAGCAATATACCTCAAGGCCCCTCTCATATCAGTCATGGATATCATGCTTCTTTTCTCGGGGAACAACTTAGCCAGCCCAAAGTCAGATATCTTAGGACAGAAATCTTGATCCAATAGAATATTATGGGGCTTGATGTCAAAATGTAAGATCCTTGTGTTACATCCCCTATGCAAGTACTCTAATCCTCGAGCAACCTTATTGCAATCGGTGCAACTTTGCCCATCCGAGATGACTATTACTTGAAGAACCACGACCATGTATGAACTTTTCAAGGGATCCGTTAGGCATATATTCATAGATCAAAGCTCTTCGACTACCCTCCAAACAGAATCCCACAAGACTTACTATATTGACATGGCAAGTCCCGGCCAACGCTGCAAACTTCATTAACAAAATCTTTCCCATTTCCTTTTAGTTCACTTAAAATCTTCACTACCTCAAGGTTTCCACCGCTTAGCCTCTATACACTTAACCAAAACCGCCTTGTTCTAGCTTGACCTCAAAGGAGTTTGTCATCTTCTTGATTTGTGAATAAGAGTATCTTTTGAGCTAGGAACTTTGAGTCTTTAGAAAAATCTCCATTCTTCTTTAGACAACAATATTAGAATGATTAATATCACAACCTCACCTAGAGTCAAAAATTTCGATAGATGTAGTTCGTTTTAGAAAATAGAATGGTTAAGGCAACAAAATTGATGTTGATGACAAATTACCTATGAGAAGAATCACCCGTGTCAAATGTCTTCCTGTTTCTACACCAAAGAAATTGAACCATTCATATATCATGTTAGTACGCTATAACTATCAATATAGAGTATAATTTAGTGTTTTACTAATAAGATAGAAGGGGATTTTCTGGGTTAGGAATGTTTGTGAGTATCCATTTGATTATAAATAAAATATAGAGTCATAGGGAGTACTCGAATTTTCCCACAAAAGATGCCTACCTGGCATGCGTTAGTGAGTGGGATACCTCTCCACCCTCATCTATTCCTTTAAATTTGGTCCTGATCATCGGGGAATTACTCCCGAGCCTGTTTATGTGTGTGAACCCGACACCCTTACTGTGAATGTCATTCTGTCACCACCTCCCACACCCCCTTACCATGTTGTGTGTGCATGTGTGTTGTGTTGTCCATGCGGGAAAACTCAAGCACTCCCCATGCTCGATATAGCCCTGTCGACCTAATTAATAACTTTTTCAAATATGATCTTTAGGTATAATGTTTGTGAAAAAAGAAGATCCTTTTCTTGATAATCATACACTGTTTGTAACTTTAGGGTGTTTGGAATAGCTTATTTTATGGGCTTATTGAATTTGGTAAAGCTCATAAGCTCACTTTTTCGGGTTATGAGCTTATGAAAATAAGCTTATAGACCTAAATAATCCATAAGCTCATAAGAAAAAAAGAAAAAAGACCTAACGAGCTTATCTAAATTCAAATATGTCCATAATCCTGGAAAATAAGCTAATTCAAACACCCCTTTCCGGTCAGCAAAGACAATTCTCGTTAAAACTGAAGAGTAGCACATTGAAGGGGATCGTACCAGACAAGTCTTGCTTCATGCTACATTAGATGTAGGCCTCATAAGATTAATAACTAATATGAATTCATATATAAATTAATTAGATTGATTGGTGAATAAATATTTACTTGTAAAAGAAATTAAATAACTAATTAAATGGTTTTTTTGAAAGGCGATTTTATTAAACAACACTAGCAAGGAGCTTGATAAAAAGTTACAAAGAGATCAAGCAAGAGTTACAAGAGTATATGGGATTTATGACCCAATCATTCCAATTTGATGTATTACCCAAATACCAATGGTAATAGTAATAGTCAGTTGATAGTGAGTTATTGTTGCTTTACGACGCAATTCAATAACTTATGAATACTCGTTTCTAACCCTGTGTAGAGTTGTGCTTTCATTCGTGTGTATGTCCATGAAATTGCATTTAGCAGTAAACATAATATACAGTCCAGAAGTAAATACCCTTTTTGGCATCAAAACAGAGAAACTGTCCTTCGTTCGCAAGACAGCGGCCACCCTTGTTGTGACACTTTTCACATAAATCAAATCTAATACCGACGTGAGAAGATAGTAAAGAAAATATGGTGGTTGCATTAGGCCCCAATCGCTCTGTTGCTGGCAAATGTATTACTTGACATGTATGTGGTAGATCACTTAGAACAATTGCATTTCTGATTGAATACTCATAGTAGAACATGT
>OU343216.1:59726430-59774407 GCA_910596185.1 Chrysanthemum makinoi
TGATTATAATGAGGAAAAAGAGAAGAAACATAATAAAATCATTGATGATTGGATGACATCTCAACGTGTGGGTAATTTGTATGAATTTTGTGAGTGAATGTAGCATTCAACTAATAATAAAGCTTATTAATCACATTTACTTATAAAATTGGCGGGAAAGACTAGTTTTCACTTCCTATATTCCCCATGGAATTCTTCTTATAAATTTTATTTTAAACATTTTCATGTACACCACGTTTCCCCTTTTCCCTCATTCCCTTTCCTCTTATTTGTTGAGTTTATGATATATAAAATACAATAAAACATAAAGACATCAATCTGCGTGAGGAAGAAACAGATGCATATGAATAAATTAATTAGCGAAAGTATGCGTATGCATATTGCTGAATGTCAAATCCCTCGAGCGAGAAAGCCAAGCAGTATGAGCAAGCAAAACAAAAAGTACTTATTGGTGTAAAATAATAATACTTTGCTTACCGTTAACTATATCGCAGCGAATTAACCAGCAGATCAAGCGATTGCTAGATCTAACACAAGTCCGCGTTTTAGAAAAAGCGAAGCGAACTCCCCTTACTATTGGGGTGCTGGGCGAATATGGCCAGAGAGGAGAGGAGATCTCGGTTAATTGATGCACAAGTGTATGAAACCAAGAACACTGCAGCATATCTTGGTAGGTAGAAACTTGAGGAGCAGTTAGGGAATTAGGCCTTGGAGAGGCCTATGGCGACCACTATGAAAGCAAAGCGAAACCCATAACTTTCCAAGTTTTCCATTTCTAGTCCTTCTCTTTCATTTAGCGATTAGTTAGTCATTTTCCGTTTAAATACTTAACGATCGTTAACTAGGACTTAATGTGCAATAATTAATGCGTAAACATAAACATTAATTATTAACTTTAATTCTCATTAAGCTAATGTGCAATCCGTAGTGCACGAGTTGAATCAGGACATTCATATGTTTGTAAATATATACATTTCAACGACTCGCTTAGATATGTTTTACAAAGCGATGAAATGGCATTGGTTAGCGTCTGCAACCATGCAATGCCGGTACAACTTCGTGTATGGTTTCGGAGAAAAACCAAGTTGGATGATTCATCATCATATTCATCCTTTTGTTTCTAATACCATGTTAATAAGAATATGGATCTCACTCATTTCTTAATTAACTATTACATTTCTTTTATGTGATTGATTAAGATTACCAATTCTTGAACATATTCGGAAGACCTGGGCGTGGCGAACAAAGCATCTAACAAGCCTGCGAGGGGTAGTATTATACTTCAAAATAAATTTGAAGGAAACAAATCCCATTTTGACTACAAGAGGATTCATAAATTTGCAACACTACGAAATAACCCTTATAACTACGATTCGTTATAGCGTTAGATTCTGCTTCACAATCTGCACATCATCCATGACATATCTCTTGTATCTCAAGTCGGAGGATAAATATCGATATACTTAATGATGAGATGTAAAAGTATCATCATGTGGGTGGGATAAGTCATATTGATTCATTAAATATCATATGAAATTAGTCATGCTACGCATCAATATACTTTCAAGTATATTAATATCTTCAATTTGTCTTAATTCAATATCATTCCCATGTTATTGATCGACAGGACTTTTAGAATAACTTAAGTTATTGATTTACATGCAAATCTGGAGGACATATAAATGAAATTAAAAGTATACCGTACTTTAATTCATTATAAATAATAATTGTTTAACATCCTTTATCTAAATACTAAATAGATCAATCCATGATAATACTAGTTAATGAATTTTGCCACAAGTCATGAAAATCATACTTGTTGAAGGGCATAAACTAACTTTGATCTATATGAATTTTGAGAATACTTATTTCGAGAATTCAATAAGTGAATTTCTTGTATGTGTTTACACATATCTTGATATTGTCATATTCCTTAAGGTCGTGATTTGAACCACCTTTTATGACAATCATCTTTCAAAAGTTTAAAGTTTTAAAGTATTCTTTATTCTTAATGTATAATGCAACTATGCTCTTAGTTGAGCATAAGCAATTCAACATCAAGGATACCATGACTAGAATTGAGTGTCATCTCAATTATACCTGCATCATGTGTACAACAATATGCTCTTTAAACAACAAGTAAACTTTGAGCAGTTATAGTGTAATGTTGGTGCCTACCAAAACTCAAGTTTGTTGGCAATGAAAATTATGAAACAATTGTCATATAATCATCCATAGAATCTAGGAGCATCTCCAGATTATGGAATGTGATTCTAAATCCAAACATATTCCTTTAAAATATTTATTACACTAACAACTTTCAATGTTGTCAAATCATCTTGTAATCAAGCATGACACAACAACTTTATACACAACATGATGTTCATGATAAATCTTCAAGTTAAACTTTAAGATCTCATCTATCTTGTCAAAGATATGTATTCATCATGTTCTATTTGACTCATTTATTTACAGCATATGTTTATAATAATAAACATATATTCCAGGTATACATCTTATTTCCAAATTTTACAAACGAAGTTTCATTCCCAACTAAAACTTAATTTAAGTGGAATGTAGTTGCGCATACAACATATAAGATTTTAAAAATAATACTCCCACTAGCTTTAGGAATACTTATGAGCTATCTTATTTAAATTATTAAATCTAACATGAATTTAATATTAAACATAAGAAACATCTCCTAGATGCTTGCATATATCCATTCATGGATTCACTTGCGGTTTGTACATATCAAGGATTATTTGAATTCATAAAACTTCTTTGTATTACTCATAGTCCTGCAAAAGTAATTCCATAACAAAGAGTTTTGACATTCATTGTCAAAATTTCATATCAATGAAACTAAGTATGACAATTATAATCTTTATACTTCTATTTAATGTATCTAGAAAGAATATTCAATCATAGTTAATTGCTTAAATATGATTAATATTATTATCACGAGACATGCATTAAATATGTGTACAATATTGTCCATATGATTTCTACACAAAGATTTAAACCACTAGGGTTTCCACCCTTTGAAGAAATTCATTTTCATTATTAAGATAAATCAAGTATCTAAAGTTGATTATCTTTATGGACGGAATCTCTACATTCATAGTATGAATGATTTACCACAATTCAACATTTTGTAAATTCATCATTATGATTAACGAGAGCTTACCATGATCACGTAACTCATATTCCTCGGCATATTAAATATCACGAGATATCCTTACGGATCTATGAATGACAATTCCATTATATTAAGGTCTATCATTTTCATGTTTAGCCTCATCATGATATTTGCTAGTGCATTTTAGAAGATTATGTATTTTGTAATTCAATCTTTCAAGATCTAAACAAAACTCCCTTGCCTTTAAAATTTTAAAGATTACCTTTAAATAGTTTAGTAAGTAGAGCAACAATACATTGTTCTCTTTTGGGATATTACAAAAAACATTGAGAGTTCCTAACATTAGTTTGTTACAACTCACTCTATAAGTAGTTTAACAAATTGAACTTCATCTATAAGACTTAATGTGATTCATCACATTCCATAAACAAATGGTGTCTTATTAATCTTCTAGGTTGGAGTCTTATTGAGTATATTCAATTTATACTCAATCTACTAACCTTGATAACTTTTGGAAGAAACTATAGTTATCTTGAATCAAATAATGCAATTTTGATTCTTCCAACAGAACATACCATAAAACTATGGTATTTCTTTAGAATTAATATTGTAAGAAAATCTAACAATATTTTAGATAACCATCTACTCTTTGGCTTACCTATTTACCAACAAAGTAAAACTTAATGGTACAATAGAATTACCAAGTCAATTGCATGTATTATAACATAAATATTTTTGACCAAGTCAAAAGACATATTAGTTATAATCCCACTATACGTTATAAGTGTTTGATCAACTCATTGACTTCATGCATATGTCTTAAAACATAGCAAGTTAACGTCTTACTTTATATTCTAAGTCTTTAAAAGACTTCATGTTTGTGACTTTACAAAATCATAAATATTTATAATTAAAGTAATTATGAACACCACCTCGGGTTTCAATTAATATTTCAAGTTAATATTTACTACATATATTTAAGTCATTCAGCGAATACTTAAATTCAAAGTAGTATTAGATTACTTCATTTAATTATGTCATTCCATGAAATGTTCAGCGTAAGAAAGCGCAAAATCATCCATGCCGTTCTCACGACCGCGTGGATATTTTACCTTGGGCTACAATCTAGTTCCGCGTTCTCCCACGTAACATAAATTTTAACTACAAGTGTTTCTTAAATATTGAATGACATAAATATTTAAAATAAAGTAGTCTTTGTTATCATCTTGACACATGTTCTTAATAGGGCAATCATACATATATAAATGTATACTTCCTATTAGAGCGTTATTCTCTTACTTTACAGTCAAGAGAATTCTTTTAAATCATATTAATATGTGTTGTACCTTGCACACATAAGATTTCTCCCACTTGTGCATGGAACAACATCATGTAGCATATAAACAAACCACGATACGTTAGTTTATTTGATTAATATGATTTGTGTCATAGATATAACAAGTAGATGTAGAACTATATTGTTTAGTAAGGGAAGCGTGCGAAACTATCCTTAAAACATAAGTGTCTACAATTGGAAAGTAATTATCTTTGAAGATAATCACGGGTTACTACTACGGGAAATAAGGCTTGTAGCTCCACAGATTAGAAATCATTAAAACAACTTCTTATTCGATATGCAACACAAATCCTCCCATTGAATCGACAACATTGTAAGTGTTGCATAACCGATGAAAACAACTTGCTTGCTTTTTACTTTCCTACACCTTTGAAGAACCATACGTAATCATTACTAAGGTACTAAAGGTGTATTCTACTATATGAATGATAGGTTATCCATCAATGTTATTAACTTGAAAAATTGGGTATGCAATTTCTTCCTCAGCGAACTACCATCCCATCTTGGTATGTAGTACCTTTAAAGGCTAAAACAAAACAACTAGATAAAATATGCTAGTTTGCTTTTACCAATTTTTTAATTAATTAGTCTAGCTTCTAATTTAGTAACTCATATACATGTTTTCCAGTTAACCAACATTCATGTTGTTACAAAGGATTCATTCACCAAATGAGGGTAATGAAATATTTATGGAAAATAAGATGTGCAATTCATTGCTAAGAGTTACATTAGAATTTAGACAATTCAAATGTTCTTATTATACCTTTCTCATTCATGAAAAGGAATAGGATTGAGTCTCATACACTCCCGTGGAAAAAGACTTACGTTTGTCTTATCAATGAATTATTCTCGATCGACATTTGTTTGAAAGCTAGAATGGATCAATTTACTAATCAAAGACTAAACCGCGTTTACGGTTAAATGTTGCATTTATACATTCAAAAGAATTACAAAATTCAATTTTAGTATTTTGATAATTAACCTTTTCAATAAACAATTAAATACCCAAGGTTCATATTCATATACCCAATTAATATTTATTGAAAACTAGGATCCAAATTGTCATAATTTCATCGCATTGATTGATACGCTGGTAATGAACCTTATACAAAATGATAGAGCTATTGCTTTCGATTTCAATTGTAATTCCCTAAATTTATGGGATTTACATATAGCCGATATCAATCGCCATGTAAACATGTTTTATCCCATCTTATGCCTTGAGTTTCGGCTCTCCTTTCAAAACTCAATTAAGTTGTCCAGCTTAAGAAATGCAAAATCGTCCATGCTGGCTCTCGTGGTGGACATTTTACCCTTTGATTCTGATCTAAGTCACGATCTCAGCGCAAATAAAAGTAATCTTAGGTGTTTCCGTTTCGTTGGATGGAATATAACTTAAATTAAAGGGTAATAGTTTTGATGTTAAATCAAATATGTACAAGGATGTCATGCATTCATCTTTGTAGCATAGTTTTTATTAAAACATTTATATCTTGTTTTAATGAATAAGCTTTCCATCATCAAACTTTAATTGAGGTATAGGGTTCACCAATCAAGGAATTTAGTGTTAATTATCATCCATTATACCGTACTTTTGCATAAGTGTAAACACTTAGTGTTTGGGATAATTACCACGAGTGGCATGGAATTAAAACTAATTACTCGCCCAAGATGAGCTTGCACATTTAATGAAAACACTAAGTAGCTCCACTGAACTTCTGAGAGGGGCGGGACAGTCAGGCGCTAAAAGCACAACCTTAGACATCCTTTTCGGTGTGGTATGCAACCTTTTTAAACCCTTTATTAGTTCATTCTCATGGGTGAGCTCTTTCGACCATTTGTACCAAAGTCATCAATCAATTAAACGATTATGATTACTATTCTTAAAATACATGTTTCACCATTGTTTAGGTCAGTTTATTTTTCTTGTAAAATACCCTTTACATTGTTGGAATCACTCATAAACCTTATTCAAGTGTTAGTTACTCATATGTAATAGTTAGCTTATTATGGTCTTTATGTTTGTTATTAGCTGGAAACATGTAGAAGGCCATAAGCCTAGGCCTTGCCCAATAAGGAAAGGAAGGGAACTAGGAGTGTTGCCCTAGCTTCCCTCATATCCACCCTTGTAAACCCATTTGAAGGTTGGTTGTTCAAGTTATTCTCTCACTCATTTCTTAGCCTACTTAGTCTAATCTATACGTGTGTGTGTGTGTTTGGATACTTGTTCAATAGCCTCTCTATCTTTCTTATAAGCTTGTGTGGTAAACCTTGTGACCTAACGGTGGTATCAATAAGCCAAATAGTTGGGTGCACACTTTTGTTTTTGAAGTTTTGGTTTTGGTTATCTGCCAAAGATAGCATGATCTTTGTGCAGCTTCAAAACTTGTTTTTTACATATTTTAATCCAAGATTCTTGTACTTTCAACGTTTTAAGGTGTTAAAATACTTGTTTTTGACAAAAGTTTCAAACTTTATCGTGGATCATTGTTTTTAGACGTTTTTTATTCGTGGGTGTCATTCTATAAGCTGTTTTGAGTGCTTTGGATCATCAAGTCTCACACTTTTTTGTTATTTTGGTGTTATTGAAGCTATCTCATCACACAAAAACTAGTTTAGAAACATCTTTGGGCAAAATCAAAATTACGAGTAATCCTACGCGTATTGAAACCCTAAAATTACAGCGTAAGATTATCCTTGGTTTGATCTTCATTTTAGTGGTTTATTCAGTGTTTTCTTACTGGATAAGTTCGAAATCACGTGCGACTTTGGATATCTTTTGCCTTTGTGATAGTGTAAAGATCATTTGGATAAAACCCTAAAATTACTGCAAATGGCTCAACTTTCTGGCGTAGAAATCTCCATAAGATTTTCTTCATAAGCCTTGTCTTGATAAGCTAAATCCTGCCTAAGTTTCCTACTTTGTTGTCTCGCGCATAACTTTAGCCTTTTTCACCCTTCAGCGTAAAGCTAAAACCTCTGGGTAACTCCTTATTGTTACACGTAATTTTTGGTGTTTTTACGCATAAGTACTACTTGGTTCTTGGTTATTTCTACGCCTAAGGATACTTCATCAACAAAGGTTCATTCGACTACTAAGATCCATTTTACCAACACAAGTTTTCAACATGTCACAACCACCATACTCAAACTATTTTCCTTACACTTATCCTCATCCTCAACGTCGACAACAACTAACTCCACAACATCAACAATGGAATCAACAACAAGCAATTTATCAACAACAATTTAATCAACAACATACTCCATAACTTACTACAAATCCACAACCTCAAATGGTTCAACCACCACAAAGTCTTTCAGCTCAACCGTGCACAAATGACTTTAATCAACATCCATCAAGGATCACTCTGAAGGAACCAGCTTGGTTTGCAAAGATGTTTGAAACTTTAGCGACCAACAATCAATTCATGAGGCTGGATCACTTGATAGACCTCCAATGCTCACTTCAGGAAACTACGATCAATGGGTGATAAGGTTCTTTAGATTTTGTGATCTAAAGAAACCACATGGAAAGTTCTTAAAGAAGGTTATCTTGGAAGGTCCTTTTTGAGATACCTCGTCATTGTACAGGAGATCCTAATGTCATTCCACCAGAGATGAACAAGCGAACATTGCTACTTTGTTGCAGACTTGAATCCTCTAGAACTTCTACACTATGAAGCAGATGAGCTTGCAATGGAATATATCCTCCTAGGATTACGAAACCTAATTCTTAATAGTGTTGATGCTCAAAAGCAAAAGAAAATGTGGGATCATATTAGATCTTCTTATGGAAGGATCGATTACTCAATCAGAAGATTTGGAATCCAAAATTTACAGCTTATGAACACTTCATGATTGAAGCGGAGAGACACTGAGTCTTATCATCACCGTTTTCGGACATCATCAATGATTTGGATAAACACAACATCCACATGCCAAGAATTGCGGTGAATACTAAGTTCCTAAGTAGTCTTGGTCCTGAATGGGAGAAGTATGTCATTTTTCTCCGTCGAAGCTAAAACATGCATCACGATCACTCACAGATTGTTGTACGATTGCTTGAAGCCTCATGAAAAGGAAGTTGATAGGGAAAGGATTCTCCGTGCTGTTGCTCCACGCATCGGAAAATCAACAACTTGCCTTATATGCTCAACAAAATTATTCTCCTCAACAGCCAACTCAACCAAGCGCTTCAAACCCACCAAACGATCAATCCATCAACCTCAACAAAATCGTTGGTTCCTTTAACACCAATGATCAAACACTTCATAATGAGGAATCCGATCCGTTCGAAGCATTGCAACAAGGATTTGCTATGATTACTAATGCCTTTAGCCGTTATACCAACAAATCAACAACGCATTCGCTCTCATCTAATACCGAATCAGGCGTGAACAATGGGCGAGTTGAAGTGAATGCGTGGCTATGTCGTTAGATGGGCGGTGGTCAAGAGGTTTTATCTTGGGTAGGAATAACAACGAGCTCAAGTGGTGAGCAGAGCTGAAGATGGGTTGAATGGTCTTGATGCTACAACCGCAAGAGAAGGGACACTGGCTAATCGTAATGCAACCCAAGGACTAGAGGCGGTGCTTATTTCAAGGCTTTCTTCTTTTTTGGCTCTTAAGGATGAAGGTGGAACTCTAAGACAAAGCGAGCTTTATGGCGAATAAGCATTTCGATGATGATATGGAGGACTTGCAGGCCAATGCAGTATGTTGTAACACCCAATCCGACAAGGGTAAAGATATCACAATATTTCATCCTCCAGAACTTTAAATACTATACTAGAAAACCTTACAAAATATCCAAAAGAAAAACATAAATAACTAATCTTCCAAAATAAATTCAAGATCTCTATGGTAAAGTCTCGCTCAGCTCCTCTCAACGGATCGGCTATCCCATAAGCTTATCTTGAGCGCTAATACCTGCTGGCAGAAAAAAGAAAAGTGCTTTGAGCTTACAAAGCCCGATGAACGGATATATTGAAACAAAAGCTAAGCAAAAAAACAAATATCACAATAACGAAAATCAAAATAAAAATAATGAGAGATCTTTAGGATTACGGAAGCACAAATATACAAATCCAAACAACCACATAATGAGTTTAACATCGAGCACATCAACACAACCCGAACATATCAGAACAACCAAACACACCATACCAAAATCTTGAGATTACGTATAACTGAGCGAAATGTCCAGAGACTAGCATTCTAAACAAATAAACATGGCATTCATACAAATCAATTAATCAACATTTAATACACTTAATGCAATATTGTAGGAAATGGCAGACAGTCACAGCAGCGGACAATACAACTAAACCGGTTCTCATATCAAATCCCAACCTTAACGAGTTTTAACATGGCGGTCGCATATTGAGACAGATAATTAACCTTCAGTACTCAATTATACACTAGCATATCAATCGGATCAATACATTGTAATGATAACAAATCATAATATCGGATATCAGAATCATATTTTAGCGTTATTAATCTGTCCCTAGCATGGCAATTTATAATCAGCCAAAACAACTCGTCATAGCACAATCTCTAACATATCATATGAAATACATAATATAATGAAATACGAATCATAGAATACTTAACACGTATGAGATAAAAGATTTAGTCAACTACACGAGTTGCGGAAACATATCAGATCATAACATATCATATCATAAACCATTGTATTAGGAGGGGTAATTTCGAATACCATATATATATGAGGGGAGACCTCAGTAACCAATGGAGTAGCTAGCTCCAGAATTTGTGAGAGCCAGTATTAAAAGCACATCATTCACCGACAAATCATAATATATCGAGGATAAGAGAACAAATCTAGATGCATCCATACAACATGATGAGGATAATGGCCATATTTCATAATTGAGCTCATAAAGCGGATACTTGAGAAAGAAGGCGATTATGGAACATCACTCAACCACACTAAAGTCATATAGAGGTGCACATCAACGTCTGGACATGGAACCCCGACTAGTTATTATTTGGCTGGGTGTCAAACTAAACTTAGGTCAAGCGAGGGTTGTCATAAATGCCTGAGATCATAATTCATCATAAAGGTCACAAATAACTTCGGAATAGTTCAAACTATCATCTTAAGGTTCATATTCGATAGTCGAGTGAGGTTCATATCATAATGGCATATCATACATTCATGGCAGAATTTCATAATCGAGGTTCATAATCACATGCAAAGTTCAACAAATGTATATATGAGTCTTCTAACATAAGTTCACATCGGATATTGCATAGTTCACTAGAACATAGTTCAGAAGTAACAAATCAAACATTGAAAAGGGTTCATACTTGAATGGTATTGGAATCCTAATAAACATAAGAATGACAAGAAAGGAAACATGAGGGACCTTTCTTTGAAAGGTTGGAATATCCATTACCTTAAACAATTGAGAAAAGCTAAGAATGAGCGAATACGAAGATGTAACGCGTCTCTTCCGAAGAATCTACACGGATTATGATTTATTTAATACTTTAGCATCATTAATATTATACTTATTTATCGCGATTAATACTTTTAGAGTTGTGGAATATTATCATTTTTTTAGTGACAAAGATTACAACATTTTAAAGTATAAATCATTTATTATTAATTGACTCCTATTTAGGTTCTAGGGTTTCCATACTTTTAACATCATTTATTACGCATTCAATTAACATGTTACTTCCTTTAATTTTCCACTTTGACTGGAACGTCTGAAAACTCAAGCGAATTAACTTCAACTCACGCGTGTCCCTTACGTCATTTATTTATTGACCCGAATTACCCAAAATTACATGTTGCACCTAACATCTTTAATTATCGATCAACCTCCTATTATCAGTTTACACTTTTAGTCCAAAGGTTTTAGAATTTACAAAACATACCTTTTAAGTTAAATACCATTTCAAATGACCCTCTAAATATCCAAAATTACACGTTAACCCCACACTTATTTTATCGTTTAGTACAAGTATTTTACTGTTTACAAAATAACCTTTTAAGTTTCAATATTTACAAAACCAACCCAAACCTTTTAATTAAAACCTAGATAATGTAAAATTTAAGTACAAGCCCTAAACCTAGGTTACTCCAATCATTAGCTTATCATTACTACTTCATTAATTGCCTTCCATGATTATAAAGAAACCTAGTTTATACTAAAACCCTAATCGCCCTTTTTAAACCTTTCCTTTTATGCTTTTGAATCAAGAAAAACCAAGACAATTCACAAGCTTGAAATTCATAAACATGTATTTTACTCAGGTCTTATAACATGTATCAACTTCTGGAAAAATAGATTCATGATCTCTAAAAATATTATAAGCTCACTCGTTATTAATATACTGATTTTTTGGGTTTTAGGTTTCAAATAATTTCTCTGACATATAAATCATGCATGGCTAATTTTTATGTGTTATATACGACTTGTAGGACTGAATTCAACATTAGGAACATACCCTTGATGAGCTTGAATCGTTAGAACAAAGGAAGCACAAAACCCTATCATGAAACCCTAATTCACCCAAAAACTCTCCACGACCAAAACAGCAGCTATGGAACTCAAACACTATTTTTCCCACCTTCTATACCTTGGTCTCGTCCAAGAAAATGGTCTCAAGCTCTGGAAACTAGAAGTCAATTGTTGAGGGTTTTGGAGTGGTGATATTGTTATTAGGGATTATAGGAACCAAATATTTATATATACTTGAGCTACTATTTTTCTTGTGGGCTTTATAATGCATTGGACTTAAATTAAATGGTCTTTTAATAATATAAATTATATTGGGCTTTTATTTAGTTTTATTTCTTTTATTAAAACTATTAAATATTTACGTATATATGTAAAATACAAAACTAAGTTTTATAAAATCATAAACTATAAAAATTACCTTTACAAAGTGTTTAATATTTATTTAGGTCATGTGGGATATTTCTTAAAATTCTAAATTACATAGCTTACTTGGTATTCTTTGAATAAATTTTCATACTTTTAATTGTAGGGTTATTTTGGTCTTTTTGTGAATTTTAGAAATTCGTTATTACATTTGCTATGTTGATGGCTAATATGCAGGGAGTTACACATGCGTGACAGAACCGATGTATGACAGCGATGGCTTGTCTCAGTGCAGAACAAACCATATTTATCTCGATCTCATATCTCATGACACATCTAGAGCAAGGCACGAATGTTCAAAATGAGTCGTCCACATCTCATTCCGACGATTTTCAACTAGACCCGTAGTTATATTTGACGATCAAGATGACCAACCGGTTTCCCTTGATAATCAAATTGACTCGTGGTCATATTGAGGATCTCGTAATGATCATGTTGAGACTCGCGTTGAACCGCCCGAACTTTTGCCTCATCCGATTTTACCGTTTAATACAAGACTAACAAACCATAGTGGAAGAATGTCGTGCCATTAATCAGGACTTGAAATGCAAAAATGCACTGTTAACCAAGGATTTTGAATGTTTACAAAAGCAACTCAACTTTTCAAAACTCAAGAAAAAGCGTGAAAGCGGTTTTGAAGCACCCTTTGCCAAATCTTATCAAAATGAAAAATATTTAGAAAGGCAGTCGTGATCTAGCGGCTTGAAGAATGCTTTGTTGTCGAAATAGAACAGCTGAAACATGAACATAAAAAAATTAAGCTCTCACCTTCAAAAGCTAAGGTACGGAGTTGTTAACTTGTCAAAAAGCAGTTCTCTCACGCATACAAAAAGCATTCAGCAAGCGAATAGATGATCATCTCGAAGAAATCATCGACTTGCAAAACAAACTTAAAGAGTTTAAAACTGTTGTTTACAAACATGAGTCGGTCCGCACCATTGAAAAGTTTACTTTCAAACCCAACCCAAATGGATATGGACCGAATCTTGCTGATTACAAACCTAAGCTTTCAACAAAAGCATTCAAACCAAATCACAAGTTTCGGTCGCGAATATAAAGTTGATAATTACATTATATGAATGTTGTTGAATATCATCGTCAAGAGGAATTAGATCGAAGGCGAGAGTCGATCAAATTTAGAAAATGTTGTTTACAACAAACCTTTTAACTATTCTAAAGCGGTCACTACGACCAACGGATTCTTCTAACACACCAGGGTTATCATTAAAACACACAGGTCTTCTAATGTTAATCCCCAACCAGTTATGCACAAATTTATGGTCCCCTTCCATCGGTGAAGTTAATTCAAAACTGAAAATCGAAAAATCCTTCGATATTTTGACATTTTCAAGGCTGACCTCAAAATTTTACAACATGAGATAGAATATGGTTACGAAATCAAAGTTGAACATTTTCAATCGCCTCTGGCGAGAACAAAGAGACATTTTTCAGGAAAAATCTTTTACCTAATGTTAAAAACTTGAAAAGTTGTGCAATTGCCTAGGAAAAGGATTTTCATAAGAACTTGGGTGATGAAGCGTTTTCGAGAAAAGCGAAACATCTATTTCTAATACTAAGCGTAAAAAGCTGAGAAAGATGTTGATCGACTCTTGGAAGATGTCATCAATGTGATGTCCATAATGTTGTGCTAGAATTCTTTGTCATATGCATTTGATTATATCTCTGCCGTCTTTAATTAAATGGTAAATGTTGAAACAACGATAATGTGCTTGGTCGAGTCCTTAAAAGTTGAAAACAAGCGATTGTCAAACGAACTTTCATGCAATTCAATTAAGTGCTTAATTGGTGTCAAAAAAGATATTCACGATCAACAACTTGCTTTTCAACACAAAATCGCCCGATTGCGTGCAAAACCTTCTGATCCTAAAATTGAGCAACTGGATGATCAAAGCGTGTCTTTTAAGTGTCAAATCTCAAAATATGAACAAGAACTTTTAAAGTTAAAAGAATATGGTGTCATATTTGATTTACTCAAAAAGATTCGTGATGAAGCATCAAATGAACTTGATCATTATCTTGCACACACTAAAGAAGTTATGCATTTTCTTTGAAATGTTGGTCTAAAATCAAGATCCGATTCACACTATCATCAAGTTAAGAGAAATGTTAGGAAAGTATGAACAACTTCCCCCAACCATCATTAAGAGATTAGCCCGGTAACACTTAGTAATCATGAACCTAGAATTTCTACTCCCAAATCACAAGTAGCTAGCGTGCTTCCTTCTCTTTGAAAGCAGGGAATAGTTGAGCCTTTTCCAGCGTCCGCGCCACAGCCTAAGAGCACTCAATCGAAGAATAGGAAGTTGCGACCTAAGAAAAGATCAATCAAGAATGCTAAAGTAGAAGAACACCTAGGACTATGAATAAGACTGCGTTACTCCACTATAGATATTGCGTCTGGCAAATGTAATAGAAATAGTGATGTAGCGAATGCTAAACCGTTAAGTACTTTTGATATTGATCGATGCACCTTGTGATATTGTGTAAAGTATGAATTCTGAATGCCATGATAAATGTGTTGCTAAAGCTATCATCTCTCGTTTAAGGAATCCTAAGAAAGGAATACCTCTAGGCCCACTAATCTTTCTAAGTGCATTGCAGTGGGCCATGCCATCTTTAGATTCTAAGGCTTGCTTTATTCTTTGTAGCTCCATTTCACCTCCTAAGAATGTAGTACCACCTAGTGCATTCACTAAGACTAAAGCAAAGAGTAGTTATGGATGGCAGAAATGGATATATAACACACTAGGATTTAAGTGGATACCTAAAGCTATTGATGTGTATATCTACTCTAGCCTCTGGAACCCTCTAACATTTGGGTTCCACATCTACTTCTATTCCATCTGTGTGCGTCGTGTGTAATGCGGTGTCTGAGATCATTCTCTAGATTGTTGATAGCGGATGTTCCCGACACATGTGAGCAATATTAAGCTGTTATCAAACTTTGTTGCAAAGTTCATTGGCCTTGTCGGTTCGGGAATGATCACTTCGCGACTATCATAGACTCTGAGACTATGTCAATGAAAACATCGAAATTAGCAGGGTTTACTATGTGGAAGGCCTCGGTCATAATCTTTTTTAGGTAGGTCGGTTTTGTGATGGAGATTTGGAGGTTGCTTTCAGGGAGAAAACTTGTTTCATTAAGTGATCTACAAGGGACCTTATGTGCGGATCGCGTAATTCTATTCCCTACACTATCTCTATGAAAGACATGGTTGCTTCATCTCCCATATGTTTACTTTCAAAGGCAACATCAACAAAATCCATGCTTAACCGTGTCGTCTCATCTAAACTTTCAAACCATCACCAACCTTGCTCGACACAAACTAGTTGAAGGACTTCCCACGGTTTGGTATTCTAAAGATCACCTTTGCTCGGCTTGTGAACAAGGCAAAAGCACTCGTGCTCATTTTCCTTCAAAGGTGGAACCGCTTTCACGGCATGTGCTTCATCTTCTTCACATGGATTTGTGTGGCCGATCGCGATGCAAGCGATCAATGGCAAGCTACATCTTAGTAATTGTTGATGACTATTCCGCATGGACTTGGGTCTACTTTCTGAAGCAAAGATCAAGCTCCACAAATGATCATCACCTTTCACGAAAATACAAGTTCACTCGACACCGTTTGACTAATCGAAAAGATAAGAGAGCCTTTGAATTTGTTAATCAAACTCTTCGTGAATTCTATGAAAGTGGAATTGACATCAGACATCTATTGCGCGTACAGAACAAAGCGGAGTTGTCGAAGAGAAACCGAGCGTTAGTGGAAGGCGCAAAGAACAATGTTAATCAATGCTAAACTTCAGGATTACTTATGGGCGGTGTATCTGCATGCTATACTCAAAACCGTTCTATGATTACAAGCATACCACAACAAAACACCTTCGAGCTTCGTCCATAGAGAAAAACCGAATCTAAATCACTTTCATGTATTTGGATCTCTTTGCTATCCGAATAATGATCGTGATGACTTTGGCTCAAAGCCAAAGTCGACATGGAGTCTTTATCGGATCTTGTGATAATTCAAAGGTTTCAATCACGGATCGTCATACAAAGCAGGTGATGGAAGCGATTCATGCTCATTCGATGAACTTACGGAAATTACGAGTATAATGACTTAGAACCGGTCACAACGCCAAACTTCCCCGAACCCCATCATCAATGGACAAAGCCCCGACTTACTCGTCAACAAATGGAAAGGTTATTTGCTCCATTGTTCGGTGGCGATATTGATGGCGTGCTCGGTGTATCCATTTGTTTCCGGTGCTCAACGATCATACTCTTTACGATACACTGCTACACAACAACGCATTGCGGATGCACCTACACCGTTGACTCCACCACAGCAGTTGAACAAACCGCTTCCAACAATGATGAAGCTGGCGATGATATTACGATATTGTACCCCCACTGCAGATTTTGATCCAAATCGTTCTTCAACCCGTTTGCTAATGAGGCTATTGCACGGATGTGCGGAATCTTCAACAATCCATTTGAATCCTCGAATCGCACAATGTATACCAACATCAACCCTACACACATAGATGGGCGAAAGACCATCCTCACGGAAACATTATTGGCAACCCGAATCAACCGGTGTTCACGAGACAGCGTCTTTACAGGAGCGGTGAACATTGCATTTATGCACTCACTACGCGCAATCTGAACCTAAAAACATCAAAGGCAATGACAAGAACAACTGGATTGAATCAATGCAAGAAGAACTCAACCAATTCAAACGTCTTGAAGTATGGGAAGTGGTTGAAAGACCAACGAGGTCGTCATTGGTCTAAAATGGATTTGAAAAAACAAATTGGATCTTTGAAAAATGTTATGAGAAATAAGTCACGTCACGGTGGCTAAGGGTTATCGTCAGGAAGAGGGTATTGACTTTGAAGAATCTTTTGCTCCGGTTGCTCGTCTTGAGAACATTCGGATATTTCTAGCGTTAGCTCATATGAATATGCGGTCTATCGGATGGATGTCAAAACTGCGTTTCTCAATGGACAACTTAAAGAAACGGTTTATGTCAGCCAACCGGATGGATCGTTGATCACGAGTTTCGAATCACGTCTACAGACAAAGCTACGTATGGTCTCAAACAAGCTCCTGGGCATTGTGCGATAAGCTATCATCCTTCCTCATTGCTAATAATTTCACCAAAGGATTGGTTGACCCAACTCTTTTTATACAATATCACGGGCACATATCTTAATTGTTCAAATTTACGTGGATGACATCATTTTTGGGTCTACACATAAAAAGTTTTCAATCGCTTTTGCAAAACTAATGAAGAAAAATTTTGAAATGTCCATGATGGGTGAACTCGTTCTTTCTAGGACTGCAAGTTCATCAATCACCCGGGTATTTTCTTGAGTCAGACCAAATATGCCCTTGAATTGTTAAACAAATTTGGAATGAAAACCTGTGACACCTATGCCACACCAATGGCTCATACCAAGTAGGCAGTTTACATGGGAAATTGGTTGACCCTACCAAATACCATAGTATCATCGGGTCTCTCATGTATCTAACGACTAGCAGGACACGATATTGTCTTTGCCGTTTATCTATGCTCCGTTATCGATCGCGAGTGAAACCCCTCTCGAGGCTAAAAGAATCCTCCGATACATAAAGGGAACCATTAACTTGGGGATCGGTATCAGAAGGATTCGGTTTTGAACTAATACGCTTTGAGGGCGACCCGCAGGGATGCTTAGACTCACGGAAAAGCACTTGAGCTTTACAATTTCTTGGTGATAGCGGTGTCATGGCAATGAAGAAGCGGATTGTACATCGCTATCCTCAACGAAAGCAGAATATGTAGCCATGTACGCATGTTGTGCTCAAGTCATATGGATGAGAACACAACTCAAAGACTATGGTTGCGTTATTTGGCGAATCCCGATGTCTGCGACAATCGAGTGCCATTGCAATCTCGTGCAACTGATTCGACACTGAAATCAAAGCACCGATCTTCGATATCATTTCATCAAGGATCCGTGGAGCAGTGCTTTGTTGAATTATATTTTGTGGTGCGAGAATACCAATTGGTAGACCTTCTCACCAAAGCCTTGCCTCCCGCTAGGTTTAATGAGTTGGTCCACCGGATTGGTATGATGTTACTCAAGAGGTGGATGACCTCTAAAAGCATCTTAAAACACATGAACACCAAAATTCTCTTTTGTAAATAATTTTTCAAAAACAAAATACAAAATTATAAAACCGATAAAAAACAACAAAAATATTCTTCTAATCTAATTTTCTTTCAACATGTCAAGTACATTTCTTCCATCAACACTTTATTCTTTCAAAATTCAATATTTTTCTGATCAAGTGTTGAGGGAAAAATAAACTCCTTGTTCAAAACATCGGTATACTTGCATGTTATCTTATCTCGGTTGTTTCTTTTAACAAATGGTGGTAACTTTTACGTACAATGACACTCCTTGGACTAAATTTATAACCCTTCATTATTTTCTCAAGTCAAGGGGGAGTGTCGTCAAGTTTCTTTCCTAAAACTTTGTTTGGTAACCAAAATGGAAGTTAAATGGCTTTGTTTGAAAAATGGAAAAAGGTGGAAGGGACTAAAGCTGTCAAAATGTTAAAGTTATTTTTAACAACACCTCCCACACTAACTTTAACCTTTCACATTTATTACTTTCATCTAAATATCAGATCCATAATCGTTTAACAAATCCGTGCTTTTGATCATCAATTTGTAAGTGTTAATACCTTCATTGCAACAATCTAAGCATGGGTTTTGAATTTTATTTCAAACTAACGGTTAGATTTTCGCCTAGAGGATTCGATGTTCTCTACGTAAAGCATGAACACATGATCATATTTGTGTGTTTATAAGTGAAATGATAGTGCCAAAATGTTTTTATTACATCAATGAATACATTTTCATCGCTAAACATACCCCGAAACAGATTGATTAATTAGGGTTATCGTTAATTTGGGTGTTTTCAAATGAGAACGATTTTGGTAATAAAGATTGTTATATGAGGTTGCTTTCAAGTTGAATTGAGCATATTTAAACCAAATCCCCGAAAACACTAAGGAATCCTTAATTGAAAATTAGGGTTCTAGTTCATACGAATTGGGTAATTTTTGATTCATGGCTTATTTGATGTTAAAACTTGGTTAAACATACTATGTATGCTTCTTTGACCTCCAAAAACACTTTGGTGCAAATCCTATGTAAAATTCTTATCGTAAACTATGAACTATTAGGGTTTTAGCTTACGTAAGGTTTTCTCATAATTGTTTGATAAGCCGTCATGCCATGATCTGATATAGAATGAGTGTTAGTGTTAATATTGATCTTATGATGATGTTATTTGGGTTTGCTACCGTAATTCGAATCAAGGTTATTGCAACTCTCGCGCAAGGATTACCCTGCGTAGTCATGTTATCGTGAATTAATCTAGCATGCGATTACGGCGTAAGGTTCTACAATGGACTACGCGTATCACGGAGGGATATAAATGCGTGACCTCTCGCATAAGGTCTACTCTTACGGAGTAAGCCTTACGCGTAAGGTATATATATCGCCCTCTGCGTAAGCTCTGCATATAAGGTTTTCCACGCTCGTATTTCTTCTTGGCGTAAGTTAGGATCCCACGCGTAGCTTTCGTCTACACATATCATCAATCATTTACGCTAAACTTTGCCACTACTGCAATTATTGATTAAACCTTATGATTTATTCACGTGTACAAACTTGTTAATAAACTAATCATAACGTCACGAATCCAATAATGTCACTAATAAACTTATCGTTTTATATGTTGTGAACAATAAGTGATAACATAAACTTTAAAACTTAAAGTTAACTAACTCACATAACATTTCACGACATCATTGGACTATTGAACAAACAAGTGACTTAGGACTCGTAACAATCATTGACTCTGCATTCAATAACAGACAATAAGACCTTCTGTTGACTAACATTATGTCTTTCAATATGTTGGTTCTTTTGGCTAATGCTATTTGAGATCAAGACATGGTGAACAAATGAATATGGATGCATCTAAAGTTCTCTCCATTGTTGATATCTATCCTTATGGCTATCCAATGAAGATAGGAAAGAATAATCTCCGTGTTGACTTTGACACACACTTTTCCGAGTCTTCGTGTTTAATTGCTATTGATATTAGAGGACTCATCCGAGTATCGAATATGCTCCTCACTCTGCAACGTTCACGAGATCTATATCCAATAGTTACGGAACACTATGGAAAGGTCAAGACTGGAATTTCTTTGTGTGGTGACTCAAATCACAAACAAGTCACCATTACACTGGACAGAGTACATTCTAATTCAAAGTCGAACCAACCAAACTTTATGCCACACTTCTTGAAGAGCTCACTCTCCAATTCTTAATCAATATCGGTTATGACGAGGGCTGAGTAATCACCAAGCATTCTCGTAGGAGCTTAAGTATTCCTCAACCATGGAGAACTCTCTACATGATCATCATCCTGTTCATTCTCGTGGCGGTGGCTATGAGCATCCTAACCTCATGGAACTGCAAATATTTTGGGCATTGGTCAACATGAAACACATCCTTCTCGAAGCTCGATTTGGGATGACATGATGTCATTTCTCAACAAACTTGGCTCAAAGATTTACATCGAGATATACTAAAGCTGATCCGATCAGAGCACTTGGACTTCATCACGATATTCCCAAGAGGCTAAATGACCCGACAATCACGATATGTTGTGGAACCTATTCTATCGGTGGAATCAAGGAATGCTCTACTAAGAAACAAGGTGATGTGTTGCCGATTTCCTTCTAGCGAAGATGTCAAGCTTCGAAGCGTACAAAAGGTATCCGGAAGTTAGACAAGGCAAAGTTGGTCATCGGCGAAAAATCTTACGGAACACCATGGGAGAACGGAAAGAGGAAGTCTGAAGTGTTACAAGTCTGAGATCTTTATAGAAAGCTTCCCAAAGGAATCCTCCTCGTAAAAGGATTGTTCCACGTAAGGAGCGAACTATTCCTACATCGAACCCAAAGAAAGCTTGTGGATGAAAGCTCTGAAGGGCGACACAGATGAAGAAATTACCTACTCACGAATCGCAGCAGTAACACCTCCTTAGCCAAACCTCCAAGTCCACGGTGACAAAGGAAAAGGAAAGACTCATGCACTTGTACCATATGATGGCTTCGGATCATGAAGAAGAGCAAATCGGATATATCATACGGGAAGAAGTTTAATATCGTTAGACACCTTCAAAAGTTGAAGAATTTGCTAAAGACCGGATGGTTGGTCAGGAGGATCAGTGGTCTTGTCACTCTTTACGGTCTCGATCGGTTATCAACCCGATAAGGATGCGGTGCCACCACTCTTGTGCAACAACAAGCGCTTGTGAAGAGTCTGATCTTAATTGAGGAATCGAAAGAATAAGGCGAAAAGAGAAAGCTGAAAAGCTAAGGATCGGACGGAAGAAAAGGCTAAATCGGACATGCGAAGAAGATTATGATGACTTCTTCTATAGCAGTCAACTCGTTCCAAGGAGGATACCACCCCGAAAGGACCCCGAATCTCCTCATGTCCCTCTCCTCCAGTTAGTCTTCTCACTCCTCGCCACCACCATCAAAGAAGTCAACAATCATCATCCAATCCGTGAAGAAACCATCTAAATCTTGGATTTCTCAAGCTCATGAGCGGATTACCGGCGTCAAACAAGTCGAAGAAAAGCGTGCTCAACAAAAGCTAAATTTCTTTCGATCACATACGACATATGTATGACGAGCATGAAAAGATCAAAGGAGAAAGGAAGTTTGTTGAGAATTGAAAAATCACGTCAAGAGGCTGAACGAAATGATGAAGGATACACGAAAAGTACCTTGGAGTCGTTCCTAAAGTCACAAAGGAGTTGTTCACCAAAAACTTTATCCAAATCTCATGCGGATGCCAAGCAAACTATTCGATCAACACCCTTACTTAAAATCAATCATCAACCGATCGGTTGTTTTCTCGGATAATGAATTGGTGGCCAAGCTTGTCACACAAATGTCTGCGATGCAGGACATTTACCGATGAAGGAAAGTTGTTTCAAGCATTCTTTGGACTACCAACTTCAAAGCTTGTAGATTTGAAGTGAAAAGTCTAACGTCCTAGAGCGATGAAGACAAGGATAAGGATAAAGACTACGCACCTAAGCGTCCGAAGCGATGCGGTGAATCTTCTTTGATGCAACCTCCTCCCAGCGGCTCTGTTCAACAAACATCTCCTCCCGCTCTTCTCTTGATAAACCTCGGGCGATTCCGAGTTACCACCCATTCCAGATAAGATGATCACTTTGATTATACGGGTGGTGACGATGAAGAGGTCCTTGAGCCCCTACAACAACCCACCTCTCCCAAACAAGTGAAGAAACCAGAATCATCATCAAGGCCTTCTAAAAGAAGAAGAAGGCGACTCGATGCAGGTCATTATCATGGCTAGATGACGATAAAACCGAACTTTGCATGGTTCTCCACACTTCAATCAAACTCTACCACGATGAAGGTCAAGATCCGTTGAAGGTTCTACATTGGAGCATGTAAAAATCTTGCAAAAAAGTTCAATGAAGAAAATGACAAAATCAATTGAGGCGAATCAAGAATGAAGCGTTCAACTTCAAAAAGCGACCAGAAAGTGCCATCGAGATTGAATATCACCTTGAGAACATTGCTAGAGCCATGTCTAACAACATGGATTGGCTCAACCCGGAAGCAAACATTGACTTCACAAAAGGGACAACCCTCCATATTACACCGATTGGACCAAACCCTTACCGACCATTGGCCAAGCAGATGAACCACGGATTCCCCGGATATTTCTTCAACAAAGACACGGAATTTCTTCTCCATGGTAGCGATGGTTCAAGGAAATACGCTACATCCTTGACACTTCCATTCCTCGCAGCTATCTACTTCAATTTGCATTGCCATTGAGAGCGTGCCAATCACTTGTTCTCCAACACAGTGGAAGCATACGACCGTGATGCATTGTATGGGATTCATCAGCGGCGAGCAGACAAATCTACTCTGGTGTCGAGGTTGAAGTCTCAACATGCGGATTTAGTACTAAAGACATCGTTACCATCCAACATGTTGGTCTTTCATCCAAATGGGACTACACCTTTCTTAAGAAGATTGTGTCAAAAGAAAGATGTGATGAGTATGCATTCTGTGAAGTGACTTTGAGAATTTGTCTCAACGATATTGAAGACATGTACCTTGCCAAAGTCTGGTGCATGAGACAATTTTCAACCGAAATTCAGCGAGAATTCATCAAGTCATTCGCTCATCTTCATCAGGGCGTAGTCATAAGAGCGTGTTGAAGACCTCGGATTGCCGTTGAATCTTATCGGGGCGTGTCAACTTCACTCCTCCAACGCTTACTCTTCCGATCTCAACCGGCTATCTCAATATACACTCATCGGCAAACCTTTCGCGTTGTTTCGTAGTGAACTTCAAAGCTGCTTAATGGCGTGTAGCGAACTCACAAGTTCGGGATCATACTTTAAGCGGTTAGGGATGGATTGGAATACTGAGTTGAAGGATATACGCCCGAAAAAGGGTCTCTAAGCCCATGGAATTCGGGAAAGGAGGATGTGAGCGGATCATCACAATGATTGATGAGCGGTTGTTTGAAGGGATCAGTTGAACGATTGGAGAGTTATGTCGGTGATGCGACCAGAGAGAAACATAACCGATTTCAGCGATTGCACACTCAAACATATCTGCACTTCTGTGGTACCCCTTGAATTGTTTTCTTCATATCATTTTGGATGTTTGATTAATATATGATGGTGCTTGCACATTACGATGTACACCCGTTTTGTAAATAAAGGACCACGTAGTGCGCTTGATTGCCACAATCCTTAGAAAAGGAGCGAAAGCTTCTTACTTTTGAGTAAAACCTATCAAACCTTTTTTTTCAAGGTTTTGCTCAAAAGAACAAGTACTTTCCTTTATGATTTTCAAAACCTCAACCGTTTATATCACTTTCGTTGAGGGTACTTGAATCAAAACTTTGTTCAAAATTGTTCTCGGTGGTCATTCTTCCATAACACTTTTCAATGGTCATATTTATTCTCAAGCGTTTCAAAAATAACACTTTAATATGCCATTTTTGAGGAAAATATGTGATAAGAAATACGTTGTGTAAAATGCAAATGAATCTGCATGCTTCAGACTTAACCAGCGAATTGGCGATGCTTAAGCGTTAGTAAATCGAAAAGACTTGTCACGGGCGGGTAATAATTTTAAGCTAGTTCGCTAGTGATGTAATGTCAAGGACTTGTCGAGTAGAATGTACCATTAGAAACTCTTGATAAACATGAACTCGGCGGGTTTGTGACCTTTCGAGGATTTTCTACACCTTCAAGGTGGTTACTAGAGCCAGTTGTCACCTAAAAGCTGACAATGCAACTCTTTACTATGCCGCGTACTTGTGTCATGGGGATTGTCTATCTTGAGTGAATCAATTCAAAATGTGCGCTCTTTCCTCCTTTGTGCATTTTAACCGTAAAACTATTAAGCACATGTGGAAGGGGAGTATTTATGCAAAATCTTATCTCAACAGTGGTACTAAAATGTTTTTCATTCATAAACCCGTGAGATTTTTCACATCAATGGTTTTTATGGCAACATAGGTTAGTCATGGAGTTATAAGGTGACTAAGGTTAGGAATAACCGTCCTATGATCCGCGAGCGGATGGATCTACAAGGACACCACAAATAGTTAGTATTTAGAAGTCCTTAGGTATGATTGTAAAAGGAGAAAATGAGAATCGGAGAAAGAAGGAGTTGAAGAATTAAAAAAATGAAAAGGGTGAAAAGAAATAGCCCTCAGTTATTCAACTTAGAGGCGACACGGGTTCAATTCATATGCTCTAGGTTGTCACTTTGTGGCCGGATGTAGATTAAAAGTCGTCATGGACCTAGTGACGCATGCACTAAACCTTCTTATCCACTCAAGTTTCTCTCAAACGAAGCTTGTTTCATTCTCACAGGGGAACCCTCGTAAACTATCGGCTTTCTCTTAGAGATTGCGGTATTGAAGAAGGAGACCTCTCCACAGTCTCCGCCAGGGAAAACCAAAGCGCATTATTGAGTCTAGAGCCACGAGATTCATCAAAAGATCTCTTAGGTACACTTGACATTTAATCACTTGATGATCTATAATAAGGTTATCAGTGGTTCATATCGAGTCCTTCACGAGATCTTAGCAATGCCGAGAACATTTATGAGAGGTTCACAACTGTGATCCTCAGTGATTGAATGGAAACTCCTGCCAGGGTCAACATTAAACATTACGGCGGGGTAAACCCGGAACTCCCGTGGATTGCTTAGTGGTCTCAAGCGGTCTGGTCGTGAGTGATGCTTCGGTGTACCTGTGACTCATCCAGAATCGTAGGTGTACCCGGTACACCGTGTTATCTCACTTGTGGGACTCGATTCGAGCGGCCTTTGTAAATTAGAGTTGTGTTTTCACACTATCTTTGTCAACACTCTGAAGTTCAAACTTGTAGTGCGGAATCCGCTTATACTAACCGTTTAAATGTTTTCTTCTTATGGAAGCTCGGAAGCGGAATGATGCGTGCGGATTCTTCTCATGTTCACGCCAACATCATCACTAATGGAAGTTCTATCCAAAAGCAACACAATGTCGAATGATTCTTAGTCATACAGGAGAATCTACAAAGTTAAAGACTTAAAGAACTCCATCGATGCGAATTCCAACATCAAAGAGCGTGTGAGCATATTGAAGAACGGCGATGGAGACATGCTTGTGAAGCGGGGCGAGGCGGAATTAGTCACGGAACAACAACATACTATCACTTTCACCACAAAGAACAATGATCAAAGAACAAAGTTAATGATGGCGTCAAAGCATAACCGTTCTAAGTAAACTATCTCTCTACACTGGGGAGATTGTTCAAATCAAGGCAATTCTTCTCGAAGAATGTCGGAAAGGCGATAAAGCTACTATTACATCAAGCCTTTCACCGTTTCATCACCAACACTTGAGTGTTTGTTACTCATATGTAATAAAACTTGAGGGGAGATTGTTGGAATCACTCCTAAACCTTATTCAAGTGTTAGTTACTCATATGTAATAGTTAGCTTATTATGGCCTTTATGTTTGTTATTAGCCTTAGGAGCATGTAGAAGGCCCATAAGCCTAGGCCTAGCACAATAAGGTAAAGGAAGGGAACTAGGAGTGTTGCCCTAGCTTCCCTCCTATAAATACCCTTGTAAACCTTCATTTGAAGGTTGGTTGTTCAATTATTCTCTCTTTCACTCACTTCTTAGCCCTAGTCTAAGTCTATCGTTATGTGTGTGTTTGGATACTTGTTCAATCGCCTCTCTATCTTTCTTATAAGCTTGTGTTGTAAACCTTGTGACCTAACATACATATATCAAACAAGCAAGTATTTGTAAAAAATAAACAAGTAAACAATGAATGCATAACAAATAAAAAGTCATGCATATCAAATAGCACATGAAGCGGTTTTGATAAATCTTATTCATAACCAATTCTAGATTTGACAATATGCATATATTTAATTAAGACTTTCACCCGTTTTCATCTATGTACAAGGTGAACACATGCACGATTCGTCGGCTGGTACAGTCGACAGTAAATTACATACCACATAACATAATTGATTAAATTAATCAATTATCGAAATCTTCCTCACCTTCCAGATTCATCATAATTTAGTGCATATCACTTTAAACAAGAAAGACATACAATAGCAGCAGATCCATGATAAAATATGGCATAATTATCAGGACATAGGCCTCAGCATCTCACACACGCAATAAATCAAAGTCACAAAGATATAAATATAAAGTTATGCATGCATCTAGGTTTTCTAATCCAATTAAAACAATATTTACAAAACCTAATTGGGCCAAATAGCAAAACGCCTACCGTGCTCAGGTTTAGGCTCAAAACCCTCAGATCTACAAAATAATGGAACATTATCATGTTTATTTTACCATGTGCTCTAAGACCACCAATTTCAATAAACCCGCTTGGATACCGTTGTTGAGCCTTATATGATATATAAAATACGGGTCAAAACATAAACATCTCGACAAATGAAGACTTAAGATCATAACAAATAAATTAACCCGTAGCATGTTAATGCATTTTCTGCTATCAAACAACTCGAAGCAAAAGCAAACAATCCTAGCAAAAGCAAAACAAAAGAAGTACTTATTGGTGTAAGAATCAATGTCACAACCATCGCCTTGTAATACCTCATTAACCAAGTTCAACAGCGATTAAGATAAAGTCTCAAGTTAGAAAAAACGAATCAACTCCCCTTACTATTAAAGTTCATCGAATATGATCAGAGAGAGGGAGAGAGATCTAGGGTTAATTCAATGCACAAGCAGTATGAAACCCTAGAACCTAACCTCCTTATATACTAGTAGGTAAACTTAGGGAACAAGTTAGTGAATTGAAGCCTTGGGAGAGTCTCTATGGCTGGCCAATGAAAGCCCAAAAGCCAAACCCGTAACTTTTCCAAGTTTTCCATTTCTAGTCCTTTTCTTTTCATTTAAGTCGTTAGTTTTTCAAGTAAATACTTGGCAACTTATCGTTAACCGGACTTTAATGTGCAATAATTAATCGTAAACATAAACATTAATTATTAACTTTAATTCTCATTCGCTAATGTGTAACCATGGTCAATGAAGTTCAATCGGACATTCACATGTTTGAAATATATACATTTCCAACATTATTCAACTTAATCAAATTATATTTGTAATACAGTTGTTTTTAAAAGCTTCTCTCAGCACCACATTGGAAATGACAATGGGTGTCAACTAGGATTTCAACAAACCGAGATTTTCATGCATATGAGATTTGATGTCAAAATTTTTTATATTTTCCTTTTCGATAATGGTACAAGCAATATGTCAATCATTATACTACTCGTGAGATTTTCTTTGTTACTTAACCGGTCAATCATGGTTTATTTATTTTATATATGCAAAATGCGATTAACAAGTATTTGAGGAAATGTCTAAATAGAATATTTGCAACACATAGCTCGTTTATATGTTCATGTATGTGTTGGAAATGTATATATTTACAAACATGTGAATGTCCGGATTCGAACTCGTGACCACGGGATTGCACACATTAGCGAATGAGAATTAAAGTTAATAATTAATGTTTATGTTTATGATTAATTATTACACATTAAGTCCGGTTAACGATCGTTAAGTATTTAACGGAAAAATGACTAACGACCGTTAAATGAAAAGAGAATGACTAGTAATGGAAAATCTTGAAAGAAAAGTTATTGGTTTTCGCTGGGCTTGTCTATGGTCGGCCACAATGGGTTGTCCCAACCCAATCACTAACTTGTTCCCAAAGTATTCCATCTACTATATAAAGAGGGTTAGTTCTGGGTTTCATACACTTGTGCATTGAATTAACCCTAGATCTCTCCCTCTCCTCTCTAGTCTAATATTCGGCCAAGCACCCCATGTAAGGAGTTTGGTTTGTTTTCTTAAACGAGGACTTGTGTTAGATCTATAGCAATCGCTGATTCTGCTGGTTAATTCAGGTACAAGAACGTGGTTGTAAGACATTATTCTTACACCAATAAGTACTCCTTTGTTTTGCTTTGCTCGAGGGTTGTTTTGCTTTTCTCGAGGATTTGACATTCAAAGAGGTATGTTACATACACTTTCGTTAATTAATTTATTTGTTATGATCTTAAGTCTTCCACTGTGTACTCTTGATGTCTTTATGTTTTATTGTATTTTATATATTATAAACTCAACAGTGGCATCATGAGCCTTGTATAACAAGTAATTAATTACTGAAACACATAATTAAAATAAACATGAATGTGTTATTATTTGTATGCTTAGATCTAGGGTTTGCAAAACCTAAACCCTAATTTTGAGGGGGGGCGCTTTTTATGGTGCCCTATTTAGGGTTTTGTAAACTATTGTTTTAATTGGATTAGAAACCCTAAGATGCATGCAACTTTATGTGTATATACGTAACTTTGATTTAATTGCATTAATTGTTAAGTGTAATTTTATGTCCATGATAATTATCAGCATGTTTTATCATGGATCTGCTTTTATTGTATGTCTTTCTTGTTTAAGTGATATACACTAAATTATGATAGATCTAAAATTGGGGAAGACCTCAATAATTATTAATTTAATCAATTATGTGCTATGTGGTATGTATTAATTTTGACTTGCAATCGATGAATCGATGCATGTGGTTCACCTTGTACATAGATGAAAACGGTTGAAAGTCTTAATTAAATATATGCATATTGACAAATCTAGAATTGGTTATTAATAGGATTTATCAAAACGTTTGCATGTGGCTATTTGATATGCATGACTTTTTATTTGTTATGCATTCATTGTTTATTTGTTTATTTTTATAAATACTTGCTTGTTTGTTATGTGTAACAAGGGTATTTTACAAGAAAAATAAACTGACCTAAACAATGGTGAAACATGTATTTTTAAGAATAGTAATCATAATCGTTAAATTGATTGATGACTTTGGTACAAATGGTCCGAAAGGCTCACCCATGAGAATGAACTAATAAAAGGGGTTTAAAGAATGCCAGTCACAATAATCGAAAGGATGTCTAAGGTTGTGCTTTTAGCGTGCATTCGTCCTCTCCCTGTGAAGTTCGAAGTGGAGCTACTTAGTTAGCCATTAAATGTGCAAGCTCATCTTAAGGGCGAATTAGTTTTAATTCCAGGCGCCACTTCGGTGGTAATTATCCAAACACTAAGTGTTTACACTTATGCAAAAGTACGGTATAATGGATGATAATTAACACTAAATTCCTTGATTGTTGAACCCAATACCTCAATTAAAGTTTGATGATGAAAAGCTTATACATTAAAACAAGATATAAATGTTTTAATAAAAACTATGCTACAAAGATGAATGCATGACATCTTTGTACATATTTGATTTAACATCAAAACTATTACCCTTTAATTTAAGTTATATGCCATCCAACGAAACGGAAACACCTAAGATTATTTTTATTTGCGTGAGATCGTGACTTAGATCGTAATCAAAGGGTAAAATGTCCACGTGTCGTGAGAGCGGGCATGGACGATTTTGCAGTTTCTTAAGTTGGACAACTTAATTGAGTTTTGTAGTGAGAGTTGGCAACTCAAGGCATAAGATGGGATAAAACATGTTTACATGGCGATTGATATTGGCTATATGTAAATCCCATAAATCTAGGAATTGCAATTGAATTGGCAATTGAGCAATAGCTCTACCATTTTGTATAAGGTTCATTACTAGCAGATCAACTGACGTGATGAAATTATGACAATTTGGATCCTAGTTTTCAATAATAATTAATTGGTTATATGAATATGAACCTTGGGTATTTAATTGTTTATTGAAAAGGTTAATTATCGAAAATACTAAAATTGAATTTTGTAATTCTTTTGAATGTATAAATGCAACATTTAACAGAACAGTTTAGTCTTTGATTAGTAAATTGATCCATTCTAACATTCAAACAAATGTTTGATCGAGAATAATTTACTGAAAAGACAAACGAAGTCTCTTTTCCATGAGAGAAGCATGAGACTCAATCCTATTCCTTTTCATGAATGAGAAAGGTATAATAGGAACATTTGAATTGTCTAAATTCTAATGTAACTCTTAGCAATGAATTGCACATCATATTTTCCATAAAGATTTCATTACCCTCATTTGGTGAATGAATCCTTTGTAACAACATGAATGTTGGTTAACCGGAAAACATGTATATGAGTTACAAAGTTAGAAGCTAGACTAATTACCGCAAAATTGGTAAAAGGAAACTAGCTTATTTTATCTAGTTGTTTTGCTTTAGCCTTTAAAGGTACTACATACACCAGATGGGGATGGTAGGCATTGAGGAAGAAATTGTATACACAATTTTTCGAGTTAATAACATTGATGGATAACCTATCATTCATATAGTAGAATACACCTTTTAGTACCTTAGTAATGATTACGTATGGTTCTTCAAAGGTGTAGGAAAAAGCAAGCAAGTTGTTTTCACGGTTATGCAACACTTACAATGTTGTCGATTCGGGGAGCATTTGTGTTGCATTAATGAATAAGAAGTTGTTTTAATGATTTCTAATTCAGTGGGAGCTACAAGCCTTATTTCCTGTGTAGTAACCAGATTATCTTCAAAGATAATTACTTTCCAATTGTAGACACTTATGTTTTTAAGGATAGTCGTACGCTTTCCTTACTAAACAATATAGTTCTACATCTACTTGTTATATCTATGACACAAATCATATTAATCAAATAAACGAACGTATATCGTGTTGTTTATATGCTACATGATGTTGTTCCATGCACAAGTGGGAGAAATCTATTGTGTGCAAGGTACAACACATATTAATATGATTTAAAAGGATTCTCTTGACTGTAAGGAGAATAACGTTCTAACAGGAAGTATACATTTATATATGTATGATTGCCCTATTAAGAACATGTGTCAAGATGATAACAAAGACTACTTTATTTTAAATATTTATGTCATTCAATATTTAAGAAACACTTGAGTTACAATTTATGTTACGTGAGAGCGTGAACTAGATTGTAGCCCAAGGTAAAATATCCACGTGTCGTGAGAACGAGCATGGATGATTCTGCAGCTTCTTACATGGAACATTTCATGGAATGACATAATTAAATGAAGTAATCTAATACTACCTTGAATTTGAGTATTAGTTGAATGACTTAAATATATGTAGTAAATATTAACTTGAAATATGAATTGAAACCAGAGGTGGTGTTCATAATTACTTTAATTATAAATGTTTATGATTTTGTAAAGTCACAAACATGAAGTCTTTTACAAGACTTAGAATATAAAGTAAAACGTTAACTTGCTATGTTTTAAGACATATGCATGAAGTCAATGAGTTGATCAAAGACTTATAACGTATAGTGGGATTATAACGGTTATATCTTTTGACTTGGTCAAAAATACTTGTGTTATAATGTATGCAATTGACTTGGTAATTCTATTGTACCATTAAGTTTTACTTTGTTGGTAAATAGATAAGCTAAAGGTAGATGGTTATCTTAAATATTGTTAGATTTTCTTACAATACTAATTCTAAGGAAATACCATAGTTTTATGGTATGTTCAGAAGAATCAAAATCTATTGGCATTGTTTGATTCAAGATAACTATAGTTTCTTCCAAAAGTTATCAAGGTTAGTAGATTGAGTATAGATTGAATATACTCAATAAGACTCCAACCTAGAAGATTAATAAGACACCATTTGTTTATGGAATGTGATGAATCACATTAAGTCTTATAAATGAAGTTCAGAATTTGTTAAACTACTTATAGAGTGAGTTGTAACAAACTAATGTTAGGAACTGTCAATGTTTTTTGTAATATCCCAAAAGAGAACAATGTATTGTTGCTCTACTTGCTAAACTATTTAAAGGTAATCTTTAAATTTTTGAAGGCAAGTGGGAGTTTTGTTTAGATCTTGAAAGATTGGATTACAAAATACATAATCTTCTAAAATGCACTAGCAAATATCATGATTAGGCTAAACATGAAAATGATAGACCTCAATATGATGGAATTGTCGTTCATAGATCCGTAAGGATATCTCAGATATTTAATATGCTGAGGATTATGAGTTACAGGATCATGGTAAGCCTGTTAATCATAATGATGAAATTACCAAATGTTGAATTGTGGTAAATCAATCATACTATGAATGTAGAGATGCTGTCCATAAAGATAATCAACTTTAGATACTTGGTTTATCTTAATAATGAAAATGAGTTTCTTCAAAGCATGGAAACCCTAGTGGTTTAAATCTTTGTGTAGAAATCATATGGACAATATTGTACATGTATTTAATGTATGTCTAGTGATAATAATATCAATCATACTTAAGCAATTAACTATGATTGAATATTCTTTCCTATATACATTAAATAGAAGTATAAAGATTATAATTGTCATACTTAGTTTCATTGATATGAAATTTTGACAATGAATGTCATAACTCTTTGTTGTGAAATTACTTTTTGCGAGGACGATGAGTAATACAAAGAAGTTTTATGAATTCAAATAATCTTGATATGTAAACCAAGCAAGAATCCATGAATGGATATATGCAAGCATCTAGTAGATGTTTCTTATGTTTAACATTAAATCCATGTTTGATTTAATAATTAAAATAAGATTGCTCATAAGTATTCATGAAAGCTAGTGGGAGTATTATTTATTTTTTCTTAAATCTTATATGTTGTATGGGCAACTACATTCCACTTAAATTAAGTTTTAGTTGGGAATGAAACTTCGTTTGTAAGATTTGGAAATAATATATACAACTTTGGAATATATGTTTATTATTATAAACATATGAGGTAAATAAATGAGTCAAATAGAACATGATGAATACATATCTTTGACAAGATAGATGAGATCTTAAAGTTTAACTTGAAGATTCATCATGAACATCATGTTGTGTATAAAGTTGTTGTGTCATGCTTGATTACAAGATGATTTGACAACATTGAAAGTTGTTAGTGTAATAAATATTTTAAAGGAACATGTTTGGATTTAGAATCACATTCCACAATCTGGAGATGCTCCTAGATTCTATGGATGATTATATGACAATTGTTTCATAATTGTCATTGCCAACAAACTTGAGTTTTGGTAGGCACCAACATTACACTATAACTGTTAAAAGTTTCACGATATTTAAAGAGCATGTTGTTGTACACAATGATGCTAGTATAATTGAGATGACACTCAATTCTAGTCACGGTATCCTTGATGATGACCATGTTGACTAGTTATGCTCAACTAAGAGCATAGTTGCATTATACATTAAAGAATAAAGAATACTTTAAACTTTAAAAGTTTTGAAAGATGATTGTCATATAAAGGTGGTTCAAGGTCACACCTTATGGAATAATATGACAATATCAAGATATATGTAAACACATACAAGAAATTCACTTATTGAATTTTTGAAATAAGTATTCTCAAAATTCTTATAGATCAAAGTTAGTTGAAATTATGCCTTGTCAACAAGTATGAGATGCATGACTTGTGGCAAAATTCATTAACTAAGAATTATCATGCATTGATCTATTTAGTATTTGGATAAAGGATATTGTAAACATTATTATTTAAATGAAATAAAGTATTTTTGTTATGTTTATTATTCATTTATTATGATGTTATCCTATATTTGCATGTTTAAATCCTTGATTAACTTAAGTTATTCTAAATAGTCCGTTGTCAATCAATAACATGGGAATGATATTGAATTAAGACAAATGTGAGTATTAGTTAGAATATACTTGAAAGTATATTGATGCGTAGCATGACTAATTTCGGATGATATTCAATGAATTGAGTATAGGACTTATCCCACCCACATGATGATACTTTATGGATCTTAGTCATTAAGTATATCATGGATATTTATCCCTCGACTTGAGATACAAGAGATATGTCATGGATGTAGTGCAATTTTGTGAAGCAATCTAACGCTATACGTAACTGGTAGTTATAAGGGTTTTTTCAGAAGTGTTGCGAAATTTATGAATCCTTGTAGTCAAAATGGGATTTGTTTTTCAAATTTATTTTGAAGTATAATATCTTGGCCCCTCAGGATTGTTAAGATGTTTGTATGGCCATACCCAAGGTCTTCGTTCAGAATTGGTAATCTTAATAAATCATATAAAGCGAGAAACAGTTAATTAAGAAATGAGTAAGATCCATATTCTTATTAACATGGTATTAGAAACAAAAGGATGAATATGATGATGAATCATCAAATTTGGTTTTTCTCCAGAAAACCATACACGAGTTGTACCGGGGCATTGGCGTGTTGCTAGACGCTAACCAATGTCATTTCACGTTTTGTAAACATATCCGTGGGAGCTTGGAAATGTATATATATTTACAAACATGTGAATGTCCGGATTCGAACTCGTGACCACGGGATTGCACAAATTAGCGAATGAGAATTAAAGTTAATAATTAATGTTTATGTTTACGATTAATTATTACACATTAAGTCCGGTTAACGATCGTTAAGTATTTAACGGAAAAATGACTAACGACCGTTAAATGAAAGAGAAGGACTAGAAATGAAAAATCTTGAAAGAAAAAGTTATGGGTTTTCTTGTGGGCTTGTCCTATGGCCAGCCACAATGGGTTGTCCAAACCCAACCTAACTTGTTCCCAAAGTATTCCATCTACTATATAAAGAGGCTTAGGTTCTAGGTTTCATACACTTGTGCATTGAATTAACCCTAGATCTCTCCTCTCCTCTCTAGTCTAATATTCTGCCAAGCACCCCATTTGTAAGGGAGTTTGGTTTCGTTTTTCTTAAACGAGGACTTGTGTTAGATCTAGAAATCGCTTGATTCGTTGGTTAATTCGTGGTAATAGAACGGTTGTAAGACATTATTCTTACACCAATAAGTACTTTTGTTTTGCTTGCTCGAGGGTTGTTTTGCTTTTCTCGAGGGATTTGACATTCGCAAGAGGTATGTTACGCATACTTTCAGTTAATTAATTTATTTGTTATGATCTTAAGTCTTCCGCTGTGTACTCTTGATGTCTTTATATTTATTGTATGTTTTATGTATTATAAACTCAACAGTATGTTTGCTTCTGATCTATATACTTAATGAATGATCGGGACTAATCAAGCTTGATAAACGAATTTCACCGTTATCATGTGATGAATTTTTGTTGCCCGTCCCTCGTTTTGCATCCCTTGTTACTCGGTATGTCATTACACTTTAACAAAGCAACATCTTTTTAGCGTTGCAATTATATATAAAATGTGCAAAACTTTAAACTAAGTGTCGCATTAAACATCAACAATTGCAAAAAAAATTTAAAGTGTTACTTTAAGTTACGAATTTTGCAACACTTCAAACAAAAGTGCTAGTTTAGATCTTAATATGCGATACTTATTCTAAAAATGTTGCTTTTTGACCAATGTTGTAAAATAGGCAACATCTTTTAAAAATGTTGCTGGTTAAATGTTGCAATAGCCTCATTTTGTTGTAGTGACTACATAATTTGATTAAAAAAAAATGTCATCAAGTGACACATAAAAAAAGTGTCACCAATAATAAGTGTCACTAAAGTAAAAAAATGTCACCAAAGTATAAAAGAAGTGCCACTAAAAAATTTATATGCTTTTCTCACCGAAGTCTAGTAGGTAAAAGTTTATTTATAGTGACACAAAAAAAGTATGAGTACATAACTTTTGCCTTTTGTAACACATTTTGTTTATACTTCAAATTTTAGCCTTTTGCTCACACTTTTTAAAACATGTCACTAAAAAGTTAGATTTAATGACATATTTTTGTGTTATTAGAATATCTTTGACTAATGTCTATTTTCTTGTGTAGTACGAGTATATATTTTTTTTAAGAAAACAAGGCTGAAGACAAGAGTTCATAGTAATAGTAATAGGTAAAATGTACCAAGTGTTTCTCATAAATCATCTGCACTACATCTTATATATATAAAGATTGCGTAACTTAATTTAATATGCAAAAAAAATTGTGCATAAAAGCATGTACTGTACATCATACTTGAAGCCACATTAAAGCTATATTAATTACAACTGAGGTCTCTATTGATTCAATTGAATGCTCTCAATCAATCACTCTGTTATGGAACACATAAGGGCTGCAGTTTTGCAACCTCAAAGAATATAAATCAACCTTCACTTACATCTTTCTTAAATGTAGGACGCATAAATGAGACACGAAGCCCATTGCCTGTCTAGAAATTGTAACTGAGTTCAATATATCTATGCATCAGTAAAATTAAAAAGTACATTCAATATATCATCATGGCTGCAGAAGGAGCCTATAAATAATGCATTCACATCCACTATCCTAATCCCATCACCGTCCTCAACAACAACAACATCAAAATCTAACCTATTTCCATCAACAAACCACAAGACCCGAAAAAAAAATATCTCGGATTTTGTGCTTTCAAAACAAAAATCTTTAGATATCTAACACCATAAACCCATCACCAATCCTTTCGAAACGAAAACCAACAACAAACAAAACCTATCTGTGACCTCTTAAAAACAATAAACGAAAAACAAAATAACTCATATTTGGACTTTTCAAGACTAGATCTTTTAAGATCTTTAAAAACAACCATCATTGATCCTTAACCTTACCCGAGACCTCATTTAGAGATCTTGAAGCCGATTTAGTCAATATAAAAATACTTATGTAGCCAATTAGACGGTTTGAGCTATTTTATGTGTTGTTTATTTTTTGGTGTAGAATCAAAATCGGAGTTTTGTTTTGGTTTAAGGATATAATTCAGTTTTTCTATAAGGAATGAATTACAACTTTATATTTTTCCTTAATACGCTACAATTTATATCATATGGTAGAAAACTAAAAGGGATGTTGAATAGTTTTACCAATTAAAAATTCGTTTTAAAGTACTTATATCAACTTATGTCAATCTATTTAGAGTGTGTGTTGGATATTGATAGTTATACGAAACTATAAACTATGCTACAAGATAGAGAATAAGATTCACAACCACAACACAGTATTTATAATGGTTAGGCTACAAGGACACATTCCTTGCCCTACTCCACTCCCCGAGTACCCAATTCGAGAGTTTGTAATCACTACACACCACAAGCTCCTTTAACCGGCGGAGAAGCCTTCACAACATCGCTTACATTTTATCCAGTACAAAAGCTAAATACCGGGTTCTTCACACAAGGTAGAACCAAACCTACGTCGCCTACATTTTATCCGGTACAAGGCTAGATATCGGGTTCCATTATAATGAAGGAACCAACACCCTACACACCACGTATCACAACACACTTTGACACCCCATATCGAATACACCTATATTGTTACGTATAGCACGGATGGCACCATGTTTACGTAAAGTATGTATTGGAGGGTTGAGGCGGCTATCCGATTTGGTTTCCCTCGTTCGGTAAGGACCCCGAGGTGTGACCGGAGTCACGTATTGGGGTAACACTTATCGGAGTAGCATGAGTCGATTATGAGAAACCACTTGTGTGTGTAGTGAAGCTAAGTTGATTCGTTTGATATAATGAACCTTTTATTTATAGGGATGGCCTTAGGGTTTCACACCCTTCTTGGGAGTCCATCCAAGTTTTTAGGATGGCCCACGTGGTGGACATCCAATAGTGGAGACAAGGAATGACACATGGCGTGCCTCCTTTGGCCTCATTCGACGTGTGGAAAGATCCATGCATGATTGCAGCTCTACCATATAGCGAATGAGGTAGAAACATGTGTCTCACAGTTGCAATTAGGGGTGTTAATCGGGGTCGGGCTGGTCGGGTTCGGGTCAAAAGGGTCGGGTCCAAGTCGGGTCGAGGCTAAAAATAATATACCCAAACCATACCCTATTTAAGCTTGGGTTAGTCGGGTTCGGGTCAAGTCGGGTCGGGTCAAGTCGGTCGGGTCAGGTCGGGTTTGGGTCTGTGCCATTTACAAAATCATAGAATTTAATTTCTAAAATAACACATGTATAAATGACACATTTTTTTTATTGCATTTGTTTGTTACATATTTTTTTGATACAACTGTTTTTCTTGTTCCTTATAAAATGGAAAGATACACACTCACTCTCTAACCCGCTTATCTCTTTTCTTTAAAAACATGAACTTCTCTATAACTGTTTATTCAGTCCAAATTAAGTTAATCAATATATAATTAGAGTTTTAATTTTTAAATGGGTCCGTTATTATGATATTTTTTTTCTTCACCCCCTACAATATTCCATATACATGTGCACTATCAATACATTTCACCCACAAAATTTAAAACTATATTTCACTATCAAATATAAGGTTTTAATTCATATATGTGTAATGCATGCATATTCAACGTTCATATAAATGCCTTTAAACATATTTTAAAACAACATTAATTAGACTTTTAAAGAATACATTCAACAATTAAAATTAAATAAAGATTTACAAAAGTAAAAAAAAAAAAAAAAAAAAAAAAAAAAAAAAAAAAAAAACTCGGGTTAGTCGGGTTGACCCGAACCCGAATAAGCAAAGTATTTTGAACCCGATACCCGACCTAGTTCAGTTCATTCGGTTAAACGCAGATTGACCGAGTTAGACTTTGGACCGAGTAACCCGACCGACTATCTTTAGTCCTGGGGTTCGGTCCAGTCGGAATTTGACACCCTAGTTGCAATGGTCTTGGGAAAGGTTTCCAAGACTTTCGTTGCCTGGAAAGTGTCCGTCAAGGGTAGGGGCCTGGCCTGAGAGTCCGTTTCCCAGGCGTAATATGATGGGTTGTAGCCGTTATTGGGCTTAGTTCGAATGTGTGGGCCTTAGCTTATTGGGCTGAAAGTCCTATACGCTATCACTAATCAATAAATCAATTTTTTTTAGATAATCATCACTTTCACTCATATATATATATATATATATATATATATATATATATATATATATATATATATATATTTTTCAAATTATCACAAATAAGATTTTGCTTATAATCGAAACAAATCACGATGCCATGTTAGAACTACTCAAATTAAGTCAAATAACAAAAAGTTAACAATGAAAAAGTCTAATGTAAGAAGGTTTTAGTTTGATCTAATAGCTTACTAGTGAAAAAGTTTTTTTTCTTTTATTTTTAAATTCACATTTTTTTCACTTCATACGTTTTCGTTTGTTTTCATACATTTTCGACTGTTTGTGCATCTTTATATGTTTTCTGCCATTTTCATATATTTTAATCCGTTTTCATACGTTTTCCTCCGTATTCTTACGTTTTTCGTTATTTTTCGTCCGTTTTCGTTCGTTTTCATATGTTTCGTCCGTTTTCTTTCGTTTTCATCCATTTTTCATATGTTTTATTCTCTTCTCATTGGCTATAAAAAAACAAACAAAGAAAGTCATCACCACAGTCCCACTTCATATGAATTGGGCTTTCTTAAAAACTCTTCTACGTATAAAATATATATGCATTTAGTGAAGTTTAGTAAACATTCACGTGAACAACATTCACCAATTTGCAAGTACTCGTCAAATGCATCGGGTGTTGAACCATATGCCAATTGGCGTATGGCGGTTGTGCATTTGATGATAGGACTAATACTTGGCCGACCCGTACAATCAATTCCCTTTTTAAAAAAATGGAAGTATTCGGGAAAAGGGTCGGCATTATATTTGGTAATATCATTGACATTTTGTTTAAAAAGCGTAGAACTCATACGATACCTTCGCCTAAAATTCCTCTCCGGTTATTTAGGAGGATTGTTTTCGTCGCCAAAATAGTCTTCCAATAGCCGTTCTTCCGCCTCTTCTCGTTCACGTGGTATGTATGTCCTAGTATTACGACCCAAACCCAAACTCGAACTCCTGGCTTCCGAATTACACAAAGCTAAAAATTGTTCATAAGCTTCAAAACCCCGCATATACCACTCCGATTCGTCTTGAGAATAAATATCGTGATGATCATAGTTGTTGGGATTATAGTTGGGACCATAGTTGTTGGGATTCATAGTGATTATTGATGAAAAAATAAGTATTGTTTTAGGCGTTGAGAAGTAAATAATAATGAAAGTGTATATAAAAATTGAAAGAATAATATGGTATTTATAGGATTTTTAAAGTGGTAAAATTTTGAAAAAAGTAGGATTTTGAATGTTAAAAAACTGCTAGTAACAAACCCAAACGTCTATATTTTCTCTTTTCTTAACGTTATATAACGTTACAATTTAAAAAATATATAGCTACCAAAACATTTACCACATAAATGCTACCTAAAACTTTAAATACTACATAAATGCTATAGTAGTAGAAAAAATACCTCATTCAAGTAGTAACCTATCGAATACATACTTCATTGCCACATGACCTTGCATTTAGTTTATAATTGAATTCATTTTGACGGTATTGATTGAAAACTATGAAAATATACAACTACTCCGTAGTATATTTAGGGAAAAATTCTTTAAATGCCCCAGTTGCCCAACAATATTACCCCAAATGCCCCACTTTTTTTTCACTTCCCTTAATGCCTCCTGGGCAACTCTCCCATGGGCAACTCTATCATATATTTGGGCCCACATTGTACTTACAAAGTACAAAGCTAACACTTGGTCTGTTGGGCAACTTTGACCTACTATATTGGGCAACTGACAATTTTTGTCTTTTAGTGAAAAAGCAAAATGTACCTTTTTTAATTTTTAAATACAAATAAGTTGGGCAACTTGGCCCCACACATATGTACTTTTGGGTAACTCTCTATAAATACCACTCTATACCATACAAATACATCTTTAATAAACCAAATTATACCTCCCAAAAAATTATTTATTATCCTAATACACCTATTTCATTAAATACAAAACCCAAAATACCCAAATCATCCCACACACACTACTGCTTACCCCACACACACCTTCCCTCTCAAACTCACCTGCAACTTGAAACAGATATCCTTCCCTCTCAAACTCAAGAATCCAACGGCGTAATCCTACTCCCTCATTAGTTCTTCTTCCATACGATTGCAAAACGGAAGCCCTAATCAAACAATCAAATCGCTGTTGTTCAACATCTCAAGAATCCAACGACGAACATGTTTGATGCAAAGCTAACGGTCAGATCTAGATTAGAACATATTGCTACAATTAAAGGTGCATTGAATGTGAATAGAACCAAATTGTTTAGAGAAACTGTGCTTGGCCCTTGGTTAGATTTTCCTAAGTATTCCCCTGACAACCACTTATACCATTATTTATATCAAAATGCAGTTGAGGTATCAAAAGTTAGTGATTGTTGTCCACCATTAACTTTTGTACTAGGTGATAATGTTTTTGATTTTGGCCGTGAACAATTTAGTCTTCTAACTGGGTTTCGTTTAGGACCAGTAGATAAAAGAGAAAGTGACCACGGCCATGTTGTTAAGGGTTTAACATATAGTCCTTTTTTGATCGGTTGTTTCCCTCATAAAAACTAAAAACAAAAAAGTTAAGGGTGATGACCTTTTGGCGTTGGTAAAGTCGGCAGAAAGGTGGGTTTCGTTATCCGATGAAGATGCTGTGAGGGTTGCTTTGTTGGTGATTGCAACATTTGTATTTATTGGTCGGGAAGGAAGGTTTAATGTTCCTGACCATTTGCTAAAGAATGTTGAGGATTTTAGTGTATGGAATGAGTATCCATGGGGTGAATACATGTGGGCTCATCTATATAAAATAACGGTGAATGTTGTTCCTAGGCATCTTGAGGCAGAATCAAAGAAGCCCGTTCCAAAAGATCCAAAAAAAGAACAAACATACACTCTGTATGGATTTACATGGGTGTTGAAGGTGAGATTTTACTTGTAACATTCATTATTTGTGCTTGTATATATTGTGATGGTTAATCTAAATAATGTGTTCATTGTTATATTTGAGAAACATAGATAAGAAGAATAGTCATTAGGTCGTTGTCATTGTTCCTTAGGCATTGGCTTTGTTCCCTAGGCATGTTATGGTTGATGGTTTCATACTAGATAAATACACTGCTAGTTCAGAAGAACCCACTGCTGCAACAACATGTTATGTAATTGTATCCCCTGTTACTACATATACACCCACTGCTATCCTAACCACCGCAACCATAATCACAACCACTATAATCACAACCACTAACTCTTAATTCTATGTATTTGTTTTTTCATATTTGAATTATGGAGACATTCCCAAACAGCTCCCAGGTTTGGACCAAAGACCCAGAGAAGATCCCACGTTGTCTAGCTTGGTCAAAAGTTAAAACTTTGAAAAAGCATTACACAATTTTTTTTGATCCGGTAAGTAAAAACCCAAAATTAGTTAACTGTTGTATGTTTTATTGCATTTCTCATATCAGGTTATCTCCTTTGTTATTTAGGCTTTGCACCATTACGAAGATTGTACCAACAAATGCCGAAATGAGTTGTCGGTGGTACATTCGCAGTATAGAGTACATCCGTGAACTTGATTCCCAACTTGTTGAAAGAAGAGAAGAGTTGGTCGACCAACCGATGGTGGAAGAAGAGGAAGTTATGGCTGATGTGGATGTATGCGGTGGAATTCAAGCCGATTTAAATGTTCCTTTCTCGTGGACGCCGATGAAGTTGCAAGAAGGTCAAACGCCTAGTGTCAATGACAAAGCTGATGAAGAAGAGATTGTTGTTGGGTTAGGTGAAATGTTGAATATGAATGAGCCTGAGAAGGTTGAAGATGTTGTAGTCGGTAATGTTGCCGCTCCAGGATGGGATCAAATGTGACAAAGCGGAAGCGCCACATACCTTAGATAAAGCTCACTTCGTGTCGAGCTTCTATCCCTAAGTCCGTGGTTGGTAGTATAGAAGAACGCGTGTAGAGAAGTTGATGTATCACGCTCTTATGTGAGTTACACACAAAAAGAGAATTGTGGTAATTGAGGAAGCTTTAGGAATAAAGTCAGAAGATGATGTTGGTGAGATTAAGGTAACAAGCTGTTATTTGAATTTTTTACACCAAAATGGTCTCTTTGAGTGCCTAAGTAAGTTCACTTTTTTACAGGTGGAGAGTGTTTATGGCAACAAACCGTTGGCTAGTTCCGATGAACACACCCCCATCAGGACCAATGTAGGATCCGATGACAAGCAGAAGCTGTTGTATACCGATTCCGAGGAGTTTACCGGGCCTATGACCCAAGTTATGAAAGCTGCTTTATCGGGAGGTCCTGAAGATGCTCACCATTCCAACAATATAATGCAGGTGGATAACAAATTTGATTGTGCTGCCTTACCAAATTTGAATGATGAGTTCTCAGACATTGCTTATGATGGGTTTGATCCATCTCATGTTGACGTACGTATATATATATATATATTGTTGTTTTTCCCTTCTTTTACTTTTTTCTATTTCAATATTAAACCCACATACCCTTTATCTAGGAATCGATGGATGTGAATGGTGCGGAAAAAGAAAATGACCGTGTGGCGAAGTAAAGAAATTGTTGTGTGGCGGCCACCTTTGGTGGGAATGGTTTGTGCAGATTTACTCTTAAATTGTTAGAACCGCATATGGAGCAGGGGATTTACTGTAGACAACGCTTATGATCCCGCCTGCAAGGTGCCGCACAAGTAGACACATTGGATATGGAGGTTGAGGAAACGGCTATGGAACCGGCTGATACACAAGCTGTTGAAGTGATATGCCTTGATTATGAGGATGGTCAGGATGTTGTCAAGGTAAATTTATTTATCTTATCATTTGTTAACAACAATGCATGCATAATAGTAGTACAATCCCTTAAGTCATGACAAAAATAACTTGAGCAAAGACATTATTAGCAACAAACAAGTATCTGCTGCATTAATACATTAATACATTTGATTACTAGATGATTATGATTTAGTAAATTATTTCAGTAGATTTTAATACTATGATGCATTAGTTTTACACATAACTTAACTTAAACTCATATGCCACAAAGAAGTCTCTGCTGCATTAATACATTAATACATTTGCTTAGATAAAACATAAACACACATTAAAACAGTTTTCGACAACTAAAAAACTAATATGATACTAAAAACATAAATGACCATCATCATAATCTACATTTTAGTTCCAGAGCTCTCTCCGTTGCTTTTCTTATTTGCTTTGAGTCGTTGAAACAGTATTTCAAGACTACTAATCCTATTTTCCAAATTATATATATTTTCAAATAAAGTAGGATTATTCACATGTTGCTCCACTTCGTTTTTATCATCTTCCTCAGTTTGTTGCACCACCTCCCTTTGTTGCATCACCTCACTTTGAAACTCTTCATCTACCTTATTTTGCTGCACTATCTGACCTTGGTGCACCATTTCACGTTGCCGCACCACCTCACTTTCAGCCTCCTCCTCATTCTCTAGATCTTCCTCATCTTCATCTTCTTCCTCCTCTTCCCCATCAAGTCCATAAATCTCATCCCAGTAGAAGTCTTGGCGACGCAACCAAGTAAGGATATTTGTCCTCATCCACACACTCACTTGCCTATATGAACCATATTCTGACATTGGTTCTTCCCCAAAAGCATCTAACACTGCGTCAAAAAGCAAATAGTTGTTTAAGACAAACTCATACTCTTCTTCATCATTTTGAAAGTTTCCATTTGGTGCTGCCATTGTTCTTGAGTGAGAATAAGAGAGAATAAAGTGACAGTTGTGAGTACATTATATAAGCAGTAACAAGAATCTTATCTTTTATATTGTGCTGTACTTGAGTTAGAATAAAATACTGTCTCAAAGTATACTGTCAAAAAGTAAATTGTATATACTGTGTAAAGAATCTTATCTTATCTTTACAATGTGCTACAGTTGATATAATTATTAAAATATAAATTTTGCTTTTTCACTAATTTGTATTTAATACATTAATACATTAATACATCACTTTTACAAACTAGGAAATATCATTACACTTGCGCAATATGGTTGAATTGACTGTTTGAGTCTCATTCGTATTCAGTTGCTTCCGAACATTAGTTTTACGGCTACTAGGACCAACATCTTGCGCATTGGTTCTATAACTTCTTTTTTATCAATACCGTATATCTGTCTTCTTATGTCTTCTAGCACTTCAGCTGGTAATCGGTAACTAGCTTCAGCATTTGGTCCATATAATTCATATATCTCAGGAAACATTACCTCTCTTGCTACCTGTATCGACCACTCCCTTTCATCATGTTTTTTCTCAAACCTAACTCTTTTAGAACTCGACATAAATCAATTAATGTGATGGAAATATGGTGAACAATTAGATCATGGTTTCGCTATTAAATAGACACCACGTGCTAAGTCACATGTAAACAGTTAAACATACATAGTCAACTTTGCAGAGGATTTACTTTTGAAAATAATAAAGGGCCCTGAACAAACAGGCATGATTTCTTGTACATGTCCTTAAAATAGACACCACATGCTTAGTCATGACTAAAAATATCTTATGTTGAGTATTGAAGTCATGACTAAAAATATCTTATGTCCATAGAATATCACATTTCCACTTAACTTTAGTTGAGTATTGAAGTTATTTAATTGTTGTATAGACGAGCTTTTTGTTAAAAGATGAATCGTTTTTTTTAGGCTGCAAATATCATATTGGTTTTCAACTCGCTCAAACGGAAGAGGAAGCCAGGGAGATATTGCACCTCACCCTATACTACTCCACCAGCCACTACTCCAAAGAGAAGGCGTTCAACACGGATTAATTGTCAAACCCCATCCCCTCCTAACGCTCCAGATTTTGATGATACATTGGAACCGTTTGTGGAGGTATTTGTCTGTGTCAACTTATGTGTCTCTTACTTTGTAATACAAACATTCACTAAAAGAGGTAATTTGTTCTAACTTAGAATCTGTCGAGAACTGGAACGGGGAAGAAAAAAACAAAAAAGGTAATCGCGTGCATGTTCCGTTCAAAAATTTTGAAAGAGAATAACGGAACTAGGTTTATCTTCCCATGGGGAAATGAAGACACAATTGCGATCGCCGGTTTTGGGATGTTTATGGCAAGGGTGGTAACAAGGATGGATGGCTGAGGGACGAGGTGCGTATAAAATCAGTTGTTAGTATTGTACCATAATTGTTTCTTTGTGATTCCCACTTGTTTTTAATAATGTGCCCAAATGTGTAAACAACACCTTGACCTATGGGTAGATTTGATGTGGCATTTCTGACCATCAGATGCCGACTGGGCTATGGTGGGTCCCTTTTTCACACCTCAAGTAGTTAATGACTGGGTACGAACCTATTGGGTAGATGGTGTAAAGTACCCGGTGCCTTGGGCTGATGTCGAAAAGGTATTTATTTTTTTCCATATGGCCGTACGTATAGATTGTTCATCGGGTGCGTTCTGCTTATGTCGTAAATGATGTAGGTACTATTTCCAATAAACGAACCTGACAAGCACTGGGCGGTAGGAGAGCTGCATATCAGCACGGGTGTTATGACATTGTATGATTCGTTTCCAGCCTTTACAAACAAACGAATTTGGTGGAAGGATACCATGCCTGCAAAATTTCACTATTGGCTGCCAAAATTACTAGATCAAACGGAGTGTTTGCAGCAAAAGGCATAGATATCAACGCTTATCAGATTAGCTTTAAAAAATGTGTTGATGTCCCCAACCAAACAGGTCAATACGGTGACTGCGGAATATGGGCTTGCATTAACCTATATAGGCTGAGTCATAACATGCCATTAAAGTCTGACAATCCTGCAGAAACAGCTCTTGCCTATCGCGAAAGAATGTTTGAGTACCTATGGAAAAACAAGGTTGAGTATGCTGGTCATTGACTATATTTATTACAAGTTGTGGTTTGATCCTTCTAGCCGTGGTTTCAAGAATGCTTATAGCCGTTGTTCCACTGCTAGTTAATAAGAAACCACGGCTAGTTGAG
>OU343216.1:59774507-59813864 GCA_910596185.1 Chrysanthemum makinoi
TTGTTGGAGTCTTGGGAGTTCCAAAGAGTAACTTTAGGTGGTGATGAAGTTGGTGTACTTGTTGGTGATGAGGGAGGGATTATATAATGGAAGCATCTTGTGGTGAGTCATTTGTTGAGGATGAACCATTGGAGGTAGGTTTTGCTAAACAACAAGATGGGATACTAATAAATGCTTGGATATCCTAGCATTTGGTTGTGGTATTTTGGATGGTGGAAGTACAAAGGTTTGGATATCATGATTGTTTGTACTAGATGATTCTCTAAAGGGTTTTGGATGACATGATTAAGTGTGTTTGTGAGTAGGAGATGGAGTATGCAAGCATTTTGGGAGTTATATATATAGAAAAATAAAGCATTGTAATGAATGCTTGACCCAAAATATGGATTAAAATCTAATGATTAGATATGAATTCAAGGCATGTGATCATGAGAACACAAGCATTAAAGAGCATACTCCCAAAATGAAACAAATGTGGATTTTCCATCCAAAGTGAAAAAATAGAAGTTGAAAACGACTTACGTTTCACGGATCCCACGGATCCTTCCTTGAGGATCCGTCGGCATGAAAATTTGGGATCCGTGGAGTGCGTGCTTCGAGGCAGCAAAAATTCTCCTTTTGGAAAAGTTTTTGCCTAGTGTGTGCCTATATGCAAACTATTTGGAGTTTCGGTTATCTCGACCCCTAAAAGAAATAGAAAATAAACTAGAAGTATAAAACCATCCTATTCATCTAACCCGAAAACACATATTTAGTACATGAGTACGTAATTTTGTGTTATCAATGCTCCTAATTCATTGTTGCTTAAATGAATGTACCCGAAAACACATATTAGTTATGTTTCCCCTTTAGCATTCATTCAGACATGAGATGCAATGAAAACGGGTTTTACTTTGTATTAATAATGAAAAAGCGATTTGTCCTAGACGTGAGAAATTGCTTTTGTGAAATTGATACGGGAAGGTATCATTTTTTTTAGAAAACATTGTGAAAGTAGGCTTTCTTTGAATAAGAAAAAAAATAAGAAAACTATAAGTGTAAAAACTCATCTTGGGTTTTGAAAATTACCGTATTGTTTGTGAGTTGTGCGTGAAATAGAAATCCTAGACTCAGAAAGAAGAAGGCTAGTGTTTACATACCTTGTAGAGTCAATTAAGTTATGACGTTTGTTCCATTAGACCAAGACCAAGACGAAGTAGGTTGAATTGTTCCCTTCAAGCGGTTTGGTGAGGGCGTCGGCTATGTTGTCTTTGGATGCTACCTTCTCATTAGAGATGTTCCCCTTTTGAACATTGTCTCTTAGGAAGTGATGATGAATCTCTATATGCTTTTTGCGAGAATGCAATAACGGATTCTTGCTTAAGTCGATGGCACCTTTGTTGTCACATAGGATGGCTATGTCGCTTAGATGGATGTCGTAGTCTACTAACGCTTGTTTCATCCATAGTACTTGTTGGCATGCTTCGGCGGAGAGCGTACTCGACTTTGGTTGTTGATATTGCAAGTCGCGTTTGTTTCTTAGAAAACCATGATGTTAAACAACATCCCATAAAAGTACATACCCTACTTGTACTTTTTCTATCAACGTATTCACCTGCATGGTCAGAATGCATATACAATTGTTTCTACTCCGTGCCCTTAGGATACCATAATCCTAATTGTGTTGTACCCTTAATATATCTAAATATCCTTTTACGGCTTCTAGGTGTGATATTTTAGGGTCTTCTTGAAACCTAGCACATAAGCAAACACTAAACATGATATCCGGCCTACTTGCGTGAGGTAGAAGGCTACCTATCATGCCACGATATTTAGTATTATCTACAGTTCTCCGTCTTCATCTTTTGTGAGTTTGGTGTCGGATGACATTGGAGTCCTAATTGGTTTTGACTCTTCTAGACCGAATTTCTTTAACATCTCCTTGATGTACTTAGATTGATTAAAGAAGATACCATCTTCTACTTGTTTTATTTGTAGACCAAGAAAGAAACTAAGTTCTCCCATCATACTCATCTCGAACTCGTCATGCATGATTTTAGAGAAATCATCACACATGTCTTGACAAGTGGATCCGAATATAATATCATCTACATATATTTGTACTATGATTATATGTGACTCTCTTTTCTTAGTAAAAAGTGTGTTGTCAACTAACCCCATGGTGTAGTTGTGTTTAACTAGAAATGACTTGAGTCTATCATACCAAGCTTTTGGAGCTTGTTTAAGACCATAAAGGGCTTTCTTTAATTTATACACATGTTTGGGTTTTTCAAAATCAATGAAGCCGGAGGTTGAGCTACATATACTTCTTCATTTATGAAACCATTTAGAAAAGAGCTTTTGACATCCATTTGATAAAGCTTTAGATCATTAGCACAAGCATACGCAAAAAGTATTCTTATAGACTCTAATCTAGCTACGGGGGCGTAGGTCTCATCAAAGTCTATTCCCTCTTGTTGGTTATACCCTTGTGCAACGAGTCTAGCCTTGTTCCTAGACACTACTCCGTTTGCATCTAATTTGTTTTTATAAACCCATTTGGTTCCTATTATGGTTTGATTACTAGGTGGAGGGACAAGTGTCCAAACATCATTAGAAACAAATTGATTTATTTCTTCTTGCATAGCCATTACCCAACTTTCATCTTTTATGGCTTCTTGTGTATTCTTAGGTTCTAAGGTTGATACGAAACAAAACAAGCTACTTTGGTTTTGAACTTGAGACCTTAATGTTCATTCGTTTAGTTTTCCTATGACTTTATCTACGGGGTGATCTTTGGACTCTTTAATGTTTATTATTTCATCACTTAGAGGTTCTTCTTCTTCACTTATCTTTTTCTTTATTACTATGGCTTCACTTTCTATAATCTTGTTGGGAATTATGTGAAGTATGAATTATCTTTGATAACTGTGAAGGATTCTCTGAAGTGTAGCTGATTTACTGAAGACATGATTATGCTGAAGCTTTATTAGTTTATAGTTTGTTTATGCGGAAATAGTATTCCGTGTATTCTTAGTTAGGATATGCATGAGCTTTATTAGGAAGTGATTGTGTATATCTTATTTAGTTTTATAGTTATACGGTTCTTGGAGAACAAGTTAGGGTTCCTTGTCTATAAAAGGAACACAATAGAATGAATGATGTACGTGTGCTTAAACAAAGTTTTAGTAATATAAAGATCCATAGAGGATCAGCGGGTTCTTAGTTATCTGTGTTTTGCAGCTTATATTTGATTTCCGCTAAAGAATATAAGTTGTGGAGATTATCTATTAGTTTGTTTGTGATTACATAGACAATACTAATGATCTGAGAGAGCTCTAGATCTATCAAGGTCTAACGTGTTATAACAAGTGGTATCAGAGCCTCGAGAGAGTCTCTACGATACTAAGAACAATCTTTTATAAACACTCATACAACCTAAAAATTCACCATGCCTAGATCACAAGATGATGTCGAGATCACCAACAACCAGAATACTGCCCATCTGCAACAACTCAGTCTCTCCAACAGCAACGCTAAGTTTCCTTACCTAAAGAAGGAGGAATATGATCTATGGGCGATGAAGATGCAAAACTGGATATCCAACATTGATTGGAATTTGTGGGAGATTGTCGGGGAAGGAAACAGTCACGAAGAGGACTACCACAGATCTGATGGTAATCTTACGTTTGTTCCTCCCAATCTATTGAAGAATTACTGGCGGTTCAGAGAGAAACCAAAGTGAAAACAATTCTTCTTCAAGCTTTTCCTGAGGATCACTTGAGTGATTTCCACTTCATGCAGGATGCTAAGGATATATGGTTGGTAATCAAGGCCAAGTTTGGAGGGAATGAGGAGTCTAGGAGAATGAGAAAGTCGATCTTTGAGACAACAGTTTGAAGATTTTCAAGTCTCTGAAGAGGAAGGAATTCATAAGGGCTATGACAGGTTTCACAAGATATTAAGTCAGTTGAATCAGTGGGCGAAGCAGATAATGATGATTGCAATTCCAAGTTTTTGAGATCTTTACCTCAATCCTGGTTACAAGTCAGCATTGCCTTCAAAACAAAAGGTGGGCTTGATATGCTTACCTTTGATGAGCTGTACAACAAGCTTAAAGCTCTTGAGCATGATGTAAGAAGTCCCTATCGTTCAACATCCTCTGCTAGTCACACAGCATTTGTGGGGGCCTCTACCCCTAAGATGATTCATGCTCCAAGTCCCACTTACTCATCCTCGTCTTACACTACCACTCTATCAAGCTCTCACTCTAAATCTAGTGGTGTAATGGAAGATGTGCTTGGATCCTTCTTTGCTGATTATGATCCTCAGCAGGAACTTGCATATGAAGATTTTGATCAGGTGGATCCTCTGGAGATGGAAGAGATGAAGTTAAAGTGGCAAGTGGATATGCTCTCCATGGACATCAAAAGATTTGAGCGTAAGGCTGGAAGGAAGTTTGGTTTCCAGGGAAGAGATCCAGCTAGGTTTGACAAAAAGAAGGTCAAGTGCTATACATGTCATCAGATGGGTCACTTCTCCAGGGAGTGCAAGGATAGGAAGGTTGGATATGAGGTGAAATACTCTTCTATCAGCAGAATCGAGGGATGCTGGAAAGACTGGATCCTCAGCTGCTCTAGTTACTTTGGATGCTAATGTCGACTGGAAGCATCATGAGCAGGAGAATGATGAGAACTCTGGTGGTGATAATATTGGGTTGCTGGTTAGCTGTATCTCAGAAGATAGGCATGATCAGATTGCCTTGATGGGCATATCTCAGGTACAAAACTGTTTGTTTGGTTGTAGTGAACGTTATAATGAGCTTAAGGAAGCATATGATATTTTGAAACCTAAATACAATAAGTGCTATGTTGAAGTTGAAGCTTATAAACAAGCTTTAAAAACATTAGAAAGACAAAAGGTTTGGTTTCGGAAGAATCAGATAGCTTATGATGAGAAGATTAGGGTGTTAGAATGTGATCTAGAATGTACACAAAATGAATTAAAAGGTCGAGAAATTGAGAGCTGATGTGGTGTGAAACAGTGTGTTGAAAGAAAAATTAGATGCTGAAATTGCTAGGCATAACGAATGGTTATTGAATGGAAATAAGTTAGCAAGTCACATCTATGCTAGTCAAACTCCTAATACTTCAATAGGCTTAGGCTTTAAGAAATATGTAGGATTAGAAACTAGAGATGACACACGAAATCACACCGTGGCTTAGCTAATTATGTTAAAGAAGGTGACCTACATGCTGTACGTGGATCCATTAGAGGAATACCTATGCCTGTTGACCTTTCCATTTCTGTTGACTTTGATGGATCACATCATCTTTATGGCAAAAAGTCCAAAGACTTGCCAGACCCTGATTCTTCATCTAATGATTTTGTCTCTTGCTCTGGCAGTGACAAATCTTCTGATCAAGGGACTACTTCTTATGCCAGACGTGATTCAAGTAATAAGTCGGACCTACAAGACCTCACTATGCCGCACCAAGCCTACCTACAAGCCTTTAAGAGTTCTTCTGAGAGTCATCTTCCAAGCAGGTTTCTTAGAATTCTTTTCAGTCTTTGCATAAAAATAATGTTAAAACAATTCCTTTACTGTTTTGGGTTTGAATGCTTCGCTTGTAATAGAACATCTTTTGGTTTGAATAAATCTTCTAAACAGAAGACATGTTTTGTGTGTTGAAGTAAATTTCATTTAATTAAGGATTGTGATTTTCATGAACAAAGAATGGGTGTATGTCTTTGGGAAATCGAGACCAATGTGGACTAATGTTAATGCTATACCCCCTTATATTCCACAAGCTACTCATAAATCTTCTCCTTGGAAGATCGTAGCTAGACCATATGTGCAACCAACTAGTTCATACTTTAAAATGGTTGGCACTGGGTATGTTGACTCATGAATGATGGGAAAGGTTATTGGGAAAGCTATTTGTGAAGCCCTCAGCAGGTTGTTCTTGGTCAAAAAGGGGACCTAAATTTCAATGGAAACCTAAGAACAATGGTGGATCTTATAAATCTGCATGGCCTCAATCTAAAGATCCACAAGGAAGGTTCAAGTCAGCAATGACTTGAGCCTCAATAGTGTACTAACTTTTTGTATATTTTTGTTGTTGTTGTAGGATCATCCTCTGAAGCACAAGGATGTTGGCATTGTTGATGGTGGTTGCTCTAGAAGCATGAAACTGAAGAGAGATGATGCATGATTTTGTAACCCTTGAAGGAGGAGGCAATGTGACATTTGGTGGAAGTGATGGTAGAATCACTGGGAAAGGGACCATCAAAACACCTCAAGTGGACTTTGAGAATGTATACTATGTCAAGGAACTACAACACTTCAACTTGTTCTCATCTCACAAATCGTGATACAAAGAACAAAGTACTCTTATCTGAGGATGAATGTCTTGTTTGTCTAAAGACTTCAAACTGAGGAAGATACATCTATTTTCTTTGAGTTCCTCATACTACAATTTATACATTCAACTTGAATGATGTTCAACAGTAATTTAACTTGTTTGGTGGCTAAAGCATCCCTGGATGAGTCTACAAAATGGCATAGGAGGATGGCACATGTGAATTTCAAGACCATTAACAAGCTATCTGTAATACCTGAATTTCTAAAATTCACAAAAAGACCAAAATACCCTTATGATCAAAAGTAAGAATAATTAATTCAAAAGAATACCAAATAAGCTATGTAAATTCAGAAAATTTTTAAGAAATATTCCACATGATCAAAATAAATATTAAACACTTTGTAAAAGGTAATTTTTATAGTTTACAACTTTATAAAATTCGTTTTGTATTTTATAATTAGGAATATATTTAATTAGTTTTATAAAAGAATTTAATTAATAAAAGCCCAATATAAATTTAAATTATTAAGAGTCCATTTATTTTAAGTCCAATACATTATAAAGCCCACAAGAAAATTGGAAAAGTATATATATACATAATATACGGTTCATAATAAACCCTTATTGCCGATTAAACACAAACCGACTCCAAAACCTCTCACAAGTCGACTTCCAGTTTCCAGAGGTTAGGACCATTTTTCTTGGACGAGATTTAAAGTTTAGAAGGTGGGAAAAATAGTATTCGAAGTCCTAAGTTGCTGTTTTGATCGTGGTGAGTTTTTGGATCGATTAGGGTTTCGGCGAGTGGTAGTCTTTGTGTTTTCTTGTTTTAACGATCCAAGGTCTTCAAGGGTATGTTCCTAATGATTAATTCAGTCCTATAAGTTGTATATAACACATAAAAATTGGCCATGCATGATTTATATGTCGTATGAAATTATTTGAAACCTAAAACCCTAAAAAGCGTATGAATATAACGAATGAGCTTATAATATCTTTAGAGATTATGAAACTATTTTTCCAGAAGTTAGTATATGATATACGACCTGAATAAAATACATGTCCAAGGATTTGAAGCTTGTGTAAATTGTTTTGGGTTTTTCTTGATTCGAAAAACATAAAAGGAAAGGGTTTTTAAAAAGGCGATTAGGGTTTTGTATAAACTAGGGTTTCCTTATAATCATGGAAGGTAATTAATGAAGTATTAATGATGAGCTAATGATTGGTGTAACCTAGGTTTAGGGCTTGCTTTTGAACTATGCACTATTCGGCTTTATATAAAAGTTTGGGTAGGTTTTGTAAATATTGAAACTTAAAGGTTATTTTTGTAAGACAATAAAAGACATGTACTAAACGTATAAAATAAGTGTGGGTGTTAAACGTGTAATTTTGGATACTTAGAGGCCATTAATTGTATTTAACTTAAAGGGGTGTGTTTTGTAAATTCTAAAACCTTTGGGCTAAAAGTGTAAAATATGAAAATAGAAGGTTAGAACATTATAATTAAAGATGTTAAAGGTGCAACATGTAATTTTGGGTAACTATGGGTAAACATGTGTAAATAAACTACGTAAAGACATGCATGAGTTAAGTAAATTTCCGTTTGAGTTTTCGTACGTTCTAGGTCAAAGTGGAAAATCATTAAAAGAAGTGATATGTGAATTTAATGCGTATTTAGTAATATTTAAAGAGTATGGGAAACCCTAGAACCTAAATAGGGAGTTGACTAATAAATGATTTATACTTTAAAATGTTGTAATTTCGTCTGTCACTAAAATGAGAATATTCTGACAACTCTAAAAGTATTAATGCGATAGATCCGTTATAATATTAATGATTCTAATAAGTATTAAATAAATCATAATCCGTGTAGATTCGTTGGAGGAGACGCGACGTTACATCCTCATATTCCTACATTCGTTCCTTTTATCTCATTGCTTTAAGTGCGGATATTCTGTCTTACTTTAAGACACTTATGTTATCGTACATATATTTTGACCTTCTTAGTAAAGGTTCCTTATGATGTCCTTTCGTTAGTCTTTCCATTTTACTTATTAGGGTTTCCAATGCCATTGCTATGAACCCTTTTCTGATTATGTGATTTGTTGGTTATCTGGACTTATGTTTTATTGAACCATGTGTTATCTGATTTGAACATTTCGTTAGGAAGACTTTGATATGTGTAATTGATGAACCTCATTATGTCTGAATATGAATCTTATGATATGAGTTATCTGATATGTTATCTGTTGAACTTTGTGTTTGATTATGATCTGTGTCATTTATGACAATTTATTTGACCTAAGTTAGTTTGACACCCGAGCCAAATATAACTAGTCATGGGGGTTCCATGTCCGTATCGATGATGCACCTCATATGACTCTAGGGCATGAAGTGATGTTCGCCCGTCCCTTTCGTTATCGTTTATGAGCTCAAGTATATGTTATGGCCAATATCTGCGTGGGGCGTATGGATGCATCCTAGATCGATTTGTTATCGATATGATCGTCGGTGAATGATGTCGGTGTGCAATCTGGCGTCTTCACAACTTCGGGAGCTAGCTACTCCAAATTATTTTCGAGATTATTTACGTATAAGTATGATGTATCGGATATGTTCGGGCTCGAGGTAGTTAACTAAATCGTATTTGCTAATTATATGATAAGTATTCGATTATGTTTTGGTATGTTAAGTGTTCGATTATGCTTTGGGCTTATATGTTATTATACATGTTTATGTTTCTGTATGTTTATGTGACTACCGTCTGCTATGCTAAGATATGATTAATATGTTTAAATATGATTTGTATGCTGCCATCTGATATTATGTTAGTTTATCGTTATGTGGATCCGTTAATCTATGAGATGAATGTGTTAGTGTGATAGATAATATTCTATAAGCTTAATATGTATCGTTTGATCAGTTAATTTTGGGAACTTTGCTTATACGTTAGTATTTTATTGCCTATGTGACCCATGCATGCGAACTTTCTGATGTTAGGATTTAATCGAGGGGTTTAGCTTATGATATCTGTTTGGATAATTGCTAATGGTTATGCTATGACTTGTTTGGTCTTTCTAATTATAGTTTGTCTAATATGTTCTATTTGTTTGTGTGACTGCCATGTTTTGGATGCTATTTTATTCTTTGCTTTAATGTTTTAAATGTGTTAAATGAAGGTTAATTAGTTTGTTGAATGCCATGTTTATTTGTTGGTAACTATTACTTTAGTCATTAGACTTTTCGTTTGGTTTATATGTAATCTATCTGCTCTTGATATGCTAAGTGTTTGGTTGTTTAATTTGTTATATGTTTCGTTTGGACTTACGTATATTTGTGCTTCCGAGAATCACGAAAGATCCTTCGTTATTATTTCATTGTATTTTGTTATTCGTATATTTGTTTTGTTTCGTTATATGCTTCCTTTGGGCTTTAAGCTCAGCCGCACTTTTCTTTTCTGCGGCGGGTATTAAGCATTTCAAGATAAGCTTATGGGATAGCTGATCGGGTTTGAGTATAGACGAGAGCAAGACTTTGCCATAGAGAACTTAGATTTATTTTGAAGTTTAGTTATTTATGTTTTCTTTTGAATATTTTTGTAAGGCTTCCGCTATTGTATAGTTATTAAAGTTCTGATATGAAACCGTATTGTGATATCTTTACCCTTGTCGGGTTGGGGTGTTACAATTTATGGTATCGCTCTAGGTTTTAGGACCCTTAGAGCTATGACCTGTGAGAAGTGGGTAGACATTAGGTTTCCGTCTGTTCAGATATCTTTCGATCCTTTTGATGATGGTCGATTCGGATTTGACGATATCCTTTTGCCTTCACGAATTGGCCCTCCTTTGTTCGCATAATTTTGTTATTTTGTTTTTTAAAGCGTCCGTTTGTCGATCGTTAGATGGAGACTACCGTGGAGCGAAGAAGATGGTGACGACCTGCGTTCTTTGCGGCGGTTCTGTCTTGGAGAGGTTAGTGAAGCGAAGCCACTCATTGCCATCTTTGTTGGAGACATCGGGATCTTGTTGGAGGAATGTTGGATGGACCAACTAAAGGCGCGAGAGACGAGAACAGATTCCACGGTGGTGAGAGATTCATCTACTCCATATGATTTAGGCGCGACTTATGTCACTCTGATTCGTTTGTCATGCGTTTCAAGACGGTTTGATATTATGATAAGTGATTAGATCCGTATTGTTTTCTTTGATTTGTTGAACTTCGGTGTGAATCGTGAAGTTTTATCGTCTATGGTATATCTCAGTTTTTCCTTTGAATCGTCGGTGATGAGTCATGAGGAACCGTTTGTGCACATTGGTGGCCTTCTTCTGTGTGGTATGGTAAGTTGTTTTGATGTCGTATATCTTTGTATGTATGTGATCCGTGCATATAGTATGTTGCTATCGTATGTTATCATGTGGTGTGTTTTGTTATGATATTAGTTATGTGTTTGTCATGACGAGACCGAATATAGTGACAATAAGAACTTGTTATGTGATGCAAGTATTATGGCTGATCAACGTAATATCCGAGAGATCACATAATCTGAACTTATTGAAGGTATCTGACGTCTGGAAATGCTGTGATTGATGTGTATAGATTTGACATCATTATTTGGTGCTTCTAATTCCGTAACTATTTGTGAGATTTCGTCGATATTTGTTACGTATAAGTTTTGTACGTTTGGAATCTGAGGTTGTTATGATCATGCGAACCTATAGATTGCTATGACCACCTTAACCTTATATGTCTCCACATATTTCTGCGACTATTGAGGCCGATAGGATTTATTTCGTCTATGCATATGATGTCCTCATCATTAGATATCTGGATAAGTTAGAATTTGTCGTTTGGTTTTCTGCGTCTCGTCTGTTTCTCATCCATTATTCGATGAGTATATAATTATCTATTATAAGTATTTGACTATTGATTTATTTCTGAATAAGTTTGAGTTTGATAAGAAATCCATTTGATCCGAGATAAGATTAACATAGTTTATATTCCTAGAATTCGAAATCCGATTCGTTTACGTTCATTCGCCTTGTTCAATTTAGGGACGAAATTTTCTTTTAGAGGGGAAGAAATTGTAATACCTGAATTTCTAAAATTCACAAAAAGACCAAAATACCCTTATGATCAAAAGTAAGAATAATTAATTCAAAAGAATACCAAATAAGCTATGTAAATTCAGAAAATTTTTAAGAAATATTCCACATGATCAAAATAAATATTAAACACTTTGTAAAAGGTAATTTTTATAGTTTACAACTTTATAAAATTCGTTTTGTATTTTTATAATTAGCCGAATATATTTAATTAGTTTTATAAAAGAATTTAATTAATAAAAGCCCAATATAAATTTAAATTATTAAGAGTCCATTTATTTTAAGTCCAATACATTATAAAGCCCGCAAGAAAATTGGAAAAGTATATATATACATAATATACGGTTCATAATAAACCCTTATTGCCGATTAAACACAAACCGACTCCAAAACCTCTCACAAGTCGACTTCCAGTTTCCAGAGGTTAGGACCATTTTTCTTGGACGAGATTTAAAGTTTAGAAGGTGGGAAAAATAGTATTCGAAGTCCTAAGTTGCTGTTTTGATCGTGGTGAGTTTTTGGATCGATTAGGGTTTCGGCGAGTGGTAGTCTTTGTGTTTTCTTGTTTTAACGATCCAAGGTCTTCAAGGGTATGTTCCTAATGATTAATTCAGTCCTATAAGTTGTATATAACACATAAAAATTGGCCATGCATGATTTATATGTCGTATGAAATTACTTGAAACCTAAAAACCCTAAAAAGCGTATATAATTAACGAATGAGCTTATAATATTTTTAGAGATCATGAATCTATTTTTCCAGAAGTTAGTATATGATATACGACCTGAATAAAATACATGTCCAAGGATTTGAAGCTTGTGTAAATTGTTTTGGGTTTTTCTTGATTCGAAAAAACATAAAAAGGAAAGGGTTTTTAAAAAGGAGCGATTAGGGTTTTGTATAAACTAGGGTTTCATTATAATCATGGAAGGTAATTAATGAAGTATTAATGATGAGCTAATGATTGGTGTAACCTAGGTTTAGGGCTTGCTTTTGAACTATGCACTATTCGGCTTTATATAAAAGTTTGGGTAGGTTTTGTAAATATTGAAACTTAAAGGTTATTTTTGTAAGACAATAAAAGACATGTACTAAACGTATAAAATAAGTGTGGGGGTTAAACGTGTAATTTTGGATACTTAGAGGGCCATTCGAATTGTATTTAACTTAAAGGGGTGTGTTTTGTAAATTCTAAAACCTTTGGGCTAAAAGTGTAAAATATGAAAATAGAAGGTTAGAACGTATAATTAAAGATGTTAAAGGTGCAACATGTAATTTTGGGTAACTATGGGTAAACATGTGTAAATAAACTACGTAAAGACATGCATGAGTTAAGTAAATTTCCGTTTGAGTTTTCGTACGTTCTAGGTCAAAGTGGAAAATCATTAAAAGAAGTGATATGTGAATTTAATGCGTATTTAGTAATATTTAAAGAGTATGGGAAACCCTAGAACCTAAATAGGGAGTTGACTAATAAATGATTTATACTTTAAAATGTTGTAATTTCGTCTGTCACTAAAATGAGAATATTCTGACAACTCTAAAAGTATTAATGCGATAGATCCGTTATAATATTAATGATTCTAATAAGTATTAAATAAATCAAAATCTGTGTAGATTCGTTGGAGGAGACGCGACGTTACATCCTCATATTCCTACATTCGTTCCTTTTATCTCATTGCTTTAAGGTACGGATATTCTGTCTTACTTTAAGACACTTACGTTATCGTACATATATTCTGACCTTCTTAGTAAAGGTTCCTTATGATGTCCTTTCGTTAGTCTTTCCATTTTACTTATTAGGGTTTCCAATGCCATTGCTATGAACCCTTTTCTGATTATGTGATTTGTTGGTTATCTGGACTTATGTTTTATTGAACCATGTGTTATCTGATTTGAACATTTCGTTAGGAAGACTTTGATATGTGTAATTGATGAACCTCATTATGTCTGAATATGAATCTTATGATATGAGTTACTCGATATGTTATCTGTTGAACTTTGTGTTTGATTATGATCTGTGTCATTTATGACAATTTATTTGACCTAAGTTAGTTTGACACCCGAGCCAAATATAACTAGTCATGGGGGTTCCATGTCCGTATCGGTGATGCACCTCGATATGACTCTAGGCAGAGGAGGATGTGCCACGTCCCTTTCTCATTATCGTTTATGAGCTCAAGTATATGTTATGGCCAATATCCGCCTGTGCAGGCGTATGGATGCATCCTAGATCGATTTGTTATCCGATATGATCTGTCGGTGAATGATGTCGGTGTGCAATACGCGTCTTCACAACTTCGGGAGCTAGCTACTCCAAATTATTTTCGAGATTATTTCGTATAAGTATGATGTATCGGATATGTTGCGGGCCGAGGTAGTTAACTAAATCTGTATTTGCTAATTATATGATAAGTATTCTGATTATGTTTTGGTATGTTAAGTGTTCCTGATTATGTCGCTGGGCTTATATGTTATTATACATGTTTATGTTTACGTATGTTTATGTGACTACCGTCTGCTATGCTAAGATATGATTAATATGTTAAAATATGATTCGTATGTCTGCCATCGATATTATGTTAGTTTATCGTTATGTGGATCCGTTAATCTATGAGATGAATGTGTTAGTGTGATAGATAATATTCTATAAGCTTAATATGTATCGTTTGATCAGTTAATTTTGGGAACTTTGCTTATACGTTAGAGTTTTATTGCCTATGTGACTGCCGCATGTGAACTTTCTTTGATGTTAGGATTTAATCTGAGGACTGGTTTAGCTTATGATATCTGTTTGGATAATTGCTAATGGTTATGCTATGACTTGTTTGGTCTTTCTAATTATAGTTTGTCTAATATGTTCTATTTGTTTGTGAGAGGCCATGTTTTGGATGCTATTTTCGCTGCTGCTTTAATGTTTTAAATGTGTTAAATGAAGGTTAATTAGTTTGTTGAATGCCATGTTTATTTGTTGGTAACTATTCCGTTAGTCATTAGACTTTTCGTTTGGTTTATATGTAATCTATCTGCTCTTGATATGCTAAGTGTTTGGTTGTTTAATTTGTTATGTGTTTCGTTTGGACTTCTGTATATTTGTGCTTCCTTGAATCCTGAAAGATCCTTCGTTATTATTTCATTGTATTTTGTTATTCGTATATTTGTTTTGTTTCGTTATATCACCATTGGGCTTTGTAAGCTCACCAGCACTTTTCTTTTCTGCGAGGTATTAAGCATTTCAAGATAAGCTTATGGGATAGCTGATCTGGGTTTGAGAGTATAGACGAGAGCAAGACTTTGCCATAGAGAACTTAGATTTATTTTGAAGTTTAGTTATTTATGTTTTCTTTTTGAATATTTTTGTAAGGCTTCCGCTATTGTATAGTTATTAAAGTTCTGATATGAAACCGTATTGTGATATCTTTACCCTTGTCGGGTTGGGGTGTTACACTATCTAAACTGGGTCTTGTTGAAGGAATTCCTTCTAAAGTGTTCACCAATGAAGATAACTGTGTTGCCTGCAACAAAGGAAAGCAACACAGAGCCTCATACAAAGCTATTCATACAGTGAGCCTTATTTCAGAACCTCTTCAGTTGCTTCACATGGATATTTTTGGTCCAACTCAAGTCAGAAGCATAGATCACAAGTATTTTTGTCTGGTTATCACTGATGGTTTTAGTAGGTTTTGTTGGGTGTTCTTTCTAAGAACTAAAGATGAAACATCTCCAGTTTTAAAAGAGTTTATTACTCTTGTTGAGAACCAGTGAACAAAAGGTTAAAGGAATCCGGTGTGATAATGAGACGGAGTTCAAGAATCTTGTATTGATAGAACTCTGTAAGTATAAAGGAATCAAAAGGGACTATAGCACTCCAAGAACACCTCAACAAACGGGTGGCTGAAAGAAAGAATAGGACCACGATAGAGGCAAGATCTATGCTTGCACTCTAAGTTACCCACTATGTTTTGGACTTGGCAGTTGGCACGACTTGTTATGTTCGAACAGGTATCAATCACTAGACCTCATTGTAAGACACCATATGAACTTCTCTATGGGAAAGTTCCTGCTATTCACTACCTTAAACCTTTTGGATGTCAAGTGACTATTCTGAATACTAGTGATCCATTGGGTAAATTCGATGAGAATGCTGATGAGGGATATATTGTGGGTTATTCACTCACAGTAAAGTATAGGGTATACAATTTGAATGCTAAGAAGATTGAGGAGACTTTGAACATGAGATATCTAGAAGACAAGCCTAATGTTCAAGGACAAGGTCATGTTTGGTCTTTTGACCTTGATTACTTAACTGACTATTTGGGTTATTCTAGACATATGGCTAACCAAAATGCAGATATACAAGTGTCTCCCACTGACAGTGCTGCTACCATGAATGTTGATTCTGACAGTGAGTTTGAGGATGATGAGCATCCTATTGTTGTACCTTCTTTCTCCCCTAACAATTTTGCAGGTGACACTTCCAAAGTTACTTCTCCTGAGAGTGAAGACGAGTACAATTATGCAACGGACCTTGCTAGGCTAAAGACGCAGGAGTATGCAGCTAATCTAGAAGCTGAAAGGAATGCTGAGGAACTTGAAAGAGAAGCAATCAGTGGAAATAAACATTCTGCTGAAAGTGATCCGGTTTCTCCTATAATCACCAATTCTACTGAAGGCTATGTTGTTTCTACTCCCATTTCTACTAGAGTGTCCACAGACTTTGGAGAACCTTATACACGTTTTCCAAGACCCTCAGATCTTGGTAATCATCAACCCAAAGCTGGAATCTTTACCTCACCTTCCTACGATAATGATTTTGAACCAACTGTGACTAATCTTGATACCTCCATTGACGTAAACACCACTGCTACTAAAAGGATCAACATTGCTCATCCACAGTCAAATATCATTGGTGATCCTCATGCACCTGTTAGAACTAGAGGCACTGTAACAAGTTCTAAATATGGTCAAGTAGCTTTTATCTCTTATGTCTCAAATCAACAAAGAGACAATCACACAGACTATGATCATTGTTTGTTTGCCTCCTTTCTCTCTCAAGTGGAACCAACCAGTGTTACTCAAGCCTTGGAAGATTCAAGTTGGCTTGAAGCTATGCAAGAAGAGATGCAACAGTTCCAAAATCAGCAGGTTTGGATATTGGTCCCACTACCAGAAGGAAAGTATGCTATTGGGACAAAATGGATATTAAAGAATAAGAGAGATGCAAGGGGTGTTGTCATTAAAAACAAAGCAAGATTAGTAGCTCAGGGGTATAGACAAGAGGAGGGGATTGATTATGATGAAGTGTTTGCACCTGTTGCTAGAGTAGAGGTGATACGGATATTCTTGGCTTATGCATCTTACATGGGGTTCATGGTATATCAAATGGATGTTAAAGGTGCATTTCTGTATGGTGAAATAGAAGAGGAGGTTTATGTCACTCAACCTAAAGGATTTGAAGATCCAGATCATCCACATCATGTTTACAAAGTAGTTAAAGCTCTCTATGGACTACATCAGGCACCCAGAGCCTGGTATGCTAGGCTTTCATCATTTCTGCTGAAGCATGGCTATAGAAGAGGTGCTATTGATAAAACACTTTTCCTGAAGAAGAATCCCACAGACATTATTCTTGGTCTGGTTTATGTGGACGATATCATATTTGGGTCCACTAAAGAAGCTTGGTGCAGGGAGTTTGAGGAGCTAATGAAGGGAGAGTTTTAGATGAGTGCAATGGGGGAGCTTACTTTCTTTTTGGGTCTTCAAGTTCAGCAGAAACCTGATGGTATCTTTATCAGTCAGGACAAGTATGTGAGGGACATTTTGAAAAAGTTTGGAATGGAAAGTGTCGGATCTGCCACAACACCTTATGAAGCTCTAAAGTCAAAGACAAACAATGAACTGATCTACCTGTCAAATGTTCATTTATACAGATCTATGATTGGTTCATTGATGTATCTTACGACTTCTAGGCCTGACATCACTTTTGCTGTGAGTGCTTGCTCTAGACATCAAGTCACTCCACTTGCTTCCCATCTAAATGCAGTGAAGAAGATTTTTAAGTATTTGAAAGGTCAACCTCATTTAGGCCTTTGGTACCCAAGAGAGTCTCCTTTTAAGCTGGAAGAATATAGTGATAGTGATTATCTTTGCCGTGCAAATCGGATAGAGATCCACAACCTGGAGGTTGCCAATTTCTTGGAAAGCGATTGATTTCTTGGCAGTGCAAGAAACAAACTATTGTGGCTACCTCATCTACTAAAGTAGAGTATGTTGCTGCTGCAAATTGTGGACGAGTTCTTTGGATACAAAATTAATTGTTGGATTATGGGTATAACTTCATGAACACAACAATTTTTATTGATAATCAAAGTACCATATGCATTGTTAAAAATCCAGTTTTCACAGTAGAACTAAGCATATTGAAATCAGGCACCACTTTATAAGAGATGCATATAAAAAACATTTAATAAAAGTGGTTAAAATTCATGCTGATGAGAATGTGGCAGATCTGTTAACTAAGGCTTTTGATGGACCAAGGTTTCAACACCTTGTGGTCCATATTGGTATGCTTAACCCTTAACTGCAAAGTTTAAGGGGAGGCATAGGCCTCAGGGGAGGCATATGCCTCAGGGGAGGATTTTGGATGTAAACTTTGTATATTAGTTTATATATTTGCTAACACTAACATCTGATGTTCTTTTAGTCTGTTTTGTTTTGGTTTGTGTGTTTCTCTATGTCTCTGTGTCTGTTTTGCAGACTGCTTAAGTAAGTTGAAGTTCATCATGATTGGTCAAATGGAAAATGGTCAAGTAAGCCTTGAAGCTTGTTTCTTCTGATATCAAAGTACTGGAGTTGAGCTATTTGTTTCCACTGAAATGATATACTAAAGACAAATTGTTCATACAAAAGGAGTACATAAGTTAATTGTTCATTCTTTCATTCAAGAAACAGTTTACAGCTTACAGATTACAATCAACTTCAAAAGGAAATACAAGGACTACTAAACCTATACTATACACTAGCTCATATCATCTATTCCTACATCTGTTGGATATGCATGATCGCTTATATCTTCCATTCCAGCTGCTGGATATGCATTTGTGATGACTTGCATAACCACCCATTCCTTCTATCTCGATGGCTGGATATGCATGATCGGTATGACGAAGAAGCTAAGGATCAAAATGGGAAGAATGGATTGATGAAAACGATGATGATGAAGATGACCACACATGTCCTGTGTGTTTCATCTACTTGGTTTCACCAAAAAGCAATCCATCCACCTTCCTTAAGCCCTTCTCTTATACGATATGTGATGATGCACCAAACCATGGCGCAGGAAGAGCAAGCACCACCTCTTTTCTAGCACAAGGCCTCTGTTGAGGTTGAGATGCTGAAGGTTGGGAGTAAGATGTTCTCTTCTTAGTGGACCCATGAGTCATCAAGACTCACTTGGATTCACTACACTATCATCATCTGAAGAACTGAGAAATGGGGATTTCAATGGTCGTGGGTCATATGGATATGAAAAAAATTGAAGGAAATCACTGGATGATGATGATGATGGAGAAGAGGTTGGGTTTACAACCTCTAGTTTATTACTCATGGTTGATTATGGTTAATTTTGGGGCATTGATGAAATTAGGGTTTTTCATGATATTTGGGGGTAAGTGATGAGAGATAAGTATGCATTGGGGATTGTTTTATAGACGGTTTCAAGACTTAATGATATTTAATGTGAGTTGGGTGAAACAAGAAAAGATATTTACTGAAGCTTCTTGAATACGTGATGTGTTTCTGCTGATTGAAAGACTTTAGCAGAAGGACCATTGTTTCTGCGGAAGTTGAAATTTAAATTTGGTAAAAGGTTGCATTACACGCCGACTTTGGTCAATAACTTAAAATATTTGACCAAAATTTGGGAAACTTCTACTTATACCCTATTTGCATATCGTCGTCTATTATTAACTGATTCCCTCTTTATTCGATTTAAACACACATTCGATTAAATCGTAACCAATTATCACAATTTCACTCATGGCGCTTCAATTAAAAAGGGATCATAACAAAGTTGCTTTTCTGGGAGAAGCAAAGGGTGATGAAATATATAAGCCAATGGTGGACTTTCTGAAAAGATCCAAGATTCATTATGCTTTAACGCATTCTTCGGAAGTTGTTTATGAATCTTTGGTTACACAATTTTGGGCAACTGCTGAAAAGAGAAGTGATACAGAGATTGTAGCTTTGGTTGACGGAACAGAGTATGTTGTGACAGAGGAGTTGATAAGAGAAAAGCTTCGTTTGGATGATGCTAATGGGATTTATCATTCTCATGCGGTGGATATTCTTGCTGGTTTAAGAGCTTTTGGATATTAGGGTTCAAGGACTGATATGTGGTTAAAGAATCAGTTGTGTCCTATGTGGAGGTTTTTGGTTCACACATTGCTTCAGTGTATGAGCAATAAATTAGGAGGATGGGATCAATTTTCTACGCAGCTGGGATGTGGTATTGTTTGTCTTTCTCAGGGTTTGATTTATAATTTTTCTAAGTATATTTTTGATAATATGGTTGAAAATATAGATAAGAAAAAGCATAAGTTTTTGATGTACCCTAGGTTTCTTCAGATGATTTTGGACATTACCACACAAGCCCAAGATTTTTGTTCCATAGGAGTTTTAACTTCTAAATTATTTGCTTCAATGAGAACTAAGTATGAGGGGGCACATTGATGAGTGTGTAAATACTCATCATTTTTGGTCAAATCTGAACTGCAAAACATTTAAAAATGCTCAGAAATGCATCAAAATACTGAAAATATCTCAAAATTACATTTTATATGTTTCAAATGCAAAATGTTTAAAATCAGATGAAAAACGAGCAAAGTTTGCATAATTGGCAGTTTCAGTCCCCCAACTTTCAAAAATGGCAACTTTAGTCCCTGGAATTTCAAAGATTGACAGAATTTACCCCTGGACCTTTTAAATTGGAAAATTAACATTTTTAGTCCTTTGGTAATTCTAACTTGTCAAATTTGGTCATTTTGATAAATTTTGGAAAATTACAAGTTTAGTCCCCGGAGTTTTAGAAAATGACAAGTTTGGCCCTTGATCTATTGGAGATTGGCAAGACCAACCCTTGGACTACATTTTCAGAAGTTACAGTTTTGGTCCCTGGAGATTCGAATTGTACACATTTGGTCCTTTAACTACACATTGGATCCAACTTATATCCTAAATCCAATAATTAACTCCTAAACCCATCTATCCCAAGGCCCAATACCCTTTGTACCCAACAAACCCAGTCCAACCCGTATACCCTTCCCAAACCCGGTCAACACCCAATAAACCAGTCAATGTTTTATCTCTGCTTTCTTTTTCCCACTTTTCCCGCCCAAAACAAAAATTACCCATTACCCCAGGCACAAACACAAGTTGGTAAAAAAATACTCCACGCTTTCCCTGACATATTCGCATCCCTCACACGCTTACCCTGACAAACCTTATCACTCCCACACCCTGCTACCCAGCTTTTCCAGCGAAGAAAAAGAAAAAAAATAATAAAAAGAAAGAAAAGAAAAGTAGCAACGAGACTGAATAATTGCAGGCACGCGTGTTTATATCACTGGGAAAGAGAGAGAAGCTGAGAAGAAAAAGACAAGACCTTGAGTTACATAAATAGCTCGAAGGCAGTTTTAGAGAGAGTTTAGTTTTTAGTTAGTTTTTAGTTTTAATTTAGTTTTTAGTAGTAGTCTAGGAGGATGTTCTAGCTCATGTTTTTAATTTCATTGTAATTTCATTTACTTTTAATGTCAAGTTTTTAGTTAATGCAATTTTAAGTTTCTTTCAATTCCAATTTTTTATGCTACCTTATTTAATCTGTCAAATCTGTTTTTTATACTTGTTGTGCTAGTGGAAAGTGATTTGGAAATTGTTTTAAGCTAGTTGTTTACGATTAGCTAGTGGTTTCAAGAGCTCAAAGTTTTTATCCTTTCAAAAATTCTGTTTTACCATCAAAAGTGGTGTTAGGATCAGTCCAAGTTTGGGTCAAAATAGATTAGCTAAACGAGTAGTTTTTTTTGCTTATTGATGATTTCATTTGGCTTACTTTTATCCTACCCATAGTGCTTTTAGGTTCTCTAATTTATCCTCTTTAGTTGTAGCTTATTTACAAGCTTGTTGTAGCATTTTTATGCCCCTTGATACCTATTGTCCAAAACAGCAACATAGGAGCTTATTTTACAGCTTTTTAGCCTTAGTATTCAGCGTATTAGGATCCATTTAGTGCTTTTAGGTTCATTAGACTTAGTTTAATCTGATTTTAGCTTATTCTAGCTTGTAGAAAGTCCTTTATAGCCAATGTTTTCTGTCCCATTTGTTGCGAAACAGCCACTGTTTCAGCAGCTCCCTTTTCTCCTTTTTGTAGATTTTTAGTGCTTAATTTTTGCTTATCAGGTCCCCTCTAGGAATTTTAGATAATGTAGATTAGAAGATTAGCTTTTGATTAGTTTTATTCGTAGCTTTTTGGTACCTTTTATTTTCTTAGTATCGCTTAGTTATCCCCTGTTCCAAACGGCCCTTTAGGCTGTTTTCATAACAAAGACGCAACAGCAGCTTGCAGTCCCATTTTTTTAGTGCTTATTTAAGATTCCTTCGGGTCCATTTATGATAAGTTAGATTAGTTTTGTCAAGTAGTTTGGCTTATTGAAATCTTATCGTAGCTTCTTGAATTCCTTAGTTAATCCTTAAGCCCAACTGCTCCTTATTTTTTTTACCTCTGTTTGCTGTACCATTGTGCCAAACAGGTAGTTTTCTAGTTTTTTTTTTTTTTTTTTTTTTAAGTCTTGTTTTAGTCTTCAAGTTAGTTTGCAAATAAATAAGTAAAAAAGAAAAAAAGTGGGCAGTGGGACTTGAACCACGACCTTCACGCCAGTTGCAAAGACAAAGCAACCCCACACCATAACCAACTGCTCTCTTAATCGAGCTCTTTGTGCAATCTTTTACTTATCTGTGGTCTTAAAGGATATGTAGTGTTAAGTTTATAAATAAAAAGCATCAAAAAGGAAGAGGCAGGTTTCGAACCTGTGTCCTTTTCCCTTTTTCGCTCAACGCACACAGCAACACACTCCAACCATCTGCCCTTGGGTCTTCTTTGTGTTTAACTTTACACATTTAATTACTTATGGACATTTTGCATTTTGAACTTATAAGCTTCTTTAGCTTATTTGCTGCTTATTTTACAAAGCGACCACCACCTTTTTCATTTTTCTTAGAATCAGTAATGTTTAAAGTAGTTTCTCGTGAATTTTTAGATTTTCCAAATTAGTTTAGTATTTTTAATTAATTAATTAGTTTAAAATAGTATTTAATTCATAATAAAAAATATAAAAGTCAAAAAAAATATAAATCTTTTTTCTAAAATTTTCTTTTGTCATATAGTAAGTAATAAAATTGTTTTTACACTCGTAGGACTTTTATTTTACAAATTTTACGTTTTATCTTGCGCACTCGCGTAATTTTTATACATAACGCACGTTTTCATTTTAAGTCACGTTTTTAGATAATTTAAGTTTACGATTTAATTAAAATAGTTTATTTAAGTTATTTTGTTTCATAAAATCAAAAACATCATTTTGCAAATAGTGATAGCGTTTATTTAATATTTTTTATCTTTTTAATTTCCTTTAATTTGCATTTAAGCCCCTGTAATTTATCTCCTTTTTCTGTAGTTATAATCATTCACAATCCCTTTTTCCGTTCAAATCTCTCGATCACTATTCGTTTGGTGATTCTTCGCATAGCTCGCTGGGACATAACGACCCGGGGAAACACTATACTCCCCTGATCTTCATTGCGTTTGTTTCTGAACCGTTTTAAGTTTCTTACGGTCGGCCATTCACAAGTGGCCGTTTTGTGAGAAAACTTGGACGGTTGGGAACGGATCAAAATTTTGGCGCCGCTGCCGGGGAGCTGTGCTAATTATCTTACGTTTAGCAGATTAGTGATTTGAATATTCACTCCTTGTTTATACCATTTGTATGTATTTATATTTTCTTATAAAAACACAAAAACCCAAAAAGATTTTCTTTCTTATTTTTACAAAATGTTTTTCAAAAATACAAAAAATATCCATCTTTACCCTCTCACATCTTTGATTCTTCATCCCTACCCCTCTGAAAACATTTGATTCTTTCTATGTCTTATCCTCACCCTCTTGGTTGTCAATGGTGTGATGGTCCTTATAATGATGGCAATTGCCCCAGTTGTAGCATGGTGGAATCGGAACGGGTGTCTATAACCGGGATCCCTATTCCTACCATAACACAACTGATTTATTCCATCAGCTACCACACTTTGAGACTCAGCAGTTTTACTTGTTGTGAGTACCTGTGGTGGTTCACACTCCAGTTCTGATTGTCAATCGGGAAACACGCTTGTCTATGAGCAGTTTTCTGATAACAATTATGACTACAACACATATGACTCACGGCCACATCGTTTTCATGTTGTGAGTATTGTGAGGTCCACAATGTAGCTCGATTGTCAAACAAGGAATCCATTTCCATGTAACAATTACGACTATTCATATGATGACCAACCTCCACAGATTACCAAATGAATCAGCACCACCTCACCACCCACTTCCTCAAAATCTTCTCCTTGATCTTTTGGATTTAGTGAAAGATTTGAAGGAATGTAAACATTCCCAAGATAATCCAAATCAAAATCCATGGAAGAATTGTTAGCGAAGAAGCGGTCGCTAAATTAAATTCCCAAATTGCGTTTGAAAAATCTATTAGGGAATCAATGCAAAAAGAAAAGCGCCTGATCTAGCTCTCAATTTTGTTTTATTCCTGATGACAGTGATGATGAGGATACACTTGATATCCTTCAATTCTATAAATATTCATCAAGTTCATCGTTGATATCCCGCCAGTTGAGATTCATTCTCAAACAACTGCTATCACACCTGATATTCCCACTCACTCTCTAAACATGGGGGACGAGCATCTTGACACTGTTCCTGAAAAGGAATCGAACGAATTCATAAAGTCTAGTGTTGAGAACCTTGTCCCAATCCCGAGAGAGTCACAGGTAACTTCTGATCATATGTGTGATTCTCTTTCCCCTCTTGAGTGTTCAAAAGATCATTTTGAAACTTTCTCCAATTGTAGCGAAGATTGTGCTTCTTATGGAAACATCGAGTATGTTGAGGCATCGCTTCCACAATCTGATCATCTTCTTGAGGAGTTCACCGATGAACTCACTCACATCAATCCACTTTCATCGGAAAGTAACGATGTTCTCTTTGATTTCGAAGCCGATCTGGGAGAGACTGAAAGTCTCCCTTATAATGATCGTTCACTCACTTCTTATCCCAACAGTCCAATAGAGAATAATGATCACTTTGTTCCCGCAACATTCAAAGCTACTTTCACCAATCCTCTATTTGAATTCGACTCTGAATTCAATTTAATCTCTGAGAATCCACTCTTTGATACTCAGATTGAGGATAGTGATGAGTCTACAGTGGAACAAGAGTTCACAATATCACTTCATGTGAATGATTCTTTTCATGAAGAGTTCTCCGGTGAACTCTCTCATGACATATCTCCTCCGGAACATGATCATTTCTATTTTGATCTTGAGGATGATATTGGCTCGGAGGAAGGTGTACTCTATCATACGAGTTTGCCTATTAATGAATCTACCCTCACCCTTCCTCCCGATATGTCTACATCTGAGGATGAAGAATGGATCTTGATTGTTATCAAAATCTTTCTTCCTTTCCTCAAATATCCCGTGACTTCTTCTCTTCTTCACTCCTTCGGGAATGAAGACACTATCTTTGACCCCGGCATTTTCATTTATTATTTGAGAGCCGGTTCTATGTATATCTCATCGGTGTGGAACTTTCACGTGCTTCAAATGTTGTCCAAACATCTTGAATGAAAGTCCGATGGAGATTGTCTCTTCCACTTGCTTCCCCATGAACCAATTAATTCGGGGTCGAGTCAAGCTAGCGACTCGGTAATCAAAAACAATAGTTAAACATGGGTTTTCACCGTGTGTACCACTAGGGAGTTACCCCACATGTTGTATATATATAAGTTTTCTAAAAAAAAAAATCTTGCTAAATAATGGCGTAGTATTTCCCTTTACGTTCTTTGTTTTGGCATAACGCCGCAGTACTTTGAATATTGAGGGCAATATTCATTTCTAAGTGTGGGGGGGAATTCTCACGAATTTTATCATATATTGTACCGCCTAATTCCCCCGTTTTTGGCCCAAAAAAAAAAATTTTTTTTTTGGAGTAAGTGTTTTGCACTTAATCAACTTATGGTTATCAGTCCGCCTTGTCTAAAAAACAAAAGGATTGGCTAATCCAGGAGCAAACGGCTCTTGGTAAAGATATCTCAAATCCGTTGACGGCTTGCAATTTGCCCAAAATTGTATGGTGTTCAGATCACCATATCTTTAATTAGTGAAGAGTTGGCTAGCCCGCAAGTTTATGGCTTGTGGTAAAGGCAATGGAAAAACCATAATTGGTAATCAGCCCACCAAAGATAATATTGATAATTTATCTAAGAGTTGGCTAGTCCAGAGCAAACGGTTTCTGGTAAAGACAAATAAAATCCGTTGAAGTGGTGGTTTGCTCAAAATCACATGGTTATCGGTGTACCATGGTTCTTACTTGAACTGAAACATTTGGCTACTCCAGAAGTAATGGCTTTTGGTAAAGAGATTCAAATCCATTAAGTTTTTTCTCAAAAGATTGCTAGGGACTAGCAATAGTTTAGTGTGGGGATTGATGAGTGTGTAAATACTCATCATTTTTGGTCAAATCTGAACTGCAAAAACATTTAAAAATGCTCAGAAATGCATCAAAATACTGAAAATATCTCAAAATTACATTTTATATGTTTCAGATGCAAAATGTTTAAAATCAGATGAAAAACGAGCAAAGTTTGCATAATTGGCAGTTTCAGTCCCCCAACTTTCAAAAATGGCAACTTTAGTCCCTGGAATTTCAAAGATTGACAGAATTTACCCCTGGACCTTTTAAATTGGAAAATTAACATTTTTAGTCCTTTGGTAATTCTAACTTGTCAAATTTGGTCATTTTGATAAATTTTGGAAAATTACAAGTTTAGTCCCCGGAGTTTTAGAAAATGACAAGTTTGGCCCTTGATCTATTGGAGATTGGCAAGACCAACCCTTGGACTACATTTTCAGAAGTTACAGTTTTGGTCCCTGGAGATTCGAATTGTACACATTTGGTCCTTTAACTACACATTGGATCCAACTTATATCCTAAATCCAATAATTAACTCCTAAACCCATCTATCCCAAGGCCCAATACCCTTTGTACCCAACAAACCCAGTCCAACCCGTATACCCTTCCCAAACCCGGTCAACACCCAATAAACCAGTCAATGTTTTATCTATGCTTTCTTTTTCCCACTTTTCCCGCCCAAAACAAAAATTACCCATTACCCCAGGCACAAACACAAGTTGGTAAAAAAATACTCCACGCTTTCCCTGACATATTCGCATCCCTCACACGCTTACCCTGACAAACCTTATCACTCCCACCACACACTCGCTACCCAGCTTTTCCAAATAAGAAAAAGAAAAAATAATAAAAGAAAGAAAAGAAAAGTAGCAACGAGACTGAATAATTGCAGGCACACGTGTTTATATCACTGGGAAAGAGAGAGAAGCTGAGAAGAAAAAGACAAGACCTTGAGTTACATAAATAGCTCGAAGGCAGTTTTAGAGAGAGTTTAGTTTTTAGTTAGTTTTTAGTTTTAATTTAGTTTTTAGTAGTAGTCTAGGAGGATGTTCTAGCTCATGTTTTTAATTTCATTGTAATTTCATTTACTTTTAATGTCAAGTTTTTAGTTAATGCAATTTTAAGTTTCTTTCAATTCCAATTTTTTATGCTACCTTATTTAATCTGTCAAATCTGTTTTTTATACTTGTTGTGCTAGTGGAAAGTGATTTGGAAATTGTTTTAAGCTAGTTGTTTACGATTAGCTAGTGGTTTCAAGAGCTCAAAGTTTTTATCCTTTCAAAAATTATGTTTTACCATCAAAAGTGGTGTTAGGATCAGTCCAAGTTTGGGTCAAAATAGATTAGCTAAACGAGTAGTTTTTTTTGCTTATTGATGATTTCATTTGGCTTACTTTTATCCTACCCATAGTGCTTTTAGGTTCTCTAATTTATCCTCTTTAGTTGTAGCTTATTTACAAGCTTGTTGTAGCATTTTTATGCCCCTTGATACCTATTGTCCAAAACAGCAACATAGGAGCTTATTTTACAGCTTTTTAGCCTTAGTATTCAGCGTATTAGGATCCATTTAGTGCTTTTAGGTTCATTAGACTTAGTTTAATCTGATTTTAGCTTATTGTAGCTTGTAGAAAGTCCTTTATAGCCAATGTTTTCTGTCCATTTGTTGCGAAACAGCCACTGTTTCAGCAGCTCCCTTTTCTCCTTTTTGTAGATTTTTAGTGCTTAATTTTTGCTTATCAGGTCCCCTCTAGGAATTTTAGATAATGTAGATTAGAAGATTAGCTTTTGATTAGTTTTATTCGTAGCTTTTTGGTACCTTTTATTTTCTTAGTATCGCTTAGTTATCCCCTGTTCCAAACGGCCCTTTAGGCTGTTTTCATAACAGCACGCAACAGCAGCTTGCAGTCCCATTTTTTTAGTGCTTATTTAAGATTCCTTCGGTTCCATTTATGATAAGTTAGATTAGTTTTGTCAAGTAGTTTGGCTTATTGAAATCTTATCGTAGCTTCTTGAATTCCTTAGTTAATCCTTAAGCCCAACTGCTCCTTATTTTTTTTACCTCTGTTTGCTGTACCATTGTGCCAAACAGGTAGTTTTCTAGTTTTTTTTTTAAGTCTTGTTTTAGTCTTCAAGTTAGTTTGCAAATAAATAAGTAAAAAAGAAAAAAAGTGGGCAGTGGGACTTGAACCCACGACCTCACGATTCGCCAAAGCACAAAGCAACCCCACACCATAACCAACCGCTCTCTCTTGAGCTCTTTGTGCAATCTTTTACTTATCTGTGGTCTTAAAGGATATGTAGTGTTAAGTTTAAAAATAAAAAGCATCAAAAGGAAGAGGCGTGTTTGAACCTGTGTCCTTTTCCTTTTTCGCTCAACGCCACAAAGAACACACTCCAACCATCTGCCCTTGGGTCTTCTTTGTGTTTAACTTTACACATTTAATTACTTAAGGACATTTTGCATTTTGAACTTATAAGCTTCTTTAGCTTATTTGTCGCTTATTTTACAAAGCGTTTACCACCACCTTTTCATTTTTCTTAGAATCAGTAATGTTTAAAGTAGTTTCAGAATTTTTAGATTTTTCAAAATTAGTTTAGTATTTTTAATTAATTAATTAGTTTAAAATAGTATTTAATTCATAATAAAAAATATAAAAGTCAAAAAATATAAATCTTTTTTCTAAAATTTTCTTTTGTCATATAGTAAGTAATAAAATTGTTTTTACACTCGTAGGACTTTTATTTCATAAATTTTACGTTTTATCTTATGACTCGCTGTAATTTTATACATAACGCACGTTTTCATTTTAAGTCACGTTTTTAGATAATTTAAGTTTACGATTTAATTAAAATAGTTTATTTAAGTTATTTTGTTTCATAAAATCAAAAACATCATTTTGCAAATAGTGATAGCGTTTATTTAATATTTTTTATCTTTTTAATTTCCTTTAATTTGCATTTAAGCCCCTGTAATTTATCTCCTTTTTCTGTAGTTATAATCATTCACAATCCCTTTTTCCGTTCAAATCTCTCGATCACTATTCGTTTGGTGATTCTTAGCATAGCTTCATTGGGACATAACGACCCGGGAAACACTATACTCCCCTCGATCTTCATTGCTTGTTTACGAACCGCTTTTGTTTCTTACGGTCGGCCATTCACAAGTGGCCGGTTTGTGTGAGAAAACTTGACGGTTGGGAACGGATCACACATTATCCTTTGCTAGCAGCTATGTTGCCTCAAGGCAATGAGGCTGCTGAAGAAGGGAATGTTGTTAGTTCTCCACCTTCTACCATGTTGTCGCGATGGGAATCCATCGTTACAATGGATGAAGGCCCTTCTAATGCTGCTGAAGCACCTCTTGTTTCTCCTGAACAACCTTCACCCACACTTTCACCGAGACCTAGTTCTAATCCACCACCTATACAAAGTTCCTCATGATGAGGTTGAGACTGAGATTAATAGGTTGACCACTCCTAGTCCTGTTAGAGATTCACTTAATGATAGTGTTCCACTCTTTTAGCATATTGATATTTCTTCCTCGAAAGGCCCAATGATGCTACCATTACCACAGAGCAATCTGCTGGTGAAGCTGAGGACCCTATTACACTTACATCTTTGTATGCTTTAGTGAAACGGTATGTAAATCGAAGTTACCGATCTCAAGAAGGAGCTTGCGAGACTAAATCTAAACTTGGTGGTGAGATTGTAGAATTGAAACGCATGGTTCAGGATTTGTAAGTACAAGCTGGGTCGAGTAGAAAAAGAAGATTGGATGTTTCTTCCGATGAAGAGGAAGTGGATGCTCGCTTTAAGTCACTTTGGATATGTTGGCTAATGTGGCTCAAGAATCAAATGTTTCTACTCCAATGGTTGCTACATCCAGTAAAGCAAAAGGAGTCAATTTTATTTACTATAAGGAGGAGAAAGCAATCTTTGCACAAGGATACATTGCAAAGTAAGGATATTTCAACTACTAAAGAACATATTGTTGCTGATACTCCTTTGATGGACATTGCTAGTGAAGTTGGTCAAGCTTCATATGTGCAAGCACAACCTCGCTTCTATACCTTCGGTGATAATTACTCAAGTTTTTCTTGCTCGGAAGGAATTTTACTTTGAATCCGTATGATGTATTTTCAACACCGTTGAAGATTTATCTCAACATGTTTCTTCCAAGCACATCCGATGAATCTTCAAGTTCCTTTTAGTGATACTCCTTCACCGATGTTGTTTTTGAATCTTCAAAAGAGAAAGGAATAAGAGTTGACACCGAGCTTGGTCCAGATCCGGTTAGTGAACATGAAAGATTAGCACAAGACAGTCAAGAATTTGAATGTGAAAATTTGAAGAGAAGTTGAATTGGCTAAACAGATTGAAGCTGAAGTCTATTTCTATATTGCCTCCCGAGAGACGCAACGATTGGATGCAATGGCTACTTAGATGCCCGATGCACACTTGGGATGTTTATACTCGCCAAGCTATTTCTAATCCTACAATTGCTCAAAGTATCTTGGGTGCAGATTTTGATAGTGAGTATTTTGTGGCTCAAATGGTGGCTCGTGGACAACAAAGAAAGAAAGAAGAAAGCAAAGAAGAAAGCTATAATACTCAAAAGAACAAAGCTAAGAGGGACAAACCACTAACCAAGCTCGAAGAAAGCAAATAGGAGAATTGTGGTGAAAATCAAAGTTCTTCCAAGGTATAACTCGGTTTAACAATGAAGCAAGTCTTGGCTTTGCTGATCATGTTCTCGCCGCAAATATAATCATATCATGAAGTTTTATTCATCTTCTTCAAATTTGAAAAGGATTGCTGGAAATATCGTTGCTCCTCAGGCCAAAAGATCTAAGTTTGTTGAGATTGTGGATAATTTTGATGATATTCCACCTATGGTGATGTCTACAGTGGTTCCTTACGAAGCTACTACTGAAGCTATTCCTTCACCTCCCGAGTTTCTTCTCGAACCTTCTATGGTTTCTCACGACCAAATTGTGAAGTTTCTTGTTCAACCGACAAGGTTTCTTCTTGAACCTTCGTGGTTTCTTCTGAAACACGATGTGCCGCTTCAACTCCGTTTGTGGGATATGTTGTCTGAGAAGGATATAATCTGGTTAAGGAAGCCGACACAACAACTGCCAAATCTACACAAAGCAGAAAAGTGCTTGATGTAATGAATGCATTACGTAGTAGTGTTTCTAGAGAAGCTCATGCAGAATCCGGCGATGTTCCATCTTCGGACATCTATATTCCTGGTAGGAGGAAGAAGAGGATGGCTAAACGGAAATTATCTTCTCTAAGGAGATCCGTGAGATCGGCTAGGATTGATCATCTCACACGCATAGTAAGGTTGAGACATCTCACAAGGATATTCATGTGGATTTAAAGGCGGATGAGTCATCTTTTATCGAGAAGGATCTCGCTGCTGATTTTCTGAGGGATCTCATGATGTTTTGATTAATTGGTCATTGATAGATGATGAGCTTAATATCATTTACCGTTTGGATCAAACCACCACGCAGTTTAACTTTTTGAAGGAGATATTGCATTTGGTAGACAGGCGATTTGCTTACTTTGTATACCCTTGTCAATAAGTATTACCATTATAATGCACCACGTGGTTCGGATTATATTTGTTGGGAGATCTTCATGTGTTGTTTGATTCTCAATTTCCCAATGGTAAAGGACATTTTATTTGGAAGAACTCTCACTTGTGGCAGGTTGCATCTTGGAGATTTTATCCTCTGCCTCGTGTGCATGTGGTGGAGACAAAGGGTGGTATTACTGTCTGTATGTTTGCTGAGAGAACTTATTCATTATCTATGAGGCTTATGGAAAGAATGCTTATTCAGAAGTTGGAAGTTCCTCCGGATCTTGTTGGAAATGATAAGTTGGATGCTGAACAATGTGTTGGCATTATTAAGAATCAACTTATGCAACAAAGAAACTCATCTTGATTGTGGTAATGTGTATCGTTTGTAATATTTGTTTATTTGTTTCTTATTTAAAAAAAAAATCTATGTATATTCTTTGTTGAACTAACTTTTATTGCAGGTTTGTTGTATCTTCCTGATGGTTATTAACTCACCGGATGTACCTTGTGTATGTCAAAGAGTTGGCTAGTCCAAAGGGTACAACTTTGGTAAAGACACATCAAATCTGTTGATAGTTGTAATGGTTTGCTCCAAATCATAGGGTTTGCAACCACCCATGCTTAATTGCTGAGTGTTGTATGGTCATCAATTCACCATGGTTTATTCCTTTTGGAATCCAAGAATTGACTAGCCCACATGTATATGGCTTGTGGTAAAGGCAGTGGAATACCATATTTGGTAATCAGTTCACCAATTCTAAGAATTGACTAGTCCCGAGCAAACGGCTACAGGTAAAGACATATCAAATCCGTTTATATGGTTTTGATTTGCTAATAAATCGATGGTTATCGGTGTACCATAGTTTTCGAACTTAAACATTTGGCTACTCAAAGAGTGATGGCTATTGGTAAAGAGACATCAAATCCATTATTTTCAATGATTCACCTCTCACAGGAGTTAACACACCGGATGTGATGAGAATAGTATGAAACTAATATGTTTTGATGTACATTTTGTCAATTGTTGCTGCAAAGACACGGAACTTTCATGTTTTGTCATCATCGAGGTGTCATTGTTTAGTGTTTTTGTTCGATGTTCGGTACAATCCTCCTGCGTTGAAGATCTATCAAGCTGGAACTTAACCTAGTGAATTCCGTTTAGGGAGGATTGTTGGGAATTATGTGAAGTATGAATTATGCCTTGATGAAACTGCTGAAGGATTACTGGCAAGTGTAGCTGGATTACTGAAGACATGATTATGCTGAAGCTTTATTAGTTTATAGTATGTTTCTGCGGAAATAGTATTCCGTGTATTCTAGAATAGTTAGGATATGCATGAGCTTTATTAGGAAGTGATTGTGTATATCTTATTTAGTTTTATAGTTATACGGTTCTTGGAGAACAAGTTAGGGTTCCTTGTCTATAAAAGGAACACAATAGAATGAATGATGTACTGTAACACCCCCAAAATTATCTCAGCGGAAGATTGTGTCAATGGGGTATTACTTCATAGTTCACAGCACAAGTTACAGAAAACGACTCTAAATGAGACGTTTTGAAATAAATTATCATTTGATAAAAATATCAGAGTTTACAAAGAGAGGTCCCACAAGTTTGTACAATCATAAGAAGTACAATATAAAAGTTGTAAAGATTTTTGAATGATAATATGTGCATCGTCTTCAAAATATTTTCCGTGCGCCTTCACATGCCACGAAGTATATGCCTTAGATACCCGAAAATACATTGCTAAAAGTGTCAACACAAAGGTTGAGTGAGTTCATAGAGTTTATGTAAATGTTTTATTCGACTACCACAAGTATAGGCCATGTATGACAAATATGTCACATAAAAATGTTACAATTGCAATAAGCACATGACACCGCTGGATGATGTTCGAAGCAGTGTTTTGCCAAACAACTCAATAATGATAAAAATGAAATGCATCCGTTTGACCATTGGGACCACCAACCCGGATGGAGGAGTCACCCTCAATAGATCTATTCACTCACCCTCGCTTCTTCCGGAATTAACGGTTCATGATTTATGAAATGGGGACATTCAATTGGCAATGAAGTAACTTAAGCAATGTAATGAATTTGATATACTTGGTATCGTAATAAAAATGATGTGCAATGTATTCTCCCCCGTAGGTTTGAAATAAGTATAAACTTGAATAAATCGGGGCTATGAAAACTCACCTTAGCGTTTAGTGAATAAGGTAATGCAAGCGATGTCAAATAAAGCATGACGATAAGGAATTGGCACAACCACAAGGATCGAGAAAGATGGTGATGCGCAGTGAACGAGACCACAATCAAAACCCTATAAGTGACCCGATCTGTCACATCTAAACCGATCCAAACGGACCTCCTTGTGGTGTTGATGATGATGGCGATGACGGTAGCGTGGCTGTGTGGCGGCAAGGAGGTGGTGGCTGTGGTGGTGACTACCCTAACCAGAAACACCCATGGTCTCTAGACTCCTCATCTTGGTGATGATGTTTGCGAGGATTGGTACGTGGTGATGGAGAGATGGGAGGTGGTCGTGATGGTGGTGATGTTGTTGTCAATTGCTGGTAGTACAAGAGAGGGAAGAGAGAAGATAACTCTTCTCTGCTTTTCTTTTTGTTTGTGATAAACATGAAACATATAATATACACATGTTGGAGTCGGTTTAGAATTAGAAGAAAATATCAAGTTGTCTTTGATAGTATAGATATTTTATTTAGCTTAGGTAGGAAGACTTGATGTATACCGGTATAATTTGTTTAGCTTAATAGTTAAGTCTTGGTATAGTGGGGTATAATTTGATCCCGGTAATTACAAACGTTAGGTCTTTAAATTTATAAACTTAAAACTGAGCAACGTAAAAATGTAATGATTACAAAGATGTCAAATCTTATCAATATACTCCATCTAAGTATATTAATAGTGTGATACGCTTAACGTAATGCGCTTATGTTGTTAAAACCTAAGAACGTAGGTTTGAGTACGCGTATTGCGTAAAAAGTAACATTTTTACTTAAAAATGATAAGGAGGCAATAGTTCATATAAAATATGACTATCGGTGATATTTGAGTATTTTGAACACATTGACTTATCATAGTCTTGTGTTGGTCGCGAGAAAAATTTACACAATTAAACTTGAGATTACTTATAAAAGTAATTTAAATTAAATTGTTTATTGTGTTTCTTGTTGTGCGGTTTTCACGTTTTTGCGAGATAACTACTCGTTAAATAGACAGAGGTGAACAAAAATGTTCGGAGAGGAATAATTCAAAGCAGAGTGAATTATTTAATTTGAAAAATTACCAGTTACTACCGGTTACTATAAATGCTTTTAAGTTATAGTCAAATTCAAATAGTCAAAAATCAAAGTCAATGTCAACTTTTAAGAAGTCAAAGGGTAAAATAGTCATTTTACCTTATGAAAAATTACGGGTTGCTACAGTCTCTACCCCTTAAGGGAACTTCGTCCCAAAGTTCAGTGAGTGTTATCTACTGACGATGTATGTGAGTTTATCTTCACTTTCCCACATGAATTCAGGACCTCTTCTAGAGTTCCATTGATATTTGTCAATAGAAATGTAACTTTGCTTAAGTCGTTTGACCTCATGGTTTGTGATGTTAGTAGATTCTCCGATAGAGTTCAGACGTTTATCAATGTAGGTCTCTTCTAGGGGAGTAGCAAGTGTTTCATCAAAAAGACCCTTCTTTAGATTGCACACACGAATGCCGGTGTGTACACTGCTAATTTTGGATGGTAGCTCGAGTCTGTAAGCTATCAGGCTAATTCTTGCCAATATCATATAAAGTCCAATATATCTTAAGTTTGGCTTTTCTAATTTCCCAAAACGAAGCTTTCAACAAAACCTTAATCCTAGCATGAAGTTTCGAAAGTTAACGCTTACATCTGTGTAACCTTTCTGGTGATAATGTGTGGCCTAATATTGCGGGGACAGGAAGTAAATATTGTACTAGATTCCTTACAAGGATTTTATGAGTGGCAAGCTTAGAAATTCTAATCAAAGAATTGTGCTAATGATTGCAAAGTCAAATATGCCGCAAGCATGCTTCTAGACAATGCTTTGTCAGGGTAAAATATTGTTGCTCAATCTATTAGTATTTAGAATACTTAGAAGATTGCAAGGACTAAATTGAAGAAATTATAATCCAAAAGTATTGTCTTCGAAATGAGGTGCAAGAAATGGAGAAATTTTCTTGTTGTAAGTGGTGTTGATATCAAACCTTATATTCGTCACTTTCAAGAGTTGGCAGTAGTGTGCTCAGTGATGGTCTCAACCAATGAGAAGTTATGGGAAAAGTTCATTTGAGAACTTCCACTCAATATTCAAGAGAACGTAGCTTCGTGTGATTACTCACACCGGATGAAACAATTCAAATGTCTCGTTAGTAGATCAAGTTGTGCAAGCTTAGACTGCTCAAGGATCTAACAACAGGAAAAATAAAACAGTAACAACAATAGTAACAAGCAATGATGGGATATGGAAAGTGAGAACATTTCGAGAAGTAATGTTCCCAGAATAATGGCCAACAAATGGGAGAAGCTTATGGGAGATCATATGTGATGGATGACGGGATATCGTACCCATTCTGTTAGTTTGAGATTAAATCAAGTCTATTAGCTCCATGACTGTAACAAGTTCGTTAGCTCAACAATATGGAATAGTTATACTTATGTGACTCGTGCATAATCAAGTTCGTAGCAACAAAATTCTGTTCTTGAAACATCTGATTCTATCAGGTCGGGTTTCAATTATGTTCTTGAAACATCTGATTCTATCAGGTCGGGTTTCAATTATGTTCTTGAAACATCTAATTCTATCAGGTCGGGTTTCAAGTATGTTCTTGAAACATCTGATTCTATCAGGTCGGGTTTGAAGTATGTTCTTGAAACATTCGATTCTATCGTCGGGTTTCAATTATGTTCTTGAAACATCGATTCTATCAGTCGGGTTTCAAGTATGTTCTTGAAACATCCGATTCTATCAGTCGGGTTTCAATTATGTTCTTGAAACATCCGATTCTATCGAGTCGGGTTTCAAGTATGTTCTTGAAACATCGATTCTATCAGTCGGGTTTCAAGTATGTTCTTGAAACATCGATTCTATCAGTCGGGTTTCAAGTAACTGACCAAATCATTAGTTCGACTAACGGTTCATATTTGTAAAGATTTGTATCAGCAAAATTGATAACTTGAGAATGAGATTAGGTTGTTCGAATGAGGTCTTAAGATTTTTGTTGGTAAGACATTATCCTGTTTTCTAGATCTTTTCAAAGAATACTAGTGATTCTCGAGTTCGAGTTCATACTCATGTCATATAGGATACAAATAAGCCCACTCATTTATAATTCATTACTTACATAAAGAAGCGTCCCAATTTATGAGAGTAAGAAATTATAAACTTATGGTTCGACGATTTACAATTTCTTTATTTAAATGAAAAGGCCTCCCAGTCCATTTAAATAAGGATATTCCAAATCATCCTACTTAAGAATTTCCGACACAACACTCATACTTAATCAATGAGTTACAAGGCGATATATTATGAGACGTCAAAAGTGTTCCAAGAGTATGGAATGAATGTTCACACTCATCTTCGAAGGCGAGGAGTAAAATAATCACAGAAAATCGACATAGCGTTCAAAAGAATTGGTGAGTTCATAGTTATGAAATAGTTCTCTCACAATGTTTGAGAAATAGATAAAACTATTGCGTATCTCTTAATGTCTGAGATATATCTAAGTCAACTGTGTATCTCACGATAACTGTGTATCTCACGATGTTTGAGATATAGAGAGGACCATTGTACACTCACAATATCTTAATAATAATGAGACCATTGTATTAACTACAATGTCTGAGAAGGTTTCGTAGATCACAAAATTTATATGATCGGTGATATCTGGTTGTGCCAAAATGCCTTGGATTAGGCATATGCGCTATGTTTAATCAATCGTTTATATAAACAGTCTTTATATAAATAACATAGTATTATGTTAAGGAGTAGGCATGGCGCTTGAATGTTGAAGATGAAGTGAGTGATACGAGTTTAATGTAAGATGTAGTTATAGTCTAGGGTCAATGATGCAACCTAGTTCTCTATAACTGAAGCTCTGATGCCAATGTATCACACCCCCAAAATTATCTCAAATTGGAAGATTGTGTCATTGGGGTATTACTTCATAGTTCACAGACAAGTTACAAAAACGACTCTAAATGAGACGTTTTGAAATAAATTATCATTCTATTAAAATATCAGAGTTTACAAAGAGAGGTCCCACAAGTTTGTACAATCATAAAAAGTACAATATAAAAGTTGTAAAGATTTTCGAATGATAATATGTGCATCGTCTTCAAAATATTTTCCAATGCTACACATGCCACGTAAGTATATGCCTTAGATACCTGAAAATACATTGCTAAAAGTGTAAACACAAAGGTTGAGTGAGTTCATAGAGTTTATTTAAATGTTTTATACGACTACCACAAGTATAGGCCATGTATGCAAATATGTCACATAAAAAATGTTACAATTGCTATAAGCACATGACACCTAAGCCGGACGATGTTCGCCCCAACAGAGTGTTTTGCCAAACAACTCAATAATGATAAAAATGAAATGCATCCGTTTGACCAGTTGGGACCACCAACCCGGATGGAGGAGTCACCCTCAATAGATCTATCCACTCACCCTCGCTTCTTCTGGAATTAACGGTTCATGATTTATGAAATGGGGACATTCAATTGGCAATGAAGTAACTTAAGCAATGTAATGAATTTGATATACTTGGTATCGTAATAAAATGATGTGCAATGTATTCTCCCCCGTAGATTTGAAATAAAGTATAAACTTGAATAAATCGGGGCTATGAAAACTCACCTTAGCTTAGTGAATAAGGTAATGCAAGCTTATGTCAAATAAAGCATGACGATAAGGAATCGCACAACCACAAGGATCGAGAAAGATGGTGATGCGCAGTGAACGAGACCACAATCAAAACCCTATAAGTGACCCGATCTGTCACATCTAAACCGATCCAAACGGACCTCCTTGTGGTGTTGATGATGATGGCGATGACGGTAGCGTGGCTGTGTGGCGGCAAGGAGGTGGTGGCTGTGGTGGTGACTACCCTAACCGTAAAACACCCATGGTCTCTAGACTCCTCATCTTGGTGATGATGTTTGCGAGGATTGGCTGTGGTGATGGAGAGATGGGAGGTGGTCGTGATGGTGGTGATGTTGTTGTCAATTGCTGGTAGTACAAGAGAGGGAAGAGAGAAGATAACTCTTCTCTGCTTTTCTTTTTGTTTGTGATAAACATGAAACATATAATATACACATGTTGGAGTTGGTTTAGAATTAGAAGAAAATATCAAGTTGTCTTTGATAGTATTGATATTTTATTTAGCTTAGGTAGGAAGACTTGATGTATACCGGTATAATTTTTTTAGCTTAATAGTTAAGTCTTGGTATAGCGGGGTATAATTTGATCCCG